>OX376303.1:34693210-35318424 GCA_947369205.1 Cantharis rufa | reverse complement strand
TACACATCATGTAACATGTAACATATATCTAAAATGCTATTATATTATTTATATTGTTTGCAGATATTCAAGGCGCCGCGCCGGCCGCGCAGCTGGATTAGGATTAGTTTAGTAATAATAGAAAAACAATAAGAAGTGGAAATTGTAGATGCCACCATAATATCCTGTTTTGCTTCCTTTGCAATTAGGCTTATTTTAGCTTGGTTTTTGTAATAATTGTATAATAAATATAATTATTTCTAAGTAGTCCAGTCAATGGGAGATTTTGCCTTGCAATAAATCCGACCGTTTTGAAACTTGGCAAAAAGTTTTGTTTTGGGGCACTGGTTAACCAAAAAAAAGTTGCCATCCCTCCGAGGTCCGGAAGTGTCCGCCATCATGAATTTTAAGTGACTGTTTACAGTTTTTCAATAATATCTCCAAAAATATTAACTTTACGAAAAAATAGTTAGTATAAAAATTGAAGCTCATTAAATTTTCAACAAAAAAGTTTATATTCAATATTAGCATCAGTGTAATATATCAACGAAAAAATCCATCCGCTTGTCGTAAAATGTGAGTATGCCGCATCACACTACGACTGGCAACGTTATATGCACAGACCCCAAACGGGCCTAAAATTTTAATAATTAAGTTTTATTAATTAAGATGACATGTTTCGTATGAACAATTACACATTTTCAAATCTTCTAAATTGAGTAAATTTTTATTTAATAATTTTTAAAAATAAAATTATTTTTTTTTATGAATTGGATGGATGGATTTTTTCGTTGCTATATTACACTGACGCTAATATTGAATATAAACTTTTTTATTGAAAATTTAACGAGCTTCAATTTTTACACTAATTATTTTTTCGTGAAGTTAATATTTTTGGAGATATTATTGAAAAACTGTAAACAGTCACTTAAAATCCAAGATGGCGGACACTTCCGGACCTCGGAGGGATGGCGACTTTTTTTTTGGTTAACCAGTGCCCCAAAACGAAACTTTTTGCGAAGTTTCAAAACGGTCGGATTTATTGCAAGCAAACACCATTTTTTGATCCGTACTGACTGGACTAAAGTCAATTTTTATTATAATTACTTAATATAATATATTATATTATATTACACATTATTATTGAACTAAAAATTTAAAAATTTCAATATTGTAAGATTTCTATTAAATCATTGAAATAGATACTAAATGAAATTATGCATCGATGCTGTAATCGGAATTTCCCAATGTAAACTTAAAAATTATAAAAAGTTGATAAAATTTTGAATTTCTAAAGATTTTAAAATTTTGAAAATTTCAGTCGAACTTAAACTGATAATAATGATTAATTGCTTTTAAATAATATTCGACGATTAGATAATTAAATTGTATAAATTAGATTTGCTGTTGTAAGTATAATTTTATGGATAAAAATTATAATGTTACACAATTAAGGTGCAGCCTCGGTTTTTATAACTAAAAGCTACAGCTGTTTTTGTCAACTTATTTTAAAGAAATGAAAATAGATATTAAAATACAAAATTTTGCATTAAACTTTTTTATATTTGCTCTAAATTTTAAAACTAAACATGTAAATAAAAGTGAGAACTATTATAATAATAGACATCCTAAGTCATATTCATTAGAGGAGCTCGAAGAAAACGTGTCTGTATATATACGGTAAAAACTCGAGGTATGATCCGCATCAAATAAATCAAAAATTAATTATATTGAAAGATGAATTTCAACCCGGTGCAAAAAAAAATTAATGAAACCGGCAAATGAAGCCTTAAAATAAATTTTTGACTTTAATATAGCAGAAAATGCCGTAATTTTTGAATATTCTATAACTATCAGGGTATGTATAATTTAAAGAAAAAAAGTTCTAAGCAATCAGGTAATGGCTTCGAGCGTAATCGTGTACACAAATATGTTTCGAGGAAAACAACTTTGAAATTTAACTTCACTAGGAAATAAACATTTTAAATTTCTTAGCAGAATTTAATTTTAAATATTTTAAAATAATTTTATTTTATTCTGGATTAGAAATGTATACTTAAGATAAAACAAATTCAAAACAATCAATATAGGTTTTAGAGTAATTGTGCATAAAGGTGAAAAGTGTTTAAAAAAAACTATAAAATTTATCTTTTCGGTTGTCTCTTCATTAAAGTAAATTCTTTTAATGCTCGCCGTAACATAATAATTTTCAACCTTAATTTACCAAAACCGGGTCATTATTGACCTACTGTTTAAACGACAAATTTGCGCTTATATTATTACTTTTCTGAATTTACTTAAGTATTTTATCTATTTTATTTGGTTTTAAATGCAAGAAGAACAAAATACTATATTTTAAACAGTAATATAAATGAAAACAGTAGCCATAAAAAAAATTAGAAGAAAGATAAAATTATGAAATGTACTAATATTTAAATTAATTAAAAATAAAATTTAACGTTCAAATAATCACTAATGATGTGTTTGAGAAACATTTTTCAAAACGTAAAAATAAATACACGTATAATACACATAATAAAACGTTAAATACATGTTATAGCAAAAACTGAATAACTTTTATAAAAAATATATTTTGAAATCCGATACATGTTACATCCGACAAATATTAGAATAAAAAAATGAATTACAAAAATTTGTGTGGATATATTTACAAAAATGTAAGTTCTAGGTCAGAGTTGACCCTGTATCGGTACGGCGAGCGATAAACTACAACTGATCAGCTATTCTAAGACTAAAAGAAATTTCTTTTTTCATTTATAAAGAACTTGGCAGTTTCAACCCTACGGCTTGGTTAAAAATGTTTAAAATAGTTTACAATTTCTTTTACAGTGGCTCTAAATGACCCCTGGGTACATAATTATTATATAATATATACTAAAAACGCATATTTACTGTAATAATTTTTCAAATGTTGAAAAATCCTTGGAGAGTTACATTCAGAATATGTTAAAATTTACAAAATGAATTATAAGAAATATCGCAATTTTTTACTCGAAAAACCCCAACTTCCCTCTCTATTATCCCAAATGATAAAAGTAGATATTTATGTAATGTTAAGTTGTAAATCGGAGGTATTCCAAACACTCAAAGTCAAGTACGAAAGCTAGTGATCTCATAAAAATAGCATCAAATAATTTAAAAAAAACTCTTTATTCTTATAAGTAGAATTTTGAGTGCTCTTAACGTTTACAAAAGCTCTTTAAATGTGTAGTGACTAGCTATCGGATTTGCTTTGTTTTGTTGCTTCAATTTTATGTGTACGTGTACATGCATGTGTTTTGAAAAATATAGATAAAAGAATTTAATGAAAAATACGCTTGAAATAATTCTGAACAAATTTTAAAAGTTTCTTTTCGCTAGATAAATTTAATTTTATCCGAGCGATTTATTAACGTTAAACTATAGCTTTTTATCGCAATTTAATTAAACAGCTTAAAATATTTTATATATTGCACATTAGAAATATCTTCTTCATTTCAGGAACTTTTTAAACCTAACATAAACAAAACTTTATAATTCTGCAAGCAAAAATTAGTTCCCTATCTGTTCTAACTGACAAAAATTTAATTGGCTGGTAATTTCATACTTGGATGCGATAACGTATTCTTAGCACGCACATCAAACAATTACTTGCTAAGTAAACTTGTAGATCAAAATTAGAGGTAGATTTCTTATTACATTCTCAATAAAACTTGAATTTTTGTTTCAAATGTAAATTTTTCGATAGTTAAACCAGCAGCCCATTTAATTTAGTAACATTAATTTATGATGAAATTTCGAATTATATTTGTGGAATACGTACACATTCAAATAATTGTAGGATTTTAATTTTTAAACTATACATCGAAAGCTACCTATCAAAGAGTTATCTTGTCGCTACTTTTGACAATTGAAATTGTCCACAGCTGTCAAAGAAAGGTTTACATGCTACACGTTTTAATTACCATTATTTTAATTTAATTGCAAACTCGGAACGAATAGCAGTACAATTTGTACTTTTCATTAATAACTAAAAACAAAGTACTGGAATCCAGAAATAATGTCGTAGTTTATTTAAATCTATAATGATATAAAATTGGATTTCCCAAATAAACAACAGTTGATTTTTAATCTCAATATAATACTAGAATATACAGGAAGACAATTTTTATCTGAGAAAATTTTAATTTCTGATTATCCAGCACTTACCATTTGTTCGACATAACTTACCTACTCGTGAGAACGAAGTCTGCAGGTCATGAATTTGTGCAGTAAAAGTAAAACAATAAAATATCTCATTATGACAAAGCTTTTTTAGGGAAGTACTCATTTTGAATTATTTTTTATAGCAGATATTAAAGTGCGGTTTGTTCGACTGAAAATAATAGAACAAAAGTGACACTTTAACAGTAAGAGTAAATAAAATAGCATTCTAACAGCCAGGATACATACAGTGGCTCCAACAATTATTAATACACCCCTATGTTAACCATGTAAATTGCACATTTTGAAACCGTTTTTTGACATATAAAACTCGCTTTTACAGCAAAACTTTTCAGATATTTTTTATTGCAAATTTTAATCTCTTCAGTTTTGTTTCTATACATTTTTTTATTTTCTTTCGCCGTTTACGAGTTACAGCGACTTGAAGAAAACTCTCTAAAATACTCCCATAAGAGCAATGTTAATTTTATTAACTTTTTTACTTAGTTTTCTTTAAGTCGCTGTAACTCGTAAACGGCGAAATAAAATAAAAAAATGTATAGAAACAAAACTGAAGAGATTAAAATTTGCAATAAAAAATATCTGAAAAGTTTTGCTGTAAAAGCGAGTATTATATGTCAAAAAACGGTTTCAAAATGGGCAATTTACATGGTTAACATAGGGGGGTATTAATAATTGTTCAGCCACTGTAAATATTTTATCTTTAATAAAATTGCAAAGTACAGTCTCTAGCCATATTAATAGAATCACTTATTAGAATACGGCTAGTAGAAAAATTTTCTGAAAACAAACATGGCATATAGCTTTCCTGGGAAAAATGAAATAAATTGATTTGTTTTAATGTTTTAGTAAAACAAAACAACCAAATATTAAGAGCATCACGGCCTTGATTAATTCTAGAGCTTTTCACTTATTTTGTACTCAAAAATAGCTAGTAAAAACAATCCTAAGAAGTATTAAACAATATCTTTCTGAAACGGACTGTTTTTGAATTACGATGGAATCAAAATCGTGTTTTGTATGTATATAATTCTAAGAATAACTATGGCACGAGACTGTTTGTTTGATTTACTGTAAAATAGAAACTGTCAAATAATAATTTGGACACAGAAACGGCAAAATGGCGACGAATATTTCAACGATCCGTTGCATATTAGTATTTCAGCGAGCAATCAAAGAGATTTCTAAATCAATAATTAAATTTTATCGTCTTGTACAAAATTCAATGTTATTGTATAAAAAAGCTATAGAGTAAGAATATAAGAAATACTAATTACAAATTAAATTACTATTTGACAGTTTATATTTTACAGTAAATTAAACATAGGTAGAGACTTTGCAATTTCATGGTCTAGGACATTTTCCGCACAAAAGAAAGATAAGTCTCCGCTGGAAATCTAGTATTTTATTTTTTAATGTTAACATGAGCATCCTATGGAATTTTTAGGTGAGAAACAAACTGGACGTATTTTAATATACTATAATTTGATAATATAATGTAATAATATATTAGGATTAAAAAATTAGTAGATAATAGTTATAAATTATAATGGTTATAATATCCTGCCGTTTTAATTTTATAAACAAATTTAGAACAGATCATTGCGTTCCAAAATCTTTATTTTGAATTTTTGTACATTTTATTTATTTTTGAATTTATTAATCTTTTTTGTTTTTAATGTTTTTTACGCCACTTAATTAATTTTATATAAGCCAAAGTTAGAGAACCAGCTTTCTCACCACCAATAAGATAGCTGCATGGGAGGTCGGGACCACAATTTGTCTCAAATTTTAGTTTCCAATTTTACTTTTGATTTATATTTGCGTGTTGGTATGAGTTTTTGTATGTACTTATTTATGAGAATAAAGTAATTATTTTTGCTTTTGTGAGTAAAACTGTTATTATTTTTGATTTGGGGTTGTCCCAAAATTCGGAGAAATTTGTATAATTGAAATGATTATTTGAATTTAGATGGTTGTTGATATTTTTTGAATAATATATTTTTGGTAATTATATTTGAATGTTTGAAAATATTAATTGATTTGGATACAACATTTTGACAAGTTAAATATTTCAATTTAAGCCAGCATAAAGCAAAGTTGATATAGCGTTAGCGTGTGGTCGAGTTAGCATTCAATTTTCAATCCCATTTGAATGTTTTGAATAATTTTAGAATGGATTTAATTAATAATTTGGATTTATTAAAATTTTGGAATTGTTTGGTTTAATTTCTTGGATTGGAATTTTCACCTAAAATTCATTGCAATACTTATGATTGTTTTGGCTGTTAAAAGTTACGAAATAATAAGTAGAATAATTTTAATATTAAATAATAAAAAAATTATAATTAAAATTATTTTATTAACTTAAACATAATTACTTAACTACTTATTATTAAGTCAATCTTTTTAATTCACATTTATTTGTTCATATTTTAACTTATAGCTCCGCTTCGCGCATTTTAGAGATCATGAAGAAACATTTCTACTTAGATATTTTTTCTAAACAGATATTTGCCTATTAGACTGTGCGCATGTTGTATTGTGTTTATCTCAATATAAAATTCTATAGTGCTGATATAAATATAATTAATGAGATGGAAGAGAATGTTGTAATTGCTTGCAGGTTTCTGTTTCATAAAGAAAAAAGCAGGAGAAGGAAAACAAAATATATTAAATACAAAATGTTTTTTGAGCAAGAGAAAAAGAAAGCCAGTTTTACACAATATTTTGTCGATTTAAGACTGTATTACACATTAAACAATTTGTGAAACAACTGAAATAACAATAAAAATGGTTTCAAATTTTTTTTATAAAATTAAGTAACGTAATAGTTACAACTCTTATGGCCAATTTTGTATTAAAAGCTGGGTTAGGTTAATCTGAAGTTCGCCGGATTATTAAAATAAATTTTATAAAGTTTCAACAAGTAAATTTCGCTTTAAAATTTTGTTGAATTTTAGTTCTGAGAAGCACAATTAATCTCTAATTGTAAAACCTGCCTTTCACAAAATTTTTTAAATTTTTAAGATGGAATAAGGAAATACATATATATATAATATATTAACAACTTAGCGAGCTACTCTGGTTCTATTTACATACTATATAGAGTAATATTATTATTGTAATATAATGTTAAAAAATGTATAATTTAAACTTTAATTGCCTTATTACGAATGCGATATCTTTTGTTAATGTTATCTCTTGGCATTTATTTAATTTTTAATTTTGAATATTTGTTTTACTTCATGTTAAAAAGTTAACTTTGCAAACGTTTTTACATCATAAAAACCAATTTCTGAGCTAATTTTAAATTTATATATAAATTTTATATTAATTAAAATAAAAAATATTTTTATGCAAATATAACTTTTTATATTTATTCTTGAATTTCTACTATAATTATTTTTAGAAATTAGAAATTTTTTTTGCAACGTTATCAGGTTTACCACTAAATTTTCCTATAACGTATTATACTATTGTATTGAAAAATGTGTAAGTACTATATATAACGTAAGCACAATGTTATCAAAGAATTTGTAAAATCTGTATATAATTACATCAATTTATAATATATCTCCATAATATAAAAAAGGCAATGCTTACGATTTTTGAAAACGAAATTCACATTTAAAAAAGCATAAAATAGACGAGTTTACTTTTCCCTGCAATATTCTTATTAACTTGACATCACTCCGTTTTCGTTAAACTCCTTTCAAAGGCTCGGTTTCAGCACTCAGAGCATATAGAGAACTGAAACGCGGCACACAACTTCATATCGGGAAATATTTATATCTATATCTAAATCTCGGAAGGAACGAACCACAAAACATTATAAATTAAACTTAGTTTTCGAGCTATTCATAATATTTAATAAGTTTCAATTTCAATAATTTTAACATTTGATATTTTCTCAAAGAATGAAATGGCTAAGTAACATAATCAACTTAATTAACACAATTGTTTATTAATTATCGTCGCCCCAGGACAACAGTTGTAGGGGATAAATAAAATCTTAGTTGGAAATAAATTCCATTTTAAAGTAATGATTATTTGATTTTTGAAATACACGGACAATATTTGATGCCAATATCGTCACAAAATTTTACTTAGTGTTTAATTCGATTCAGACTTTATTTACAATGCCAAAAATACAGATATCTCCATTTTCGCTTATTTTCGATGTCTTACTGTTGTTCTGAGACGACGATATGTGGATTACGAGTTTGACTTAATGGAATTAAAGTACTTTTCCAAGCATATCACTGGTGCAACCACTGCTTGAGATACTATAGCGTAAAAATTCCGGGTTGGAATAACAAACTTAACAAATTTTTTTAGCTCGACCATTTGGTAAGCAACGGCACTCTGTTGATATTATCTAACCAATGTAATATACCCTTACAAATTATAATAAAATAACCAACTTAAAGCTACTCTATCAAATAAATCCCTTCTAATTATAACTAAAAGCCGTCTAGAAACTAATAAAAACATATATTATTAATAGTTATTGCTATGATAATCTTATTAATTAAAGCACTAAATTTAATTTAAAAAATATATGATATTGAAATTTTAATTATGTCATATTATACCTATACATAGTATATTTTCTGATAAAGCATATAAGTTGTTAGTGCTGTCGATTGTTTACTCACGATACAATTTAGCAGAAGAAGTATCAGAATCTAGAATTGAAGTTTTATATTGTTATACTTTTTTACGGAACAAAAAGAGTCGAAAAACTTTATATATTTTTTTCTCAAAAAGTAATGAATTTGATTAAAACTTGGAAGTTGAACAAGATATTAAATTAAATGAGATACGATGCCGATCAATTTTATTCATTTTTTATTTAAAACAAATATATATAAATTGAACCATAACTGCATAAAAATAATGTTTCTTTGTAACATGTACTGTAAATAACTACAGATTATTATCAATATAAATTGTATTCGATAAAGTATGTGACAGCATCAACAGTTTAAATTGTGAAAAATTTAACTATTTAGTCAAGCCCACCTCAAGCTTGTTTTGCTAATGGATTGCTTGCTTATTTCGCTATTAGGTTCCAAGCGGCTGGACGTTGTGTTGAATTTTCTCTACCATGTTGACTTCACACGCGAGTTGTGGTTTTAATATGCACGAATTTAAATTTGTTATTATTTAAAAGTTACACTTGATATATTAATTTTTTGGAAATATAGAGATTTTTGAGGTTGATAAAATATTCATGTAGAAAGTGATTTAAAACTTAATATAATAATTTGATATTTTCAAGTAAGGAAGACTTAATTGAAGAGCAAACTCAGTAGTACTCGTACCCATATATAGCACACATATTGGCGCAAGGTGAAAATTTTCCGATATTGGTCCAATATTGCTCTCCAATATTAACCCAATATTTATTTGCAATATTGGAGGAATATTAGAAAATAATATTGAATATTAATTGAAGGTTGGCAGACAATATCAGCCATCAATGTTGGCCCCAAATTGCACCAATCTACAGTCAATATAGACGCTATATTGACTACTTATATTGATGCAATATTGTTAACAATATTAAATCAATATTGGTTAAATCTTGCAATATTGCGCCAAAATTGTGTGCTACGTAGGTATTTACGACGCGACTTCTCATTGGTTACTACCTTATAGTTATAACTTAGGAACTCTCAAAAATCTTTCGCTTCAAGGTAATAGTGTTTTTATATTTTAATACCGATAAAGTTATTCAGTATCTAAATCTGCAAAAAAGAATAGCGTCTGCTATTTAAAATATTACGATGACGTAGCAGCTTAATATGAAATCACAATAAAAAGATTTAAACATTTAAAAAATTAAGGTTGACATGTCATGATCTTTTAGAAAAGTTTTTTTAAAAGAATTTTATTGAATATTTT
Source organism: Cantharis rufa (assembly GCA_947369205.1). NCBI lineage: Eukaryota > Metazoa > Arthropoda > Insecta > Coleoptera > Cantharidae > Cantharis > Cantharis rufa. The sequence continues at coordinate 35,308,308 of OX376303.1, read as the reverse complement.
TGAAACTTTACTGGATCACTGCATAAAATGAAAATAACAATAAGAAAAGCGATTTCTAATACCAAATTTGAAATCAAATAGAAAGATAATAAAAATTTAAACATTTTGGGAATCCAGTATTATATTAAATGTTGTAATAAAAATATGGCCCATCTAGTTTATACAATTTCACATTCAAAAACAAGTTTTGATAAGGTATTATTTGTTTTCATGAGATTTATATTAAACTTTTAATCAATGATCTTAGTATCCACGTTATAAGAAAATAATAAATCAGAAAATATTTTTGGATTTCAAGAGATAATTTATATATTTTCTTGTACGCTGTGTATTTCAGTTTATGTTTCTTCAACGGAGTTTGTATTTCACATTTCATTCAATTAGTATAATTATTTTCTCAAAAATACAAAATTTCTACTAAGGGATTAAAGCAGCAATCACACTCAGCTACCGTCGTGGTTACGTTCAACGCTGATTTCCGTTTTCAAACTAGTACCTGCATATGTATATTATTTTACATCGTTAATTTGTCATTTACTATCAACTTAATTAAAAAATATAAAATTTTAATCAAAGGTGCAACAAGTTTCTAACAGCTGAACATAAAAACTGTTAAAAGAAATGTTAAATTCTTAAGTTTTGCACGTCTACTTTTTTATTATAAATTATTATCAGTAGGTATTAGGAGTACTATTTTCAGAATAGTTCTACTGTCTTAAAAAAACATCTTTAGGTTTAAAAGCTTCGTAAGTAGTAAGGAGCATACTAAAAATCGGATTTCATCTTAGCTGATGTGTAGTCGTCATTTATTGGCAACTTTATTATATTTACATAAGAGCTTTTCAACATTTCTTTAAAATTTTATATAATTTTCTATTCGTCTAATAATTGTATAAGATATAATCGATATAATAAATACCATATAATTCCTTATTTAATTAAAATTATTCACATTTTAATTAAAATATACATTGTTATAAATCGGCAACAATTGCATTTGTTAGTACGTACATTGTTATCACATATTTAGTAACAAAATTTGTAATTTGTACAAAACCAATAATTGAATCTAATGGACAGTATTAATATAAGAGCCTGCAGATGATATCCTTGTTTATAATCTACAATACAGTTGCTGTATAATACAACAATTTCAGTGCGTTGTATTAGCTATTTTATTATAATAATAAATTATATTCATTGTATACAAATTGTATATATTGTTGTGTTATATCATACGACAAAGATGGGTTGCTATTTAAAGATCTAAAGAACTGACTTGCAACCTGAGGAACAATAATGGCAGGGCTTTACAATCCATTTTAATTTCACTTTGCCATTTTAATTCATTTTGTTCCATATTTTATTTGTTTCATTATGTGTTATATTGTTGATTTGATTAGTTTAAGTTGTTTGTATTTTTAATAGTTAAGTTTGATGTTAGAAAGTTTAATTGTACAATTTTTATTTAATGTTATATTTTGGGGCTTACATAAATGATGTCGGTCAAAAACAAGCAGACGTGCAGACCTGCAGCAAGTTTGATTGATATAAAAAAATAAAAGAAAGTGAAGAAACCAAGGCGATAGAAAAATAACAAGAGTTATGAAATTTTCCAAAAAGCAAAAAATTAATTAAAGAGAAGAAATCAATCATTTAATTATTATTGAAGAAGGTGTCGAAATACAAAGTTAAATTTTGGAGAGCTAACGGGAGAAGTCGAAGAGAGAGAAGAAATCAATCATTTAATTATTATTGAAGAAGGTGTCGAAATACAAAGTGTTTTAACAATAACTTGTTTGGCCGACGAATTTATGTAAGTCCTGCCATTTGTTTATTTGATTTATTGTTAGACTGGTTGCAAATAAATTATTGTTCTATTTGTCAGTCTTTTATTGTTTTGAATGCGACAATTTTATTCGAGAACCAACGACCCAGATTCAGAAATAAGATTCACATTTTAAGGTAGGCAAAGGAGCACTACAATATTTAATAGCGTCATGTTAAGCTTTTTGTATTTTTTAACAATATACAATTTAAAAATCAAATTTACTCTTAGGAAATAAGGTCTAGACCAGGGGTGGCCAACACATCTATGGTAAAGCCAATTTTGGTCGATCGCCAGGCCAATTTGGCACAAGCATTTCTTAAAAAAAAACCGAAAGCCTATAATTCGATCGCTAAGCATTTTTAAGACAAAAAGTAGATTTTATGTACACAAAAGTTGGCCACTCCTAATCTAGTTTATGTAGTATTAATTTCAAATAATAAAAATGGTTAATTTACATGTCAATTTAAAATTATATGTCAGCAACATTTGACTCTTTAAGCATTACTTATTAAGCAATATTAACTAAATATATTATTTATCAACTTATATAAACGCTCGAACCCTCCGTTTACTTTTGTTGGAGAGCGAGTCGTAGAGGTTCTCCAAAGAATTGAAGCGAAGTTAAAATAAGATTTTTGTCTTTTTTTTAAATTTATATGGCGCCACTAACCGAGAGAACTAATGAATTTATTTACAAAAAAATTAAATTTGTTCCAACCGAGGAATTCGTAAATTGATGTTTTTACAAGAACATTAACTACCTAACGCGTATGTAACTAATTACCTGTTGGTTTTCACTAATTTTAAACAAATATTAATTTTATAATAAAACACTTGAACTAAACTGAGTTTTTTAATTGTTATTACACTTGAAATTACTGATCTTCATAAAGATGGTTTGATAAATTTTTATATACATAAATTGGAAGCAATTTCCTTTTTTGCGCAATTAAAATTAAAAATGTTAAAAATACAAATTGAACTTATACCAATATCAATCGTGGAAACAATGAAATCCAAATGAACTAATTGCTGCGTCATCCAAAACCAAACCTTGCACGAAGATAGAGTGATGTTATGACTTTCCGTCAAAGTTTGATCTGGCCCAATATAATATTCTAGTGAACGGATGTAAAACGACTATTACGTAAAACGAGCCATTCAAAGCTGGGATATAGCGGATGAGGATATTAATACAAAAAAGAGCTCGACTGAAAACCAAAAGTGGAAATTAAAAATAGACAACTATGTAATTATCAAAACTAGGAATAGTATTAAATTGTTAGCTGCTGTTTTGGTTCTCTGGAATAAAAATTAAGTTAACTAACGTTTTTCAAAACAAACTGACAGAAAGTGAAGTCTGATGATTTCCGGTAATTGCTAAATCATCGCATTTGCTCAAAACAGGGTAATTGAAAATTGGAAATTGATTAAACAAACTAAAACCGGCGGTGTAAAAATAATTGTTATAATATTCCGCACACAACAGCATAATTAACAGCACTAGATTTTATAAGAAACTATCAAAAAGTACTGTTTAACTCGTGAAACCTCTGTAGAACTAAAAGTGTAGTTTATAAAAGAGCAAATTTTTTTGTAATGTATTGTACAAACACTTGTAATAGAATTTGTAGAGAACAGTAAAGTTTCAAGCACAAAATTATGAATTTTAATTTAAAAAATGGATATAGAAGCAAACGAATATTGAAAATAATATATTATATTATGGAAATAACGATTACTTTGACTACAAAAATATAACAAAATTTAAAAAATAAATTCCACCTTTTTTTAATGAATGAAATCAATACTGAATCAAATATACTCGTATGTAGGCAGGTGTGTAATAGAAATAACTTTTAAAAAATAATAATAGAAAATGCAGTAGAGTTGATGTAACAAGAACAGAAAATCTTACATCTTACCCCATACTTACATCTGTAAGTAGATGGAACAGCTTACCGCACTAGGTGTATTTCTTAATTTTATAAAATTATTTTGTTTTTATTAAAACACTAACCGATAAATAGTACATTGTCTTATTCGGATTAAAAGTGAAACTTTGTTTGACAAGCAATTTTTGCATTTGCAAGGCGGAGCGCTAGCGGAGCCGAGCGAATGCAACAATTGCACGTCAAACAAAGACACTTTTAATCCAAATGAGACATATTACTTTTTCTCCAACCAAAAATTAAATAAAATTTAAAATATAAATACTTAATTTTAAAACATTATTTGATGTAATATCAGAAAAGTCACTTTGACATTTAAAAATTGTATAATTTTGAAGAGTGCTTTTTCTATATTGTTTGAATTAGCAATAACTCGAGAACGGCGCTAGATATCAAAAAACTGAGCAAAAAATTCTCCCCCCTCGTCACAGACACACCCCGTGAATTATCGGTAGGAAGGCATATGCAAAAATTTAGATCGATCGCGCACAAAAATAGTAAAAAATAAAATCACTTTTAAGTCATGCACAAAAAAGTTTTTTTCTATTTTGCGTCTAAAACAAAGTTATTTCGAAACCCAGTCGCGTATCGAAATGGACAATTTTTCGAAACGCAATTTTTTGTTTTAAAGGGTTGGTAACTAAACGTCAGTGAAAATTAAAACTAATGTTGTCACTATATTATAATATTATAAACCTATAAATTGATGCAAAGTAATGTTAATTGTCAATAAAATAATTAATAATAATAAAGAAAATTGTAAACTGCAAGTATAATTTCGTTTATTTAAACTTTTATGCGATCTCCTAACCTGAAAATTTTTTGTTACCAACTATCACAAAAATACAAAAAAAATTCAAATTTACTATTATTTAATAAAATGCACATTTTAAATATTTTTAGGGCTTATAAAGTTCAAAATAGAAAAAATAGTATAAGAAACTCGTTTTATAAGACGTTTTATCGCACTTATCCTTTAGAAAACTCCCCGCTACGCGGCTCGTTTTCTAAACGGATTGCGTGCGTTAAAAACGCCACTTATAAAACTAGTTTCTTAATATACTATTTTAGTGCACGTAAAAAAAAGTGTTGCTTAGCAATTTTCGCATTTTTATATTAATAACGAAAACGTCAACTTTTAGTTGAGGTAATGCTACTAAAAATGTACTGCTTTTAATACGGTTGGAGAAAAAAATAGTTATATTGTTACTTTTTAAAGAATTATATTTTTTACGACTGATAATTCTGTTACTTTATGTTACACGTGCAATGATGCTCATTATTCAAAGCCCACCCTGCTTAAAATTTTAATATTTGATTTAGAAAATAATATGATTAGTTTTATTAACTGCCGCAATATTTACCTTATTTGCTTTAATGTGTGCTGTAGCCAAGCAGAGCCCCGTGTAATTTTTATCAAGCTGATTTATTTTACATAGTAGGTACATTTGGCTTAATTTAATTAAACACGTTTGTATTCACCACCGTTAATGTTCAATTAGAGTATTAGTAAACACAAAGGTAATTTAAATTGTTTGCGGCGTTTATTTTTGACGACAGTTATTTTAATTTAGTCTCTTAACTCGAACGTCGGTGTATGTAAAAAAAATTAATTAAACCTTTAAGGTGACAAGGTGTAAAGGTTCACAAATTTTCACCTATTCGTATTAATTAATATTAATGATTTAATTTTGAAAAAAAGAAGTAAGAAAGTGTAGGTATGCTAAATAAATTAAAATTCTTTGAACATTTCGATTTTGAACTTAGAACTAGAAAAAGTGATGTTCGAAAACTAAGAAAATAGAATTCAGAGCAGAATAAATAAAGAAACTACTGATTATTAGGGAGGGATCAGGAAAGAAACACAGTATAAAGCAAATGACAAAGACCTAAATGTACTGTGTACAAGAGATCAAAAAAGTGAAAAGGTAAAACTAAATTTTTATTTTTGCATATATACAGGGTGACCGATCTTACACCGCATTATAGAGAAATAACATGGGATACTGATTGTTTTTAAATTTCTTTTTATTATTACAACGGCGATATTAATGTAAATGATATCAATTTAAAGATAACTTTTTAGGGTCTAAAGATATCTAACACTTGATATTTTGTTCTTTAATTATTGTTAAAAACTCCATAATAAAATAAAAATATAGTACTTTTAAAAGAAATTTAATTGCCTTCTTTAAATTTGATTTGCCATGGCTTTGCATTGTTTGGTAATAAAATTTCAATAAGGCTACTAAATCATTTTTTCAAGCTCTATTTTTTTCATTTCATTATTAAGTTTTTAACTAAGTACTTATAATTCAAAAACAAAATATCAAGTATGGGGTATCTTACATTAGTCGCGAAAAAAATCTCCTTAAATTGATACATATTTCATTCTTATTTGTTATAATGGAAAGTAAGAATTTAAAAAAGTTCAATTTTTCATGTTATTTCCTCATGATCGGGTGTGAGGTCGGTCACCCGGTATAATAATATGATATAACATAGTGTAAATGGTAAAAGGCATTGGTTAAATTCAAAGCTTAAGAACCTAGATCTAGGTTCTAGGATTAACAACTATTGCTTCAATATGCTTTAAATTCATGTAATCTAATTGGCAGATCCTAGCATTATCGAATTTCGAGATATCATCTCTGACTATTAGTATGGGTATTATAGTAAACGGGAAAGCTGTGTTGTTACATCACAATTTCTTAGATATTAGATACAATTGACTACAAAAATAAAAGTTATCGTTAAAGTACTTAAGAAAACGCTCAATCTATTTGAGTTCTTATTGCAACTGTAGGTTGTTACAAAGTATGCATCATATAATAATATACTATAATAAGGTATATCTATATATATTTATATTATGTATATCTGGTGCTGGTATGTAACAAAACAGGTTTTCAGTTTTACAATATTATTTTTCTCAATTTCCTTTAAATATGAAAAGCATGTTTATTTTTGAATGTATCTATTTGACCTAAAATATACCCAATCTATGTATGTATACCTATAATAAATCAATATAAAAGTTTTTGACCTCTTTTTTTAAATTTCTTTGAAAAAATTGTCAACTAATAATTTATATGATTCTAACATACTATTTATATTTATGTCGTCGCTCCATCCACACTCATTCTTTCAAAATACTCAAACTAATGTAAAACATTTTTTTCACATTTACTTTAACACTGCACTTATTTATCAAGCTTCCAACATTGATGTCTCTTTCAAGGTAATCTCTTAGAATTATTTTACAATCAAACGTGTCAAAGATTCAAGCACAATTAGAGAACTAATCTGAATTTGGAAGCAAATAGGGAGAGAAACGATAAAGATTTTGACGCGGAGCGACTTTCTTAGAGATTTGATAGCTTTGAACTATTTTGAATAAAATTTGAAAATAAAATATTGTTGAAAATCATATTAGTTACTTTTTAAGCTTAATTAATTTTAATTCGAATTATGCGGTTAAAACGATTAAATATTGTTTTGCATTTTTTAAGGTTGATGAAATGAAACGTTTATATTTTGACTAGTTAGACTATTTTATTCATCGTATTATATTTACAAAGTCGTGGATTCGATTCCCGACTATAAGTATACCTGGTTAATTCGACCTTGTCTCTCTCACAAGATATTGGCTGCACTTTTGAGGTTTAAATACCAAAATTCTACTTTGCCCTGGGCCCACAAGGGTTTTACGCTGGACTTAGCGTAAATACTTTTGGGTGGTCGTGTACGAGTTTCTTAGAAATACTGTCTATATTATTTTATTACTCTTTAATGTAACTTCAAACTTTCAACTTTTTAATAAACGTTGTTTCAAGCTCAAATTATGAACAGCCATAATTATAAATGTTGTAGGAATGTAAAACTACGCTCATAATTATTATTACAAATAATATTATGATTGCGACAAAATGGAATAATTTAATAATAATAAACGTCTAATAATTTATTTAACATAAATAAATAAAACTTTTTGATCTGTTCTGTCAAGCTAAATTGAATCTACAATGTTTGCAAGTTCATTGGCGACCTGCAAGTTCCAAGTTTTTTATGGAAACTCATATTTTTCAGCCAAGTCTGCCATCAGCAATGGAATAGAAGAAAATAGTACACCAATGGAATTAAAAATTATATGCATTATATTTGTATACAACAAAACTTTGATTTGTATTTAGTTACTAAAATGAATTTTACTATATTAAAGTACCTACACAATATTATGATATTGACCAATTAAGTAGTAAAAATGGAAAAACCAACCTAAATTAAAAATAAAAATGTTTTATATTAATTTATTTCATTGAAAGAAATATTTTCATTTTAAAGTTGATGTATAAAACGAAAGACCTTCTAGCAAGACTTTACCCCATGTCCAAATGTCCAACAAGGGCTTCTACCAGAACAACCACTTTGACGTTATATCATTAATAAAAGGAAACACTTCAATTGGCAGACATTGTAATAATGCTTCGATGTGAATGATAAAGAATGACGGGCTTTTTCAAATATTTTCGATGGCATAAAATTTTCCAAACTTTTATTTTTGAACAAAAGTTTATGAATCTATTTCTGAGAAGAAGTTAACAAGGTTAATTTAATTTTATAAGCCAGTAAACGTGCTCCTTAAAAAAACCCACGATGATATTAAATAAAAATTTTCTTTTTAAATATTTGAATACAGATATCTACTTACATATTGTATATATTAATATTTCACTTTAAAGGCATTTCTTTGCAAAACTTTTGCGTTTTATAATATCTCAACCTAATTCAAATAAAGCGTCAAATTCGCAAATTATAATTTTTATTTACATACTTAAATATTTTCAAATTATGTTTGCTTTCAAAATGTATCTAACAGTAAGTTTGTTTATTTCAAAAGAAAAAGTTTGGGATTGTAGCATTTTTTGAAAACTGTTAACAATTTTGAAACAAATGATATTACGAGTACAAACAAAAGAAATCAAAAAAGCTAAAACAATCCGCATAGATACAAAGAAGCAAAATGTTATTGTGTAAGTTTCTCATTCAAAAGAAACTATATTATTTGGTTTTGTTATCATACAAACACACTTAATATTTATTTTGGTAACCTGTAAATAGTTTAAAATTGATTTCTGAAAAGTAATCATAAAAAAGGAAATTATATTGACTGAACGACTAAAAGAGCATACCTATTAGGCATATCATTCAACACTGACACTTGTTGAAAACACCATTTAATTTGTACAACTGAGAGGCTATAAAACCAAGTTGTACTTTTAGGATCCCAGTACTTTCGCAATTTAAATTTAATTAGACTTTTCAAGAGAATTAATATGTTAAAACGTCAAATTTTAATATGCTCACCAAAGTATATATACCGCAGGCAAAACTTCCTCTTCGAACCGATCGCCAGCAGCAACATGAATGAATAATGGCCATTATCTTTAATTTTCTATTTCTCCCATGTGGAATATAAAATATTAACAAAAAATGAAGATTATTAATATTTCATTAATATTATGTAATGTTTTTAAAAATAATTACGAAAACGTTGTGAAAACTACATTCAAATTGTATTTCGTCAAGTGCACGTGAGCTTTTTGAGCTTATAAATTGAAGTCTTATTTGGTAACCGGTCTACCCGATACTACTAGCGATAAGCGTCGCGAGCGTCTGAATTAGTTTTGAATGTACGACGCACACATGCGCCAAGTTGCAGGTGGTTACCACTAGATAAAAACGATCAAAAACATCTTTCGCTTTGTCTGTAATTTCATATCTCAGCCAAGTTATTTTGATAAAAGAATAAACTGATTTATCCATCCCTAAAAAATTATTTTCGCCTAAGGAAAATTGATTTAGATGGACGAGAAATAGTCAATCCCTTTTATTTGTGAACTTGATCAGAAAATTGGATTATTTTATTGAAAGATTAAATGAACCTTTAAAGTGCCAAATAGTAATTTCTACTTTAATTTATTAAAAAGAGGCCTGATAATTAGCACAAAATACCAGATATTTAGCTTATGTAGATGATATCGGCTGCTGCTAGTAAGCGAGGATAAAACTAAATAATACGAAGTCTGCGATAGGAGTGAAATTAACAAGATATGAAATCTAAACTTCATATTTTAAGTAGTACTTATAATTTTGCAGAAGTAGAGAACTTTAACAACCTGAGAGTACTAGTAATTAGGTAAAGTAAAAAAAGACACGAAAAAACTAGAAATGACATAAACTCATCTAATAGATCAAAAAAGTTTAAAAACGGTGGATTTTCTATCGGGTAACTATTTTTTGAAATACTCCTTTCACGGTACACATCCAAAGCTTAACGTGAAGAAGCAGTTCCTTTGGCTTGGAAACATACCTGCAGATGGCAAGTCAATCACATGGACTGCATGTGCGTGAAGTTAACCCGCCGTTTTTTTAAATTTAAAAACTGGATATTGTGCCTGGCTGTGCTAGATTTGTGCCACGTTGTGCCGTATTTTTTTTATTTATATTTTTTTGGATATTACAAAAGTTTGCTTATTTTGGAGTAGAAGTTACCCCCGCCATTTTTGATTTTTTTTTAAATCAAAATTGTAGTACATTGTACTCGAGGTGTGTCGTAAAGTAAACCATTAAATTTTATGCTGAAAAATTAACACACACAGTTTTTCACTATAATTTATTAAAAAACGTTTTTAAAAAAATTGAACAATTTATATTGCAAAAATCCGACGAATAAAATATGTATATCTAGGGATGCGAAGAAGTCATTCTGGAGGTCTACTTGACAAAAGAAATTATCAGACTTTCAGAAGAATGGTTCTGCAGTTACAGAAGAAAAGTTTGCCTGGTACCAACGCGGATTGAATTTTCATTTAGCAAATAAATACAAAAACAAAAACATTTACTGCTCACACTGTCGCAAGCCAGGACATTTAAAAAAGGTGTGTAATAAATTGAACAAATCTGTTACTTCTTATCATGCAATATCGTAAATTTTGATAATAAAACTTTTGTGACTTTACAAATAATTTAGCTGCCACATTTACAGCTAATATCAATAATATTCAAAATTCAAATTTTCGTAGTAGTATCGAATTATTTGTCCAGATTAATAATAATATTATAAAAATGGAATTGGATACAGGAGCCGCAATATCCTTGAAGAGGATAGCGGATTTTAAAAACATTTTCCAAATTTAACTAATAACGTAATAACATCCAACAAAGAAATTTACAGGTGGTTACCATTGTTGTACACATTTACTTTTGTTAAAGTTTAAGTTCAATTAGATACATTTATTTGTGAAGTTCAACTAAATTTATATACAGTCAATACCAACAATAAACCAATGTTAGGTCGCAAATGAATTAGGAAAATTATAATTCATTGGAATCAATGCTTGAACAAAAAATAAAATTTGAATTCTTTACAAACTTCGAAATTAAAATATAATACACAAGCCGAACTAAATAAAATATTTCAAAATCATTTGAATCTTAATATTAGAAAAATAACCGGTTTTCAAGCAAAATTAACTTGAAAAGATACATAATTACAAACTTCTTTACTCGCGAGCTCGGTAACTACCTTTCCTCTTCAGAAATGAAGTTTCTTTAATGAATAATAAGTTTCAGTTAATGAAGAATTCGATAGTTTAATTTTTCAAGTCATTTTGAAACCAATAAATACATCCAATTGGGCCACGCGGATAGTTCCAGTTTTAAAACCAAATGGAAAAATAAGAATTTCCGGCGATTTTAAAAGTACAGTAAATCCAAATCTGATTTTGGATGAGCACCCGTTACCCACTACAAAGTTTATTTACATTTAGAGATACACGAAAATGATCGCGAAATTCTTACCTGAAATTCACAACGGGGTTTATTACAGCATACACGTTTGATGTACGGAATTGCATCTGTTCCTGCAATTTGGCAACATACCATTGAAAAATCCTTAACCTTTATGTGACTGAGAAATAAAACACCTAATGACAGCATGGGTACCCGGGTACCTTCATACATTACATGCACCCATCCACGCATATGCAAAGTTTAAAATTATCTACGTCAGTAGTAAGGGTATATTTTTATTGTGCTTTATGTCTAGCAAGGTTAGATCTTATAGACCTATCAGATTTTTAGTTAAAAAGTATTTTCAGTTATTATAAAAATTAAATTTATAATTTCAACTAGGATGTCTCATAATGAATCTACTGGATCAAGTCACGGATCTTTTCGAAAACCAAAGTTGCGGAAAATGAAGTAATATAAATAATAATGATTGTAATTACAAATTGTTTAAATGATGCAGTTACTCGCAATAGAACTCGGACATTCCAGACATTCCTGTTGTTTAGTTTACAATTAGCCATGGAATTTTGCAAAAGGTACCCGGGTACCTATCCAGAGTCACATAAAGGTTAAAGGGATTCCTGGGATTTCAGTATATTTTGAAGATTTTAAAATTACAGTGCCTAATGATCAAGAACATTTACGACGGTTGTCATTAGTTTTTCAAAAACTACAAGGTCAGAATCTTCGAATCAATTTAAATAAAAATCACAAAAAAATGACAAATCAAAAAACACCTTGAGAATGCAGAGAAGAGAAGGAACGAAGAAAGACAAGCAATGAAAATAGTAATACAAGAGCTAGGGGTAAAAGTCATTAAACAATATGAAAGAATCGTAAAACTTGAAAATCAAATTGAAAAATATGAAAAAGACAGAAAAGAGGTTAATATTGTTATAAAGAGCTCTACGCCATTTGGAATAGCGACAAAGGAACATCTTGAAATTTTTCTGAAAAAAGAGCTGTGTGCTAATGTGGAGGTAACAGAGGCTTTAAAATAAGAAAGGTACTTGGGAGAGAGGAGGTGTTGGCGAAATTAAAGAGTCAAGACCAAAGAATAGAGTAATGGCAAATAAAAGTAAACTAAGAGGAAAAAATATTTACATTGAAAGAGACCTAACCAACCAAGAAAAAGAAATTCAGAACAAGATAATGGGAAGTTGCCAGGAATGCGATTAAGAACGGAGAAAAAGTTAAGGTGGGTTTCCAGAGAATGGTACAAACAAGATAAAAATGTATGTTTTATCTTGTTTGGACAAAGGAAGTAGATAATTTCGAAATTAACTAAAGCGCAGTAGAACAGCGGGCCGTCTTTAGAATCAGCGATGAATGAAACAAATAGCATAAAAGAAAATAATTAAATTCAAAAAAAGTGTTACCCAGTTGTTCATGTACCCTTTGATATGTTTTTCATTTTAACCTAAAAACAAAATTGATTTTGTTTAATAATTATGTAATTTTCTAACTAGTGATTAGTGGTATATTTTTGAAAATATAAGTTGTATTACAAAAGACCTCACGTGGCAAACGGATCCCAGAGTTGGTATTGAATTACAAATAATCTACATACCTCAAACCAGGTAACTGGTAAATGAAACTACCATTCAAAATATATTTAGTATCCTTATTTTGTGTTATGTTGCATGATATTACTGCAGTCTAATAAACGTATAATAAATGTTAATAAATCCAATAAAGAGAAAACGGCAAATATCAACGATAGTCCTTATTTTGATGCCGAAGCAATTGAGAACGAAATTTTGGGGGATCATTTGAAATAAGCCGTAAGAGAAGATGACCAAATGCGACAATTATTATCAAAGGCAAGTAGAAAATATCTTTAAAATATAGGAAAACAATAATACTTTTCAATATCGACAGAAGGAAATTTAAAAAAATAGTTCTCAAATTTTACCACACACTCAAGAGATCTCAAGCAATAATTAAACTTTTGATGAAAATGTTCATGCAGACGATTCTGTAAGGGATAGAAACTACTCACTTGCAAAAGATAGCAGTTTTTCTGAAACAGATTTTTTTGAAAATAAACCAGAACCTCTACAGCCAAGTAAACTAATTAATATTTCGGAGTCGAACACACCTATAACAGACGTTAAAGCTGTAAAGCTAGGTCTATGCCGTATGATGCACATTGCAGAAAATGGTTATAAAAATGTAAACCTGAGTTGTGGAAACGTAATATAAAAAAAGAACAATGAATTTGGGGTTTTGGAAAGGAAGAAAGAGGAAAGAAGGAAATAAAGGCTAAATGTATTAAACCAGCGTATGTATTATGTAAATCAAAATTCAATAAAAAATTTTCAGAGGCTTCAAAGACAAAATATGCAATCCAAATTTTAGGGTTTAAAATATATTTATTTATATAGATAATTTGTTGCGGGTAATGTAGATGTATTAGATGTCAAGTATCATATTGTGTTGGAGAAAAATACAGTAAACGTGGTTTCAATTTCATTTACTATTTCTCTTCTGAGAACAGAAATACATATTCCCAATAAACAAAGAGCTTCCGAAGAAAAAGGAAAAGATACATTAAAAGCAAAAGAAAGCAATGCCAAGACAATTATATCTTGTTATAGTCTATAAGCAATTCTCTCACACCTTGTGGAGATATTTTAACATTTTTATAAAAGTAAATTAAACTACTAAGCGAAGGAATAGTTTACAGAGAAGCCAATGAAATAGGTAGCTGTGTTTTTGAAATACCTAATTAGCTTCTGTAATGGAAATGATTTTGTTTTTTACTTCGATAATTGTAATGAACAAAATAGCAATAAATTTATTATGTCCTTATACTTGTATATAATAAATTCTAACATTGAATGCCAAAAAAAGCGAATTCTGAAAAGCGGACCAATTAATTTACCTTTCCAGTGGCCACCTATTATCAGATCAGATCTGCTCGAAAGATAGATTAACCATACTAGTACCTTGTAAATGAATTGTGTACCGCAGATATTGATGACTTGAAGGAGTTGACTCGTTTTATAGAAAATAATATTTTTCAGTGAACGAAAAGAAATAAAAATTGTGTGGAATGAAATAAAAAAATTTAAGGTTCAAGAGGGTCACCAAAATTTAATTTTCTACAAAACAGGTTTTAGAAACTTTAGTAAAAAGAAACCTTAGTATACTTTTTCCTTCATTATTACCTAAATTTTATATTTCTGAATCAATATCGAATTATCTACTTTTAGAAGAGATAAACAGTACATTATTATAATTTTCATATTTTTAATATTATCAAAAAAACTAGTTGGCAAAAGACTTATCGGCGCTACTGTTTTATTAATTTACAATTTGTTTTCAAATTTATTACACAATTTACTGCTCTTTGTATATTTTTGGGAACGCTACCAGGCACAAACAAACTTGCTTTTATAACTGGTTTTCCTTGTTCTGTGAGCAAGGGCTTAAAAGTACAATTTTTAATTTTACATTTTATGTGGTAAAATTGCTAGAGGGTAAAAGACCATTTTTATCCATGTGGACATTTTACAACTTTGTATGGCTGATTTTCAGCTAAAACATAATATGTATGTACATATGTATAAGTATAAAACAAACCAGCCACTAAAGAATCAAATTTTATGTACCTAAGCATAGCACACATTTACTTCTTTTGTCGACAGTTTACTTTAACCCATTACCGGTGGACAGTAGGAATAACAATATTTTTCAACATTTAAAACTTGTTTACATTTTTTATCTCATAATTTTCAGAAATTTTTATTTTGTACTTAATGGGTTAAACAATTTTGAATTTTTTTACAACTAAAACACATGCGAATGAAATTACATAGTATACATACATATTAAGGTGGATCCAGACACTGCGAGGCTGAAGCGCGCGGCAGCCTCGGGATACAAGCCTCGCGCTTTGTGGACCATGTTTCCTGCGAGGCTGCCGCGCGCGGCACGCTTCGCGCTGTGTGGACGGTGATTTTCTTATAGGAATTTCATTAAGTAGACATGTGTCGAGCGCAGCAAAGCTGCCTCGCTAGCCACATCAGAAAGTTCTAGACCATGTTTACAGTAACGGAGATACAAAACGGAGCTGCCTCGCTGCGAGCCAAATTTTGTCGGTCGACTCAAAGAAAAGACTACGTACAAAAGTGGTCGAGTAAATAAACAAAGTTTCCAAACAGGATAAAGTTAACATTACTGTCATACTTGGGTATTTAATTGAAGATATATTGCCATTAAGTGTTCAATTTTAGGTGTTATTTATTACATAATTTATGACCATGTGCATTTCAAATTTTAAAACTTTTAAAATTTTAGCCTAACTTGTCATTTTCTATACACGTCATGTTTATACATATTGGTTTAAAAATAGGAATATGTTGTTATTTTCCAGCAAACAATTGTTTTCTTTTTTTATTGATTAATTAGTAGGTAATCGGCAAATAAAAATGCAAAATTGTAAAAGAACATCGCAAACTAACTAAATTGATAATAAAATAAATACCTAATTAGTTACTTTTAGGTAATCATTATAAAATTGATTAGTACTACAATTATTTAATTACAGAAAGAATGAATGTTATGATAAAATTTTCATAGATGCAAAAAAAACATTATGCAAGTTGTAGGTAGGTAATTATTATTAGTTTATCGACTTCGTTTAGTAATTATTTTTCGAACTTATAAATCAGAAATAATAAACCTCAGGTAAGTGCTATGATATTCACAACAATAACACCAATATATCTTTTACTAACGTTTTCACGCTACTTAAAGAATAAGTGTAACTGGTAATATTTTTGAAATAAATAAGAAAGGTTTATCCGTGAACTTATTTATTCTTTCTTAGTAAAAATTTTTAATTACTTCTTTAAAAGATTGGATTTATAACTTCCATGCTCCGTTTACACTGTATTTATATACTCAGATGCCATGATAAGATGTCAACTAACTGGAGATGCATTCTACAGAGGCAACTACGCAATCGCAGGGGATACATATAAAGCAGCCTTGAAAATTCTGGCTCGCGCTAGCTGAGACACAAGTGGTCCACACTGAGCGAGGCTCCTGCCTCGCGCAGCAGCCGCGCGCGGCAGCCTCGCAGTGTCTGGATCCAGCTTTATACTACATATTGTTGTTTCGGGTTTGTGGTGAATCCTACTCCTTTTTTTTTAATTGATTAATACGTAACCGTTTACGTCCTTTGTGTCTTGAACAATAGGTTCTTTTAGAAAGCTTTAAAGTATGTTTACACTTGTTACAAAAATGCAATTTATTTTAATTTTTAACGTTTCTGCAGTTTGTTAATTAGCGTCTTTAGAAACGTTAAATTTAATATTGAAAGTAGCTTAAAATGATTGTAGACCATTGTTCCAAAATTTTGTATTAAATTAGATCTTTGAAACACAATCTTGCTTGTTATTAAGGAATATCAACCAATTATTACAATGTTAGGATTATCCTTATACCTCCATGTTATACGTAAGTACTGTTCAAACAAAACACTACTATTATTTTGCGTTGATCTAGCCAAGCAGTGTTTTATTATTCACATCATTGCTCATATTCAAAAGGATTGAATAAACTCAAACTTCGAAAAAGTTAAAAAAAACTTTTAAAGATATCGAAGTTTATTCAGCAGAGAAATTGAAGTTTATTCTGAAAGTTCATTCTAAGTTATATACATACATATATTTGTACCAAAACATAAAATATCACAATAAAACCGATATCGATAATAATTGTATTTAAAAAAACAGCTAACAATCATCACTAATTATTTATATTACTTACATTGTAACGTAACAAAACTTAACGTAGCAATAAATATAAATAAAACTTTAAACATAACTTTTAAGGTATTTAAGGCCAACGTCATAATAAAAGTTAACAGGGCATTAAAATTTAAAGGGCGACTTAAAACATAACCGATGATTTTTATTGGTCTGTTTTTACTTAAGTCGCTTCTTAAATTTTAATGGCCCGGTAACTTTTATTATGAAATTATCCCTTAGTATCATCTATACGTGGGAGCGGTAAAATTCGCCGCGATACTATTTGCCGGGTACTACCTACTATTTTACTGTAATTACATGATTTGCCTACAAGCATGATTCTCCGTGACGCAATTCACCATGACATATTCTCCGTGGCACGATTGGCTGCAAGCCAGGATTTATTCGCATTACATATTTTTCAAAGGGGATTTTTTGTTATTTTATTCTTTAAATCTTTAACTAGTGTAAGTTCAAGATGAGCGCGAGGCTGTCATCTAATAACAGAAAAACTATCTAAAAAGCTTTCCGATAAAGGGGGCAAATATGTAATCTAATTGTTTAATGCCGTTTTAAGAATAGAATACTTTCCAACGCAATAAAAAGTTACCTAAATGATTTTCATTTTAAAACCTGGTAAACCAATTGAGGATGTAAAATCGTACAGACCGATTAGTCTCTTACCGGTGTTATCAAAACTGCTTGAAAAATTTATTCTAAATAAGAAGAATGAGACCAATCGTAGAAGAACTTTGTTTAATCCTTGATCATCAGTTTGGATTTAAACAACGACATGGTACTATCTAGTAAATCCATCGAATTATGACATAAATAGGGTAAAAGTGGGAAAGACGCCATATGGGGAGAGACGCCATACCTTCGCTAATTCACTATTTGGGAAAAAAATTTTATTTTTCTTATTAGGCTTAACTACCCATAGACGATATCAATTAAACCTATCAGTGCCTGTTCGACTGCGATCAAGCGTGACGTGTTTATGAGGTAAAAATTTACTTGGTGCGTAATTTTTTTCATGTAAGTTTTGTGTGAGTGCAGTTTCAGCGGATATTGCAAGTAATACGAAGACACAGTAATGCAAGAAGTGGTTTTAATATATTGTTTTGATTGTTCGTAACTTATTTAAACTATATTTTGCCATTTCTGTTAATACCTAAATATTTTTTAGCGGTATGGCGTCTCTCCCACGTAATGAGGAGAGATGCCACCTTTTGCAAAAGTATAATCTATCGAATATTTTTATTGAGAAAATATTATGTAAGCAATCTTAAAGTGGTCACAGGACAGTGGACAGAAGAAAATTTAATTTTTGCCATAGAAAAAGTAAAAAAGGTGCACAATGTGCTCTCTGCATTACAATAATTGTGGAAGAGAAATACTACTCAAAAAGAATCAAAAAAGGCCATTTATGACAAGTATGTCGTATCTTCTGCTATGGCATCTCTCCCACACCATGTGAGAGAGATGGCTTTTTCCCGACTTACAATTTTACAATTTTTTACAGACAAAAAATTTGTGGTTAAAATACAAAATATTAGTATACCTTTAAAATAAAAAATAAATGATTTAAGGGGTCATGCCCACTTATACGTAGAAAAAATACGTGATCTTTGAGAATTTTTTTTAAGGATCCAGAAAACTTTTTTAGGGGTATTTTTGGTATACATAAAAAATATAAAGTTTTTACGTAAATAATATATTTTTTTAAGTAAAATATATTTTCAAACAAAAAAGTTATGGCCATTCTCCCGAAAGGCTTTTTGAAAATCATGTTTTGCGGTGACCACTGCTGCTCGAAGCTGGATCATCTGAAATTGAAAATTCAAAAAAATTTATACAATATATTAAATTATTTAGTCCTTGAACGAACAGTTTTTCCAAATATCAATTTAGGACAAAATGGCACACGTTCAAAGTAAAAATTTCAATTTTTGATGAAAATATGGCTCCTTTATCGCTAATAAAAACAAAACTATACATCAAATAAAAAATTCCTTCGTTCAAGGACTAGTTTCTTATATTTAAAATAACCCTACCAAATTTGAAACAAATCGATGCAGTAGTTTTCAATATATCGTGGTCACCGATGTTGAAAATGTTATTTCGAGATAAACGCGTTTATAGTTTCAAGATAACTTTACTTTAAAATTAAACATTAACTTGCAACTTACATCGAGTCATCTATTCCAGGCCCATATTGAACATTTTTAGATGAGATTGTAGCCTTCAAAATGTCGATTTGACGCTGTCTGCAAACCATTCTTTCTTCTCGAATGGTTTGCTGCGTTCGGCGGTCTGCCGTCTGAAAGCAGAGTAAATCCTCCAATTGCACGTATCGATGTGCGTTTGGGCCATTTTGTATCCCCAAGGCGGCAAAAATGTCTAAAAATGCTCTAACCTTTGTTAAAAATACAGGAGGAAATGTTGGCAGCAAGTTCCACAGTTTTAAATTCACTTGGGATAATTTTATGGCTAATTTTCCATATCACTTGATTATAACTCTCATTATTTTTTTGATTAAAACCTTCAATGCATCTTTCTAATAATTCCTCCTTTAGGTCTTCATAAATTGGTTTTACATACGTAGCAGTCAAACCATCAGAGGGTAATTTTTTGTAGACGAATGTCGAACCGCACCGCAAATTTACCCAATAATTGTTTTTAAATAAAAATTACACTAACTAAAAACTAAATTAAATTGTTCAAGCGTCCTACTGCATAAAAAGTTTATAAATAGAATTAAAAAAACACACAAAAACGACACATTAAGCTCTTAAAGAAATAATTGTCCTACCGCACATAAAATTCACAAATTATAATTTAAAAAAAAACAAATCACCAAAAATTTAAATCGTAGTATATACAAGTAAGTATCAGCAAGTGGAAACACGAAATTATACTAAACCAAAATTTCACACAATTTATTGAAACCTATAGGTAATAAAATTTCTGAAAATAGTTGGTCACTGAAATCATTTCCAGATGCTGTAAATCCTACAATGGGACCCGGTATTGGTTTGAGCGGTGCGTACTTTGAACTATCATTATAGTTTCGTCAATTTCATTACTTCTTAGGCACTTAAAACTTTGAGGGAATATTTTTTAAATGTTTTACTTGCAGAAACTTAAATAAAAAAAAAATCGTTTTTTTAAAATCTGCAAATGGGCCAGACCCCTTAATTATATTGCGTTTTTTGTGCTTATTTCACCTTTCTACAAAAAGTATGGCATCTCTCCCACTTTTACCCTACATCAACCTATTGAGAACAACAGGTATTGCTCTGTAGCGTTTCTTGACGTCATCTAGGCATTTGATAAGGTCTGGCATGAAAGACTTCTATATAAGTTAAAAAGAAAGTATCTCATAATTACTACAAAATACTAAAATCCTACCTACAAACAGATACTTCTTGGTGAAGATTACCGCAAGGTAGCGTATTTGGACCAGTATGTGTATGTCTTGTTCACAGCGGATCTACCTACAATAAAATCTGCCACAACGGTCATCTTTTCAGATGATACGCTGTAATAGCCATCTCTACACATCCAAATACAGCAAGTGCAATAATATAAAGAAGTCTCAATAAAATAGAAAAATTGTTTAAAAAGTGGAGGATCGCAGTGAACGAGACAACGTCAGTAAGATTATAAGAGATTGAATCACTGGATTCACTCTCATAAGTTACTTTATTAAAAGTCACAATATTTACTAAATGTTTTAAAAGCATCTTCCTTTTTAGTTTGACAGTGAACCAATCGGAGCTGTGTTGTATAACAAACGTTAGGGATGTAACCTTTTCCTATTCTGAGTTTTTAATTTCAGTGTAAATTCTTTTAAATTAATTTGAGTACATATGAAGACTTCGGCAGATTATTATAGTCTAGGATACGAATAGGAAAAGATCTTCACCGATCTGTTTACGGGATGAAATATATTTTAAATCAAATTTAGTATGTTAATAAATATATCGCGTATGGGTTGCCTAAAAAAATCCTGACCAAGCTATGTTTAATTAAATATTCAAAAATGACATTTTATTTAAAATTACACCGACGTGTTTACGGAATAAATTTAATACCAACCGAAAATATGAAGCCTATAGAATATGCTAACGTAGGGTTGCCTAATTTTTTCCTGGCCCAACTAAAGGGTTGCCAGGTTTAAAGAGGTAGTCGAAAATAGATATCTTCACCCATTTGTTTACGAAATGAAACTTATATCAAAATGAGCGCCCTTTCATAGTGAACACGATAATATAGGGTTGCCTGCGAAAAACCTGACCAAAATAGGGGTTGCCGAGCTTTAAAAGGTGAAATTTTAAATGTGCGACAAATAGGTGCGAGCAATGTAACCGTGCAATAGAAGAGGACGCAGCTATAAGGCCGAGCGTTGAAGTCCGCCGGAAGAAAGAGAGTGCGCATGCTATGTGTTCATGCAATTGAGAAGGATAGCGTTACACTACAAAATAAATATGATAACGTGAGATTAATTCACATCGTCGGATATTTTATCTTAAACACTTTGCTATTTTTTCTGCAAAACAATAAATGCTTAAATTGGCAAATGTAATTATTTCAATTTTTATTTTCGTTATTAAGATTTTTCAAAAATCACCAAAATTGGTATAAATTTGCACAAATATGCAACATTTGCTTAAATGTTTACCAAACGTTGAAAATATGCAAAATATGCATTTTGAAAACCGGATTTTTTAATTCGTATTTGCCTAATTCGTCCACATTTCAAAACGAATTTATTATTATTATTTAACAACATTAGATTGTACATAATAACAAAAAAGTACATATAATAATAAATTCTTATATTTTTTTAGCTTTTCCCATCTAAAATGACTTATTTAAAGTTACATCGACGTGTTTACGAAATAAATTTAATACTAACCGAAAATATAATGCCTATAGAATATGCTAACGTAGGGTTGCCTAATTTTTTCCTGACCCAACTAAGGGGCTGCCAGGTTTAAAGATGTAGTCGAAAATACGAAAATAGATATCTTCACCCATTTGTTTTCGAAATTAAGCTTATATCAAAATAAGCGCTCTTTCATAGCGAACACGATGATATAGGGTTGCCTGCGAAAAACCTGACCAAAATAGGGGTTGCCGAGCTTTAAAAGGTAAAAGTTTCATTAAAACGTAAATGTACGACAAATAGTAAATATGCAAAATATGCATTTTTAAAACCGGATTTTTTAATTCGTATTTGCCTAATTCGTCCACATTTCAAAACAAATTTATTATTATTATTATTATTATTATTAAACAACATTAGATTGTACATAATAATAAAAAAGTACATAATAATTCTTATATTTTTTTTATTATGTGTTGAAAATATTCAATAATAATAGTACATAATATGTACATATTTGAAATTCAAATAAATATGCTACGGTCATAAATTTCTCAAGATAATATTTTAAATTTAATACATGTTACCTGTGCTAAATAAATTACAGTGGTATAATACTTAATTAAAAATTCTAAATTTTACATTTGACTTCAGTCAGTGTAATTGATTTACTTTTCTGCCATAAAATAATCAAGTTTAATATTGCTAAGAAAGGTTTTATTTCAAGTAATATTTCAATTTAATATTTCTTGAAATTTAAAAATTTGCATGCAATATTTTACAGTTCTAGAAGTCTAATTCATTCATCCAATTTACAATTTTAATTCGAAAAATTTAAATTTTCGTAAATCAAATTAGGCAAATTAATATTTTATACAAGCTTACAAAAAAATTAAATTTACATTTCAAAATACCATTTATTTTTTCAATGAATGAATTCTAATTTAAATTAAAATTGGACAATTTTCCATCGAATATGTAAATAATAATCATTATGCAATGAAAACGACATTATGCAATCAAAACAAGGACCAACTTTATGGATTACTGACATTACGCAATAACATTCTAACAGAATACTAATATTAACTTTTTCTTAAATTGATGTGTATAAAAGTAATTTATTTATGATAAACAAAATAATAAAATACCAATTATTATTAGTATTATTATACGAATATTATATATCTCTATTTCTTTGCAACCCCAGTTTAATAGGTCTATTTTTTTAAGCAACCATAAAATCGAATTGCGGATCAATAAGATTTATAGAGTATATCCACTTACAAGCAAAGGATCTCCGGTGTCCTTCACCGCTTTGAATAATTTTTGGCGCATTCTTCGTTCCGGTCTCCTCCGCCCCGGGCCGTTTTAACAAACGCCATACTCGCTAAAATTATCCCTCTAGGGCTAGGGGTAGGGATTCCTGCCAGGAAGGGGAACTCAAGGTTATGATTTTTTTCTATTAAACTTTTTCATTTATATAGAAAAGAAATGAAAAATTACAAAAACCTACCTGTAATTGCCCGTAAAAAATAGAAAATAAACAAAAAAACGTTTTAAAACTATGAATAACATTTCAACTGTAACCCATAACAACAAGCTTCATTATATTATATTATGAGACCGTTCACTAATTTATCAAAAGTTGGTAACAGTAATAATATCAAGTTTTTCTAATGGGTACTTACTTAGTTACAAATTAATTATTTAAGAAGATTAATATAAAATTCAAGATTTAACAGAACTAAACAAAACGTTAAAATAATAAATTTTAACAGTAAAGTAAAGAAATACAATACGTAGAAAAATCGTTACTATAAAAACCAGTTTATTTAAAATAAACATAATAAACATAAAATGAGTTTATTTTCTAATATAAAATTACTCCTAAATCCCATTTAAGCTTGATAATCTTAATAGCTATTAAATCCCCCGACGCGGCGTTAGGGGAGTTTACAAGTACGCTTTAAAAAAAAGTAGCCGCTTAATAATCCGCTTAGAAATTAGAGGAGTTTACAAAACCCTTGTGGTAGGGGTGCAATCGCCTTTAAAAAGTAGGGTAAATAAGCAAATTTTTGAATTTTTACGTTGTATAAGTTTTTTAATTTGAATGAAATCAACGCCAAACTACTTTAATTTATAACAAAACATACATAAATATGTCTATCTTCGCAGCTGTCACTAATAAGGCCCAGTTGTTCAGTTGCAGGTTAAAATTTCGGTTAACTTAAACCATTTTTGCTTTAACCACGCCCCTTTGTTTAAATTTTATTATAAACGTCAACGATGCATTTGAAGAGGTTATGTTCCTTTGGCTTGTATTACGTCTTGTACTTAGCATAATTTTAGATTAATATTTTTAAATAAATAAGTATAAAAGTATAATGGATTGGTCAAGTGATGACGAGGATGTTATAAATTTTGTGGAACATCTTGGAAGACCACGGAAGGAGAGACGGGTACAGGCGCGTAAAAATCATTTCACATTTTGGAGTGATTTTGAATTTTTTCAAAGATTTCGTTTATTGAAAGCGTGCGTGACTGATATTTTAGTTCATATTGAAAGTGAAATACAATTAGCTACAACTTGGTATGTAAATTGATAATTTTAGTATTGACCGTTGTTACTTCATAAGTTGGAACTCGTAGGAATCAAGCATTATCACCGATGGATATGTTATTAATTTTTTTTTTTTTTTTTTTTATTTTAACTCCTTTTATACAAGCAATCTATCTACAGGATAATAAGCTTTACATTTGACAATAATTTAAACAAGCAATCTTCAAGACATGCAGAGTATTGCTTCAGTAAGCAATCTCTTTATACACGATTAATTGGTGAATCTATTCACTAAGTCTTCCGGTATGAACCTATGTAGTCTACGTAACTCACTGTGGTTGTTGGAAAATAGTTCGGTAGCGAGAGCATTAGGGTGAACTGCGAGTCTTTCCCGATATTTGGCACTGAATTTCTCGATTTCATCTTTGATGGAAGGTAGTGGTATGTCACGTTGGATGATGTTGTTAGGGACATATCTAGGCGCGTCGACAATTACGCGTAGGACTTTATTTTGAAATCTTTGCAGGATTTCTAGATTGGAGTTAGCTGCAGAGCCCCAGAGCTGTATGCCATATGTCCAAATTGGCTTCAAGATGGTTTTGTATAGCAGCACCTTGTTTTCAACGGATAATTGGGAGTGTCTGCCAATTAGCCAGTACATTTGTCGGAATTTTAAGCCAAGTTGTTTCCGCTTTGTGAATAAGTGTTTACGCCAGGTAAGCCGTCTGTCGAGATGCATCCCAAGGTATTTTGCATCTTCAGCTTGTGGAAGTTGACAGCCATTCAGTTTTACGGGTGGACAAGTGTTCCTTCTCAGAGTAAACGTCACATGTGCCGACTTGGTCTCGTTGGCTTTGATTCTCCACTTTTTGAGCCAGTTTTCGATTTTAATTAGGTGAGTTTGTAGATTTCTGGATGCGAATGTAGGATCACTATGAGAAGATAAAATGGCAGTATCGTCAGCAAAAGTGGCGACTGTTGTAAATCTGGTTGTTGGAAGATCATACGTGTACAGTAGGTATAATATTGGACCCAACACACTACCCTGAGGCACACCTGAGTGGATGGGATGTAGATCGGTATATTCGTTCTGATGCTTGACAAGATAGTATCTATTACTTAAGTAGGATTTTAAGATTAAATAGAATTGGTATGGAAGATTTTTTTTTAATTTATAGAGTAAACCATCGTGCCACACTTTATCAAACGCTTGGCTGATGTCAAGGAAAGCTGCTGAACAATAGCGTTTACCTTCTAGGTCTCGATTTACTTGTTTGACTACTCTGTGCACTTGCTCGATTGTTCCATGTTGGTTTCTAAATCCAAATTGGTGACCTGGCAGTAGGTTCTTATTATCTATTATAGGTTTTAGGCGTTTTAGTAGTGCTTTTTCGAAAACTTTGGATAGTAGAGGGAGCAAGCTAATTGGCCTATACGATTTTACGTCTTCGGGTTTTTTACCTGGTTTAAGAATCATTACTATCTGGGCCACCTTCCACTGTTCAGGGAATTCATTAATTCTTAAGATGGTATTGAATATCTGCGTTATGGCGTTAATGCACTTATCGGACGACTCTTGCAGTACCTTTCCAGTAATTAAATCGAATCCAGGGGCTTTATTGGCTCGAATCTCTTTTGTGATTATCCTTCTGACTTCTTTTGTTTTGAACTTGGTAATGGGAGGATTCATTTGGAATGGGGCGTCGAGATATTCTGCAATTTCTCTTTCTTCCACCATTGAGATGATAGATGAGTTGGGTTGAAAGATGTTCGTTAAGTGTTTTGCGAAGATGTTGGCTTTCTCTTTATCGCTTCTGGCCCACGTATTGTTTTCATCCTTGATTGGTGGCACCGGCTCTTGTGGCCTCGTGAGTTTTTTGGTTGCCTTCCACAGAGAGTAGTCGGTGGCGTCTGTTGGGCTCAAGCCTTTTAGGTAGTCTTGAATGTTTTGATTTTTTATTTCTGTGAGCATTTCATTCAATTCTCTGGTGACTTTATTGAGTTTTGTTCTGTCAATGGGATATCTTGTTTCTTGCCAGCGTTTTCTTATAGCTCTTTTTTCAGCTATTTTTTGTCGCACTATATTTGGTAGTTTTTCCTCGATATCAGTAATATGTGAGTCTGGTGTAGCTCGCCATGCCGCCTGTTGGATACTAGTAGTGAGATCATAAACTGCTGCTTCTAAATCGGGTTTTGACTTGAGAGGTCTCTCGAGTATTATTAGTTCATCGAGGATTTCTCGGAATATGTTCCAGTTAGTTTTATTGCTGTGTAGTGTTGGTTGTTGTTTTTTCTTAACTGTTTGTGTAAATACGCTGATAATTATTGGTGAATGGTCCGATGTGAGGTCCAGACAAGACTCAGCTTTCACTTTTTTAATATCGACATTCTTTGTGATGCAAAAGTCAATCACATCCGGTGTTTTTTCTCTATCGGATGGCCAGTAAGTTGGCTCACCAGTAGATATGATTTTCAGGTTTTTAGATTGCAGAGCTTTGAGTAACTCCCTGCCTTTTGTTGTAGTTAATCTGGATCCCCACGTCGGATGTTTGGCGTTATAGTCACCACCAGCTATAAATCTATTTCCCAGTGTGTTCAAGAATTGCTCATACTCTTCCTTTTTGGTGTTATATTTTGGTGGGCAGTATACAGAAGAAATAGTGCAGTCTCCCACAGCATCCTCCAGTATAATACTGGTAGCTTGTAAATGTTCCTTCCGATATGGTGTGGATTCATGGTGCTTTATGTTATCGCGGATTATCAGAGCTGTACCTCCATGGGCTTTACCTTCTTTTGGATGTGTTGTATAATATATTTTATACTTTGGTATTTTGATGTAGTGCTTACATGTTAAGTGTGCTTCGGATATTAGCATTATATCAATATTTTGATTTATTAAAAATGTTTTGGTTTCTTCTAGATGCTGGTTTAACCCGTTGGCATTCCATACGGCTATTTTGTATTTAAGATATTCTGGCATTATTGATATTATTGACAAGTGTGGTTAGAAGATTTAGCATTGTGCTCATGTTTCTTGAATTTTCTTTGTTTTGCTCGATTAACTCCCTTATCAAATCTTTGAGTTCACCGATGTCGTTTGTTTGGTGAATGACTGGATTTTGGTTTGTAGCTTGGTTCATTTGCCAATTTATGTTTCCTTGTTGCGGGATGTTGTTTGTTGTCTGTGAAAATGTCGTGCCGTGTTGAGTGGGAGGAAGAGTAGGGAATTCTCTATTGTAGTTGTTTGTTGTGTAGGTTGTTTCCGTTGGGTATGGTTGTTGGTTCCTCTCATTTCTTTGTGGTTGAGCTGGCCTTTTTTCTCTAAGCGTAGGGTATAGGCGCTGTTGTATTTGCTTGTGTACGACGCATCCTCGATAGTTAGCCGGATGGGCGCCATCACAGTTAACGCATTTGACTTGGTTGTCACGTTCCTTGCGTGTACAATTTGCGGTATTATGATTTCCTGCACATTTAACACACTTATCAGACCTTCGGCAGAAGTTTTTAGTGTGCCCGTAATCTTGGCATCTTGTGCATTGTGGGACAATTCTTTTAGCACGTAGTGGTTCAAATGTGACTACATTTTGATTCACAGATTTTAATTCGTAAATGCTTTTGTTGTTGTCGCTAGGTTTAATATCCACGTAATGCATTGGTAATGGTTGCTTTGTTATTCTGTGTCTGATATTCCAGACATTAGTTACTTCGTGACCCAGTTCCTTTAAAGCTGTTATTACAACTTCCGGTTTTATTGAGTAATGCAATCCCTTCATGACTATTCTAAAACTTTTCTCTTCTTTTGGCTTGTATGTGTGATACTGCGTATTCTTTGAGTCAAGAAATTCTATTACAGGTTTGAAGTGTGCGCCTTTGTTCAATTGAATCTTTATATTTTGATGGCCAACAGTTTTCAGTGAATATTCCTTTAGCGCAATTTTTTCAATTGACTCTTGCAAGAGTGAGGCATTTTCAGCACCGTATACAGTTATTGGTGGAGGTTTGCGTTCATATGGCACCTCTTCTGCTGTTTCACTAGCATTTTCTCTTTCAGTTTCCGTGATGGTGGTTTCTCTTTCCTGTGGTAGTCCTTCAAACCTATTACTTGTTTCTAGGGGTGCGGAAAGCCAGTAATTGGTAATTTTTGATTGCTTACGAGATTTCAATTGTTCAGGGCTTCTTATTCTCTTTTTGTGGGAAACTGTTTGCCATTCGGTGTGCGGATGGGGCAGTAGGGGCATCTGCGACACGAACTGCGGAGCAGGCGTTGGGTATTGTACTATTGGTAGGGGTTGCGGTGGTTGCATCAACTGCGGAGAAAAAAAATTAAAAAACGTAATGTTATTAATAACATTACGTTTTTTCGCTTGTGGAAGTATGTTAGTTGTTGTAGGAGACTTCATGGGTATCCATAAAAGTACAGCAAGCCGAATAATATTTAAGGTAATTTGGAATTATTTTTGAATCGGTTACCGTCAGTAATATAATATTATTTATATAGGTTACTCAGGCAATTGCAAGGATGAGACCACAGTATATAAAATTTCCTACAACCCAAAGTGAAAAAAGCGTAATACAAAGAAGATTTTATGATATTGCAAAATTTCCAGGTGTTGTTGGAGCCCTTGATTGTACGCATGTAAAAATAAGATCACCCGGTAAATAAATTATGGTTATACTGTCTCTAACACAAAGTACTTCTATAATGAAAGCCAGACAAAACGTTCTTTATAATCAAAAAGATTGTTTTATTGAATTTTTTTAATAAAGCAATCAGAAGTAATACAATAAAGCATAAAGCCAATCGTGTTAAATCAAAATAATTCAAAAATTAATTTAATAATATTATTTTTACTTACAATATTTTTTCAATAATTCTGATTTTAGTACGATAATAATCAATAATGTAAACATAAATGAAAATTATTGAATATGTTTCTAAAATAATTATTTTTATGAATTTTCAGTTGTTTAAATTTCCTTATAAAAAACTTTTCGGATTATTATAATGAATCTGCAGGCATTTCGTTTTAGAGACAGTTGACAGTATTTTAAATATTGTCTGATTTTAATCTGTATTTTTATCTGTAGGAGGCGACAATGCTGAAATTTTCCGTAACAGAAAGGGATTTTTTTCGTTTAACGTGCAGACAATCTGCGATGCAAATTTAAAAATTTTGGACATAGTGGCGAGGTGGCCTGGCTCAGCACATGACTCGACAATTTTTAATAATTCTGTTATTAAACAAAAATTTGAAGAAGAGGAAATTACCAATGCATTGTTACTCGGTGATTCCGGTTATCCATTGAAGGAATATTTGATTACACCATTTAATAACGTTAGCACCGCTGGGGAAAATTTATTTAATGAAGCACAAATACGGACTCGCAATCCAATAGAAAGGATGTATGGCGTTTGGAAAAGAAGATTTCCTATACTTTCCAATGGCATTGCTTTGGATATTTCAAAAGTGCAATGGATTATTGTGGCAACTGCCGTTTTGCACAACATTGCAATTATGAATAACGAAGATGACCCACCTCCACTAGATCCTGAAGCAGAGCATGCTTTTCATTTGACAAATAGCATAACAAGTGACAATGTTAATAACGAGAGCAATAACACAATTAGGGATAAATATGTACGATATTTTGAAAATTTGTAATATTTACAAAAATAAGATTTAATGCTAAATTACACAACAGGCTTGTGTAAAATGCAATCACTTTGTTTGGATTTATTATTCTAAATTTTAATTAATATACTACGATAATACTGTCAAGGTATATGTTTTATAGCTAAACGAATATAACATTTAATAAAAATTTATTTTATAGTTTTTATAACAAAATTTTCTTATTTTTGAACATTACGTTCTGCACGCATTATTTTATATAACAATAATTTTTTTTTTTAATTGGTGTTTTTCCAGTAATAATTCCTTTTTAAATTTAAAATATGCCATTTTTTCTTTATGCTCTTCACGAGCAAACCGTTCTTGAAGTTCCAGAAATTGTTTTTTCTGATCGGCCAGCTCACTCCACTTTTGGTTTGTAACAAGCCCACTAGTTTTATTTCTTATAGCTAAGATATTAAATTGGGGTAAAAATAAAAAAATAAACTCTAAAATATCATTTCGAGTTCCTAGCTAATAAAATATGTAAGTTGTCTGTATGTTGAAGCTTCATCGTGAATGTTGTCGGTATTTGTCAACTTCCTTGAGTCGTGTTTTGTTTTATATAATTGTTTTGTATTTACTATAATGTATTCCTAAAAGAACAGAAAAATAAAAGAAACCTTTACTGCGAACACCAGTCGTTTCACTTCTTCTGATTTTTTCAGATACTGGAGATTTCAGCATACTTGGTGTGTAATCTGACGAATCTAAAATCAATTAGGTAATGCATTATTTTCAGTAGTTAATATAATTATTTTGTACAATAATCATACCCGTAATTACTTCAATGTTGTGCGTTGAAGGACCATCTATGCTTTCTAAACAAAATTGATAATAATCAGAAAAAAATTTTTATTTTGAAATTGTTCAATAAATGTACTTCGTTTTTCTACATTTATTGAGCAATTTTATTATTAACTTCGTGAAGACAAATCATATAATTATTATTTTGAGTTTGCTTTAAATACCTTCTGCTATAAACACATAGAAGACAACATGTTATCTTCATGTTCGTCTTCACTGGCACCTTCCATCATAGTTTCTGTAAATAATAAATTAAGTTTGACACTTTTTTTTATTCTACATACCAAGCTCATTATTTTCAACTACGACACTCAAGTCACTGTCACACTCCGAAACTAAACCTGTCATTCTTTCAGCCAGAATGTTTTGGACTGAAATGTCAGCGGGTGTTGTGCTTGGGGCTACATGTGGCCCCCCTCCGGTACCACTTTGGTATTTTTTGTCGCGCGCATAATTCTTCACAGCAATCTTCTTTACATTACACCATTTCTCCTTTAATACCTTGGCAGATCGCTGTGACTCGGGGATGGCATTTGTTGCATTAAATTCTTTGGCCAGTTTCTCCCAAGCCAAATTTTTCTGCTTGTTGCTGACAACACCAGATTTCTTGCATTCTACAATGCTTTTATATTTTGAAACTAATATTGTCAGCAAATTAATTTCGCCGGTTGTGAAATTTTTGCATCTTGTGCTCTTCTCCATGTTATTATAACTACAACACATATCTAATTAAATAATAATAAAATAAACTATTTCGTTTAACCCAACAATAGAAGCACGGTTAATTTTTCGTTTAACAATAATTCAATTGACATTCAAATTTGAGTTAACCTAAACTCTTTAATTCACTTGTCATAAAACACATATAAATAAACCACGCCCACTAACATTGCACTGAAAAACTAGTTCGTGGTTAAACTAAAAAATATAGGTTAACCCATATTTTTAAGGTTAACCGAAAAATATTTGGGTTAACCTGCAACTGAACAACCGGCCCTTAGTATTTTTTTAGTGAACCATCCCGTAACTGCGTATTTTTATGCATCAATGTGCACCTACCTTATATTCTGTATTTTTCTTAATCTAATACTTAAACGATTTATAATATTCTATTATGATAAAATTCTTTGTAAAATTTTATATTTAAAAATGCTACAAACTTAATCAAGTTTTTAATATTAAGAAGCTTAGATTTTTACGATTTATTTTATTATATTATGTAAGAGAATGAAATTCCAAAAATAAAAATTTAGTATTATTTTGTGCAAAAAATGCTTAACTATTTTTTAATAATTACTTTTCCGTTTAGTTTCTTAAATTTTTGTGCTATTGGTTAAAACTTTATGGTTTATAAAATTGTGTGCCGCAATACATTTTCATCACAACATTGAATGAGCTTTTGAAAACGTGAAGTAATTGCGCGTGTCGACAAAACTTTAAGGGTCGTTTAATAAAGGCAGGAAATAGTGTAATAATTTTATTGTTCTCTTTGACGATGTTAAAGACAAAAACAATTTCTGGATCTATTTTTTTGATAAGATTTTTTTGGATATAATCAAATAAGATATAACAATAAAGTGTAACATTTTTGTATATTATACAGATGAAAAGCAAGACGTTAGGACATAAGAACGATTCTTATAATTATGTTATGTTTAGTGTCTATAGTTTTCTGAAATTATATAATTGAGAAAAATAATTCCAATAGGAAATAGACTAAACTAATAAGCTTGAGAAGATAAAGAATGTTTAGTTTTGTATGCTAATAACAACGTTAACAATATAAGGTATACATAAAGTCAATTTCATGTTACTTTTACAATTATATTTTTATGCTTTAAGGTTTGAAATTTTATGGCATATTTCAAAACGTCATTTCCAAAGCGAAATTGGCTCAAGATTTGTTTTTAATAAAATGAAAAAGTAATTTTTTTTAACATGATATGATAACGAATAATATATAATTTTTCAATAAAAATTGAAATAAAATTTTCAATATCAATAAAAATTTCAAATATCTCATATGCTGTAGCTAAACTAACGATCTTGAATGATCTGCATTAAAATTTAAAAGAATTACTATTGTGGGTGTTGTAAAAGACGTTCTCTTTCAAAATAACTTGAATCATTTCAAATCGTGCCCTTTGTGCAATTCTGCTTTCACTTTGGGCAGCCAATAAATCTGAACCGTATCATCATACTGATAAACACCGATAGCAATTGAATTACGAATTTCCGAAAGGGCTCACCTCCAAAAATTAAAATTTTTTACGAAACATGAAAAACTGAATTTCTGTTGAACCACTTGACATATTTGAGCAGTTGTTTTCTAAAATTATCGACCGCCATGATAAAGCAAAATAGTGTATTTTGGAAGGATGGAAAAAATTTGATGTAAAAAATGATCGTTACAGTTTCCCGAGGTGAATCCTTTTCGAACTTCACCAGAGGGCTTGGGTGGTTTTAGTAGTAAAACGGCATTAGTAAAGAATATGTATTATTGAAAATAACAAAAATATCAAAATAATGTTTTTATTAAATGTCTTCTTGACGTCCAGCTGTGATGCCGCTTCAGTCGGTAATTGCAGAATTCGTTCGTAGAAGTTTTATAAATTTCCCTGTATATATTGTCTTAATTTCTGTAGGTCATTCACGTTAGGCTTCTATGCGAAGTATAATAAGAAGCCTGATGACAAAAATAATGTATACCAAAACATGTAAGGTCTTTTAGTTTCTTTCCATTTTCATTCAGAGTGTGTTCATTTATAAAATCTAATAACCATATCCATTGATGTTTTCCCTATTGGAATATTGAAGTCTCTACCAATTACTAAGTAGTCATTTTTACGATAGTATCTAGTGCAGTTTGTAATTGTTCGTAGAATGCTTTGATTTTTGCCTTCTGGCCCTTCCTGTGGTGCATATAACCCCACAAAATTTATATTTCCTCTATATATCTTGCATCTTAATATAATTATTTTTTCATATATCCTGCTATGGGAGGTAATTTTGGTTTTCCATTTGTAAAACAACCAACTCTACTTGCAGATGTTTCTGGCTCGTCGCAGCAAACGGACCCACCTTCAGAAAATTCACAAACAATCCAGGACTCTTACCTTTAAAATTAGGGAACGCCCAAAACAAAATCTCATCATGGACTTTTATACAAATTTTAGACATTTCCCAAATAATAAATGAATTCAGCAAATTACAAGATCAATACCAAATTTTAAATTCATCACTTAACGATGTTAAAATAAACAAAACACATAAAGAAGAATTGTATAACTCTTACCAATTGATAGATCACTTAATAAGTTCCATAAATAAACAAATTTTTCAATTAAACCCTCTAGTAAATCCAAAAAGACAAAAGAGAGCATTTTTCGACGGATTAGGATCGTTTATAAAACTTGTAACCGGAAACCTCGATCACGAAGATGCACTTAAATACGATCAAACAATCGAAAATCTAACTCAAAATCAAAATCAAATTAACACTTATTGTTAAAGATCAAATAACACTAATGCAAAATACTATCTCAATTTTTAATCAAACATCAACAAATCTTGCACGAAATCAAAACCTCTTAAATTCAAAACTCGTGGAAATTCAAAATCTTATTAACAAAACCGAAAGTCAAATTTTAAATTATCATCATTTTCAGACAATAAATAAAATAATGTTAGAATTAATCGATACACTTCAAGTAATAAGTAATGTTTTAAATAATCTAGAAATAGCAATTAGTTTTGCTAAAATAAATACTTTCCATAACTATATTGTACAAGAAATTAAATTTATTAGTGACCAAACAGGAAATGCCAAATTACCATTTGAGCCAATTTTAGACAATATTTTACTTTTCGAAAACATTCTTGAAATTAAAAGCTATACTAAATTAAATCAAATCATATTTATAATTAACATTCCGATTGTGGAAAACAAAAGTTATGATTATTATCGACTATATCCTTTACCAATTTATACCAATAATCATTATAAAATAATCCTTCCAAAATCAAAATTCCTTATCCTAAACGAGCACTATTACTCAAATTTCGAAGGAAAATGTATTGAAATAAAGCAAAACGAATACTTATGTGAAGAAAACTTATCAAAAATCAAAGAAAACCACGATGCTCCATGCGAAGTTCAACTCTTGTTATTTTCCTAAACACGTTCAAATTGCAACCAACAAATCCCAACACTCAACAATCTAAAGATTCAAAATTTATCACCTGGAAAATGGATCTTAATATCTCCAAACCAAATTGTGGCACATCAAAATTGTAAAGAAGAGAAAGTAAATGTCTTACTAAATGGTACATACGTTATTGAACTACCTAATTATTGTGAATTAAAAGTTTAAAATATTAAATTAAAAAATTTTCAAAATGTCAAAAAGGTTTTAAAAATCGTCCAAGTACCGGATATCAACATTCCAACATTCAAAGAAGATAGTGACGGTAGTTTCAATATAAAACCAATCGAATTGTCAAAATTTGACGTAAGTGAATTTAAATACATTCAAAGTGAATTTAGTGATAATAAAAAAGAGTTAAATAATAAAAGTGCAGTGATCAGCCTTAAAACAACAAGCATTTGGACTGTTATTGTATATTTGTTAATTTTTGTATTAATCATTTATAAAATTTATAATTATGTCAAGAAACTTAGAATATCTAAGCTGGAAAAAAGAGACGAGAATATTACCATTGAATCAAGCGATTCGGAAAAATTAAAATCCGAAAACGTCCCAAATTTTTCCAACTTAGGCGGGAGGAGTTATGTTCTATGATAAGAATATAATATCATTAGATAACTGGTTCGTAAGAATTGTAAAATAAGAGCGAACACCTTTTATCTGCTGATGTTATTGACCATAAGTTCCATGGGAACTCTTTGCATTTCGCTGATAATTGAAATATGAAGATCCAGGAGAAATGCATAAAAGAATAAGCTTTATATTATAGTAGTAGTAGTAGTATTAGTATATAGTCCGTAGCGTAGTCTTTAGCATAAGTATATGTAATAGTTGCATTTAGTTTTCGTAATAAAATTTGTTCAAACATTTTTGGTTTTTTAAAAATTCAATTAGTTATTAGTAGAATTTAACTGACCTGCTGGAACAACATTTTTTTGTTAATTTAACGAAATACTTTTTACTGTGTATGGTTTACAACAATTTTTCTATCATACAATTTTTTTATATAATTTATAACTTTATTCTTATTCATTTTAGTTATTTCGATACCTCAGTTCCAAAATGTAACAAGTCAGAAATTTAAGATTTTAAGTTGAATACTAGAGATGGCTATGGAAAACATTAGTTCCAAATAGAAGCAAGTCAAGTCTGTAATATAGCATGTATTGGTTGTAACACAGTATTTTCGCTACAAACTCAATTTCATTTCTATTCCCATAAAAGCAATAAGAGCCTATAACACGTCTCTAAATACAAGTATAAGGATGACGCTTAATTTACTTAATTTTTAGCATAGGTTTTCATTTTTGTTGCCAACATATGCATAAAATATTATCCAAATATAATTATAGAGAATGAACATTTTGGTGCAGCTTTGAAAATGCAGTGTAATCTATTTTGTTATCTCAAATCGATGTTGTTTGAAATAAAATCAATATTCAGCGTGATAAAATTATAAGTTTTGGGGATTTATTAATTAATATTTTTTTAAACGAAGCTCAAGAGTACCTATTCGATCTTACTCTTAATTTGGTTAGTAATTTGATAAACAATAAAAGCGATATCTTAAACATCCATTGGAATTGAATATGATTCGATCCCTAGAACCTAGATGACTGTTAAACTGTTGCTACAACTGAATACAAGAGTGATCGATGAAGTTGCTTATTTCAGTTTTATTATATTAAAAGATATACATTTCTACATAATTTTGTTTTGCTTTAGAAAATTAGGAATTATTTAAAAATTTATCTGTATTTCAATATCAAATAAAATTACGCAAATTTATCGATGAAACATGTATTTGCCATTAATATTGTGCTTCGTGTAAATTGTATATTTGAATGAACGGCTTTAATGTACAGTAATTTAATTTAACTACGGCAAGTGAACATAACGTAATTACTGATCACTATGAAATTCTAAAGCAGTATAACTTTTAACAATTTTCCAAACCAACGCCAAATTGATTTACTGCATAGAAACATGCTGTACTAGACAAACCATGGTATTTTATAATATTGTTTATATTATTATCATGTTACGTACATTTTAAACGGTTATGCAGTTTTGATAAAATAAATTAACCGTTGCATTATCTACTTTTAAAACTATTATACTTATCATAAGATTCAAGGTAACGTGCTAACCAAAGGTAGTACTAACAATAGTAACATAACCCGTGATCATAACAATATTAAAAAAATTAATATTCAAATCATCGTGAAAACATTAAAAAAAAAATTTATTAAGCGTTTTGTTGCTGTAACTGACTGTTTAATCTATTACAAACTATGAAGACGGGGGGGGGGGTCCTTGTGTATGCTACAAAATTCTTTTTTGCGAAATTATATCTTATAATATATTAAAAATTTCCGTACATCTTATCAATTGCAAAATAAATTTTAGAGATAAATAAATTGAATCAAGTTCAGTATCATAACTTGATAGTTATTTTATTAGATTTCTATAATTGAGACTTTTCCATAAAGGATAGAGAAAACTAGAATACATTTTCACTTACTGAAAATTTTTGTAATACAACGACTAACTTTGCAAAGAAATTATCTTTGCCACCGTCTCATACGCTTTTTCGAAATTAACTAACTTTGCATCGGTTGTTATTTTGGTCTTCTAGGTTATCAAAAACCAGCATCCTTTTTTGTAAAATTTTAAATATTTTCATTGCTTCAAAATGTTTCTAAATTGATTCTTTCCATTTTTGTCTTCGGATTCCTCCGAATCTTATCTTTAACAACACCTTTGGAGGTTGGGTTAATTTTGGCATATGAAATTTTTGTACTCGGTTATATTTTTCTTGTTGAAATTTGCACATTTGTATATGGCTGTCAGTCAGAAATGTTGATTTTTAAAACCACGGCTCCTACTTCCTTCAAATCCCGTTGGATTTTGGATAATCGTGCACCTTGAATATGGAGCGTTATCTTAATCGTTATTTTGGAAGCGACCGATCGAAAAATTGTACACATAAATTTTTCAAAATTAAAAATAGTATCTAACAATGGGTAAAATTATTATGTATAGTTCTAAGATTAATAAATTAAATTCGTGGAAGCTTGTTCTTCGATTTCCAGAACACTGCACAATTTGCAAAGCCGTGGAAGTCCCACGCACAAAAATTGTTTCCAAATTGAATCGCGTTTTATCGCAATACATGTTAACCAAATTGAGAACAATTTTAAATTGATATTCTATTCAAATCAGTGACGTCATCTGTGTCTGATAGATATCGTCAAGATTTTAATGATAAACTTTCAATATAAATTTTTGAAAACGCTTTCAATAATTTTTTAACTATAGTAAATACGATAGAAATATGCGGATAAAACATATTTATTACTTTTAAAAAGTATTAACTTTCATCTAAAACTCAAATAATACAAATAAGGGATCATAGAGAGATAAAAACTTTAAAACTAAAACATATTGTTTAATAGGATTTTTTTAGAAATGCCTAGTATGGTTTACAAGTAAATAAGCATCAAAGATCGAACTTGATTTAATCTCGAATGCTATCAAAAATTAACTGCTACATATTTAATATTTTAAGAAACTTGACAATACGTTACTGCGATGTGATTGTGTATGAATATAAAAGCGTGGCCGTTGCAATAAAATGTACATAATAGTCAGTATACCAAACTTGCCACAGGTTTTGATATGTACTTAATTTGCAATAAAATATTATTCTTAAATACATAATATATTACTATGACGAAAAATACAAAAATTCTTTATCAAGAATAGTCGCAGATGCATATAATATATTTAACTAACAGTGGATGACTTTGATTTAATGTTTTTCATTTCTAGTACTAGAAAATTGTTGCATTGAGATGCTATCGTAAAAAGTTTGAATTGAAAGAAATAGAAAATAAATATTAGAAATCTACTTTGTGTGATACTTCCGTATATTTTATATATTTAATAAACCGAGCTTTCAGATATAGACAATAATGTGAATGAACGTATTCACTCATATGTTAACATTTTCACAAATGATAGAGTACCAACGCACGTTAAATTTAGCAGAAAATTGTTTGAAAACCTTTAATATATTTTTAAAAGTGTTAGAATTATATAAAGTATAGGAGTACATTTTGCCTTTTAGGTTCATCAGAAAAAAATTCATCAGGTAGGTTATCTAAAATGAGTTAAGCTTTAATAATTCGAAAAAAGTTTTATTCTTTAGTCTCAACAAATACGTACCAGATAAAAAATATGCAATAACTTGTTTTTTATTTAAATTTTTGTTAAATGTTGAAATGCTGGCACTTAAAAATGTAATCAAATACTCATATTAGAAATTCAATGGTCTAAATATGAGCACCACATAAAAGTGAAAAGAAATTAAAATAAATCAACTAATGCTTCCATACGAGTAGCAAATAAAAATATTGCATCGCATACTTTATATGTGTATACTAGTACCTCATATGAAAATTTCTAAATATTTAATACATAAGTGATACAGTTGTAGTGTCCTTTTATAAGCTATAATAGTCTTTTGGAATTGAAGAAATAATGCCTGCATGTAAAATTACCGTATTTCATGGTACTAACAAGAATAAAATGGATTTGACCTGATTTGTTTCGAATGTTTTTGTTGTCAGTGTTTTGACGTGGAATGAACTTTTATATTATATTAGGTACCTAAATACTATGTGTATGCATGTATATTAGAAGTACTTATCATTTAAAAAAATTTTAGCAAATAATATAACACTCGAAAAATATTAGATACATTATGTTGGACGATATAATTTTCATTAATTTTTCATCTTTTTCATCTATTTTTTTCATCTAAATTAATTATTAATTGTATTGTTAATAGATGACAATGTAACACAATTTTTATATTATAAAAAATTAATAAGCAATTCAATTTTATTATTGTAATAATTATTATTAAATAATAATAGTATATTTATTTCGAGGGCTAATAATATACTAATATAATTAATAATAATATACATAACCAAAATAAAAATAATAAATAATCTAAAATAAATTTAATAGTAAATTAATATAATTAGGTATAATTATAATTATGATTTTGTTAATCAATGTACGCATACATACAGTAGCTATACCTACTCAAAAAATTAGCCGCACTAGAAAATATTTTATAATATCGTTTTAAAATATAAATTTTGCATGCATAGTGCCATATTTATGTAATTTATAAGTTTATGGTGAACCTGGTCGGCAATATCAAAGCAAATTTACCGACAACGTCGGTTTTTCCCCTAGTTGCCGTAATTAATTTACAATTCTGTAATCATTTGCATAGCAGCTGCATTTAGTTTGTGTTGTGTTACAAGTGTTCAATCGTATTTTAAGCAACTTTTTAACAATAATTGTTAGTATTCTAATAATATTCAGTTCAGGTAAGGATTTATTAATCATTTTATGTTATATAATAATTAAAAAACTCAAATTTAGTGAGAAAGTTGCGATTAAAATAATATTTTTGAAAATTGAGTGGTGGGTAAGGCTAACGATATCACACCAACCGAAACGGATAGTATCATAACATTATTGATGCATACTAATAAGTCTAAAAGAGAAATGGGAAGAATTTCGTGTGTAAGTGAGCGGACAATACGCAGAATTGCCAAAAGTTTGATTGAAAATGAAGGCAAAGACCGGAGTCGAAGACTAAATTGCGGTCAAAAACGTAAAACCTCAAAAAGACTCAACCGCAAATTATTACAGAGGCTGTTAAGGATTGCTATACAAGCGCTCGTGATGTTCAGAAAAAAAATTTGGGAGCTGGAGAGTAAATTTCAATTAGTACCGTCAGACGACGATTGTACGAATCTCGTTTAAAATGCCGCCGACCAGTAAAATGGTCATTACTTAGTACAAAAATGAAAAATAAACGACTTGCATGGGGTAAAATACATCGGATATTTTCACCAGTACAATGGGAACAAGAGGTTTTATATTAAGCTTCTGTTTCTAATTAAAATATTTATTAATTTATTTTCTTTAATTGTTAGGTATTTTTTAGCGACGAATCAACGCTGGATTGTATGACGCAGTCAAAGAATTTTGTCCACAGGCGTCCACATGACAAATATAAATCAGATTGTACGATAAAAACAATAAAACATCCCAAATCGATTATGGCTTGGTCAGTTATTGATGGTCAAGGTCCTGGTCCCATTTATTTCGTGGATGGAATTATGCGCTAAGACCAATATAAAAAGGTTTTACGTGAGGTTCTTCT
The DNA here is from genome assembly GCA_947369205.1 of Cantharis rufa. Classification (NCBI taxonomy): domain Eukaryota; kingdom Metazoa; phylum Arthropoda; class Insecta; order Coleoptera; family Cantharidae; genus Cantharis; species Cantharis rufa. The sequence goes on along the minus strand of OX376303.1, from coordinate 35,266,512 downwards.
TCCACATATCACTGCTAGAGGGTTACCCAATGATTCTTATTATTTTATGCAAGATGGCGCACCATGCCATACGGCTAAAAGTATTAAAAAAATATTTAAATTGTAAAAATACTCCCTTGTTGGATTGGCCTGGAAATTCTTCAGACTTAAATCCAATAGAAAATGTCTGGAATCTTCTAAAATCCATTGTATGTAGTCTAGATGATACTACTATAGACAAATTGAAGGAGAACATCTTAAATATATGCGAAAATGACCAAAGGATTAAGGATATTATAACAAAACGTATCCGAAGCATGCCGCAAAGAATTACAGAATGTATCGCCGCTAAGGGTGGCAGCACTAAATATTAATGAATTTGGTTTTTTTATATTTTATGCTACTAATAAATGATTTTTAATTATTATCTGGCCCTAATTTTACCTTTGTCCTGAAAAAATTATCGAGGTTTTTATAATTAACTTAAAAAATAGAAGTGCGGCTAATTTTTGAGTACGGACTGTATATTTGATTATAAAATTTAATTTATGGTATACTACGCATCGTTAAATAACTGGCTTGATATCAAGCTAGCGCCGCCACCACTCAAACGGCTGTAATTCGCGAACGGTAAGAGCGATAAATTCGCGATTGCGGCAACTAATTAGCTACAAATTAGCCACAAATTCCCATATAATTATTTTTAGGTTTAGGGAAAGTTCGTTCGTGGATGTTCCAAGAACTGCAGCCAGGAAAGGTCACTTGGCTTAGATTGCACCGATAGCTTCCCTTAAGCTTTCATCCCAGTAAAGTTATCCTTATTGTCTATTAGTGAATATCATTATCATCACCAGTATAAGAGGCCAAATGTGTCAGTCATTGCTGTCAAAGTCAAAGTTTGACTACATATTATATATGAAAGGTATTAACGTTCGTAATTATTGAATTAAACCTATGCAAAAGATTAATATACAACACAATGGAAAATAATGATATTTTTAAAGCCCGTACAAGAGATAATTGGACAACAGAACAACTTCGAGTAATAGGTAGACAATGTGAAACTGCAGGGCAATCTCAAGTGCGACAGCTTGCTGATGCTCAGTCTCTTGAGATATGTAAACAACGTGAAGGCCGAAGACCACAATTACCTGCTATAGTTTAATAAGATTTGATTGATCTGAAACTTGATTTGGCGTGTACCTCGATAGATAAGCAACTCGATCCGTGTAGTATGGGATTATTAGCTACGAAACACCCAAACCGGGAAATCCAGAACAAAAAATGTTTGTTACAAAATGTTTATTTCCTGTTGCTCTATACGTAGGGGAGAATGGTCTAAAACCGATCGGGAGTTACAAATCCGACCTCCATGCATATTTCAAAAACGTAGACACAAATTCAATTATTAGAAACTATCTCATTATGGGTCCCATGAATTAGTTATAGGTTGGTTAAAGATTACATACATTGCATGTAGCATTTAGATTTGTTACAGTTAACTCTATGAGTTAAAAGGGAGGTTGCTTTTAGACAACTCTCCCCTACTACAAAGTCTCCTGCTCTAGAGTGTCGGGTTTGGGTGGGGCCGGTGGAGGAAGGAGCCAAAAACATATACATTCACAGTTTTTGTCAAGTATCTCGAAAATGATATGAGATACAGCGAGTACCATCCTATATAAAATTAAATGCCATTAAATTTTCTACAGAAATATATAATTTTCTTGATGAACTCTATAGATTAGGAAAGATGAAGGAAGAGAATTTTAATAATTTTCCCTTCTAATTCTGATTTACTGTTGTTGATATTCAATCTTGCATCTCTAAATTGTGCTTTGCCAATGATTACGCCTAGAAAAGGCAGTTAGAAAGATAAGATACACAACATACAAGAACTGCGATAGGAGATGGCGGAAATGAAAAATGTGCTATTGACAGTGTCTGTCTTTACAGGCTGTGATTCCGTTTTATTAATATACAGGAAAGGTAAAACAGCACCTTTTAAAAACGTACAATCTGATAAAGAACTTCAAAAAAATGTAATGGTCTTTAATGCCCTACAGCTCTAAGAGAGTCAGGTGCTAATGCTAGTAATGAGTTTTTCTTACGATATATGGATCCAAAAATGATGCTCTGCATAATCAACTATATTTATCATCAGTTGCTAAGCAATCACTACAAGGAGAGTTCAAGTTAGTGATTCTGCCACCAACTACCGTAGCTGCAAGGAAGCACTCAATAAGAGTGAACCACTAAGTTCAACAATAACATGATGCAAAGTTGGACCCGCTGAAATGAGGCTGAAAAAATGTTGCTGGTGATTTGGTGAACCTCTCTAGCTGCTGCTCATCAGCATTGTTCTCATCTATCACATGATCACAACCCAATGTTATGATTATGAATGCTCTAGCAATAAGGACATAGAAGTAGCTTTGAATGAAGAAGATGTATTGCTTATGTCAGATGACGAGAACATGGAGGTTCTCTATTTAATATATTGAAACTCGATTGATGCAGTTCTGGATTGGAGTGTAACTCGATTGATAAACAACTTCGTTGATGTGTAATTTGGTAATATTGGTTTGTATGTTTAAACATACTTTGAATATTATATGTTCAACCACATAATCAAACAATATCGATATTAAATAATTAGAATCGTAAAAACAATATTCTTATCTATAAAATAAGTTACTACTACGATAACGGTTTATACAAACCGTTATTATATTATACAAATATTAAAAAAAATTATAAACCGAAGCAGTAAATCTGCAAACCCATACAGAGAATCCTATCTTATTACTTCGTACTTTGTCAACTTTGTTAATAAATCAATTTAATCAAGTTGATCACACTATGCGACTTCTCATGTGACTTTATCATACGGAAAATCCTATCTAAAATGAGTAAGCAACGCTTATATCATATTATGACAAACACTTTTTATGTTTAAAATTGATGTAGGTTTAAAGGTTTAACGGTTTCATTATTATTTAATTTTATATCGTTTGGTGTACGACAGCGGGCGTAGTACGGCCACAAGAAAACTCACCTTATAACGACGTCAAATGACCATGAAATGTGAACGCGACGCCGCGGCGCAGTGTATTATATATTATTATAATACATTATTATAATAATATTATTATAATTATTATAATACAGTGTATTATACAGTGTGCACAGTGGGGTATTTGACACTAAAAACGGGACAAAACTCTGAAACATACCAAATGAGTTCAAAATATGCTTGGAATTTTAGAAAAAATAATCAAAAAAAATTACATTGATAAATAGGGTAGTTTTCTGGGGGGTGCAAATCAAAATAACAGAATAAACTTTTTAAATTTTTTATATGTCGAGAATTTGACTTACAAACTTATGGAAAAATAATAAAAAAATTATTATCGATGTATTGTGGTTATTTTCGAAGGGATGAAATCAAAATAAAAAAAAAATCCATTTCTAATAGTTTTTCATCCAGTTTTCGTTTATTGCTGTTCTTGAAAATCATGTACAATGATCTTCTAGACATTTGGATGTAATTTGGGTCGGAACCTAAAATAAAAAACAGCCTATAAAGTAAATGTGTTAAATTATGATAAAATACCAATAAAATATAAACTGCCTTTTTTTTTTAAAGGTGGGTAGATGGGTGAGATATTTTTGATTGGTTAGCATTAATAAGGTGTACAGTTAACTATAAAAAAAAAATCTTAGCCCGATCATGCCCGGAAGTAGTACAAAAACACCTTTTTTCTAAATTATTTAATCAAAAATATTAATATTTTAGTATAAGCCATTTTCATCTCAAAAATATACTAAATATCAAGAAAAACAAACATATTGTGATATCAAAATTAAGTACATATGTGATCTTCAGTATTCATTGAAATATTTTTCAAAAATCACTACCAACAGCTCAAAACACAAACTGCACAGTTATTGTAATTGAAGGTGTATCGAGCATTTACATCAACTAGATTTCAACTATCTATGCGTCTCGAGCGCGGTTCCCAAGCCTTTTTTGAAGCCGGTTTAAGTTAGCTTGATTTATGAGGTGTGAAAAAAATGATATATGGGTGTCTTTCGTTAAAATTTCTATTTTTGATTTTTGTCCGGATTTTTAAGTTGAATACTCCTCCGTGCGCCGACGTTACATCGCGAATTTTTTATTGCCTATAAATTTTATCCTTAACTAGATTATTAAAATTATAATTATAATAATATTATAGTATACGAGTAAAATTGGCGTTAATTTAATACAATTCATTATTCGAAAGTATTGAGTATACTTAATAAAAATGTAAACATCTAAATAATTTATCCAACGTTAATAAATTGATAATAAGGTTAAAACATTAATTTCTGTTTTAAATGCATTCGGTGAATAGGCATTTAGACCCAGCACAAACCATTACAAAGAGTGGTTGTGTTAATCTAATTTTATGGGAAACTTTGTTACTATTAGCAGCCAGTGGTACAATTGCTTTGGTTTAATTTACTACCGAATCGTCTTATACTATAATTGTTATTTTATTAAGACAAATAGGAGCATTTTGCCAACAGAAAAAGTTCTAAAATAACTTAGTTCATACTTATTTACAATCTTTATAATAAATTATGTAAGAATATTTATAGTATAGAATATCCATGCATTGGTTGTTTTTAATTCTTCAACATTCTTAAATTAGAAGACTAATTTTATTAACTTTTGATTAAAAAGTACATTTTAAAATGCAAAAATACACTAAAAAGAAAATTAACAGTGAACATTTATTATTTGTTTATTAGTAATAAACTTAATTTAATTTATCTAGGAAATAACAAATAAACGTAGGTGCTATATACAGAAGAAGAAAAAGAAATAATAAAATGAACAATAAATAATTTAGAAATAAACTAAATTCTAATTCTTTAAGTAGGCATTTCATTTTACAAAATTTAGTAAAGATATTACAATAATTCTGTTAGGATGTAAATTTAATAAAATCATATCCGTCTTTTTTGAAATAACATACCATGGCGTTTTACCAGTTGCGGTTGTCTGTAATTGCAAATGCTTATAGTATCAATGCTGTTCTTGCAATTTTTTTATAAGACTTTTACAAAATATACTGAAGCTTACCTAATAATCATATGTCTAGTATATATATATATATTATATAAAAATGTCAAAATAAGTATATCTGAAACATATCTGCAAAATATTGCGGTAAGGTAGCAAAAGACCCAATATGCACGGCTGAAGTTTAAGATACGAAAGAAATACTATATTAAAACGGGGCCAGCTAAAAACCTGGATGTATTTCATTTAAACTAAATGCTACTATTACCTAACAATAAACTACTTCTAGATAACGACGATTGCTTTCTCAATAATAAGATATTTTTAATATACTGATTAGAATTCGGTAAACGATTAAAATATCATTTTATTAAAAAATTGAAATATTTAATTATTCGATATTCTTTAACGCTTTGTTAAATATGTCTCTCCATAAAACTTTCTGGAATGACTATAGATACATTTTATAGATGCATACAACAGTAAAATTTTGAAAAGCTTCAAGTCATCGTAAAAAGCAATAATTTCATCTTGACAGACTACTCTGTTTCTTTATTACTTCTAAAAAAATAAATGCTAACATAACAAACAATTTATTATCATTTAAATTGAAAAGTTTCTTAATAAAGTACCGATAATAAATTATTTGTACTTGAGTTTGCGGTTGTAACTTTCTTCAGTAGGAACATCTATTTACAAGATCGGTTTATGTGGAGCATTTATTTACTTGTCCCAATACCATGCACGAGGTAATACTAAGTTTTATACATTCAAGAAAATGAAAATACAGTTACTTTATATTTTTCATTTAGTACTTCTACATTATTATAGAACTCTAATTAAATGATTAATATTTTTGGTTGTTTTATATAAACTTACTGTTTTCACTTTTATTTTTCAGACATTTCGAAAGAAGCAATTACCCACGCATGAATAAATCCGTTGAACACGCAAGCTGTTAAACACCTTTTTGTTGGAAATAGCATGCCCTGAACAATAATGCTGTACAACTTGCATTAGTGTACATATTCTGTTGTTTCGTTTAGTGTAAATCACATCGAATGAAGTGAAACTACAAAATTCACGTTTACAATGAGTAGAGAGTCTGCGATTTAATCGCCCGACTATTTTGGCTATGTATATACAGGGACACAAGTTATAGTGCATTATTTCAATTTAAAAAATATACTATATATAATAACTAATTTTCAAAATACCTTCATTCCTTGATCAATAATAGCTAAATCTAAATAAAGCAATAATAGCGAAATCTGCCTTGCCAGATGAAAAATAAATAACACGAACTAAAATATTATAATTTTTCATCATATCATAATTAATATGATTGCTTACAATAATTATTAATTTTTATACGAACATAAGTATCAATAATAATTTTTTAATGTTGCAGTTTATAAAATGAATTAAAACTCAATTTAATTTAAATTACTAAATGTAAAGTTAAAATTTATTCTATCATTAAGATTTTTCAACAATGAAAATTTATTGTTTGCTACATTGTTGAAAATCATTAACTTTAGATTAAATTTTAGTTAGCCTTTGTGAAACGGGGCATTAATATTTTTTATATTATAATCAATGACTGATAAATACCATTTCATATTTCGTAGAGTGTTTACAATAATTTTATTTACAATTGAATGATACAATGGGAACATAAACAACAAACAAATCTTTTGTATATATAGTAAAAAATATCTAGTATCTTGTTATTATCACTAATAATCGATAAACATTAACGATTGCATTTTATAGAATTAAAAGCAAATTTTTGTTGAAACGGTTAACAATGAAATTTAAGATAAGTATAATAATTTATATTTTGAATGCAGTTAGCGCTATTAGGTACGAGCCCACATGGGATAGTCTTGACACCAGACCTCTTCCACAATGGTATGATGACGCAAAAATTGGAATATTTATTCATTGGGGTGTTTATTCAGTTCCCAGTTTCGGTACAGAATGGTTTTGGAGCAATTGGAAAAGTAAGTAGATACATAACAAAATATTATATAGATTTCATTTAAAAAAATGCACATTTGTATTCATATCTTATATATCTCTTTATACATATATCCAACTTCAGCGATACGGAAATAGTACGTGGTAAAAAAATGAGAGTTACGTCTAACTTTTTGAAATTTCTAAATTTCTTTTTTACATTTCTTAACTTGGTCTTTCCGTAAATATCAAAATATTGCATATAAATTGCATAATGGGTTTCATTTATATGGCCTAAGTGCGAGCAAACTTTTTTATGTACTTTACAACAGTCCACCCACTGAAGACCACCACACAACAAACGAAAAGTTCATTTATACTAATTTTAGATGGAGCAGAAAAATACGTAAAATTTATGAATGACAATTATCCCCCGGGATTTACTTATCAAGAGTTTGCTAAAAGTTTTAAAGCTGAATTCTTTAATCCTGATGATTGGGCTGACCTTTTTCAGAAATCTGGTGCAAAGTACATTATTTCTCTGTTCTATTTTCTACTCGACTTATTTAATATTTTTTTAGATATGTTGTGCTCACTAGTAAGCATCACGAAGGTTATACTTTATGGCCATCCAAACATTCCTTTAGTTGGAATTCTCAAGACGTTGGACCGCACAGAGATTTAGTGGGTAATGGTATATAAATACAAAATAATAAACAACGTCAAATTTTCATAATTTCCAGGGGAATTAGCACGTTCAATCCGCGAAAGAACGAACTTAACATTTGGATTATATCATTCTCTCTACGAATGGTTTAATCCCATGTTCTTAGCAGATAAAGATGCCAATTTAACAACTGATGTGTTTTCCAGTACTAAAGTTTATCCGGAAATGGTAGATCTGATAAATAAGTACTTACCTGAGATAGTTTGGTCGGATGGAGAATGGGAAGCTCCTGATGTGTATTGGAAATCACAAAAATTTATTGCTTGGTTATATAATGATAGTCCAGTTAAAGAAACAGTTGTTGTAAATGATCGTTGGGGAAGTGGCGATGTCATTTGTCACCACGGTGATTTTTACACTTGTGCCGATAGATTTAATCCAGGTATGAAATGATAATTCAGTATTCATTCTTAATAATATAATTATATTAGGGGTTCTTCAACCTCATAAATGGGAAAATGCAATGACTCTAGATAAAAGTTCTTGGGGATATCGTAGAAACGCAAATATAGAAGATTATTACAATACTTACGATTTATTGGTTATAATGGCACAAACTATTAGTTGCGGTGGTATGTATTTATAATTTATAAGTATAATTGAAATAGAAAATAATTGAATTACGCAGGCAATTTACTAATGAATGTGGGGCCAAGAAGTGATGGAATAATAGATCCCATTTATCAAGAAAGATTGTTAGATGTAGGTAAGTGGTTGTCAATAAACGGTGAAGCTATATACGAGAGTAAGCCTTGGATTTATCAAAATGACACAATTGGGAATACCTGGTATACTACAAGAGATTCTGCGGTATATGCTATAACCCTTGAATGGCCTACAAGTAATACACTTAGGTTAGAAAGAGTTAGCCATTTATTTGAAGTAGAAGAAACCACTGTTACTTTATTAGGCGATTCTTATAATCTGGACGTAAGTCGAATAATAAATTTATTTATGTTATTAATTTTCGAAAGTAAAATTTAAAAAATCTATTTCATTCCTTTTTAGTGGACAGTTTACGACGACCTCGTTGAGATTCAATTTCCAGATATGAGCACCGTCGAAAGTGAATGGGCTTGGGTTATCAAAATTCGTTAGCTTCCAGATTTACAATAACTAATTTTTTAAAATATAACAAAGTAGTATAGGTAGTATAATAATAAAATAATTTTATTTTTAAAAAAGTCAATAGTTACAATAAATATTTTTTAAGAAACAGTAGTTGGAATGTAAACACAAGCTCCGCTATTTGGTGATGTAGCGAATACCAGATTTTCGCAATTAGAAACATTTAGTTTTTTATAGAAGTTGTCTTTTAAAAACGCAATATATTTGTCAACATTTTGTGGTTCAACTAAAGCAACTGCACATCCACCCCATCCAGCACCTGTTAGGCGAGCTCCTAGTGTTAATTCACCAGACAACTCGACTAATTTATCCAACTGTGAATGACTGCATTCGTAAAGATCGCGAAGGCTTTTGTGACTTTGTGACATTAGTTTTCCCAATTTTCTAAGAGCACCATCTTCCAATGAAGCGTTATTACAAACTTCGTTGAACTGTTGCACTCGCAAAGCTTCTGAAAAAGATATTAAAAGTTTTCAAAACTATAATTTTCATTGATCTGGTTAATAAACAATTGGTTAAAAATAAATTTAATTGGGGGCATGAGGGAGGTTATAAATATATTTAGTAAAGGCAGATAAATATTTTTACCTTCGAATACATGTAAAGCTCTTTGATGTAGCTTAAAATCCTGTATATGCTTTGTGTTTGGAGTCAAAGATACTTGCTCTAAATTCTCAAGATTTGTTTCTAGTTCCGCTAAAATGTCAAGCTTACTGTAAGGCTCTTCGTGAAGTATTTCCTTTACTAAAGCAATCATCGTTGATAAGTCGCATTCCAAAATTTTCTGCAGTTCACCCAATTTTTTGATTTTAGTCCAATCCAGCTTTTTATGTTTTGCAATCACCTACAAGTTGACGAAATATTTATTGTATAATTTTTTCGCTCAAAGATAGTTCGTAAATTTTTTTAATTATATAGTGATTAATGATTATGCAACTTAATAAGTACTAAAGAGGATTAGCTTTCCCGTATTAAAAATTAAGTAGTCAGGTACTTATGAACGTAACTTATTTTTTTATAAAATTCTAGTTTACATTCCTATGGATGTATGCAACACATCATAAAATTTATGAATATAAATAATAAATAACTCTTTGCAGAAATGTATTCCGGTACACAAAGAGCTATGTTTTTAAATGTACAGTAAATTACAAGGGATTTGTTTCATCGCAATCCACATTCACAGTCATTTAATGAAACTTCCGAGTTGAAAGTAAATAAGTAAATATAATATTTTACAGATATTTCATTCATTAATATTAAAATTATCTTGATTGTCTTGGAACGTCTGAAAACAAACGGGATGCCTTTGTCAAATTTGTACGAAATTTTTTTACATTTCTTTGTAAGAGTATTTTTAGAACATCTTTAACTTTTGAAATGATGGAAAGAAAACATGAAATCTTTATCAAAAATAACGATACAGTTGTAATCTTTAAACTTCAGATTTACATCGTATCTTAATCATAATAATATGAATTAAAGTGGAATAAGGAGACAAATAACAGTAAATTGTTGCATAGAACTAATGTTTGACTCTTTGCGATAAGTTTGTACGATTAGCATTTATGAATGATCCACAAAAACTGCATTTTTTAGCGCCTAGGCACTAAAGTACTGTAGTACTTTCTGTTTTAAAAAATAAATGACATTTGAGAAGAAGTGACATTGAGCATAAAGTTAACTTTTTATATTATTTTCAGAAAAATAAAATAACAAAGGTAAATTCGAAATAAATAAATAAATAAATTAATAAACCAACTAGTACAACTATACTAACCTGTGCTGCAAGACGACATTCAACAACTCGACAATTGAAATCTGCTGTAGCGGCTTTGTTGAGGCTAGTAAGACTGTGAGCAATAACAAACTGTGCTTGAGGTGGTAAAGCTAAATCTTTGGAGCGTAAAGGAGAAAACTCAATTAACTTCGCACATCCTAAAAGTATAGTGACAATAAATTAATAATGTAATTAATACGAAACAATATCCAAGTAAAAAAATACATATTAACCTAAACAATATTTTAGCTCTAGATATCACTTCCATGTTGTAGCAGGAATATTATTGGTAAAAATAATAATTTAGAAATGGCAACGTGACTGGCACCCACAAATCACCTTTGCATCGACTTAGCCTTATTTTACATACATGTCAAAAAAATATACCAATTTCAATAACTTTTATCCCCACAAATTTTACTCTTGATATCCGATTGCTACTACTGTACGACATTTACTCAATAACACCAACGATAAGGGTGAATACAAATTTGTGCAAAAATCACTTTCAGATTTCATAACAAAATAAGTATTCGTATACTAATGAAATGTTAGCAAACGTTAATAAAATCTGATTGAAAAGAAATGGATTAAAAAAAATTAATGTGAGTTCGTTTTAGTATTCCTTTAAAAAGCTTTAAATTAAATCAAACAATAAATAAAATCCGTAGACATTTTAAGTCGACTTCGCCGACAAATTTTAACCTATAAATAATTCATAAGCTAACACTATCACAAACATATAATTCATAGCCTTACCCTGAGTTGCTAAAAATGCGATCGCTTGGTCCATTCCACCACCCTGAGTTCCTATATAACGTTCGCTTTCTGCACATAAATTTGCTATTTTTTCTTTTGATATAGAAAACTAAAATAACACAAGTAAAAAATAGATTTGCTTCAATTTTGTCTTCTACATAATTTGTTTCAATTTATGACTTGAATTTCAATTCAGTAAAAGTCGAATAACGAAAGATGGAGCACATATTTTGCTAGAACCAAATTTGGATTATTGAATTTTAAAGAATATTTCAAAATTTATGTGTTGTTTCTATTTTTGTAGCATTTCATTTAGCCGGTATTATAATTATCATTCGTTAAATAAATCAAAACTTACATTGTTTGCATGAGCAGTAGCTAAAGCGGCTGCACTAACAAGCGCACTGCTGCTTGACAAACCCGCACTTTGGGGAATACTTCCACTAACAATGACATTAAATCCTTTTATCGGAGTATTTTTAGGTAGAAGTGTTATTATTCCTTTAACTCCACATAGAAAATATTGATACCACCGTGGTCCATTTTCAGTAACATCGATCCTGCACAAAGCTCGGATAATCCAATTTGCATGGATAAAAATAATAATTTCACTTACGTAATTGAGTTTATATCACATTCGTAATCCGGATAGCTCGGTTCTAAATTACTTAATTTCAGTGTGCTATTATTTTCCAAACTCACACCTAACAAAATGTCTTGTTCTAAAGCCATTGGACAAACTCCATATCCACAGTAGTCGATATGTTCACCAATTAAATTTACCCTACAACAAAATTGTATTTTACTATTAGAAACGAATAATATGTTTGGTTGTTGAAAAAATGCAATATAAAAGTTAGAAACCTTTTGTAGGTCAGAGAGTATAGAAAAATAAATTAGTTCTCTTTTGGGATTGTGATATATAATGCTGTGTTCTTGATTGATAACTTGAAAGTCTCATGAGAATGTTATAAGTAATCTAAAATGTTTTCGTACCCAGATATGCATCACTGGGCTAATAAATTATGTTACCTACGAGCATATAGCAATAAAAATGAAAAAGTATCTATTGAGTTTATAATTTCTCGCGGAATGTTTATTAATTAATTTATTGTTACATGCCGACATATGAATATTGAAAATTAAATTGAAAGCTGCAGTAGTTCAAACTTCTACAATGTACCATAATGAAATTAATATGCAAGAAGACAAGTAACACTTAATTTGAATTTTCCAGACTAGCACTACAATCCTGCATAAAATCGATATCCACAGATTGAGCCAAATTAAGTAAACACTATTCCTAACTTCAAATTGCTGCATATATAAAATCGGATTATATAGGAAAGATCATTATTGTTTTTTTTTTATAGAGCGCCCTGCAATAATAAAACGTGGGGATTTAACGACTTTCAGAAATAAAGTTTATAATTTTAAAATTATAGCTGACGAATAGGTCATTGCAATCTCTATTATGCTATCAATTTCTAAAGTTTTGACCTCCCAGTGAACAAATTAAAAACTAATGATTGAAAAAATTTAAAAAGCTTATGTGTTCTACCTTAATTATTAACAAACATGTAATCATTCATGAGAAACACCGCTAATAACTATATAATATACCGGGTGCCGATTTCAAAAAGAGCCAGTTAAAATAACTTTTGTTGTTGAGCAAATTTCTTTGAGCAATTCTTTGAGCAAAGAAAGAAATAAAAAACACGGATTACCATTTGAATTCTAAGTTAAAAGTTCTCCCACCACTTTAAATTTATAAAATTAAAGGTTAGGACAATCCTCGTTCATCCACCATAACAAAAATTAGATTTAGTGGATCCGTTTATGAGTAAGAAATAAAAATTGAAAATGAAACATGAAATAATTTTATTCAGAAATTATTAAAATTTTTGAAAATTAATGAAATAACATTTTCAAAATGTTTTCCATTATTGGCCAAACAACAGTACAATCTATTTAGGAACTCCTCGGGGGCTTCCTGTTAGTGTTTCTGGATTAACCCTTCCGGCCCTGCCGGTGGCATTTGCCACCATAACATTTACAATGCTCTGCTTACTGCGCCTCTCTATATTTTTGCTCTAAATCACTAGACGTGTTTCCAACAATGTATTTTAAAGAAAAACTATGCGCAGTTTTAGATAGTTTTGACGTTTGATGTATGTAATATACCCGTTTTCTCAACGTCGTGCAAGATGAATGTCGATTAACCCAAACATATAATTGGTAAGTACAAATATTTACTGTGTGAAATCAAATATTAATTTTCTTTTTACTGGTAAGTGAACTGTAAGTTATTTATAATAAGCGAAACGTAAGATGTTCGAGGATTAAACCAAAATAATGCTCGCCATAGCTCTTTGAAGTTTGTGTACGCAATTGCCACAACTGGCACTGGATGTTTATGCAAGATTCTATGAAGCAAACCAGTTCAAATTTGGTTTCGGACTTCTTGATAAGCTTCCGATCAATAATGATTAAGAAAATAAGTTTTTTTTTAATTTAAAAATCTGAAAGGGTTAATCCGCCTATATTCTTGGGTTATCCTAATTTTCAATTCTTGAAAATTTTTGGGAGGAGTTTGGTGAACTATCGTGTTCAAATGACCTCAACTAACGTGATTTCCATAAAAATAAAATAATTTCCGAATAAAATATTTCTTATCTTTCGATTTTTACCTCTAACCCATGAACGGATCCACTAAATCCAATTTTGTTTTACCGTGGATGAACGAGAATATTTTTAACCTTTAAAATGATGTAAGGTAAGGAGTGCTATTTAAAATTTCGAAGTAGTGGACTGGTGGGGACGGGGCTAAATTTATACTAAATACTTACTACGAAAAATATTTTTAAACAGATTACCACAAAAATTTAGAGATACAAAGAAAACTTCATTGTTTAGAAGCTGAGAACCTCACAGCTTACACCCGATTATAGAGAAATAATATGGAAAATTGATTATTTTTAAATTCGTGTTTCCCATTATAACTCGTCAGAATAAGAAAGGTATCAATTTTTTCCGTTTATTCTCTCTTCTTCTTCTTCTTGCGTAGCGCTACAACCCCGGGTGGGTCTTGGCTGACTTTACAGTGGCTCTCAATACTTCTCTATTTGTCATCAAATTTGGTGCTTCATTGTATTGGTATCCTAATGTTTCTAAATCTGATATGATGTTATCTTTCCATCTGGTTCTTGGTCGTCCCACCGGTCTCTTACCATCTGGAGCCCCTTCCCATGCTAATTTAATTAGCGTCCCATCAGGTTGTCTCCGAACGTGTCCGGCCCAACGCAGCCGTTGCGTCTTTATTTCCTGTACTATATCTCGATCGGTTCTTTGAGTTCTTTATTTGTTCTTATACGATATTGTTCTACTATGTCTATGAGATTATATTCTGAGCCCAATATTCTTCTCAAAACTTTTATTTCAAAACGTCTAAGTCGTTCTTCATTTGTTTTGATCATTGCCCAGGCTTCGGAGCCGTACATCACAACAGGCCTCACCACTGTCTTATAAATCTTGATTTTTGATGGTCTTTTGTTAGGTTTCTCGAGCGGAGTAGCCCGTTAATTCTTTAATAATATTATTACTGTTCAAAACTCAATAATAAAATCAAAAACCTTCGCTTTAAAAAAAAATAGTAGCCTAGCTTAAATTTAATTGCCAAACAATGGCAAAGAATGTCAATTAAATTGAATCCATGCCACTAATATTATTCTTAAAAGCGCTATTTTTCCATTTTATTATTAAATGTTAAACAAAAATTAAAGAACACAATATCAATTGTTAGAGATCTTTAGAAGTGGAAAAAATCTCTTGAAATTTATACCTTACTCATTCTTGTCCGTTATAATGAAAAACACGAATTTGAAATCAATCTTGATTACTTCATGATTGCAATTTCCCATGTTATTTCCCTAAGATCGGGTGCACGGTCGGTCATCCGGTATGTTTATACAGGGTGTTAACTACCAACCAGTACAAAACGAAGGAGGTTATTCTACGACTTAATTTAAGAAAAAAAGTTCCTATTAACATGGGTCCGCAAACGCACCGTTTTCGAGATACAGCACTGAAAAAATTATTCATTTTATTAACGAAAAATACATTAGTTTTGATCCGATGAACCATTTTTTTTCAGTGAGGGTGTTCAAATATTTTTTCTCTTATTTTTTTCGCGATATCTCAAGAACCGTTAAGGCTACAGGCTCTAACTTTTGTACAGATTTTTACATCGATAATAGCTACTTTTAAGGCTCGAAAGCAATGTTCGCAGATATGCCAATGGTGGAGATTGTAGGGTTGTGTAAGGGTTTCACCCCTGTAACTTTTACGTCAATTGCCTTGTACGTAATTTCTTTGAACACCCTGTATCTTAAAAACGGTGCGTTTGCGGACCCATGTTAATGTTAATAGGTACTTTTTTCTTAAAATAAGTCGTAGAATCACCTCCTTCGTTTTGCACTAGTTGGTAGTTAACACCCTGTATATGGCGTTAATTATACAACTCTTTAGTATTTAAATTTCATTAGAAATTCTACCAAATTCGTTTAAGCATTTCCAAAAATAATTAAATGATTTGCCGTTAATAGTTTTTGAAACTTTTGTTAAACTTTTCAATTAATCTTAAAAAGTTTGATCTTTCACTAATTTAGCAAATATTTTGCGAAAATAACAACAAAATATATCTATTATTTTTCAATAAATCTATTATAGTTTTGACAATAACTCGAAAATTTTCAAATAGTTAAACTGCTTTTCCCTTCAATCCATCACTGCATTTTATTGTTACAAACTTACAAACTTATTAAGAAATAAAAACATTCAGCTCATGTATATGTATGATAAGATAATAAAATTCTTCCTTTTTCGTTCTTCAATCAATATATTAAAAAGCAAATTAATGCTAAAATAATATCACTTAAATAGAACTTATGATAATAAGATTACAAAACTATTATTAATATCTAACGTTTCCTTGACAAGAAATAATGTTTTGTACAAGATATTATGGCACGCCGTTTTACTATCTAATAACACCAAAATAATTTTGTATTCGAAAATTGTTAACAAAATAATTGAACACAAAAAAATTAGTGTTCATAAAAATGTATTAAAATTATATTAAAGCATAATTTTAATTGAACAATTGAAATTCATGTTTGGAAATATATTGAAGTAAATATTTGTATGGTTCGACATTAAAATAAAAATTCGGTCAATTATAATGTTACTTTAAAATTATATTTATTTGAGTCTTCAATTATTCTCAGTTTAAATAAAAATTCATTCTTTTACAGTTTTGCTACAATATAAAACATATAAAAATTGAAAGTATAAACCTGATTTATTTTTTTTGAATTAAAATTATGTACATAAATTTAAAGATTCAATTAAAATTATGTACATAATTTTAATTCGTACATTTTTATTTTTAAATTAAAATTATGTACATAATTTTAATTCAAAAATAAAAATTGATGGAATTAAAATTATGTACATAATGAAAATACGGCAACGCCGCAAAAAATAACCTGTAAACTATACCCACTCGTCATATTTACAGTGTTGTCAAATTTTCATTATGTACATAATTTTAATTCTATCAATTTTTATTCTGGAATTAAAATTATGTACATAATTTTAATTCGTAACGAATTCTTATTATGTACATAATTTTAATTCTTACATTTGTTATTATGTACATAATTTTAATTCGAAAATAGAAAATAAAGAATTAAAATTATGTACATAATAATAATTCAAGAATTAAAATTATGTAGGGTAATGTCTTGCAGGTTGCCACCCCATAGCCTTTTTGATCATAACTCGTAATACAATCAACGTATTGTTGATATAATCACATATACAGGAAAGGGGAAGTGTAAAGGCACTATCCTGAGCTAGAAATCATTTAAATTTTCAAAAACTAAAACTTTACAGCAAATTTTCAAAAACATCTAAAATCGACACTTTGAAATTTTGTCTTGCAGGTTGCCACCCCATGAAAAACTGTTAAAAATGTAGAAAAAACCAAGTAAAAACATATGATTTATATTTATTTATTTATATTTACACTTAGTGGCCATGAAAAAAACATTAATGTAAATTGATATGAAAAAAATTATTTTTTAAAATTTTATAAAAAATTCGAAAAAAATTGTTTTTATTTTTTTTTCTGTAAATTATATTGTAAATAGTCAATAAAAAAATTGAGACAAAAGTTAAATACGTTCTTATTTATTTAAAATGAATTTAGGTGAAAGGTGGCAACCTGCACTTTTACACCACTTTAGATTATACGTGAAAAAAAAACTGCCAACTCATGATATGTTTAGAAATTTTTAAGGAATATGAAAATTGAATGTAAAAGCAACACAGCAAAAATATTTACCTTAAATTGTCGACGAAAAAGTTCAATTTACGGACACAAAAAAAAACACAATTTTAATTTTTCAATTTTAAAAAAATAATATTTCACACTTTTATCCAAAAACACCCTGTTATTATGTCGGTACGCACCAAAATAGGTTTAAAAGTGACAACTACTCGTTTAACATCGATGGCCGTCGGAATTTAAGGGTTGACCCACCTAGAATGTAGAAATTCGGCTGTGGTGGCAACCTGCAAGAAGTGGCAACCTGCAAGACATGACCCTACATAATAAAAATTCGTAAAATTTTTCTTGTAGCAAGATGGGTTAAATAATCGTGTTTGAAATTATTCTGTCACACAATTTTCTTGCTTTCAGTAAATAAATTTTACGTCATGTTAGAATTATAATTCAACGATTTAAATTGATACTCGAAAAAAGTTAACTCGACGAATTAAATTTTTACTATGGTATCATAATAATTCATAGAATTTTTTTAATGTTAGAGAGACTTGAAGGTTTTAAACTATTCCAATAAACAATTATTTTTGTTTCTTGGCAATGCAAATATACTTCTATTAATTTAATGTTTAATGGAATAGTTTAAAACCTTCAAGCCTCTCTAACATTAAAAAAATTCTATGAATTATTATGATACCATAGTAAAAATTTAATTCGTCGAGTTAACTTTTTTCGAGTATCAATTTAAATCGTTGAATTATAATTCTAACATGACGTAAAATTTATTTACTGAAAGCAAGAAAATTGTGTGACAGAATAATTTCAAACACGATTATTTAACCCATCTTGCTACAAGAAAAATTTTACGAATTTTTATTATGTACATAATTTTAATTCTTGAATTATTATTATGTACATAATTTTAATTCTTTATTTTCTATTTTCGAATTAAAATTATGTACATAATAACAAATGTAAGAATTAAAATTATGTACATAATAAGAATTCGTTACGAATTAAAATTATGTACATAATTTTAATTCCAGAATAAAAATTGATAGAATTAAAATTATGTACATAATGAAAATTTGACAACACTGTAAATATGACGAGTGGGTATAGTTTACAGGTTATTTTTTGCGGCGTTGCCGTATTTTCATTATGTACATAATTTTAATTCCATCAATTTTTATTTTTGAATTAAAATTATGTACATAATTTTAATTTAAAAATAAAAATGTACGAATTAAAATTATGTACATAATTTTAATTCAAAAATAAAAATGTTTGAATTAAAATTATGTACATAATTTTAATTGAATCTTTAAATTTATGTACATAATTTTAATTCAAAAAAAATAAATCAGGTTTATACTTTCAATTTTTATATGTTTTATATTGTAGCAAAACTGTAAAAGAATGAATTTTTATTTAAACTGAGAATAATTGAAGACTCAAATAAATATAATTTTAAAGTAACATTATAATTGACCGAATTTTTATTTTAATGTCGAACCATACAAATATTTACTTCAATATATTTCCAAACATGAATTTCAATTGTTCAATTAAAATTATGCTTTAATATAATTTTAATACATTTTTATGAACACTAATTTTTCTGTGAACAATTATTTTGTTAACAATTTTCGAATACAAAATTATTTTGGTGTTATTAAATAGTAAAACGGCGTGCCATAAGATATCGTTCAAAATTAATCCCACGTTAAATTAGATTGATAACAAGTAATATATCACAATATGAAATATTTTTGCATTAACAAACTGTATACTACAGTTACTATGTTATGGGACTATAAACAACTTTTTCTTTAAAATTTTGTTTTATGTGTTGGTCTTCTTAATCTTTCATTAAGTATTAAATATTTTATATTTTAAGGCCCTCTTGTGCAGTTGCAGGTTAAATCAAAATGTTTAACTCACTAACAAAGAATCTTTAGAATAGTAGTGCGGTGCAAAGCTTAAATCGAATACTATGTATTTCGAAACCACAATTTAATGCCTGATCACGCCGACTGCATTATTGTAATCTAAAATCCTAGTTAAATCTACTCATTTATGCAAATTCCTGCTTCCGTAATTATTTTAGAGAAAAATTGAAAGACACAAAAATAATGCAGAAATATATATAAGTAATAAAACAGTAAGTTTTTCAATTAATTAATTTTTCTAACATGTAAAATATTTAAACTTTTACAATGTTATCACATGTTGTTAACAACAATAAACAATATAATATAATTATATTGATATTATGCTCGAAGGAAGACAATACATATAATGTCAACATACGAATATGACGTAGTATAAAATTGAAAATTAAAACATGATAAAATGTAATTGTGAAATATTAAAGTGTAAAAATATATTTTAAAAGTTAAGTAATTAGAAATCACAATTTCAAATATAAAAAATAAGGTTTAGTAAGTAAAATATTGACATAATAAGCTAAAGAAATTATTACAATATTGAAAACAATATTAAAATAAAGTAAAAAAAAATAAATTAAAGATATAACTTAAACGGAAACTTAAAAATTAATCAAGGCAAAATTAGCTTCTACATACGTGTAGAATGATTCCATAAAAATATTTTATAAAAACTTACAAACTCCAATTTATAAAGAAATAACATAGCACTATATTATTATACATAATATTTTTATACCTACTTGTATAAATCGGCATTATCGTGTCATGTCAGTTATTTAGACTTTTAACATAAATTAAATGAAAAATTAAAATAAAAAGAAGTAGTCCATTACTTTTTGAAAATTTGCAAAAGAGATGAGCAAACAATTTCAATTGGTAAAACTTTTTTGCTTCAAAATAAAGCAATCCAAAAAGCCCTTGTTTATAAATTCGGTTAGGATTTCATAAGTTTTTACCAAGTGATAGAAATTAAAATTTTGTTTTTAAAAACTGCAGCATGTGGGTTTAGCACATGCTGTTATCTTATGTTTCATAAATCAAAAAAATAAGAAGTGGATTTTTGCTCGTAAAGATCTATAAGAAGGTAGATACTTCTCTTACAATACATTTTCAATGAGCAACGTGAGGCTACTGCGGAAGCAGCACTATCGGCTTACAATAACATTATGTAACTATACATACATGCAGATGGTCTGTGTTTCTGTTTTCATCTATGATTTCATTTTTGCAAAATCATTTCATATTTGAATCTATCTGTCCAAGTATAATATATAAACTTTTAGTGTAGATTCTAAATTTAAAAATATAATTTATTGTTCTCGAAAATTGCTTTAAATTGAAGTTTGTTAATATTGTTTTATTTCTTGGTAACTTTCAACGACGTTGACACTTTAAGTGTTATTGTTGCTATACAGATGTGAAAGACTATTAGTAGTCAAACACTCAATCTTATCTATAGAAATACATAATAATATGTATTTATAAGATAACATAAGTTTACTTTAGATTTGCGTCTAGATATTTTAGACGCAAAGTAGTTCTACTTAATAATTGTTTCACCTGAATTCAAAAAAAAAAAAAATAGAACACAAAATTTTTGAATCCGTTTTACTGGCACCATCTACGCAAAAATTTATAAAAATCTGTTAAGTTTAAAAAGGCTTAGTGCACCGCTGTTCCACCCAACTTGCTACACTAGGTACACAACAGTGTATTACGAAAAAACTTGTCCAAAGCTTTCTTTTCTAGAATTTACGGCTCTACAATTTTATTCTACAAGTAATTTTTTGTGTTTTGCTTATTTACCGATATATAGTACGTATACATATTAGCAACATAATAGTTTTTTTGACAATACCCCCCTTTTTCAGAACTTACAGGAGGAGTATCTATGCAAACGTTTTTTTATTTGATTACACAATCACTTTTCTACCTAAATCCAAAAATTCGCCTGGTTTGCAATTTTTTCCGGGTTCTAGTTTAATTCATCTCCGGTGACTAGACTTTAAAAGAGGATTTTAAAGGACTTTTAATTTGAGGTGTCCAGGTGTCACAATAAAAGTGTGGTCACCTTTAAATTTTGAAAGTTGGGCCAGCTACGGGCGAGGGAGTGAGTCCTAGAACGTAGTGCCACCGAGTAAAGGAATAAGTAGTTTCCTTCACTTAATGGTAGTGCGGTAGTGGTTAGTCTAGTCTCCCCTCTTTTATCTAGAAAAGTTTCGTTTATAGTTTTCCGATATTTGGTATAGATATTTAAGGTGGATCGTTTTCAAATAACTTATAAATAACTAATAATAAATTATTATTATTCATAACTAATACATAAGTTAGCGTATATAGTAGTTTCTACTTTATTCGCGAAGTAGAAGGTCATTGCAGTCGAGAGGCCGCTTAACCTTATAGTAATTAATATTTAACGATTAACAATTCACTAATCCAGAAAATTAACAATACTAAAAACCAGAACAAAGATAAACCAAATATTTCAAGATATTAATAATAAGAGTAGGTACGTCTTCGCAAAATATATGTATTATTTATTAAAACAATCTGACAAGTTTCGCATAGCTTGCATGCATCTTCAAGAGAATCAGTTTTTTAATATTTAAAAAATTAATTAGTAATAAAAATTTTTTGAAACTGTTTTATTATATATTTTTTTATAGGTATATTTTGCGAAGACGTACTCTTAATATTAATAATATATTACAAATATCTTCGCTAGACGTAAAAATTTAATTACAAATATTTCAAATTTAAAACACGGAATAGGTACTATATTAACATAATTGCATTTTACCAAACTTTTCAATTGTTTAAT
This sequence comes from Cantharis rufa, assembly GCA_947369205.1. Taxonomy (NCBI): domain Eukaryota; kingdom Metazoa; phylum Arthropoda; class Insecta; order Coleoptera; family Cantharidae; genus Cantharis; species Cantharis rufa. Next base: position 35,243,987 of record OX376303.1, on the reverse strand, counting down.
TTTCATAAATATTTTAAAGTTTCAATATAGTAACTACCTACTGCTTTCTAAGAAATTATTAGTAAAATATTCTTTTTGTTGGGATTTCCAACGCAACAGAAAAAACACAATATTAATTATTTAGATTAAAAAAAGTGAACAGAATAAAACGGGTTTTTCCCGAAACCTCAAAAAGTGGATGTGTCTAACAATAAGAAAAAGTTGGACAAAGGTTTATTATTATAGGAAAATAATAAGTTTATTTTTTACGTACAGTTGGAACTTATAAAATAGTTTGCTCAGATTATTGGTCAATTAAAAATATAAAAGAAAAACAATAGTGATTATAAGAAAACAAAGCAATATTAACATTAATAAACAAAAAAATTTGAACTACCTGCCGGGAACTCGGACGTAAAATACAGGATTCTGTTGAAATCGAACGAAAAATGCATCTCTTATTTTATTGGATCTGTCGCTGTCTTGCAACGGTATAACGGAAACGGATTCCATATTTCGTTAGAACAAGATCTTCTAATCAAATTGCACTGTTGTTATTATTTAGAATTTATGTACACATAATGATTACTAGAGGCGTGGTTTTGTATTTTATATACCGTTGTTACGGCTTATCCACGTGGATACTGTAGTTTTTACCAAACGTATTGGATGCGACATCTATTATGTGGAAGACACACTTATAACAGATTGTTGAACTATTGGAAATGTACCAAACTATGTTGCGATTGCTTTAAGGCACAGATGGCGTATGAGTACAAACTATGAGAATAATTATTATAAATCGGGAGTTGGGCTACTAATTGAATATTATTTTTGATAATTACGATCACAGAAAACTTTGATCTGGAGTTATACGCTCACCTTACCCACAGTTTCATATATTCGTCATGCCAAAGAAGATTAATCCGGTGTATTTATGTAGTACATGATATTGCAAATTGCAATTATGGGCTTGTCAAATTGCACAAATTTGTATTGTACAAATTGAACGTGGAAAACTAAAATTTGATTTCTTGAAGTTATGTACTTAAAGTTAGTTATCCACAAAGATAACAGAATTATTATTATTACGGAAGACTAAAAAGTCTAAGAACCTGACCTATGGTATTAATAGTTATATATAGTATTGTAATTACATATTTATCTATTAATTTATAATATGAAATGTACCTATTATATTATTAAGATTACCAAATAAATAACAAGGTGAGATTTTTAAGTCCCGTCGAACGGAGTACACAGTAAAAAGTATTTCGTTAAATTATCAAAAAAATGTTGTTCCAGCAGTTCTACTACAATTTTTTGTTATAATAGCAAATTTAATACGCAGAATAACAACTTCTATGATTCAAATTATTATATTTTGTAAGTATTTATGTTACTATAATAATAAAATTTGTTAATATTACAAAAAATTGTAGTAGACCTGCTGGGACAACATTTTTTTGTTAATTTAACGAAATACTTTTTACTCTGTAGATCGGTGCAGAATTATGAATAGCCTCACCCATCATGTGTTTTAAGAAAACTCAAAGTAATTATCAATTTTATTTCTGTACAATTTTATTTAATTAATAGTAATACAAATAATAGACTAATACGGAGGATTTGTTTACGTAATAATACATTTTATACATTACTTTATTTAAAAACTTAATTATCAGTTGGAAATTGGAATATAGCCTCATTCAAATAATTTATGAAAATATAATAGTTTGACATAAAGTTAATGATTGTTAATAATAAAAGAATAATGAGTATTCTTAAGAATAACAAGAAATAAGTAAATTTTGTAATATCTCTGGAAATAATTCTCCCCAGATTTTCTGAATACTGGATTTCAACTCTTCGGTTGATTGAAACGGTTACCATTTTGGTAAATCTGCCGTGAAATAATGTCCCACATGTTTTCTATATAGTGCTTAACATGAGGACTCTGGGCTGGCTACTTTAAAACTTCTATATTTTATAATTTAATCCTTTTCCTAGCGATGATCGATCGTCGCCAACTTACCATTTTTCAATAAAATCGTGCGTTAGCATATTACGGCATCACAAACACGTGTAACTTAACAGTTATCAATAACTATCTGAAGTGTTGGTTAAATTTTGCATTGCTACCCTCATGTCTATTGCCGAAGCAGGGTCGGTAAACTTCAGCTTACTGGTGCATATAAAGCACCTAAATGAAATATGCAAGAAATACTTGCTGGGGCAACCACTGGAATAATGTATGTTTCAGTGATGAAAAAAGTTTCACCTGGAGGGTCCTGATGAATGGCAATATTAGTGACACGATTTTAATAAAACAGAGATACGTCTTAGTCTTAATTTTATGGATGAAACAGCAATGCTGTCGGGTGCTTCCGCTTTCATAGCATTTTTCCGTATAGGGATTGACTTTGATTAAAATAAATTTCGATATATAGATTGAAGTGTTAAAAGTAAGATTGTTGGAAAATACAGTGCCTCTTCTTGAAGATTTAGACAAAAAATATTGCAATTTTGAGTTTCAGTCCTAATTTAAACTTCAAAAAGAACCTCTAGGATAATTTTAATTTCAAGGTAACTTTATCAAAATATCAACAGTTTTAATCAACTGAAGGTGGATAGCCAGTATTCGAAAAATTTGGAAAGAAATTTTCCCAGGAATATTGTAAAATTTAGTTTTTTCAATGCCTGACCGCTTATTGGTTTATTTTTATTATTCTTAAGCATGATGATTATTACTAATCATAAAAATTATTCTAATTTCCATCTGATAATTAAGTTTTTAAATAAAATAATGTATTATTTTGTAATAAATTATTACAAATCTACCATGCGTCAATGTTTTTGTAAGTATTAGTAGTAATAAAATAAAATTATACAGATGAAATAAATGACAATTACTTTGAGTTTTCTTAAAAAACATAGGTGAAAACATTCTATTTCCTGCATATTATACAAAAAAATTTTTTTATAATTTTTTTTCAATAATTATAATCTCCCCAAAACATCAATACGTCAATAGGTACATCAATACAATATCTACCTTATAAATTAAATTTTGCAAACTTTAAAAAAAATCATTTTTATATTGACTTATAAAATGCTCGTTTTTTGCTACTTAGAACGATTCATCGCTATCAAATTGCCTTCCCCGAAGTTCGTTTTCCAAAATTAGAAATAGGTAATAATTACTTACACAGTAAAAAGTATTTCGTTAAATTAACAAATAATGTTGTCAGAGCAGGTCCACTACAACTTTTTTGTTATATTAGCAAATTTTATTATTATAGTAACATAAATACTTACAAAATATAATAATTTGAATCATAATTTGGAAGTTTGAAGTTGTTATTCTGCGTAATAAATTTGCTAATATAACAAAAAAGTTGTAGTGGACCTGCTCTGACAACATTTTTTGTTAATTTAACGAAATACTTTTTACTGTGTACTGACAAATCTGGACTGTAAAGTGGATGAACAATGTCATCCAAATTTTTTTTCTAAGTTGCATTGTCTTATAGTAAAAGTTCGCATTTTTTCAATTTTCCTCCACACAGAAAAATTTTAATTTTCTAATTTACTAATTGTATCAGTAAAAACACTGCAGTTAATAAAACTTTTAATACATTGTTACATAGCACTCAAAATGGTAACTTTTAACTATACAATTGTAATCCCTACCGATACAAAATAGTTTTAATGCAGAAGTATAATAGTTAAATACAACAAATAGTAAATTTAAACTAATCTTGGTATGTATTTTTAAACCCTTTAGCGCAATAGTAAAACCCATCGCTATATAGTCATACAATTTACCACTACAGCACTATCGTTATCACGATTACAAGTATATAGTTTTTTTTATTATATTATTAGAACAACAAGTGGTAAAATTTACTTCCATGGTAGTGGTAAAATTCACTGCAATAAAAATAATAGAAAATAACTACCAGTATAACGTAATCTTACTATTTTGTGTGTACTTTTTTGTAGTGGTAAATAATACGCATCGTATCAGTTGAGGCATATTTTACTACTACAAGAAGTAAAACATAACCTTTATCAAGTATTATTAATCCTATTTTTCTCTGTGTGTCTTCTTGTTGATTAAACTTCTCTTTTAATCGATGTAAAATACCAGTGCCAAAATAATATACTATGGGTCTGAAGAGGATATGCAAAACATAAAAATTTGCCCAATCTGTAGAGCAGCGGTTCCCAATTAGTATTCGCCACGGAATCCTTGGGCGATGTAAAAAATTTGGAGGAAACCAAAAACGATTTTTTTATTATTAGCTAAAAAAGAGGTCATCAAATTTTGCATTTAAAGGTTGCTTTTGTATGCACTTTCTCTCGCCCCCCCTGTGAGAGAGTTTTTACCGTAAAAAAAGTTAAAAACTATTTTTTAAGCGGCAGAATTTATTTTTACGCCGGATTTTTTCCCGGAACCCCAACCCCATTTGGAAACCGCTGCTGTAGACCAACCACTTTAGACATGGGCATTGTGTTTAATATGGGCCTCTTGTATTTCTAGGTAATTAGCAATGTGTGCCATCTCTATTTTTATAAATTAATCATAGACCTTCCAGAGACATAAAGCTGTATTGCATTACACAATTTCTTTCATAATTTTGCGTAGAAATGTTTGTGTGAGTGTCTTGAAGGTATGTATCAGTAGCATTAGAATTGATATCCTTACATGTGGTCAAAATTATCTTTTCAATTCAATTCTTTTTCAATTAAAACTTTTTCCGCAGTGGAAAAATTTATTTAAAGTAGGTATATTTAAAACTTTGGGTTTGTACTTTAATAATAAAATGAATAGAAATATAATTAATAAAATATAGCTTTCCCGAAATAAATTTATTATTCGTGTTATTTTTGGAAAGAAGATTATAATTTAGCCGGGCAATATAATAATTAAGATTTATACTTTTCGGGATAGACTATTTTTGGATATATTGTGATTGGATAAATATAAATCAATATATTACCTAAACTACTTACCTTAACCTGAAACTGTGTTAAAAAGTAAATGACCTTATATCTTATAGCATAACGATGGCAAAAAATAAAAATCTTTTATGTCAAAAATACTCAACTTTTCAAGGAATTAGAAAATCTGTTTAAATTAAAGAGAATTAAGTTAAAATTTGTCTTCGATTGTACCTCCCATATCTCCTTAACTTAATCAGCTTTTTTAATTTCTTGAAAAATTGAGTATATTTCAGAATACTTATTATTGAATTTCCCAAATGTTAGCCTTTTACGTGTAAGTAAGATATTTTTTAGATATCATAAACAATAATTAGCAAAGTTATATAAAATGCATGTACACTCTAAAAAATGGGAGTAATTTTACCGGTGGAATTTTAACCACTTAGAAAGGAATTTTAACCACTTAAAAAGAGTAAAATTAATTTTAGATCTTAAAATTACCCTGTTAAAAATAGTAAGTTTACCCTAAAATTAAGGTAATTTCATTTTTTACTCTAAAACAATGTAATATTACCCTGAAAATAGGGTAAATTTACCCTGAAAAATGGTGGTAATAAAGTTGCCTCCATTTAATAGGGGAAATTTACTAAGTTATTAGTAAATATCATTTACAACATTCTTGTGAAAATTACCCGGTTTATAAGGTTGAATTTACCTTAAAAATTGTCGACATATGTTTTGTTCCACTATTTTCAAGGTAAATTCACTCTTATAAAATTACCCCTGGTATGCGAATTTACCTTGACAATAGGAGGTAATATAGTTGCCTCCTTTTTTCTGGGTAATTTTCCCCAATTTTTTTTAGAGTGAGAAAAGTTTTTTTTCTTTTGAATCGGTTTGTTTTATTGAAAACTATTAACAACAATTTTCCTTCATCTATCTACTATAAGTGACTATTCTAACATAATAATTTAAACATTTTATTAGGTTTTATTAATAATAAAAATTATATTAGCAAAAATTAATATCTGTTGTAAATATATGATAATTGATTAATTATTAATTTTAATGACTTTTTAATGATATTAATAAAAATGAATAATTTTATGAAGAAGATACCAGCAAGTTTTAAATATTTTTCAAGTCTACTTGGCGTCGAAACTACAGTACAAAAATTATGTTTATTTTTTTAATACTAAATCCAAATTTTTACCTTTTTTTACTTTTTATAGCATATAAACGAATGAAGAAAAAATATTTTATGGCATAAAAGCGAGAAAAGAAATAAATTCAAAATTAAGATTTAAAAAATTAAAATGAATTTCGCTGTTCTCTGTTTCGAAACTCTGCCGTATCCATTATATTATTTGAACATTTGAACGTAACATCATTGTTTCATTGGTAGTTTACAATTAATTTCTCAAGAACGGGTGGGGTAGTAAATAGTGATGAAATTTTGTTTAAACTTTTTTCTATTTACAAACTACTTCTAATTACAAAAAATTTGAAAATACCTTTTTTCGATATTTTTCGAGCTAATATATTCGATAAAATGTTTTTTATAAATTGTTACATTATAAGATTTTTTTAAGATTCCTTAAGGATTTTTTCCTTGCAAAATCATAGATGTGCTTTTTATTTTTTTGAGTACTGTACATCCTTAATTGCAACAACATAATATGCAAATTGACATAAAAGTAACCATGCTTTTAACCATTTTAGTTGTATTAGGAAGGTGGAGATTTTTGCATTAGAATTAGATGTATGGCAGCCTGATAAGTCCCTGAAAATTCTAAGAGATGACATTAGTATTCACTAATTTGAACCACTTTTAAGCAGCTTTATCCTTTAAATGACGTCTAACAAAATTTCAGCCATTTACGATTACTCATCTACAAGTTACAGCACCGAGATGAGACCAACCAGTCAGTATTTTTTAATATGGAAAAAAGTGAGTTTCGAGTTTTGATTAAACACTATTATTTAAGCAAGAAAACGATAACCGAGACCAAAGCCAAGCTGAATAAGTATTACCCGAACTCTGCACCGTCGATTGAAACGATTCATAAATGGTTTACTGTTTTGGTTGTGGATGTACGAGCACCGATGATACTGAACGTTCTGGACGCTCAAATAAGGTCACTACACCAGAAAATATCGAAAAAATCTATCATACGATGTTGAATGATCCCAAATTGATATTAAGGGAGCTAGCTAAGGCTGTAAGTATATCAATGGAATGTGTGGGCAATATCGTACATGCGTTTTTGGGTATGAAGGAGCTCTGCGCGCATTGGGTGCCGCGTTTGCTCACAGTCGACCAAAAATGAATTCGTATTACAACTTCCCAGCAGAATTTGAGCAAATTTACGCGTAATCCGCAAGACTTTTTTCGCCGATTTTTAATAATCCATGAAACCTGGATCTATTATTACATACCAGAGTCAAAATAGCAATCAAAACAATGGGTTTCTGCTGGTAAAAGTGCTCCAAAGCGTCCGGAAACGCAACAATGAGCTGGAAAGGTTATGGCCTCCGTACTTTGGGATGCCCATGAAATAATTTTCATGAACTACCTTGAAAGAAGTAAAACTATAACTAGCGCATATTATTATTCATTATTATTGGATTGTTTTAAAAATGTAATCGCCAAATTTAAAGAAGAAAGCAATCTTTTATCATCACGACAATACGCCTGTTCATTTATCGTTAGTTGCATAAGCAAAATTGCACAAAATCGAATTTGAACTGATCCCTCAACCACTGTATTCGCCAGACTGGCCCCCAGTGACTTCTACCTGTTTTTAAACCTGATGAGATGGTTCACCGGTAAACATTTTTATTCAAATGAGAAGCTCATAGCTGAAATTGAAGCCCATTTTGAGGAACTTCCGATCGTCTACTATTCGGACGGCAAAAAAAAGTTAGAAAATCTTTGGACTCATTGTATCGACCTAAAAGGAAAGTATGTTAAGAAATTAAACAGAATTTGGTCAAAAAAATGTTTCCGTGTTTCATTATTTAGGGACTTATCAGACTGCCTATATAAAGATTACGTAAAATTTTTCACACTTCTAATTCAAAATAAAAAGTTGACATAAAATGTTTTCATTCTTCACCATCGATAAACTGATAAAAATACATTCTGAATACCATACAATTTACTTGAAATTTATTTTAAATTAATTTCGATTCTAGGTGTGTGCAAGTTTCTTTTTAATTAATCTCTCCTTTTTGTTATTTCTTTTATTTCAATCAATGTATCTTTTAAATTAAATTAAATTAAATTTTAGTAGTATTGAAAACATACTTTTAGTATTAATTTTTGTCGTGTTCTAAAAATAAAATATTGTTACCTACCTTTATAAATAATTATAATTAAAAAAATAAATATTAACTATAATATTTATGAATTGTTGTAAGCATTCTAAATGATTATAACCCTTAGCTGCCACACTTCACCAAAGAACATAGCTGCCACACTGGCACTGGGGCGTTTCGTACCCCTAAAGCATTGTATTGCGAAGCAGCTATTGGATTTTTCAACTTAAAAAGGAAATTTCTAATAATTTATTGTTAAGTTCCTTTAGAAGACAGTATATGGTTTCATTTCTTAAAAGATAAAAGAAATTGTTGAATTTAAAGAAATGGAAAAAATGACCATTTCTACTAAATAAATCATAACTTTTCAATTTTTTTATATTAATAGCTAAAAATTGAATGAGATACTCTTGAAATATATTGTAATGATATTTTTTTATCAAGACCCTGTATTATGCTTTTTATACCTAGGCTAGCTAGTAGGTTCGGAAGCATGAGTTACACTCTAACAGTAGTCGGTTCCAGTTGAAACAATTCGGTTGCCTTTGTAGCAAATAAAAACTCTTGCTTTTTTTGGATAACGTAAAATTGTGTTTATTCAAAGAAAAATTTTTGTAGCGACAAATTTCGCTGTAAGGCTTTGAAATCTTATAATGTTCGGCCTCTGACTTTGAAATTATATTTACTTTATCAAAAACTTTTCTAAATTTCAAACTCATTTGCCGGTATGTTAAATGTGTAGCAAATAATAATTTTACAGTGTGATATAAATTTTCGTTGTTTTTATTAATAAAAATGTTTTTAATAAGATGCTTTTTAAATTTGGATTTACCTTGTATAAGTCTTGTTCGTGTTACGTAAGTAGTTCGGATGTCCAATACGTCTTGGCTCCCGTTCGTTATTATCAGTTGACACGTGTAAGTGGTATGAGTAAATCTTTTCAACATCTGGTGTACATTTGAATATCCAAAGTGCGTTAGGTTGAAATTTATCAATCTTACTTGCGTTGATCCAACTTTAATAAATATCCAAATTAAAACTAACTTTAAATTTATAGCAGGTAAGTGAATTTTCATCTGCATTAAAAAAATTTTTATCTTTCCCAAAATGGCGTTTTCCTCCAATTTTTAACCTTGTAAATTTTTAACCACGTTGTCTACAAATTTTAATATTTTTCAGCTATTTTTTGCTGAACTTCACGATTCTTCACAAAAATCCACTTTATGGATCCAAAAACTAATTTTTACTTTTTTTTTAAACAAATTCTCAATTTAATAATGCCCAACGTAAATCAAGCGTACCGCTTGGCTCTCAACGCACGTGGAACCGCAAACCTGGCCCCAACCTGAAGAAAATTCACACCACGTAAGTCCTTCAACTACGTATAAGATGTTGCACAAATTAATATTATTTTCCTTTAATATAGGTCGTTTTCGAAGCACATCACCATATCACTCAAATTAATGTTTACAAAATTACAAATAAAAAAATATGTGTTCAGTAAGTGTTAAAGTAATAAATTTAGCCTTTTTTAATTTTTCTCTGAATAATTATAACTCATTTGCAGGACTTAAAAACAAATAAACTGACCACGATCTTAGCATGTCAAATTATCTCTTCGTGGGAGCCGCTACCTGATGGAAAGTGCATTTTATGTAAAATAATACAACAATATATCAAAAAAAAAAAGTTTGATAAACAGAGTTGAAATAAATATATTTATTTTGAATGAGGCATTTTTGGAAAACAATTAGATATTTTACTGTTTATTCTTAGAGGATCATGAATTTTTGAATTTTCTGCTGGTCAGAATGTTCAAATTGAACTTGAAAATTGATCCCAGTGTGGCAGCTAAGGGTTAATAAAAAAATTTTGTAATAAATACTGAGTTAACTACATTTTGATTTAACAATATTATATTAATTTTTTATTGTTATTATTAGTTAAAGTATAAACAACCTTAAAACAAAATACAAGAATTATTTAATAAAGTATTACTATAATATCTTATTAGATAAAATTGATTTTGATGGCTTAGTATAATGTACCATTCAACTTTTCTATACTAATTTCTGCCTGAATAATAATAAATGTTGAAACCAAATTGGTAAGACATAGCAAGCAAATTAGAGAGAATTCGTGTGGAAGTTATTGCAGTCCGTATATTCGTAACAGTAATGCAGAATACCTACGCAGATCGGTTGGCTTTACCTAAATCCTCCATCGCGTTTTATCAATGTAAGGGGGTTAAAACTGCTGTATTTGCAAAAACAGGACTTTTATTATAGCAATAACTTCGATACGGTACATTGTACTCCTTGACATATACGATGTTGATCATTTGACTACTTTTTCAAGACAAAAGTATCTTCCCAGTAAGATTTTTTTCCTTTTTGTAAAAATCTAATTTTGCATTCCCAGTTTATATGGGGTACTGAAGCTGCATAAATAATTATCAAGTTTCGATAAGTTATCACTTCAGTTTTAATAAAAATTGATAATATACATAAGTAGTAAATACTATTCAATGATTATTTTAAGATTACAACAAATAGTTATAAATCAAAATGACAGTATTAGAAAATTACAAATACATCTACAAAATACTTGCAGTCGATTTTATGATTTTTAACTTTTTTTTTAAACGGTTTTTTACTTTAAGATTCAAAAATTTGCATATTATAAAATATAGACACAGTTAAAATTTTAAAATCCATAGTTTAAATGCACTTTGAACTAAACGTATAAACTATTAGAAGCATTCTAAATAACGCGAAAAGTTGATTTGAATTTAAAAGATGAGATCCAAATACCGATAAGATAGGTTACCTTACAACAATTCGTATGTTGTAATTTTTATTCTAATCCTCTTTTAAAATTCTATTCTACCTTATTTTAATTTCAAACTTTTATTCTTTAAATGCTTTCAAATGTATTTTTGCTAAAATTTTCTTGTTTTCAAAGTTAACAAAGTTTTGGTTTATTTGGCCATATTTTTATTGCTTTAAATCTTTGCCAAATTTGCTGTATATAATTTTGTGGTATTCCTTGCCAATTATAAAATGTCATAAAAAGTTTTCTATAAAATTTTTTTCAACAATGCAGAATCTCGTTTATCCGTTCATAGCCGGCCCCGATAAGATTATCTTCTTTATATCCATGGGATAATTAAAAATTTTGAAATAGACATCATTCATTTGAAATTCAAAATAAACCTTTTCCGTTTGATTCACCGGGATCAGATTCTTCGGAAGACTTCGACGCTTTGCCATACAGACAAAATAGAGATTTTATAATAATATAAGATTACTAATTTATAAGTCAGTTTCTGATCTTAACTAGTTTAACATCATGTTTAAAACAACTGGTTTTTAAGGATTGTTTCTTACAACTTTACGTAAACTAATAATTTTTATATGATATCAAACCTCATTTATTTATTATAGAATGAAAAAGTTCCAAAAATATCTAAAATTTAAAATCAACTATTAAAATTAATTTCTGGTTGTGGTTAATTAAAATTTAGTATGATTATAACACATTATTGCACGGATTGTAAGATTTTTTCGAGTAATATATAATTTATCAGAATTGTAATGTCATAAGTTTGGATCAGTTAAAATTATAACGCAAACTCACCCTAACTCAATAATTGCGTTTCAATGGGGTGGGAAAGTAAATAATAGTATAGTAACAAAAATCATCTCAGCGCGTAATCATGTGATATATTACGACATTTCGTGGCTAATTCGTGGGGTAGTACTTTTTAAGGTCCCTTTTTGGCTTAACGCCAGTCGAACACAATCCATTAATGGCATAGCTTGTAAAAATACTAAAAAAAACCTCCCTACAGTAACGCCGCGTTAACATTAAAAATTATATATTTCAAAATTGCTGTTCCGGTGCCTGACACTTTACAGATTCAGCCACAAATGGCCATTTCCGATTTAAAATGTTCACTTAAAGGAAATGCTTTTCGGGGTGATTCAGTGCAACTTTGTAAAAGGAAATAGAATTATGGCTACAGATGAAAACAAAGAAAAATCTTCTTATACTCTAACAATGACAACAGATAAGCTATGACTTCCGATCGTTCGGTGTGCTCTCAACTATTAAAGAATAGTACGACACTATAAATTTATGTATCAACACGGCTTTTTCTCCTTTCATATTAATAATTATAATTATTTATGTATTAAGTCAAAATAAATAGATTGGGTATTATTATAATATGTATAATGCGTGAGGAACGCGTTTTACGGAATGCTTTCTACTATCAAAAATTTTACTTTTACTATCGCACCAAACATATTTTAGATAACAGAAAAGCATTTATTGCAAATTGAATATTTGGCGCGTTTTAAACGTTTAATCAAGCGAAAGACATTGATTAAGATTTAACTTCCAAAACAATCTTTAATTCAATCACATTACACAAAACGATTGGAGGCAACATTCGATAGAAAACAACTTTTTTAATCAGTTAATTCTAGAGATTATTTCCTTAGATTAGAATTCATGCTAATGGAATTAGCTGTTAAATGTAATTAAATGTAAGAAACTTTATACAGACGTAATAATTTTTAATCTTATGCTAGCCTGATTAAAATATTCAACAAAAAATGATCTTGATTAATAATTGTAATTACTAGGTAAAATATATTGGTAATTATATTGCAGAATTGCAAATAGGAATAATTTAAAACTTGTGGACGGTTATAAAAATTATTGGTAAACATTGAAAGTGCATCTAAATTTTTAACAGTTAAAAACTTGTAAAACTTGTTTATATTAAAACATAACGTCTGTCTATACTGTAAAAAGCTTTTATGAAATATTATATTCTTGAAACTTAAGATCACCTACATAGATGTAATTTATAATACTGTATTAGTTCCCAATACCACACAATATCAATATAGCTCGCTGTTAGTTGATAACAAGAACTAGATAATGTTTACAATATTACTATATCAAACTATTTTGTAATTATATCTAAGTGAGATTCTTAGTTAAGATGAGAAATATGCAGTTAAATGCATACTTTACTGGTTACAAAAATTAATTTTTTTATTCTTTATTTATTCTATTTTTTTCTATAGCAGATGTTAAAGTGCGATTTGTCCGACTGAAAATAATTGAAAAAATGATACTTTAACAGCAAGAGTAGATAAAATAGCATTTGAGTAGATAAAGTAGCATTTTAACAGCAAGGATAGATAAAATACTTTGTTTTTACTCAAATTAAAATTATTAGCTCTTGAAATTATATATTAATAAAATTATTAAAAAAATAAAAAAATTTTCAAAAAAAGAGAACATTAAATTCTCGAAAGCTTGAATATAAAATTTTAAAAATAAAATCAAAACTCTCAATAATTTAATTTATAAATTTCTTATAAATGTTTTCTTTAACATATGCTATAGAAAAAAATTAAATTCTATACACGACGATAAAATTTCATTATCGACTCGCGAAAAATAATTTACTCGCGACTTCGTCGCTCGTAAATTAACAATTTCCGCTAGTCGATAACATTCAATTTTATCGTCTTGTATAGAAAATAACTATTTACTGTTTCAAATATTATGAAGTAAAATTCATTCATCTATCGTGTAAAAGATTTTTACAAGATGAAAAGCTTCTTTTAGTCCACACTAGTGATTGGTGCAAACTTGAATTTTGCTACAAGTGAGGGATCTAAGTATTTTCAAATTTAGCATAGTTTCTCCAGATATTGTTGTGGCTATATCGTCTAATATTTTTAAATAATTAATTTTAGTTTTATCTACAAACTACAAAATCTACAAAATTTTAATTTTAGCTACAAACCCGAACTGAAAATGACATGTATTGTAAGGATGACATTCTGATAATGACAAGTGCTGTATTCTGTAGAGCGACTTTTGGTAGTTAATATTTTTGAAGGTTTATGCAGTTCTCCACCAGTAAAAGTTTGTATGGAATCCACCTCGGAGTTTATAAGCACGTATTTCTTGTTTAGAAAATTTTTTTAATTTATATTAAATACATAATAATTACATGCTTTTATTTGCTTTAAATAAAATTGAATGGAACAATAAATGAAAATCGTATAGGTGAGAGTACTGAGATATATCCTCAAAAAATAAAAGTTTGGTATTCCATTATAATTTAGAGAACTTTAATGTTTTATTTAGTAAAATAATTATTTACAGAGAAGATTCACAGCAAAAGATATAATGAACGTTTTGTGAGTTTGTTGGTTATTAATTAGTTCTATCAATGTACTTCTATAATTTGCAACTGGTTAATAAGATTTAAGTTAAAGTGATTTTAGTAATAGTAATTCCAATTTGAAATTAAATAAAAAAGAACGAACTCTGTTGTATTCTCATTGTTTGGTATCCAAGAATATTTATTTAAGTTTTATATCTGATGTAATTTCTTCGAATCTTTTTCACTCAAGAACGCGATTTACAACAAAAATACATTACACAAATGGACACTTTTGTTATGTAAGTATAAATAATTTTAATATAAATAATAAAAGCAGTATACGACAAGTAAGATGTAAAGAATCTCTTTACACATAGATTCTGAACTGATAGTCGCCAAATACCGGCTGCATTCATTCGTGATTTATGTGCAATTGATAAGATATCAGCGACACCACAATGTAAATTACAATAGGCCGGTGCTGTAAATATCTTGTTTCTATATGCACCGAAATATCTAAAATCGTGAGGAATCTTCGCTTTTACATTTTTACACACGTAAATTTGCAACATATTCTGTTATTAGTATTAGTACAACAAAAAACAAACTCGTCGGCAGTTCTTTAATGTACAAAAATAGTTTTTAAATTTAGTGATGGTAGATACTAAAGAATTTTCAAAAATAATTCTTTTAGAATGTAACTTTCATGAATGAATTCTTATGAAAATTATAAAGATCATGAATTTTTGCTACTAAATAAGGCTTGAAGAACATTGTTAAAATGACATACAGAAACATGAGTCGACCACCCGTGCTACAAAACCGGATACGGAAAATTGTATAAAGATAAGTTATATCTTGTTATACCTTATGATTGACAATTTATCCCGTTACGGCATTAACATTTTCAACAGTTACAAAGTGAATGCAAAAATTATTATGATTATTTTATAAATAACTATTATCAATTCGTTCGGTGTTAAAGCCAGTTTTGCAATAGCAGGTGACGTAGTGCATTGGGATACAAATTTTTAGATAACGCAATTAACGGCAATTGGCCAGTTACTTCTGTTGTTTCTGTACAATAATATAATATACCTACATACATATAATAATAATTTTTATATATAAAATTTTGAAATATATACATGCCTCATTATATGTATTTTAGTAATAACTACATATGTTAGCTGACGCGACTCCGTGACTTGAGATTATGAGAGGCTGCGGATCTCGTTTTTATACATATGTCATTGTAAAAATGACACTTTTAGCTAAAAACTAAATGTAAAATCATTCGATTCGGATCATGCAGTTGTGAAAAATTGCTGTTTAAAGATGGAAGTAAATAAAGAAAAAATACGCTACATTTCACAATTTTTCTTCGATCAAGGAAAAAACACCGCGCAGGTTCGTGAAAAAATTTGTGCAGTTTATGGTCCAGATGCTTTATCGAAAACTGGAGCAAAATAATGGTTCGCGCGTAATCGTTCTGGAAATTTTGAGGTCAAAGATGCACCACACTCTGGTCGGCCATTCATTGAAAAAGTGGAGGAAATTCTAGAAATTGTGAAACAAAACCGTCATCTAAGCACTGTAGAGATCACCAAGAGTCTAAACATCAATCGCCAAATAGTTGCAAACCATTTGAAAAAATATAAATTCAAAAAGAAGCTTGATATTTGGTTGCCATATGATTTGACGCATAATAATTTTCTCGACCGAGTTTCCATCTGCGAATCGTTGCTGAAACGTAATGAAATCGAACCATTTTTAAAGCGAATGGTTACTGGAGATAAAAAATAGATTACATACGACAACATTGTGCGCAAAAGATCGTGGTTGAAGCGAGGTAAAGTTTTCCAGACGGTGGCAAAGCCGGGACTCACCAATCAAAAGGTGAAAGGTCTATTTGGTCTATATATATAGTCTATATATAAAGGTCTATATATATAATTTGGATACTTTGCCATCTTAATCTCAAATAGCATTTTTGTTCATATAGGTCCCTATTGCAGTATCAACGACGATATAGCAGATAATCCTGTATCCCGAGGATATCTATGTTAGACTGCTAGATACAGTGGATATTTAGTGCATATCCATTCATTGTATCTTTGTATGCAGGGCCGCGTTAAGGCATGTGAGTACCCTAGGCATATTTTTTTTTCCGCCCCCTTAAAATTAAAATTTGAACTTATTATAACAGCATAAATATTTATTAGCAAAATAAGTATAAACTCTGAGAACAAATTTATTTACTTAAACAGTAGACAGTTTTTTGTTCTTCGTTTATTTTTATTCTTTACTTTCTTGCATTACTATGTGGCACTTAAAAATTGTTTAAGTTTTCTACATAATGTAATATGATTTTTAAATACCTAAGTACAATATACAATCAAGTTTCAATTTATGTTACATTTTTTATTAGAATTAATTAGTATTTTTGCCGATCCTAAAAGACTGCCGCCCTAGGCAGCTGCCTTTCTTGCCTAATGGATAAATCGGCCCTGTTTGTATGATCATACACTATCTGAACTGGAACTGAATATCAAGTAGATATTGAGCGTTTTCCGGGATGTTACCTCTAAAGCAGCAGGTAACATATTATGGATATGTATTATTTAAAAATTTCTAAGATTGGTAGAAATGATCTAATTATGCCACAGCACAGTGGTACCAAAACACGAAAAAGTGGCCAAAAATCAAATCTTGACTTTAATGCCTTAAAATTGGCATAAATAACACGAGAAAATTAATAAAAAAATTCCAAATTGATAGGGGTGATTTAGAGGGGTGTTTTTTTTATCAAAGTTGTTATTAAAATATGATTTTATTTTTAATGACTTAAAATTGGCATAAATAACACGGGAAAATTAATAAAAAATTCCAAATTGAAAGGGGTGATTTAGAGGGGTGTTTTTTTTATAACAGTTGTTATTAAAATATGATTTTACTTTTAATGACTTAAAATTGGCACAAATAACACGGAAAAATTAATAAAAAAATTCCAAATTGTGTTGTTTTAGGTTTAAAGTTTTTAACCTTCAAAATATAATAAAATAGACATAGTTGCATTTTTAAATTTAAGAGCTGTCATCAGGCTGTCTACACATAAATACATTTAACCAATAATTTAACTTTTTTATTGCAGAACTAAATTTTATTTAAATTGTTTATTTTCATTGTTTGAAAATTTTGCGTCATATCAAGCAATAATTTTTTATTTTTTTACAATTTTACTCGAATTCCTATCTACATGTACTTATACCTAAACAGCAAGTAAATGATGTTTGGTTTTGAATTTTATTAAATTTTTAAGCAGTAAGAATATTACAAATCTAATCTCTTGAAAAGTAAAAACTGATAGGTCGTTCCAGGTAAAATCGTTGGTTATACAGTCGAAGTGATTTTATATTAGTGTGTTGAATCTGCACATACGCAACGCGTCGTGCGTCGCCGTTGTTCAAAAACGTGAATTACTTAGAAACGTGGTTAAACGGGGTTACAATCTTTACAGAATATGTTTAAGAAATGTCTAACGTATTTTTTGCATATTTTTTCAAAGCGGTCTTTTGTGGTCAATTTTTTGTTAGTCTACACAAAGTTGGAGAATTACCTGAGATTTTCTATTGAGCAGCTCCCGGAATGAAGCGATGTATTTAATTATTGCAGCATTGTATTGTCTTAGAATATTTTTTATTCGAAAGTACATACTTCAAGACATCTTTTCTATAAATATCAATTTGAACCCTAAGCTGAAATCAGCACAATAAATCATTAAAAATTGCTGTCGCACGGTGCGAAATGCCACTCAAATTAGCGATCAATGGAAGGCGATGTTTACATCGCTCTAGCAAGCTGAAATATTTCTTAATTCACTTGAAATTCTAGGAAAAGGTGCACTGATGTTTCCTCTAAAGATATACAGAACATTGTAGCTTAACTCTTAATATCACAAAAATGTATTTTTGGCCACTTTTCCGAGCGTTGGTCCCACTGTGCACAGTACTAAATGAATTATAATGCTCTTTCGCTATTAATTGTTCTATCTTCTTGCCGTATAATCATTTCTTTCAGTTACAGTTAAATATATGTATAACATGTAGGGTCGCCAGCAGCCATTGCGCTAAAACAGTAATTTACAAAAGAAAAAACAAAATTAAATTAAATTTTTTCACTTTATTCCACAATTTATGAAACTATTGTAAAATTAGTGTAATAAGTAAAAACTGAACCAATCCCGAGTGAGTTTAAACTTTTATTAGAAAATTGTATGAGTAATTTTAACTAAAAGCATCTATTATAGTTGTGAAGTTCACATAATAAAAAGCTGAAAAAGAAAGTGTATTATAGACAGAAAGAAAATTTTAACGTACTACCTATTACTCAATATGTAAATATACATAGTAATAGTATATAACATTATATTATTTAGAATATCATCTAATTACGATGTTTTCTTTGCCAATCACACCTTAGCTTGACAAAAATATTTCAAAAATTGTATTTTTGGAAAACCATTAGATATTTTTGAGATTGAAGATTTGACTTTAGTATCGATTTGTATAGATTGGAACATTAATTAAAATTCTGGAGTGTAACAAGTTAATAAGAATGTCTGAGAAAGTAATATTACTGAATTAATTAATAAATAAAAAAAAAATTGCCATTAAAGTGTGATTTGATTAATTAAGAAGATAGTATAGAGAAGTATATTATAATAAGTAGCTTATAATCATGTGTTGACGGCTCACAATTTTTAATTACAAGTAACTTAATTTAAAATATAAATTACAATATTCAAACTAATTAGAAGAAATAAGAGGATATTAAATTGCATTGTTGCAATTAAAGAAAAAATTTTAATTGAAATCATAAAAGTAAAGTCGAATGGTGTGGTTTGTTAAGCAGATGTGAATTAGCAACGTCGAACAATATGCGTTTCAGTTTAACGCAAAAAATATTGAAGTTTTAATGATAAAACACAAATTAATATAATATAATATTTGAGTACCTGCTCATCAAAAAATGGTACTGATAAATTAAAACGAGGGATTTACATATCTCAAAAAAAATTACTAAAATTCTTCAAAAATAACTGAATTCCTTTGAAAATCCTGAAATTACTTGGAAATCCCTGAAAAATATGCAATTAAATCAAAAAACGAAGCTCAAGGAGATCAGGATTGACATAAGGCAACAAAAATGAATCTTTTTTACTCTTGGAATAGCTGATCAGTTGTTTCTTAAAAGAATTTACGATGTAATAATCAGATAATCAAAAAGTTAACTGTTTAGCGATTTTTTTCGAAATCACCGTTTTCATCTTTGTATTTTATGCTATTACCACAGAATAATTTTAAAACTATTCCAGATTGGGCAATTTAAATTTAAAAAAAGAGCGGGAGCGCCACCACATGGATAACAGAATTTAACACATAACCTGCAATTAGGTTTTAGTTTTATTTTAAATGAACAAAGTAAAAATAAATATTTTGGAATTAAAGAAAATTGCGCCAACTATATTATTATTTAAATTTTCTTTACGAATGAACAAAATTTTGTCATAAATAACTGTTACGTTTATTATTCACTGTCAATACCATATGAAATTTGTGTGGTTATGTTTGTCAACTACCAATTTAAATGTCCAAGGTCACTGGCGATCGCATCTAAATATCAAAGGTTCCGCCCGGAGTGATGCTTCTGTATAATCTCTATTCTGTACTATTACTCTGGAACCAATATACCGATTGATTTAATTTTCTTTCTTTTGTCATAAAGTAAAGCTTTTTAGTTTCAAAATATACGTACGATATTTCCTAGTAATGTTAAATTTCAAATTGGTTTTCCATGAAAAACACCTAATTAATTTGTGTGTGAACGATTACGATTAAACCAATAACCGATAGCTTAGAAATGCAAGATTTAACAGAACTAAACTAAACATTAAAACAATAAAATTTTAACAGTAAAGTAAAGAATAAATACGGAGAAAAATTGTTACTATAAAAACTAAAAAGACATTAATTATCACTTGACAGGTTCGGATTAAAAATATAGAAAAATGAAATATTACCATAAAAGAATTAAACATTAAAAAAATGAGTAATACGGTATAAGGCCCTATTTCACGGTTAATGTCGATCTTCAGTCGTACCTAACTCTAAATAAAAAATTCTAACTAAAAAATCTAACTAAAAAAAGTAGTAAAAAACTATGTACAAGAGTAATTGGAAGAAGAACCTAAAACACATTACAAAATTAAAAAATTGCGTTATTTTTTTATATAATGTAGTCAAAACACAAGAAGTTACCTTTTCGTTAATTTACAATTTTTGTACCGAATTTAGGCTTATCCTTCAAGTAAGTTAATTTTATTTTTGAAGTTACATAAAAGTTTTATAAAATAAAACAAAGCACAAAAAAAATGTTATTACAAACTTTTCAATTTGTTTGATTTGGATCATTACTCGAGTCCTCAACATGTATACATATAGTGCAAACACATTTTATCCGGATTGCTGGAACGAATGTAATCTGGGCTGCTGAAGTCACATTTTTTATTTATAATTTTAGTTTAAAATGTAGGTCAAACATTAAACAAGTCGAACAAGTTTAATTCAAAATCAATAAAAATTTACAAAAACATCAAGAATTTTAAAGTCGGTAATTAAAGAGTCAATGAATTTTAATTTCTTCTTGGATTTTCTTGGGATCACATTTTGTATATTTTTGATTATAATATACAGGTGTGTAAGTATGAAACCGGAATTTGCCTATAGGTAGTGCTAGATGTCGATGCAGTTACCGACACATCACGTCAGCAGTGTCTTGTTATTGTTTTGATATCCGACAAAGATTTCCAACTCACAATAACACGAGTTTCATTCAGTAGCATTAGTTTATTAGAGATAAACATGTCGAGTTTTGTGCCAACAAATTACGATTTGCGGACAGCACTACTTTTCTGTTTTCATCTGAAGAAAACCGCAGCCGAATCGCATCGAATGCTTGTGGAGGCGTTCGGTGAGCGTGCTCTTGGTAAAACACAGTGTTTCGAGTGGTTCAAACGGTTCAAAAGTGCAGGCGCGGATCTAGACTTTTGGCAACGGGGGGGTCACAGGATATTCATTAAGTCTAAATAAACATGCGCGGTCGTTAGACCGTGTCAGAAAAATGCGCCGCAGGCGATTTTTTTTATTGTCCTAGAAGCACATATGTGAAAAGTTAGGATTTTCATGGACATTATCAGTTTTTTTTTAAATTTAAATATTAAATTAAATATAAACACTTTTTACACTTTACAGAAGCTTTTATTTAGTCAAAATTGTGACTTCAAGGGGGGGGGGTCATGACCCCCATGACCCCCCCCCCTGGATCCGCCACTGCAAAAGTGGCGATTTTGACGTGAGGAACGAAGGTCAGAAGAAGAAAGATCAGAAGGGCGTAATCTACTACGAGCTGCTGAAACCTGGGGAAACTGTCAATACTCAACGCTACCGACAACAAATGACCGATTTGGATCGAGTTTTGCGTAAAAAACGACCAGAACACCAACAAAGATAACACAAGGTGATTTTGCTGCATGACAATGCACCAGCACACAAAGCAAAACAGGTCCAGGAAACGATAGAGTCGTTCCGTAGGGAGATTCTTCAGCACGCGGCTTACTCACCGGACCTTGCCCCATCCGATTACTACTTGTTTGCATCGATTGGACACGCACTAGCTGAGCAGCGCTTTACTTCTTACTAAGATGTACAAAAATGGCTCGATGACTGGTTTGCCTCAAAAGAGCAACAGTTCTTTTGGCGCGGAATCCACAAATTGCCAGAAAGATGGGAAAAATGTATAGATAGCGACGGACAATACTTTGAATAAGTTACTTTGTATCATATCATTACAATAAACGTGTATTTTCTGTACAAAAATTCCGGTTTCATACTTACACACCTTTTGACTCATTCTACATAGGAAAAACGTATAGACCATTTGGGACCAGACTCAAAGAGCACCTTGAAGCGTAGATGAGAAAAAGAGACCGAGAGGCACACTTTGCTCAACATCTCCAGGAGACTTGTTACACCTTTGATTACACCAGCGATTTTGACATTCTCAGGGTAGCAGAGAACAACCGGGAAGTACTGGAAATCCACAAAGCTAAAATACGTTACCTTAATAAAATCTTGAATAAGCAGGTGATATTCGAAGAAGCTCCCCAGCAACTTGTTCCAGTATTGAGCCTGTTATCCTGTTGTTGAGATTAGAGGAATCGTAGTCGACATTTTAAAATTGTTTTGAAGGTATTTCTTTAACATCTTGTACTGCATGTTTTATATTCTTAGTATTGCTGTTTTTAATAACTCACGAGTGTATGTATTTCGCCAACCTTATATGTATAATGCTCGGACTATTTCTTGAAAGTAAGTACCACCTTCACTTTGCCTTATAGTCTTGTTTAATGTTTTCCTGTTTTTTGTAATTGCAGCTTTTTACAACTGACATTGGGGCTACATATAGAGCCCCGAAACTAGTTTTGCTATTTAATATAGTTTTTTGGAGAAAAGACGTTTTATTTACCCATCATTTTATTATCTATATACTCCAAATCGTGGGAAAAATATGAATAAAAATGGGTACATTTAAATTTACATTTTACAAACTAAAATCTTGTAATGGTTTAAGAAGTTACAAAGTGCAAGAAATAGTTAACTTCAACAGGAAAACCCAGATTCCAGAAATTGTATGAGAATTTTTTAACCAATTTTCATGAGTTGTGATGCACAACAAAATGTACTGCTGTAAAATAGACTTCAAACAGCTGCGGTGACAGTATTTTTATATTGCCGCGGGGTCTAAGACAGGTAGCCCAAAATTGTAAAACTACAAAAAAGTTTCAAAATTAAAATGAAAATTTAATTTGACAAGCCATTTGTTCTTGTGATTTGAAATCAGCTATTACAGTTTTGACCTGATTGGGCTAGCTGCCACTACAGCAAACGATGAATTGAATTTTATTCGCAACACTCCATCAACATTGTACCAAATGATGGTACGCCGGACTGCCTGGAACTTTGCCCAGTTGAAAAATATGGAGTACAAATGAAATGAGAATTATTGATTTATAATTGAAAATATCGAAAATATCGATATGTTTAAAATAAAAAAATAAAGCCGCATGTTTCATGTCTCTGATGTACAAACACCGATGAAAACCTCAAAAATTTAATGCTACCTTATAAAAATTTTAGTTTTTATTTTTTTTGTACACATATTATTTATTGGGCTATATTGGGTATTTAACTTGGGCTATACTGTAATTAGCCAATCAAAATATTATTACAAAAAAAATTAATCCGTTTTGATTTAAATCATATTCAAGTAGTCCTCTAAACAAGTTACAATTACAAACAAAATATAAAATGCCTAAGCAAAGTTAAATTTTATTTAACTGTTAGAAATATTTACCTACATACTTATTTGGTAATTAAGTTATCATCTAAATGGATTATTTACTCTTAAGTAAATTCTTCCTAACATCGGTTATATTCCAATTAAAAGGCGACTCAAGAACATTCAAATCTATTTTTATTACTTCGATTTATTAAAAAGAACGTTCGGTTCTAAAAGCAACTGATTATAATAACCGGTGTCTACTGCAATTATACATATAATGTAATTCAATTTTGAATTGGTAACTTCTTAATGTGTTAGAAAGGGTACCTAGTTTATATTGAAAAACTAGGATACCGTTAATATGCTTTTAACATGTTTAACTTGGCCATTTCATAAAAAGTTGTAGATAGTAAGTAAGATTACATTATCATTTAATTGTAATGACCATAATCAGAATTTGTCACGCACTTTGCTTCCGGGGCGGAGCGCCGCCATGTTCCGGTACAAGGTAATTTATCAGTCACCGCCCAAAAAATATAATACTTCAATTATAAATTATAAAAACCGACTATAAGTGTCTAATACTTGTTGGGTATACCCAACAAACCAACCATTTACATTTAATATTTAGGTGCCAGTATATGATTAACTACCCCTTCGCGCGATGTCGATAATTATAAACCGACACTTTATAGCGATTGCTCATAAAAGTTTACGATTTATAAAATGACTAAGTTTCGACCCTTTTAATCCAGTTGACATTTTTATTCTTTCATAAAATCAGAAAGAACTTGGTAATTTCACGGCTGCTGGGTGTTTTTTTAGACGTCAGATTTAAAAGTATTTCCATTAGTCTTCGGTCGAAGGGACATAATGAATCCTGCAATTTTGATTCGGTGTTTATTTTTTAAAACGAAAAGTTTCTAGTTCACTTTAAAAAGCCGTGTCATTAACTGTATACATATTAACACTGGCTTTACATTTACAAAGTTGAAAATTATTAAAAAGTTTTTAACTACATGCAAATTCCATAACGACCACAGTTAATAAAGTTAATACGTAGGTAAAAGCAAAGTGTATAATATAAACTTTTTGCATAAAATTTATTAAGCTTAAACACAAATTTATGGAGGTTGTTTATTGACTTATATAGATGTGAATATAATATATGTGAATATGTTCGTAGCTTAAGGCGAATATATGTATAATAGCCAGTGGTCATTCATTAACAAATGAACGCTGAACTTAGTAAAAAAATTTTATTTCCCATTTATGATATAATTAAAACTACCCCATTAGTTACCAGTTTTACGAATTAGGCACATGTGTATAAGACGAACTAAACGTATATATTTTTTATTGATTAACCACTTAAACAGGTATTAATTACTTATTCTTACTACGTACACTTAAACAATATTACTCCAAGTCTTAACTGGTTATCCGAAAGAAATACATAAAATAATTGGTAGTAATATTAATGGTCTGCTTGAAATACTTAACGATAAATGATTTATGAAATTCAGGATTGACTTTCGGATCAATCTTTTAATTATCAAAATTAATTTAAAGTATAACTTTAATACTACAGTATTGTGTATTAAAAGTGCAAAGTAATACATTTCTACCCGGAAGTGTATTAATTCGTTTAGTAGTCAGTGTGAAAATTTATATTGGGTGTAGTGAATTAAGTTTTTTATTATTACTTTGTTTCTCAGTAATTTTCTTGTCAACCCATTTTCTACATAAGGCTTCTAATAAAGATTCCCACAATTACAAGAATCTAAAAAAATTTGTTGTCGTGATTTGGATTCCACGTTAAATTATAGATCCTTGCGATTTATTTTAAGGATCTACTCTACATAATATACTGGTAGTACATGAAATACTTTTTAAGTATTTACTTGACCGAAACAGCGAGTACCAACTGAAAATAAATCTTTTATATTTACTTGAATTGTGTTATATTTTTTCTAATAATTAGACCAGTGTTTCAATTAAAACTACTGGATAAGAGTAACGTCTTGCAGTCTCTATTCAATGCAAGGGTAATTAAGTTGAGATAAATTTAATTTATTTTCATTATTTAAAGTAATAAATCGCTAATCAATCAGTAACAATATATACCACAAGGACATTATTTTAATGTTTAAAGTAATTTGTTACTTTATGGTTAGTATCTAATGTATCTTGAAGATATTTCTCGGATATTTCCTACGTAATACCTGTATTTGTATTATATTTCTGAATAAAATTCTTTCCTATATTGTAACTATCATTATTATAATTAATACTATAATTTTAGAAAATGTGAATGTATCATCAATAGCTAGATTAATGTATTAAAGTTTACTATAAAATTGATGTATAATCTAAATATCGATTTTGATCTACGTTTTAGAAAATGTGTAGTGTAATAAATTCCACATTGGTAAAAGAATTTAGAAAACCGTTGAAATGTTAATTTTAGTTGTTTAAATAGTTTTTCGTTATTATGTTCTAAATTAACAAGAGTATTAAGGTAGGGTTTTAATATCTTTCAATAAAAAATAATATTAGTTTCAATGAACTAAGTATGTTGCAAAATATTATATCTATCAGATGTTTCTGAAGAATAATTTAGATATTTGTAAGAATATTAGATCTTTCATATAAAATGTTTATAAAACAATTTCTCTAAATGGAAACTTTGATATAGGTAGAGAACACAGAGATTGTTCCCATATTCTATTGCAATTGCTTAAAGTAGATATATATAAACTAATATGCAAGTAAGGGTAAAAGAAGCTGATTTCATTATTAGATTAGAAACAAAGTTAAAATAAAAAAATTCGCACCTTGTTCGCCACTCATCTCTTATTCAAATATATCTACTTAAATCTAAACGCATTACCGACTTATGACTTATTAATACATAGAAGCGTTTACAATCACAGTTGCCTAATAGTCGCGTCAACCCTTGCGGAAATGGATACCAAGTTCCTAAAATGGCTCCACAGGTCGGATCGGGATGCGGTTTTCTGCATTCTCTTCCAAAACGATTATCTCGGAATGTGCCTGGAAAAATTTTTCCCGGAGACCGAAAATTGTATCGCTGCAGGCCAAAGTTTTTTTTTTTTTTCTCCGGGAAAAATTTTTCCAGGCACATTCCGAGATAATCGTTTTGGAAGAGAATGCAGAAAACCGCATCCCGATCCGACCTGTGGAGCCATTTTAGGAACTGTTGGCAAGGGTTGACGCGACTATAATATAAGTAGAAGTTTAGCTTTTTTTATTTATAAATATTTTTAAGGTTGAAAATATTTTATTGCGTTTTAATAGTTTTCTTAGCTAATTTCTGATAATTATATTTCGTTTATACCTTTATAGCTAATAATTTTAATAATATTATACTATTATATTATAGGTACTATTCTATAGTATAAAAAACTAGCCATTAGAAATTGTCCTGCGGCCTCGTTCATCTTGCCCATCTTGGGTTTGTAGCCTAAAGGGCGAATTTTTTGGTTACATATTCCAAAAACTTACTCTAGAAGTGCGATTTTCCGTTTACTCGTGCATTTGCCTTACAAAAAAATACCCATATTTTTCATATACTTAATTTTTTTTCGGTTCTATTTTTATTAATACATTGTAAGTTTATGGGTTCCCAGATATAAAGGGTCGTTTTCTAATGTGTCAGATATAGGTACTATGTTAAAAAAGCGATTTTCAAAATTGAATTATTTTGGTTAACCAAAATATGGTTAAATGGTTAACCAAAAATTTTTTAAAAGCAGTTCATTGACGATTACAATTTTCGTTATCTTACAAAGCTATTCCGAGCTACAGCCCCATAAAAGTTAAAATTTAAAACAATTTCCAATTGAAGCAGTGTTATTCATTATTCGATTTTGAAGTACTTTGAAATAAACATTTCTTTTGTATTGAATGGTATTTGTACCATTTCCTCGCTAGACCCTATAAATTTCAAAATTTTAAAATTTTGTTTTCCAGTCGTAAAGGTCTTATTTATGTACCTGTTTTTGATTTTCAGAATAAAGTTTGTAAGTGCATCGCGATTTTTTATATTATTGCGCGGGCTTACAAGAAAAGAGCACTAAGTCAAAATTTCACTTATTTTTTTATAGTGCATTATAGATTTTAATTTTAATGATCTTCCTACTGCAACAACGCAGTAAGTCATATCTGATTCATTTAGTGAAATATAGCAATGTAAGAAAGCACTAAAGCAGTTGATGCAAATGCAAATGCAAACTTTAAAATTCAGATTACTCAAAACTATCATTTTTTTTTACTTAGTGCCTTTTTCTTGTAAGCCCACGATTGGTATGGTTTACTTTATTTTGTATACTAAATACTATTTATGCGAACTAAATCATTTTACATAATTTTAAAGGCGATTTACGACGAAATTCAATAGGCCTCATAATATGTTATATTAAATGCGTATACATCGAGTATTTCAAATTTCAAACCAAAAAGTTTGTTCATATTATGTAGATGTATGTTACTTTAGGAAAATATATTTTTTTCACATTAATTATTTTAATAATAAATGTATTAATAACTTGAAAATCATTATTCGTTCTATTTGTGAAACATTTGAAACAAAATAATTTCAAATGTGAATTATTAATTTCCGAGACAAGTTTGTGTTTCTTTGAATGTCAAATAAATTTTACATCGCACATTATTAAATATCTTTAAAAATCTTTATATATATTCATTTGAAAAAAAATATAAAAAGAGACCGTTATATAAAATAACTATTTCGGTTTTTAATTATCAAAAGGATATCTCGGAGGACTGTATTTATAAAATAATAATTATAAGTAAAAATTCACGAGTAAATAACAGGTTAATTGATGTTCTAGAAAAAAATCTACATTTAGGTATTATTCAATCAATCATATATGCAATAAATTCTAAAACTTAATATTATTCAAATTGAATACTGACAAGATGACAAAACAGTGGCGGTACAGCCACTGAAATAATTGGAAAATTTAAATTATTCGATTTATTCAATTAGGTTTCTCATTTTTTGCTTTACTTAAACAAAATAATAAATTTAGAATTATCATCCTGTTTGAAAAAATTGAAAAACAAATTTTACAAAACAACAATAATATCAATTCTGTAGTTTACCTTTTTTAATCTACTTCTTTGCTGAAATAGTAGTTTATGCAACGAGTGGGAAAAGGAACAGATTTCTATATACAAAAACATTTAATAAATACTTTTATTAAGTTTTACAAGTAATATTTTACTCTTAGGACGGTATCTGATAATAGTTGATAGACCAACATCTCCATATCTTGCTTTACAAGAAAGGTTTAATAATTTACAATAAAATACCCTATATGATATAGTATAATATGTATGATGATTTTAAATGTTGCTTCTGTTACCTATGAAATACCTATTTTAAAAACGAATTTTAAAATCATCAGTTTTAAAATAAAGTATTAAAATGGATAGGTATTTAATTAATACGTTCAATCGAAGCATTATATAAATGTATTGACATTAATGATATGTATTTATTCTAGATTTACATAAAATTTTCTCGCTTTATGTAATCAAGTACCAATATAAAACATGAAACGCGCGGCACGATTTCAGCATTAAAAGATTACTGGCAGGCTGGTTATAATTAGTAAAATGATTTCAATTTTATTTCATTAAGAATTCCATAGAGTTAACGTGAAATGAAAAAGCACTCAATTTTTAATTGGATTTGGTTAATTCGCGAGAAATTTAATGGATATTTTACATCAGCCACCGTCGTTTTGGAACAGCCAAACTTTTACAACTCAAACAAATCTTTTATAAATTCCTCAGTACTGAATATAAAAATTATTAAGCAGATTTAAAATTTTAATACTCCCTGTCAGCACTCATTCCGTTTTTGCTAATTGAAAGAACGTTAAAATCTACTTTGCTTTTTCCGTATTACAAAGTTATTTCCGGAAAATTTTGTGTGTATTATATTCTTTACTTCGTGTTATAATTTAATTATTTAGTTTTAAATTTAATAATAACGTTCAAAATTTGTATTTTTTGTCCCAGACCGCGTTTAATTATGGTACATTGTAACATACATAATACAAATAATTATTTTTTATAGACGAGTTAAGCTCTTATTTTTAAAAGCATGTTGGAGCACGTGACTAATTCGTATACCACTTCGTCGATAGCTTTTTTAATATTTATAACTATAAAAGAAATAAAGCCTTTATTACAGTAATGATTGTAATTTCAAATACTTTTATAATGCTATTCATATGCTCTCCTACATAATATGAATATTTCTATCGAAGTCTTAGATAGATGCGCTGATAAAGCAATTATAATTAAATAAAATTACTTAATACAACTTTGAATAACATATTACTAAAATAATAATTGGTAAATTTCAGATGCATTTTTGTAAATTTTGCTATGGGTATAAAATTTATTTGTGATTGCTACTTCTTAAAGAATATGAAGATACAAACTTTATGAGTTTGTATCGAATTGTATTTATTCTTTAACAGATTCCTACTGAGGGAGTACAACACATCAATGTAAGATATAACTAATGCATTTTACCGCAGCAAATAAAATTCTCACACTACATTTTAGCAACTATGTAATGCATGTGAAACGTTACATCTGCTAATGTATAATGCCACATAAATTGAAGTATCCGAAATGAAATAATGCATTTATATTGCAAAATTAAACGTGATATGCTTAGAAATGCCTAAAACCTATATGGAGTTTTGAAGAGTAGCGAGGGAGGGAAGTTGTAGCGTTGTATTTGTTTATTACAAATATCACAACAACGAATAAGTTTTCACGTAAAATACAAGGAGTAATTTCTATATGGTGGCATGAATCGACTGCAGTAAAATATAAAATAATATTTGCGTAATTATTAACGAGCATTGTCAAGCGTATAAGAGATGAGTACATATTGTGATTATATTAAATTAATAAAGAATAAATTGAAAAATAGGGATTAAATAACTACAACACCTACAAAGTCTCGAGCCACGCGACGGTAATGAATAAGGCCGTAGGCGATCATGGGGGAAGTTTACAGTTTACTTTTGGCCGCGTGGCTATTCCATTTGTCGCGCCCCTGTTTTGCTGTTGTAAAGCTAGGCTAATGTATCCAGCATTAAAGCTTAGACGCTTAATACAGAAAATGTAGTATTATGCCAAGTTGAGTGATTTTAGTCATAAAGTTATTGTTTATAGAATGCTGGGGTGTTTTCAGGGTGACGTTTTTAAATAATGACCAAGATTAATGTTGGTTACATGAACGTGCCATAAAAACAAGTTGATCAAAAGCTTTTTTAACAACGTGTAACAAAAAGTGACCCGCCTTATGCAGGTTCATACAAATAAAATTCACTCAATTCGCTTTTTACTATGTAATATCTAAAAAGCACCAGACCGTAGAATCAAAAAATTCTATTCTTACTAACAAGTGATATACCAGCCGTCAACATAGTGTTACATAGAATGACAAGTTAGGATGCTGTTTTAAAGGGGCAGTGTAATTCGTGTGGTAGTATGTGTATTATTCTGGCTGTGTTGTCTGAAATCTCGACTCGTTTAATCTTTTAGAGTACACATTTTTAATTTTCCGCACCAATAACAGTGTGATGTTACACTGACAGAATAACATAATGCAACAAAAGCATTTTATTCAAGAATAACTATATATTTCTTATTTCGAAAGCAGTTGTTTATCATTCTACTTTACAAATCAATCTTACAATACAACATAATATAATATTGCTAATAATAATTCAATGTACGATATGGGTCACCCATCAACTAATTTAAATTTTAAATATTCACTAAACAAAGTGAAATGTCAATGCTTTTCATCTTTTTTTAAAGATTAACACAAGATAATGCAGTAGGTATTCGTGGAACTTGTAATTACTCTACTACGCCCATATGAGTAGACTTGTTAATGGGCACTTTATAGTCAGATGAACTTAAGCGTTAGTAGTTCTATTTAAATCGATTTTTTGAGAAGATTTGAAATCAAAATCTACAGTCAAAAGCTATACCGAGAATCATTTTGTGTTTATGAAACATCAGTTTTTCGTTAGTAATGTTTTCATTACTTTTATATGATTAGAACAACCTACCAAGTTTTACACTTGCACTTAAATCCAAGATCTACATCGTTCATTACTTGACAAACAGCATATTATAATTTTTTATGAAACCTTAAGTTAATTCGAGAATAAATAAGTAAATATTTCATGTTATAAATAATAAAATCAATATAATCATTAATAAGACTCTAGTAATGCAAAGAGAGATTGGTTACTCACCAATGAACCTTTTAACTCTATATGTGATGTATTATAAATGCCCTTTATAACTTTCCTACTCTGGAATTAATTTACAATGTAAAATATAATGTATAAAATTATATAAAGAATATTATCGTAAACTTTGTAACCAAGTATTATCAAAGTTATATATATATATAACATAATATTATTTTGATGTACATATTTTGTACCATTTGTAGTGGTATTGCAATTTACATAAACTAATATGTAATATTACATGAACAGCTAAGGTTGTTGGACTCACTCAGATTGTCATTTGTCCCGTTTTATATTATTACAAATCGGGTCGCCCTAGATTATTATAATAAAATGACATTTTAAACATTATTTTTTACTGGAATTCAAAATATTAATTATTATCTCTCACACATACATATATGTACATACCAAATAGTACATACTAATACAGCCAGATGTGATGTTACACTGCTTATAAAGTTACAAATGATTTTATGTGTAATTTTACACAAATTTTTTTACAGTCTCGTTCAATCGATTTCTGCCAAGTCCGAGATTCGAACTCAGAATATCCGCTCTGTAACTCAACCAGCGATTAGCGACCACACCAATCCATGAATTTTTTGGTAATTTTTCTAATAGAAGTATAGTAAAATTCAAGTCACTTATCTAGTTAGGAGCGGATCAAGTAAAGAAAATACAAAGAAAATTGATGGAAAGCAGCAAAACACAAGAAAAGAAATAGAACGACGTTATTAACATTAACACCGTCAATTATTTTGTTGCTGTTTGTTGTTAATTAAATTTATAATTACAATTTTTTTGTTTTGAAAGAAAAAGTATATTTTATTCGGAAAAATATCCAATTTGAAATTTGTTTGTAACTTATGGGACTCATAACTTGATGTTTAAATGTATATTATAATATTTTAATTTTCACAATAATTAATTATAGCTTTCCGATTGTTCTTTCGTAAACAATTTTGTCGTTATTTTAAATTCTGTTATTATAAAGGAAAGTTTACATTTGTGGTAAATATTTGTAACAACTGAATATAATTATGAATTTTAATATTAAAAACAAATACAATTGGATGATTTAACCATTGTAAAGTTTTTCCTTTTATTCTGTTTTCAAAGCTTCTAAGTATAGTTAGTTGTCTTGGGGCTACATAAAATGTATGTTACGTTATAAAGCATACGAAAAACAGCAAACAAAGTTGATTTATCTACACAATGTATATACAATAAGAACATCTTCTGTATGAAGCAAACTCAACACTAGAGAGTTTCGTCAAAAGAGTATTCTCATTAATATGACGCTGGAGGCTTTTGACGTACGGTTAGCTTCTTGTTCAGTTTTCCCAAATTTAATTATCCACTTAACCGCTTGTATAGCTTTGAAATGAAAATGTTAAACATAACAATTTTTACAAATTACTGTGTAGATTTTAATAAAGTTTTAATTTAACCTTTCATAAAATGAAGTAACAAATACATTTCAATATAGTATATCTAACTACCTTTTATTTTATGTATTATTAATTATGTGCAATATTCTTGTTAAATATTTATAAAATATAATTACACATAGTTAAATAAATACAATGGCATACAAATTCTGCACTAATTATTGGTTCTTTGGATGTTACACGTTAATGAGGTACATTCTCAGCATTATGGCTTAGAAGCATTTGGAAGTGATTCTAGAAATTCTATTTCAATTATAATTATTTCAAAGCTGGTATTAGTAGTTTCTACAGAAATGAACGAAATCGTTAAAGGCATTCGGTAGTATGTATACCAAACGGATATTCATATTCTCGACATTTACTTCCTGAAGACCATTAACGAACTGCTGCAGGCTGTAGGCTGTTTTCAAGAAACAATAATTAGTAATAGCTATTGGCAAACTCATTTACGAATCGCAAATTTTGTAAAAGCATTGGTATTATAATTCTTTTTATATGTCAGCATTGAATAACAATTGATACGCTTTTTATATTATTAATGATTTTTGTTTTAAATTAAGTTATTCCATGATTCTACGTGTAGAAAACAAAGTGTGTGTGTGTTTTGTAGAAAAACTCAAGTTAAATTGAGCAAAGATATAGGTAACCAGATACAGGGTATTTATTTAATTATGTACATATGATATTATGGATATTTACATATTATAGGTAGTCGAAAACGTTTTAAAAACACACGGAAGATGTTAATTATATAATAATACGTAATTTTTGGTTACAACAAAATATTATGAATGTATACCTGAAATATTAACATTTTTTAAAATTTAAAACGTGTATCTCGTAAAATAAAAGGAAGATTTATGCCTATACTTAAAATTTCTTAAAAAATCTATAGAAATATTATGAATGAATATAGTAGTTTCCTCCCGAAAATGTTTTAAAGTTGATAGGAGTAAAAAATGTATTAATGCGTGAATTAAATACAATATCTTTATTACATTTCATTATATGAAGATCATTCTTATTCAAAACTATGCAACGTAAACATAATAAAATAATTTTCTCATTATTATTATTTAATTTGGACGTAATTTTGAGCTACTTAAAATTTATTAGATGTTTTATGAAAGGTCGTTTTTATCTGGTATTTAATTGCATTGTAAATTCTTACGTTTCCTTGTGAGCAACGATCATAAAATCTTATTTATCGCAAAATTATTTAACATTATGTTATTTTTAAGTTAGTTATGCTTTCAACAAAACTATAAATGCAAATTTGATTGCTCAATTATGAATATAGTTATTGAGATTGTTGTTTCGAAAACTTGTGTCGATATAAGTATGAATATACGAAATTTTGAAGAAAACGTGTTGATAACAATTAAGTATTTAAGGTGACTACTTTGCATTATTATAATATTTTAAATAATTACCTATGTAAAAATATATTTTTAAATTAATGAATGAATTCATTAGTATTATATGGACTTGCTAATAAGTGTAATATGTACTACTGATTTTATATAATGCGTCTTTAGAACAGATGCTTACGATTGATAAAAACTTGTATATTTCCTGCCACCCAATTAGTAAAACATACAATACTTATGAGGTGGTTAAAGCTAGAGAAAACATTTAATAAAATTTAATGAGCATATATCTCTTTCTTCATATCTTTTATACATCAATAAATTACGTATAAAATATCTTATAAATATTAAGGAGGATGCCAATTAGTTACTTTTTTTTAAATAATTGACTAATTGAAGAAATTTTGTTTAAATTATTTTTACCAATTTTGGAAGCACTTGAGGCTTACAACTTCGCCCTAACATATTTTAAATTTTGTTTGTAATTTCACGTGTAAGGCAATACAGAAATTTGCAGCCTTAAATGCTGTGAGCCTATTAAAGAAAAAATATGCTTGCTATATTCGATTGTAAAAACCTGTAATATTTCGAACTGTTTAAATTACTGCGTATATACTACATATTTATAGAAAACGACCTTTTTTTAGTATCTAGAGCATTTTTAAACAATAATTCGTTATTTTTACACCAACTTGTTCATTTTTTATATCAAAAGCGAGCACGTAAGGTTAAAAGTGGTAATAGAAAAATCATGAAATTTGTTCTATAGAAATTTGAAAATTTTTAGGTCGTTTAAGAAAGACCGATGTAATACTTCGCGGTTGGTTGAAGTAAAACCTCACATGAGTGCTCGTAGTAGTACAAGGCAATACATCGATAATACACGCCACATCTAAGGGTGTGGGTCGGACACGTGTTGAGGTGCTGAGGCGACATGAAAAGCACATTAGGATTCGCGGGAGCCTAGGGCGAACCTCCCGGGTATCTGCATCTACAAGTAAGGAACAGAATTGTATTCTCATGCTCAAGTGCAGGACTACCACGGGTTAACTATACATCAATTCTGTACTAGAAATGTTAAAAGTTCTCAATTTTTGAACTACCATCAAATACCTACTACGTATTATATTATAATATTTAAACCGATTTCTTTCTTATAAAATTATTTAGTATAACCTTCTTAATTATTTCATTTTAAAAACTTTACAATTAAACGAAAAACTGTATATTTAAAAAATTACTAAAACGAAAATTCTATAATTCTAATTTTGCGCAAATTGCAAAGTGAATTATTAATTATTTCAAAAAAGTTAACGTAAATTATCGTATGCTTATTTTTATTTTTCCATTGTGTAGCCAAGTTGCCAAGTATACATAAAACTACAAAGGCAATATAAATTACGTTCAAGATTGCGTGATGATTCTTATGAGATTAACAAGATAATCATTAATAAATACAATATTAAAAAATTATAGCTGGAAAATTTTGATTACCCTATAATTAAATAGCATGAATTGAAATTCTTCCGTTTACGGATAATATTTTGTAGTTAGACACAATTTAATTAAAAAATAACAATTTATTATTGTGGTATGTATCTAATCCACAACTTTTAATAATATGAGTATACCTAAATGGAAACCTATAATTTTTTGTACCTAGTTGAAGTTTATCATATACGCAGACTACAAGTTTGGTTTATTTTTCTCACTAAATTAGTGAATTAACTAATGAAGTTCTAACTGCCGCTAACATATTTCTTGCTCCACTTGATAATTTTTATCGTCATAAAAAGAAAAGTTAGAAAATGGTATTTGTAAACTTAAGTGATTTTTGAGTAGATATTAATATACATTTATTAAACGTCCTTACATAAAACAAAAATAATGTACATATTATCATATTACAATGACATTACATAATATTGTACATTCAAACTTCAACAAAAAAGACGAATAAGAATAAGAATACATAGTATAAAAATAAATTAAAAAAGTACAGATTGTGTAGTTTTTAATTTTATGGAGTTATTAAAAGGAACTTCTTTAGGTTTCAAAAAATATGAACCTATATTGTATATTGTACAATGTGGACATAATATAATTTAGCTACGTTATTGTCGGGTTTGATTTGAAATATCTGCACTCTCTTGCTATGACTACAAGTCGTTGCTTTGATACAATCAAAAACCACTTTTTTTGTTACATATTCGGTGTTCATAAATATGTAATCTTGACCAACAGTGATTTGTGTAGCAAAAGTTATAGTCTCCATATGCAATACCACAAGTTCTGGACGTTTTTAGCGACGCAACGATTACTTTATGATGTGTCGAATAAATTGTTGAACATGAAAAAAATTCACACAAAGTAATTATTATTATATCTTTTTTACAATGCGTTTTAATATGAAATAAAGAACAAGTGATACTTGTTCAAAAGCTTCTACATAAAAAATTCTGGTTGTTTGATATGTAAATCCCTAACAAAAACAGAGAGCCGGGTATACTTAAAACAGCATATTTTAAATGAAATTGAATTTAATTGTAAAAAAAGCAGCAGATGTTCAAATTGGATAAGATACTGTCATATCAAAAATACATTTTGTTAATTGCTAGGAAAACACAGTTCTGTTTGCTATATTTAGTGGTAACTAAATTTTACTATTACTAACGTCTGTCATTCAATTGAAATTTTGTGTTTATAGCATATGGAACTCTCTATAAAACTGACTTTGTGCTACTGGTTAAATAATGAATATTTATTTTTATGATGACCGGTTTAGGTGGAGGATTTAGTGTCAATCAACTGTCTAGGACCGGAACTATCACTAAGAGAACTGACTGACATTCGCTCCACTGCTCTTGTGATATGGGCTACATTTCTTTAGATTACAAATGCCAATAAAAAAGCTTCTTTAATGAATTTTTATATACTTCAATGGCTTTGTATTACAAGCATTAAAGAATGTCAGAACAAATAGACTTTTCGGAAAGCTTATAATAATGCTTCTGGTTATACGACGTTAATAAGGATAAGAAATACGAGAACCAAATATCATTCGTTTATTTATGTATTATATCTATTAATTTCTAAGATCCACTAACAATGTTGCGACAGAATTAAGAAAACAGCTTGAAATTTATTCAAGTAGCTTATAAAGGCAGCATACGAGCATAATTTGCTACTTAAGGATTTAAACTCAAATATTTTAGGCCGTTAATATTAAAAACACACTGAAAAAAAAGTGAAGATTAGTTAGTGAACATTAATATAATTTTACTAAATTAAAGAAAACGTTACAGATTATCGGAATTTGGCGGCGACAGTTAAGTAATGATTAAAAATTTATTCGTGATTAAAATTTAAATTAAAATGTACACCCAGCGTCGTTTAATTAAAAATGAGTTGACTAACATACCGAAGTGTGAAAGTACAGAATGTTTTATTTTCTAAATTTGATACCAGTTTTCGTGATACCAAACTTAAAAGGAGTAGTAACTTTTTGTACCCTAAGTTTCTCATTGTTCAAATGAGTTTACATTAGCTCAAAACCGTTGGGCACTTTATAACATTTTAACATAATAATAATATGGCACATCTACCTATCGCAAAGCTTTTAGTTTTTAATTATTCAATTAAAAGTACATTAAATGATAATAAAATTTGTAAGTATTTTACAAATATCATTCTACCGTCATGCAAATGACGTATTCACTTTTACAGATGTAAGATAATAATTGTAACTAGCCAGATGATAATGTAACTACTAAACTAGAATAACAAGCAATTATTAATTTATGATGAGTTAATTGCTTATTTTAATATTTTATCTGACATCATCACACGGTTTTTTTTAAACAGTTTACAACCCACAAATCATTATAATACAGAGAAAAAGCGTTTCGGTTGAGATTTTCATTATGTGTAATATGTAATTACACAATGTTTCAATAGCTAGAATATCAGTCTTAACAATGCACGAAAGTTACTTGCATTAACCGAAAATTATAGGTTATATAACACGCTATCAAAAATTATTACACCTGTAACGTGAATTTTATTTATGTTTTACATTATAACCATTTTCTTTAACAAATATGATAGACATAAATAAATTTTTTATACATATTAAAAAATTAACCGTTGTATATAAGTGCCTACGTTCGAAATAGCCATTAATTCGATTAATCTAATGAGCAAAATCTTCGCATACATAGTACATGTTTCAAAGCTCAGACGCTCTTTAGTATTTTATTATAAACGCGATTTGGTTGGTGTGACATGTGTATGTGTCAGTACAGGTGTAAAGAAGACACCTGTCTCGTTTTACCACTTAAAGTCCTCATTACAAAAGTAGTTACATGTGCAAAATTAACTAATATAATTTATATGAAATTAATATACAAGAAATAAATAAAATTAATTAATATTATCAATATTATAAGTACCTACATGTTTAAATATAATATAATAAACAGAAGAAAATATAAACGTATATTTTGCAATATGTGTCAAGAGGGAATTCTTATAAATTTCTCAATTAAAAATTTTAATATATGATGAGTATAAGTTTTTTTAAAATTAAATTATACCATTTTGAAGTTTTTTAATTCCCAAAACAATTTCAAACTATTTTTTATAAGATAATATAAGTGTAGATACCTATACTTACTCGCTTGTAATATAATAATAAAATTATCAAATATCAATAATAAAAAATAATTAAATAAGGATTAAAAGTAATTTAATGTTTTTTTTAACTACAAATATTCATATTTTAAAATGTTTGTTTAAAATATTAGTATTATAAAAATAAAAATACTATAAATTCTACTTCTAAATTTTATTTACTCAAAAAACTATGGAGTATGAAGTAGGTGGCTTCTATGCCTATTGTAAATTATTTGTATTACAGCAGAGAAAAGAAGATAGGAAAATTATGTTATTACCATAATAATATAAATAAACTTTGCGATCTATTCCTTTGTCTAATTATTTTTAACACTGGAAAACGCATTACGCTGATTTATTTTTAAATTATCAACCTAGATTCCTTAAAAACGATTTTAACAATTTACTATACACGAGACAAACAGTACAATGAAAAAAACCATAAAATGAAATGATGGGATCAAGTAATGGAGGATTTCAGAAAGATGAGTAGCAGAGAGAATTGAGAGAATTAGTAATAAAAGAGAAAACAGATAGAAGACTTATGATGAACTAGTAATATAATTGAATACCTACATAAAACGTAATAGATAATAGGTTATGAACTAATCTTCTACAATAAATAGAATATAATATATCAAAACTCTGAAAAATAGCTTAATTCTACCAGGAATGTAAAATTAATAATAATATAATAATTACCTAAATATACTGGGTGTACATATACGCAAATACATTTTTTGAATTTAATAGGATAATGATAATGGGTTTTGACGAAAATATAATCCTTAGGATATTCATAGCCACTTGTCATTTTTTTAAGACTAGGACTATTACTAATAAGTTATTAATTAATCTAGATACGAAATTTTATGACGTCGCATCTTTCTGTTAAAAATTATAGAATATTATATTCAAACTTTGGTTTATAATAATGAACTTGGATATTTTAGGCAATTTTGAATGGAGTGAGCTGTTTCATTATAGATTGTAAATACAAAAGTAGCAAACTTTTTCTTACCAACATAAACATAAACACGTGGTGTAATGTTTTCTCGAAAGTAAAAATGCCAAAGCAGCTAAAAACTAAACTATTTTAATAAAATTGAATAATTTTATTGCAAATCGTGATATAAAATTGCCAAATTGTTATTGAGGATTGAATCATAAGATTTGCAAGATTTTCCGACAATATCTTGTTTTTTGGCTTTTGCTTCCAAAATGATAGAAATCGTTTTTACTAATTTTATTTTCGGTTTAGGAAATGCAGAAATCTTTGTTCCCAAATATTTTGACAAGTTTTATGTACCCTTAAAATGTGATTTTTTCATTTTTAGCATTCTGTCCAGTTATCTATTCTAACAAGGGTACTAAACCTTTTTTTGCAATTTTTTTTGGTTTTTTGCATAATAAAATTTGTCAAATATTAATAACTTAATTTGGAATCGGAATTTTTTATATTGCTTTTCTTTGACATCTGTAAAAAAAATTTAATTTTATGCCCGATGATAAAATGGAATTTTATAGTCTTG
Source organism: Cantharis rufa (assembly GCA_947369205.1). NCBI lineage: Eukaryota > Metazoa > Arthropoda > Insecta > Coleoptera > Cantharidae > Cantharis > Cantharis rufa. Next base: position 35,202,758 of record OX376303.1, on the reverse strand, counting down.
TACGAAAATAACTCTCAAGTCTTTCTATTAGGATTATCTACATTTTATTTCTTTATTTATTCTATTTAAGTCACAAATAATTTTTTTCAACAGCAATAAGAAAAAATTTCAGAAAACATATTTTCCGCTATGCAACTTACTTTCTTATAGTACTAGAAATCATTATAGTTTAATTTTGATGTCTGCATTTTCTAAACAATCTGATAGACCAATATGTGGTGGCCAAAGCATATGCTGTGAAATCCTAAATGTAAACCCTACACCATGACCTACTCTTGTGGTCATGTGGTTAAATTTGTTTTATTATTGTTATACCCAGTTTCTTCACTAAAATCATCCTATAGATATCCGATAGACTGAAAATAAGTATCGATAAATATGACAGAACTACAATACAACAACAATATGTTCTGTAATGTGTATCTATACCTATTTCCTGTCTATCGGACATCTATAGGATGATTTTAGTGAAGAAACTGCACATTAGTCGAATTAACCGCACTTTAACATTAATTTGATATACGTAAAAACCAAATCTTTTTTTAACGAATATTTATTGGCATATATTTCCTTTTATTTCCTTAAAACGGAAACCAAACTGTACAATTATTTTTTGAAAAGTTTTGAAAAAGAAAAAAAAAGAAAAAAAGCTCAGTAGAATTAAAATAAGACGTAAAAAATGACAAAAAAATATGAACGATTATGTATATTATGTTTTATAATAATAAACAAATAGTTCCTACATTGAATTTCTAACTTTTAAGAAGGTTTAACAAATTAAATGATATACGAAACTAAGCCGTATAACTTTGTCATAAAATAATTTTAATAAAAATATCTCCTCGTGCAGATGTATACTATCAAACACCAGATTCTTAAGATAAAATATACGCAATAGAAGAAGAAAATTGAAAAGAAAAAACAAGCATATTATAGGCTTGTTCCAACAAACAGTTCTTTCCAGTTCTCGGACTATACGCATGCTCTTTAGTTAAAATTTTAACGAAAATGATCTTTAATGCTTGCAAATTTCGATAAAGAGCATGCGCATCAGTCCTAGAACCGGAAAGAACTGCTTGTTGGAACAAACCTTATATTAGATTACTTAGTTCTTACATACTTAAAACTAACTCAGAGACTATTTGAAATTTAGTCGGGGGTATATATCGAAAATAACATATAGAATTATTGAATTTTGCTTAGATCTTATTTATAATACGAGTAACATAATGAAAAATTGATTAGGTAGAAAAGTTTAGTCTTTGTATTGGTTTTCATAATTATTCAAATTTGAGATTTTTATTTATTATTTTAAAACTAAATCACAAAACTCTAAACACTATAAACAGTTTACAAAGCAAGCATAATACAATTAAAGGTATAATTGCAAAAAGATTAAATGAACAATGCCATATGTAAAATGGACCACCGACGCCGAAACGCCTTAAGGTAGTTCCTCGACAAAATAAAGCGTAGCTAAATATGCATCCACCTAATAAGAATATAATTAGTTTTACCTAATAAGTGATAATTGCTGTCGAGTTTTATTCATGCACAAAGCGGCTTTAACGATTTGCACTAACTAATCCATTACCGAACGAAAATATTAATTAGTATGGTGCACATATTGCGAAAATACTAATTAAAAGTTTTAAAAAACAAACATCCTTCAGTTGTATCTGTTATGGTTTACATGGCCTGTTGTAGTGGAACATAGTTTCCACTAATTACAACTTGAAATACTTTTCTCTCCATATCAATATTTTTGAAAATCTAAAAAATTCAAACACAATTGAGAATTTAAATGTTTTTAAGGTTTTACATCCAATTATGTTTAATTTATGTTACAAGGAGCCTGAAAAAATATTTGTTTAAAATCCCAGAAAGGTAAATTCGCCCTGGACGAATTTTGCTCTGCAGACAAAATTATAACATATTTTCTTTGAGGAAGTTCACAAGAAATGTTAACTTTAAAAAAGCACATGTTGACAAAAATATTGAACGATCATGGATCGACTATCCGAATTCATGCTATCCAATTTTGATTAGTCTGTCAGTTACAGATTGTAGTTTTACATTAATAGATTGCGTACTTAGTTTGCCGGAGGAAGATAATAATACACCAAACTATTGGAATAATTCCCTGACAAAGTATCAAAAAATTTAAATTGACACCACAACTTTGGTTTTCCATATTATTATCATTTGATTAAGGGCTCCTATCGACCTTGTGGTTCACTTGTGTAAATAGCATACACAAATCAAATTTCGTGTGGTTAAAAATAGAAAATCTTGTACGTATTTTGACCTAGGTCTAATCCAAACTCAATTTTTCTTTAACTTTGGGATCCACCATTTATTTACTCAAGCTATTCAAATAATGACCACTGACAAAAGTTGGGACAATTTAACATCGCCATATTGGAATCAATATAATTATTAAAAGTCTTAGTTTTCATTATTTTTATGAGATTAGAAACTTTCAATACCTATATAATGGAAGAAAAACAACAATTTTAAGCTTTTTCACATTTCCTTTATGCTTTCTTTTCTTCGATGTTAAGAGAAAGTTCTAACTGAATGAACCATGGAGATACGAAACGTTTTATAATGCACCTCTAAATCTAAATTTTTTTCTTTGGAGACGAATTAAAGTAAAACCCTGAAAAAACCTATGTAAGCAAATACCAACCCGATATCTTGTTGATCGGAGGTTGGTTGTAAATTTTAGTTAGGGAAATCAATTTTTTCTGTCTGCGGACTAACTGAAATTTTTTAAAAAAGTATTTACCCTTTATTAAAGAAGTCCGTAAAAACACGTTTTACCAGTTTTCATCTCTTTATGGATGGAGTTTTGAAAACAAATTTTGTGTTGCTATGTTTTACACCACGGAAAAGGTCCAGAATTTTAGGATTCCTGATCCAATGGCTTCGGCTGGACGTTGATGAGTGAATATTTGATTATTTAGGTATTTGTACTAAATATTTTATTTGCTGTTCGTCGTCAAAAGGCCTAAAATTAATCACATTAAATTAAAGCAAATAAAAAGATATTAGAAAGATATGTTCTTATGTTATACGGAGTAATAAGTAGCAACTACAATAAAAAATGTTGTCAGAAAATCGCAGAGAAGACAATATTTTGCGATGTAGATAAGCTCGATATTATATTGAAAAATCGAGACGTTAAGTTTCTTTAAAATTAGACTAGTAAAGTGTTCATTACATGGTCAGGTCGATGACCAAATAGTAAACATTGTCACCTATAAGCAAGATAGGATTGCCCCGGCGTCTACTAACGAACAAATACATTACAAAAAAATTGATATTTTCATATCATGTTACTGTAGAAATAATATAACATTAAATTATAAATTATTGTTGACCTTTATTAAGGTTGACCTTTTTTTAAATTTAATATATTATTAATAGTTTATTTTGTAGCCTTGAAAATGAGTCATTAACGACTCGAAACGTTGGACAACATAGCTTGTTAAAATAAAGACCTAAACCTCAACAAAAATCTAATAATTTTAATAATATAACATACCCTGGTGTGAATTTGTTCCTTGAATCTATTATATTAAAAAACCAACAAACGAAGTAAAATTGCTATTTTTTGTTTGCAACGAATTGAACTTCAATATTTTTTTTTCATGATGTTAATATTAATTGTCAATAATTTTGAAATAATATTTCATAATTTTAGATTTCCGTAAAAAGAAAAATTTTTCGATACTGGACTTACAGCTTTAAAAAGCTCATTTGCGCTTGAATTTCTTAATTATAGCTGTACGCCCAGTAACGAGTAATTTTTGAGTCTCGGCCAGTAAAAACTATCAGTTTTATAGAAACTCATTTTCAGTAAAAACATCAAGTGAACATCTTCTAGTACTGTGGTACACTATGCTGTGCGTAGGTGTTAACTTGCCTGAAGCTAAGACGATCTACTAGGACTAGGGAATTTAATGTGCTTTCTTCAACTATTCAATTTTTTAATCTTTGGTTATCCCTAACAAATTACTTCCATTGAAAATTTAATATATTCTTGCAACAATTATTTTTATGTAAATAAAATTTTCTTTAGGGATAACCGCAGATTGCAAAACTGACCTTAGTTACTTACTTCCTTAACTACACATGTACAGGAAAGTCACCATCCGTCGTGGTAAATTTACAAGCTTTAATACAGTAATTATTTACTGTAGAAAATTAACAATTGTTTTGAAGTTAAGTACCTACTACTCACGTAGTTTATTAATTTTTCTTTCATTTTGTTACAAAATGGAAAGTTTTAACAATTTTAGAAAAACGCAGTACTAACTAAGCAGAAGCCCAAACGCGATCAACATAATATTCAAAGCTTTTTACTTGTTTGATTTCTTACATAATTAGATAACCACATAAAATAAAGCTTATATTTTATATCCATCTATAAATAATGTTTATATCTTCCGTTGAGTTGAGATTATCAATCTTGCACTGTGTTAATTTTTAAGAAAAGTAAATCATCATTTTACAAATTATAAGTCTAAATTGATTATGATTTACATAAGAATGTGTTTAAATGATTAATGAACCGACAGTTCGTTAGTATACAATTACTTCTCGCTGAAATAGATAATCAGTACCCGTAGGTATATTATGAATGTCTACAGTTGTTGACTAACAATTATTAGCATCTACCTGACTCATCGGGTTCATTCATGCAAATGATGAAGCGATTTTATTTTATAGGTAATATTTCAATTTATCTATTTTTATCAATTTATATTCATAGGGACAACAAAAAATAATTTTCAATTGAATGTAGATTAACTTTTTTTTATTGCTACACTTCTTTTTCTGATTTTCATTGTAGATGTTATAAAGCCGATCACTTTTTGTTACACGTTTCTCAAGTTCAAAACAAAAAAGCACCCGACAGATTTAATTTAAACATTTATTGTTAAAAAATTTCTTCTACACGACTAACTTTCTACCAAAAAATAGTTCTACTTCAAGTCGACAGGTATTAGTCACATACATGAACACTCGATATAGACACACCAAACCCACGTCTTCGTATACGGGCTTTTAAATTGAACAATAAGTAACATGATGTATAGAATTACAATTCTATACTCGACTGCTAAAAGACCAAACATCATCGTGGAATTAGATGTAATTCGAAATATGGGTTTATTCGAGCATAAAAGTGTCAAGGTTTGTTCGTTGTTAAGATTGAATGGCAATAATGGGTTTGCAGAAACTTTATAGAAACCCTTGTTCTGGGGTGGGTACAACTCAATTTAAATTATAAGCATCCAATTATCATTAGGTATAGAAATACAACTTCACTCTTGTCTATATTACAATATTATTAATATACTAATCAAATTCTATTTGTATCAAGTTTTAGATTTATTAGCAAACAAAATCGAATACACATAACAGCTATCATATTATCTCGATAGTCGGTTGGCTTGCTTAACATTTGCATAACGTTCTCATAATGTCATAAAATTATTATTTTTTACTTTTATGAGACTGAGAACATGGCGAAGATTAAAAAACAACAATTTTACGGAAAAAAAATTGTATTGTACCTGCGATGTAGCTACTCGATATATTGTACAGTTCTCCAAAGGCGATATTAATTTTGCATTAGTTCATTATGTTGAAAAATAAAAAACTTTTACAAATAATTTACTTGTTGTATTATATTATGTAAAACCGCACTAAATCATAAATTTAGATTTATTGTTAAATATAAATTTGAAATATTGTACATGATGTGCGCGTTCTATTACGAAATTTTGTCTGTTGTATGTATAAACATAATATAATAAGATTTTTATTGAAATTTTTTTCAATTAAAACTGCATGGAAAACAAAATTATTTAAGAGATATTAACAATGCGTAACTTATACATACTATATACATATTACTTTTGAACTACATATATAAACTTTAAAGTAAATTGCTTAATTAACTGTAATTAACGTTTTAGCCGAAAAATGAGTTCAATGCTTCAAATTCTTAGTTTTTACAGCTGATAGATAAATGCATCAAAATTTATGTTAATCATTTTACATTAAATACAATAATTTAATTTACAAAAATATATGCAGTCATATATACATTAAAATCGAAAATTTTTTCTTTTTTTAAATAGTATTTATTGGACGTAAGCAGATGCAAAACGTTTTAACGTTAAAGTGATATTAAAAATTGTATTTAAATAAACATCATTACCGTAAAAGAAAAACAAAACCGTAAAGCATACGAAATATAATAAAATTCTTACTTTTACATGTAAAATTTAAAAGTAACACAACAAATTTAAACAATAACATTTCATTTAATAAAATTTAACAGAACACTTGCACTACACCTAATACAATTTTATAAAGCCGATAGGTATATTTTGGTTAGTTATTCGTCGTTATCGAAAAGCACTTAGCGAGTAGCGGAGATGTTGCAATAATGATCAAGACCGGTTCGTCGTAGTTTTGGGAATGTTAATCTTTCTCACAACTGTTTCAAATAACACACATCTATCCTAGCACAGTGTCTTCAGGATACTTTTTCGTCATTTGGAATGCACCTTCTAATTAAAAATCAAAACGAACCGACAGTAGTTCATTATGGACACAAAAATTTTATTCTCGTTGGAAAAAACATTTGATTTCATTCAAGTCTAACTAAAAGACTAGTAATTATTACAAAATCATAAAATCATTTGTTTTACTTGTTTTTACATACATGCATTTTGAACGGTATGTGTTGTATTGTAACGCTAACTTCATAGATGGCACAGACAGCTACATATCCGAATATAATTAAATTAGCTGCATTTTCTGCAAATTAGCCATATAATTATTATTATTAGAATAATAATTTGTATTGTATTCTAAAATAATTGGAAAGTACGTAAATTTACGGATAGGGTTGCGAAATACCTGTATATATAATATGTAGGCTATTGCAATAGAATTTGTTTCTTTCCCGTTGGTTGATGTAAAATAAATAGATACTAGGCCATAATCAAATATCGTGGAAATTTATAGATATTATTATAAGCTACTATAGTGGCGTGTATATAATAAACACACCTGCCGTATCTACCAATTTTATTATATTAAATCATTCAGAATAATTGTTACGTTTTAGAATAAAAGTTAAATAAATTGACTATGCATGTTTTGATATACAACCGCTAATTAAGCCTGAAAACATGCTATATCAGTAATGGTCCATATCGAATTTAACTTGTCTACCGACATCACAAAATATATAAGGTGTTAATTTACGTTCCCTAAATTTAATAACGGGTTGTAACAAATAACCGCTGATTATAATTAAAGGTAGGTACCACAACAGAAGTTATGTTTTTAAATGTAATGTTACCTAAATTGTTTTTTTTAACTAATAATAAGTTTACAAACTAATTCGTTGCAATTTCGTTTTGAGTTAAAATTCTGGAAAATAATATTTCAAGTTATATGTAAAAGAAGTCGCCATAGTACCATTTAAATTAATTTAATATATTTCCGTTATTTACGTGTACTTAACGGACTACCTAAGGTGATTTTGGTAATTATTACAATAAGAATTTTACGAAAAAATAATTATTAAATGTTTAAAATATCGTGCATGTATTTATGTTGTTATCTTCCTTTTTAATTTACTATCTTAAGGCCAACTTTTAAAAATAGCTTTAACATACTTCGATAATTAACTATTAAATATTATTTGTATGTTTTTAAACTGTATATTTATATTATATTTGTCTCTTTAAAACACCTTTATGAACATATCTTCCAGGTGACTCCCAAAGGTATTTTTATTTTGTTTTGACAGTTGATGTTTATGAATGAGGAAATGACACGTTTAACGTTTTCTAATTGGAATACAAGAAAACCTTTGCAAATATTGTTTACCTCAGATTAGTAAAATATTTTTGATATTTTGAGTAATAATAATTTATATTAATTTTTTCAAATAGGGTGGCACTATGACACTAGAAGAAAACATTTAATAGATTTTAAAAGACAGTTATAATTGAGGTATTCTGATGTCTAAAATATAATAACACCTTGCCAAAAAAATGATAATTCTTAAATAAAGTGGAATTAAGATATAGTATTCGACATTATTTTAAGTTTTACAAAAAATCTTGTTAAAACGATAATCATTTTTTTCATATTTTTTAAAGGCACACAACAAAATACCTTAACAACATCTAATTAATTTTTTCGATAGAGTTTACAACTCTTTCTATGGGAATGGTATACCTTACAATGATTATTATGTATGGCGGCTTAAGCTTAACCGCTTAGTGCATGCTACACACAGGTATGTCAGATATGCTCAAAGCTAAACATCGAACATCTAGTGAAAGTGTTTAACGTTTCTTATAGAAAAATTAAAATTTAAAAGTAATTCTTTAACTTTCGTGCGTTTACTTAATAAACTGTAACATTATCATTTAACGTAATAGCAAAGTACATTTTGTCATCTGTTCCAATTATTGCAACTGCTTGTGGCTAGTTGTAATTAGAGTTTGCCCAACACACATCAATCTTACCATTATACAGCTGCAAGGTAATGATTATTATTAACCCTCGAATGTGTTAACCTCTTCATTATAATCTGTTGAAAATGTTACGTACAGTTTAGTAATGGCGACACTTTTCTAATAAATTATTATCGCACAATCACGTTTTTTTAATCATGTATACAATTATATTTTACAAATTGTCTACACAGACTAATAAATAAGAAATATTAATATTTTAATTATGACATTTAATGTGTTTACTTTGCATATATTATTTTAAAATAGCTGTTAACATCATTTAACAAGTTTAAACTGTTAATAACAACTTAAGCTATAATAAACTAAGATTTTTAAAATTTATTTCGAATATCATAGATGATTATCAAAACTAAAGTTATTTTTAATTAAATTTCAAATTAATAGATACTTTGTCTAATTATTAAATTTTATGGCCAACGTAAGTTTTTGTCAGTGGGTACGAATACTCGAAACTTAATAATCCTGTCCGTTCGCACACAGCACCTTTTTTCTTCTATTTGACTTACATATGCTACTTACCAAATTGACAATAAGGTTTTCTATTCAATGCATAATTTAAAAATGAAGCAAAATATGTAATATCCAAAACTGTTATGTACACTTCAATAAATATATCACATTTAAAATTGACATATAAACGACAAATACTAGAAAAAGCGCCGCCTGCATCGATCAGTATATATAAATAAGCATTCTGATTGCAAAAATGATTGACACTTGCACTACAGTAAACGCAATATTGAATAAGGGTGACAAACCTCGGGGTAGAATAAAACAGCGACAGTGCGGCCTTTGGGAAAATATGTCAATCACTGCAACAGCCTTTTTGTATTTCTACTTGCATCTGTTCATATTTTGAAAAGTTATCTGTTGTCTTTATTATTGCTTTTATGTCTGTTATGCGAAAACTTATATACAACTAATAAATAAACAAAATTGAGTTGTTTTCAAATTTTAATTTTCAGACAGTTTTAAAATTAATATGTAGTATGTAGTTTGTCTACAATAAAATATTTAATTTTTATGGCATCCAAGCACCTAACATTTGAATAATTTGATTAATAAATTTAATTAACTATTCATTTATGCATTTTGAAAATATTCATATATTTGAACTAAGCTAGTAATCTCTTGGTACTACATATAAATGACGTGTATATTGGAAAAATGGATTAGCTTTAGAGACAGTGAGACCCTTGGGAGGGCCTATCACCTACAACACTCTCAACATCCACAGGGAGTTCACCCCCTTTTCAAAGGATTTGTTGTAGTATTTTAGGGTTGCATATAACAGCAAAATAAGTTTTATTAATACGTAAAGATTTAATAATATAATAAGTGCAATTTTAGTTTGTGCTTTTATTTAATTGTGACCGCTATCCTTTGAACGTGACTTTTGTCAAAAGAGTTTAGGTGAAGTAGTAACAGCCATATTATTATGGTACATAAATTTTTTTCTTCGTGCAGGAAGAAAAGTTGAGTCTTTTAACTAAAATACCAATTAGTTATATTTTTTTTCAAATAACATTTTGAATGACATTGGTTTACTAATAAAATACGTGTTTAGGTATAAATAAAATAAAATTTTGAGTATTGATGTGTCGTTTACTGAACACAATAATGTATAGTTAGTAAAACGTAGTATAGCAATCCATAATCTTTATGACTGATCTCCCTAGCGACAGAAGCGACAGTGTTCGGAGCAGAAGATTAGCTGACTAATGTGATTTATTGCTGAGATATCGAGAGGGGTGTGCATTAGCAGCCCTCGCTTACTAATTAATACGTTCTTACTAACCTTTTAATCATAATTGGATAACTGTACTGAGTTGTTAAAACCAAATCGCATCTGCAGAGTTGCTTTAAACTTTTAATGTCTTATTAATTAAGTTAGCTGTTGCGAAGAAAGATTGTACAGTGTAATTCAGTTGCTGTTTGCTTATTTTATATTACAGTTGATTAATTTTGTATTCTCAAAGCTCGAGTTTAACATTAACAAACTTATATAAACAACTAAAATTAAGTATCTTCCAATTTTGTATTATGTCAATTACTCTTAATTTAATTGTTTATTAATTGCTATTTTCTAATTAGTGTTAGAATTATATACTGTACATTGAATTCGTAAAACAATAAAATTAATAAATTCATACCTAATAGTGCGGTAGATGCAAACTTTGTATTTCTTAGTGAATATAGTTCTACAAAGTACTTGAGGTTGGCTATATAATCCAGTAATGTTTCAGACTATTTCATGTAAGATAATGGTTTACAAAACTGGAAACACTATTACCGTTAACATAAATTATTAGGAACAATAGCATGAAAGTGGACTTACTGAAAATTCGAAGTAGCAGCTGTGGTGAGTGTATCAAGATGAGAATATATAATTATTATTATAGTACATAATATATTATAATATTATACCTAATAATAATAGTAATATCTATTAGATAACTGCCAAATGTAGCAAAATTTGTGAAGCAGATTTAAATAAATAAATTCTTATCGGATTACATAAATTCAAAATAGCTTTAAATATATAAAGCCAAGTTTATTTATAAAAACAATTGTAGTGCAGTTTTTAGATATTTTTTCTATGAAAACCAACCCCAGTAGAGAAAATTGTAACATGGCTCTTCTCAATTTTGTAAAGGGTAGAAGCTGGAAAACAAATAATTTTCATTACACGTGTTTACTATATTAAATCAAAACAGTACTGGCTCGAATATATCCACTTCTGTAAGTCGTCACAGTGCATTTAATGTAACGAAGTAGTTTTTCAGCAAAACTATTGTTTTCTTATAGCTTTTAGATTAGAGCAATGTAGCCAACTCGCCCAGCAAGTATTATAATTTGTTTTAATTAGATGTAAAATTATTTTGTTAAAAGCACAATTTACTACTAACCCAAAATCACATTAAATTGATTACCCATAAAATGACTTCACTAAGTTAATTTAAAAATAAATATTGTACGAACACCCTCTTTCAAACACAAGTTTCCTATACACACTACTCATGCTTATCCCTATCTACGCCCTATTCAAAATGCTTCTTTCAGCTAATTTATCAACTAAAACCTTTTACTTAGTTTTCTCTTTGATTACTTACACTGCATCTCACAGGCGTGCATTTAATGTGTAATATAAATAATTTGGTAGGTCAAATGTGTGCTAAAGTTTTTCGCTCAGTATTATTTTCAGTAATAAAGTAAATCGTAAACGTAAACAGAAACTAACTATGGTGTCGTTTATTTATTTACAAATTTAAACTTTACATTATACTGGTATAAATACTACCTTAATTGTATTTTCTATTAAAACAATTTCTTTATTTTCTTTCTTTATTATTTCTTTTTTATAGTTCATGATAGTATTTCTTCAATTGTCGCTTGAAACTTATAAAGGGAAAAGATATATACCTCACAAGTTAAAATAAAATATTTCAGGTAAATTTGTGGTAATTTAGTATGTATTTGTAAAATATGATATTTAAAACGTTAAAATAATGGAACTGTAAAAGTAAAGTGAAGAATGTATAAGTGGAAAATTATTATGTAGAAAAATAGCAAAAATAAATTAATAACTACTACTTGACAGGTTAAGACTAAAAATATTCTTGGTTAAGACTATCTTAAACAAGATAGGTAAAAACGAATATTACGTTATAAAAATTTTCAAAAGAAGATGGAGCGACCAATTAGAGTGGCGTAATAGGCAATCGGCCTAAAACCTACAGATGATGATAATGAAAACTTTTCAAAATTCATTGTAGCAGGTGGCAACGTTTATATTTGATATTTTTTCATTTCAGTCATTTTCGTCAATTTTTAACATTGTATTTAGGTATTATTTGTCTGCTTTTTTAAATTTTGTTTTGAAAAATTTAATTCGATTATATTTTCTTATTTCTTATTAATCTATTTTTCTAGTTATATGCGACTGCAAATCGAAAATAATCGTGAAATATGACCTTATATCACATTACAACATTTTAATTTCTTTTACTTTTGATCATGTAATATTCATTATATTTTTCATATATTTCAAATATATTTAGACTTAACCTGTCAAGTAATTAGTTATTAATATTTTTTTTTTGATTTTTTAAATATACTTAATTAAAGAAAATTAAAATTCAAGAAAATGTTTTAATTTTTTTATAGACTTGAAACTCGCACCGATATAAAGAAAATGAGAGAAAGAAAAAAATTTTCAATGCAATAATAAATAATTAATTTTCACTATGAATAATATAGTATGTATAATAATAATATGTCTAAAATTAAACACCTCCCAGAAGAATATTAAATTAGGCGAAGTCAGTAAGCTACCTTATTTTACAATTTGTATTTATAAAATGAAATAGTTTACTTTATTTTCGAAATTTTATAATTGGGGTGCAATATTAATTCAATAGACAATTTTATGTTTAACTTATGTTTTATACTATCTTGTGCATGTTGAGTGTGGATTTCAAATTTTCATACATAATTATAATTATTTCGTATATTACTCGTATGCTGAATGGATTTCATACGTTCTAGACCAGGGGTGCTCAGACTTATAGTGTCGGCGATCTACCACAAAATATTTAGGTGAAAAGCGATCGACCAACTTAATGTTATTACTTAAAAAAAAGACATAGTACGCTTGCAAGAATGTGATTTATTGCACTTCAAAACAAAACATGCAAAACTAATATTCCAACAAGTTTAGAGCTAATTGTTTCGCAATCGCAATTGCCTCGCAATCGACTCTGAAAGTTTTCGCGATTGATCGTTTGAGCACCCCTGTTCTAGACACTCATCTGTGACCTGTTACCTAATGTCTGATTTTGTTCTAAAAATGTAAAAAGTTTTACAGAATCATGTTTTCAGTTTTATTTTCAGTTTTGTAAACTGAACGTCTGGTATGGAAAGAAATAAAATGGATACCTCATTAATTGTGCTAAAAAAAACTTATTAGGGTTAACTAAACCAAGTTTATATTTAGAAACATTGAAAAACATATTATACAGTACTTTAAATTTTGTTTAGCTTAATTTCAAGTTACAATTGATATTCAAATGGAATAAAGGCTCCCGTCTCTCTTCGAATCTCCCTCCCCCTAGACTACCAACCACTAGAATATATTATTTCAGACTGATGTAGAAATAAAACTAGTGAGTCTTCTATACCAACGCGCATGCATGTGCATTTCCTATCAAATAAAATTTAAAATGTTACTTACCCGTATGCGCATTCGAAAAGCGCGTGCGAAATTTACATATTCCTGAAAGCGAATACATGTAAGTGGCGTTTCCTTAATCGCCCTAATAAAATCAAAATGAATTATTTTTATTTCATTTTATGAATATAAATTTCGAGACCTCTAACATCGACAGTTTTACTTTATATTATATTACGTTGATATTATTTATTTGAACAAGTATGTTCATACTATAGCTAACTTTTGGAAGAGTATATAAAATAGTCTCAATAGTCAATTACTCTCTGGATATGTAATACTATAATGATTATATAATTAGCTTTTGACGTATTAATAAAGAGATTGTATATATCCAACTGTCAAATTTTGTGAAGTTGAACATTTTGATTGATTGATGAATTATTTTAATATTTAAATTAAAAATGAGTAAGTAATATGTACTATAATATGTGCAAGTGCGTTTCTATGTTCAAGCCAGGCACGGAACTAGCCCTGTTAGACTAAAGTGGGCCGAAGCCGGGCCCAGTTATTTTTAAGGAGGCCAAAGACCTAGAATGTTTTTTAACAAAGCTAAAAAAAAGGTAATGTACGTGACTAATAACAAAAAATAATGCAATACTGCGATTATCTTAAAAATGCGTATGTAAAATATTTTAAACTTAATTAGTCAGAAATAAATCACGAAATTATTGGAACGAAATTCTTTATTTGCCAGGGTGGGCACAAGGGTGGGCCAGCACAACTTTTAGGTGGGCCATGGCCCACCCTGGCCCCCCCGTAGTTACGTGCCTGGTTCAAGCCAAAATTGTTTATTTTAGTTATATATAAAAATAAAACATTATTCAGGATTAATTATTACTAGACGAATGAGTTTCTTTAAAATATATATTAAAATAGAAAATCTTTGATTTCAATCGAGTGGACTCGCCCTTAATACTATGCTGATATTCAAATTTAAATAATAAGTTATCACAATATAGGACAAAAACAAAATAAAAAATAATATTTGTAGAATACATTTAAAAGTTTAAAGAAATTTATTTGTAAAATGAAACCATAATATGTACACGCTGTAAAACTTTCCGCCCAGACTTGTGTTGCGCATAACAGAACGCCGTTCTTGTGAAGTTAAAGTTTTGCAACCCCCAGCTGGCTTCCTCGTCATGTTTTAGTTCAAGAACTCGCGTTCAAAGCTCGGCTTATTTTTAAGTTGCCAAGTTGTGCAATTTCTATATGAAGCTAGCATTTATCACGATTTCATACAAGTGGCTATGTATAGTTTATACAAAACCAAACAGGAAAATTAAACGCTTATTCGAAATTGCACAAAATCTTATATTTTGTATTAACAAGAAATGAATAGTCTTTGTTTCAAAGTAAAACTGCTTAAGAGTCTGAACTCAATAGATTATAAGCATAAAGCTTATATTCGTTAAGATCTTTAGAAAACTTTGGTTATGAATTTCAATAAGTTACGTATTAGTATTTACACGGCATCTAAACTCAAGTTAGCTTCGTTATTTATACGAAAGCTTAAAATTTTCATTATCTCAGAAATTTGTATGTATTTAACAAAGCAAGGGTTCTTTTGTTAAAATCACCACCAAGATTATCCCGAGTATTACAATGCATTTGGCGTGAAGAAATAGACGTAGCGGTCGGTATTCTATAGAAATTGCGCTAATTCATTTAAATTTTAGAATTAGCGAGTTTAAAGTTTTACTTGTTTGCCTATAACTAAAAACAACGTTACTCGTTTAGGAGCTTGTGGTACTCCGTTTTGCTAAAATTTTAGCAAGTATATTAATTTAAGGAACCTAACCCACTCGTATAAAGTTGTTTTCAAATACTTTACCTTAATAAATTTATGTAATCAAAAATTTACATTTCTTTCGTTGGGAAGTTTTTATAAGAAAATGTATTAATATGCAAAACGAATTAACTTTCTTATAGCAGATTAAAATCATACATAAACAAAAAACACGCATTTAATTTATTGTTGTGTTGAGAAAAATTGTAGAAAACCAGCGATTTTTACTTAATTGCATTAGGTGGGTACTTATACGTAAACACTGATGCAAGAAGCACCGCTTTGTATAACATTAGCAATTTGGTAGTACCAAATAAGCGTAAAATGCAGTACTTTACTTACTAAACTTCATATAAGGTCATATTATTTCTTCATGTCTTAATCATATTGCATTTTAATGAAAATAATTAACCTCAAAATTAATTAAATTTAATTATTTTTAATGATGGGTAATATAAATATAACACACGATACATCTAAATCTTAAATTAAGAAAAGTGGATTTAAAATTTGACAGCTGATGATTAATTTAAACGTGTTCATCAACTGATCAGAATTTTAATATCACGCCTTCATGACAAATACCTAAAATCATTTATCCTGGTACCAACGCGTATTCTATATTAAATCGGGTTAGTGACAACAAATATAATCACAATTTTATGCAAACAGTAAGAGATGGAAATAAAATTATGTAAGGGAATTTCATTTCCCTCTACCTATTATGTAGGTGTTAGATAGCCTACGGCTTTTTGGATGATTGATGACCGATGTCAACACCGTGTTCAGGAAGATGGGAAAGCTCAGCGCCATCGGTCGGTTGATAAAACTAATAGTACTACAAGAAAAATTGTTTTTACTTATTTTTGTTACGGAAACTCTTTTTTATAATAAAACTATCTATTATTATTGATATTTTAAAAATATTAACAAGTATTGCACCTATATCGTGGAATATCTATTGAAAGAATAAACTTGAAGCAACTTATAGTCAGTCAAGTTTGGAGAACTTGCTAACCTCATTTACGAAGCTAAAACTTGTTGAAATGAAGGGTGTTGGAAAATTTAACACAATTGCGGTCTAATATGATATCATCTCGGATGTGATATTTTATAATTTATATTTCTTCCAGTAAAAATCAATTCGATATTAACAACTGACTAATTTTCCATTAATGATGAACATAAATATAGGTATTTATTGATTATGTACATACATAAAAATTGGATAATAATAACATTTTGGTGAAAATATCATTGACGTTATTAAGATTTGGTGGGATAGTGTTATACTGTGCTTTTGTATTATTCAAGAGTTATTCTTCTTCTTGTCTAACTCTATTTAGAATGATATACTTACCTATGCCGCCTATACCAACAAATTTTTTATTTTAATCTGTTTTAAAGTAGTGCTGCTGTAAAAAATTTACAGTAGCAACTTTCTCATACTAACATTAGCTCTGGCAATAATCGGATGGTTCTTTTAAAATAACATATTATTATTCTCTTGAGGCCATTATTAACACATTATTATAATATTTTTACAACAGGGCGTGCCTATCGGACCTTCTGTCAGCTACAGTAAAAAAGAAATTAGTTTTGATGTTTTTAAATTTCCTTTTAAAAAGAGTGTAAGCAAATCCATTCAATATTTAAGTCCTTTTTAAAAGAGGCTGCTCCCATTCACGGGTAATCGCGTATATGATATTAATGCGCTCAGAAACGTCCAGGACAGATTTTAAAACGAGTTAATGCGACAGTAGCTACCTCTAGCGTCTCATTTATCATATTTATAATGCGCTGTATTCAAACAACAATGGATGATGTTACGACCAGGATTAATTATAAAAATATTCTAGATAGAGGCGCCGAGTGTCATTGCTTTTTGTTTGTTCCTGACAGATATGCTCATAAACAAGAAACTAGAAAGACAGAACACGCTTTGGATAATATAATGAATTTTAATTTTAATGTGAAAATCCGTATTTAACTTATAAAATATATTATATATTATTATTTTAAAGCAGATAATAGTATCCAACATATTAAAAAAAAAAGAAATAATTAATATAATATAATATTATTAAAGTTATGAAATAGGTATACAAAGGAATGTTTCATATATTGGGTAGGAATGGGTGGTGTTACATTATAGATCCATGAAATAAAAACAATGAGGTGACACGGATAGACTTCACAAGAATACCGCCGAATAATAAAAATAAAAGTTTTAAGTTAAAAACTGCATTCTATATTGTGCTATAGTGAAGGTTGAAAATAAAAAAATTTGTTTTACACCTAGGACTGTTACGAACTGTAGTATATATTACAATTCTGTTAATATAAAAAAATTTGTTCTAATTTTCACTTTTCGTACACTCCCATGCAGAAGAAATTCGTCTTATTAGAGTAGTTGATTGTTGAAAAGGTATACTTAATTTAATTGCTATTATCACAACTTATAACCATATTATTATGTCACAAATTAAACAACCCAAGTTAAGTTATGCATGTTTTGTGAATTATTTGAGAATAAAACATGGGTCTGTCATTGTTTTACTATATTTGCGTGATCTCCAAGACGCAAGCTAAAGTAGCTATTCATAAATGTAAATCAGGTAATAATCAGATGCTATAACTTACTAAAGAACAAAATTTCAAACCAAGTCTATATCTGATTGAACAAGCATGCAATGTAATTATAACTAATAACTTGTTTCAGTTGTGTTTTGCATTACTTTAGTTGTGGGTGGTAGAAAACATGAAACAAAATGACCTGCTAATATATGCAAAAATAATTCTGAGATAGTTTTATTCGATAGCTTAAGTTAAAAAATCTAATTTGCCAAAAGAATGTATAATTTATGCTAAGTATGCTTTTTAAGTAAATATATAAAATTCATTTTATGCTCGCATACTTTATGAAGAGAAGGCAAAGACCCTAGCAACAGAAACCTGCTGTTAACAATCCATTACGTCCGCGTAAACTCGAAATAAAACACAGTGTTTAATATTTCAGTAGACAGCTGTGGAAAATGGTGCAGCTATTTAGACAAATCCATTTTCCTTAAGTCGTTATTTAAGAAGAACGCAGTCTTAATTAAATCAAATCTAAAATGTAAATATACTTTTAAATAGTTGAGACGTGACCACTTTACAAAATCGAAATTTAACTCTTAATAGTTAAATATAAATTATTGTAGAAAGCAGGTTCGTTGATACTGTAAAAAAGAAATTAAACGTTCTTAATATTAAATTATGTATTATCAAGATTGTCTGCTTCTTCCAGCACACATACATATAATTATATGCAGATAATAACGCTAATTAGTCTACTATAAGTATAATCCAATTCATTTAGTCCAAAAAACATAATTCACTTAATGAAAAAATATATGGACTAATAATTATTATTTATTGTGATTATTAGCAAAAGATGTAACTAATGTTGCTACATGGAATGAAATTGCAAATCGCCCACTTTCTTAAAACTTCAAAAATAGCAACTGCAACTTTGCTAATATCTTGCCAGCAGCCTGCAAACCCTGACATTAACTAAATCAAATTCATCAATGTTGCTCTATAAGTATTTTTCACTATTAAGATCTCTACGCTTGCGTTGGGCGAGTTTTAACATATTTGTATCAAAACAATGTTTATACAAAAGTTTACTGTTACCATTAGTTCTTGCCATATGCAGCGGTAGACATTCAATTAATTTTAATTTTTAAAGAAAAAATAAACATTATTTACCATATAAACTACAAAATTAAAAATGTTCTTATCTTGCATAAATGCAAGCAATAATAACAAAAAATGAAGCATATCAGTGCGCGAAGTTTCATTCAGTGATTCCTTATTATCGATTATATTTTAGTACAGCAATTTTTAATGTTATATTTTTATTATTTTTGATACTACTATTTTTAAATTCAATTAATTGCCATTAATTCAAAATGACCAGGCAATATTTTTAACAATAGAAAAAATTCTTCTACAATCTAGATTTTTCCATTAGGGAAATTTTAAGCAAAATTAGTAGATCACTGAAGGTTTCAAAAAATTAAGTAGCAATGACTAACTAATGTAAACTAAAATGTTTTCAAAAAAGGAAATCCAAAGATATATAAAAGGGAGCCTTTGGCAGTCATTGGGATGATGCAGCATTTGCATAAAAAATAAAAACAGACTAAAGCTCAACATTGCTAATCGACGAATCCAACCAATGTTGAAGATTGCAAAAAGTTGGAGATATTTTCAAAAAAGCTTCATTTTCAAAAGGATGCTTTTAAGTATTATTAGCATGATATTACAGAGAATTAAATAATATAAATGAGTAGAAATAACTTTGGTGGAGGAACTGTTTGGGCAGGGATTTGGGCTGAACTCTTTTATACTTTTAAACTCCAATTAGACTGCCTCTAATAGAATTTGAAAACAGTTATATGCCGATAATTGAGTTTTTTAACAGAATAATGCAGCTATTCACAAAGTACGCCGCCTAACTGAATAATTTCAAATAGGCTATCAAGATCTCCCAACTTAAATCAAGTAAAGAATTTAATAGCTTTATGGAGAATTAGTTTAGAGTCATCTTTGTTCCGTTTACCGTTTTCCGTCCATCTTAATCCAGGTTATATTTAATTTTCTGTATTTCGGAATGGTGTTGTCTTGGATGTAAGCTGCATACATAATTCGTTCCGAAACAATTGTTTACGTAATTTGTAAGCTTCCAGAACTACGTGTTCATTACATAACAAATAAAGTTTTGGTCGCTCTGCCGTAAATAGCTATTAAAATTCTTGTTAAATTATTTTGTTTCATGTGAAATAATTTGCAAATAAAATAAAAATTTTATATTTTTTAAATATTTTATTAGCTTGAATGCGGTTAAAATTTCGCGAAAACAAAATACCGCGCCCAAAATGCCGACGAGGCAAAATATGGCAATTTCAAAACATAAAATTTTAAATTGTGAAATTCAAAATTTATGGTTTGATGTGATTTGTCAAAATTATAGCAAATAGAAAGGTACAGTTGCTATAATACAGTAAAGAATTCTTCGTTTATCTTCATTCTTCTACGTTGGTAGTAATTCTTCTATTCATTTGTAATAAATTCAATGTATTAAAATTGAAAGCTTTTTAGTTTTTGCAATACTGGAATCACTTGTTTGAGGTTGGTAGAAAATGTTTTAAAAATTATTGGACATTCTCAAAAATCTGTCATCAATTTGACATTAGAATAGCGCCGCAGGCAATTCTTGAACTTTTTCAACACCAAACCGCTTAAAGTGACTTTTAGAATAATTATTAGTTACGGTATTATATATTCAAAAAATTGGTTTCACGAAAAACGTAATTTCGTTTCCAGAATATTTTTCTTTAAAGGCGGATTACTTTTGAAAATAGGTGCGAATTAAAATAAGGCACAAAAATTTTAATATCCTAATCTGAATATCCTAAATGCTGAAAATACTGTAGTATGTATTGGAATTTTTGTGCAATTATAGAATTTTAGCGTACACAATTATTTAGAGTAACTCATCCCTTAGACTTAATTTGCAATGTTCACTGTTTCAGTTCACTAAAACTGTTCACTACAAGAAAGAATTCGAGTGTTCGTTATTAGGGAGCGTTCATAAACCACGTAGTTTGATTTTGCCCTCTTTAGAACCCCTCCCTCCCATCATGTAGTTAACGTAGCTTTTACCATGATACCTCTACCCCCCCCCCCCCTAGATGGAACGTAGTTTTTTTTTCCTATAAAGTCCAGAAGACATATTATGCTTTCTGTTATAAAATTATTTGGTATAAAAAATGAATAACACCGATATTTGTTTTTAAAAGAAATAGCGCACCTATATAAAATATAAATACAAAAATCCAAATACGGAAATAAATATCCATATTATGTTGTCGCTTATATTCTGCAAATTGCTTTCATAATAAATAAAGAAAACTACGTAGCTTGACTATAACCCCCCCGTACCCTCACGTAGCCCTGCGTAGCTTTCTACCTAACCCCTCCCCCCCTTGGCCAAACCACGTAGTTTATGAAAGCTCCCTTAGTAGATACAGAGTACCAAAGAATAAGCTTGATATTATTATTTATTTAATAGACAATTCCAACGGATGCAGGCGTCTCTAAGCACTATAGCAGTCGGCGCCCATGAATACAAACTCTTTGGTTCGTCATCTAGATTCTGGAATCTGGAACCTATCCTCTATAAAGATTTGATGTTATTTATAATTAATTTTCTAACGGATGTAGTATCATTTAAATTTCTGAAATTATCAAGTAATTAACTATTTAAAATTATATTTTAATAGTAGCTAAATTTGCTCTTAGAAATACTTGTATTACTAGAGCATAAATTATTATTTGTAATTGTTCGCGTAGATGATCCGTCACTCGACTACCGTATCGTGAGATATTATCCACCTCACGATTAAAAGGCTATTTTACGGTATTGTTGTATAATATTTACTTTTCTTCGGAATAAAAATCGTTTATTATAGTATAATCGTAGTTGATAAAAATTATAATAACAGCTTTTTAAAATACGATGTGCCTGTGAGCTATGCACAAATTTCTAAAAATCTTTTAGATGTTATATTAAGTAAGTATTTCTAAACAATATTTAAAAAAAATATTACATCAACTTTGTCTGTCTTATCAAATTCTTCACGGCCGTGACTTTAATTCCTACGTCCGCGTCCGTACAAAAATAATATGTTTCGGTCCATGTGAACGCACACCTTAATGCTTAATAAAAAAATTATTTCAAACCATTCTAAATAACACTGCTCAATGTCCAGTATTAATCGTTGTATGTGACTACTTCCGGTCAACTTAAGTGTTTTTCAAATAATCGTTGTGTTGATTGTGAAAATGGTTTTTGACTCATCCAAGCTCATGAACACAAATAGTTATTATGTCTTAGAAATACAGTTATTGAAAATTTTAACAATTCTTTATTATATTTTTTTACAGATAATTATGTAAACTTAAAAAGATATTTATGTGGAAGATTTTATAAAGCTTTTTCCCTAGAAGCATGTTCTTTGCACAATTAAACATAATGTGGTAAAATACCTAAACATTATCTACTGAATTTTTATTATTCGTTAGTAAAGCATTAATTACTTTGCAGTAATCAGAAAATTAATACTGTAATTTATTCAACTGTTCATCAAGGTGTAAAATTTATTTGAAATTAATTGATATTTCTAAATATATATTAAATAATATAATGGATTATTAAATAAGGAACCCTCAAATAATAAGTTGACTTTATCTAAATCGACATTTAGATCTAATAAGGAATCTTATCTTACAAAGGTAGCAGAGAGAATGTGTGGTAAATTATAGCAGATGTGGATTGATGCATCTAACATGTTTTCTATTAAATTAAGCCATCTCATTTCTATTATCACTTATCTTATCGCTATGCTAATCTGATATTATCGACGCCAAAAGGACGCCAAGTCAAGCTGCTGCAGAGAGATTAGCAATGAGTTAATCACGTTAGTACGGCCAATGCGCACTCATAATGGCCAACAGATGGCAGATGCGGTTGCCTATAATTGAATCAACTTTATCTGTGAGTATAATAGCCTAGGGTCGTTGCGGGTGGTTGCTCCCTGAACTTCACTAACGGACTATATCCGACTGTCAGTAAAATTCCCGTTTTTGGATTTATTTTCCCTTTTACTAAATAGCATCTCCATAACTCATTGTATCTATAGTTAATACACTTTTTTTGGTAAAACCTAAAACAATACTATCTCAATTGATAATATATGTTGATTTATTATATATTGGATTGCATCATTGCATTATAATAATATTGCACAACGAAAATACCATTTAAAATAACCTTCATTTTTTGTTATAACATTTTCATGCTTAAGCGTTTCTCGTTGTTTTAAAGGCACGTTAATTTCACATTTATTAGAAGTTACATGACATATTAAAATTACAAACACTCAGAAAAATTCTATTGTAGGCAGTCGCTCACCCCTAAGTGACATCTAAACAATAAAGTTAGATTGGAGCAGCTTTGAAACATAAATAATAATCACTTGCAGTTCTATTTGCAATTCCCACGTTCCGCCTTCAGCAAAGCCGCACGCGTACGTTACACACATTAAATATATAGCAAATCCGATTCATATGTTAATCCACATAACATCGATATGTCATACGCGTTCACTAAACCACATTTATTACTCTTGTGTAAACATGTCAATAGAAAAGATTTGCAGTAGGTCACAGCAAACATAAACTTATACTATTATTCGAATTACAATAGAAATAATTTTTATTACATTTTCTGTTTATAAAGTACGGCTTTTTTAAAGTAAATATTAATATAAATAGTGTAAAGCTCTGTAAACTCAAATAAAAATAAATATACAACACAATAAGTAACATTATTACACCAGTGTATTACCGGTATTTTCCTGAGATAGTATACCATATCTATAGGATAATCTTTGTTTAGGTCTTATTTTGGTATATCGTCTAGAGGACTTTATATAGTTAATATACTTTACATAATACGACGTTTTATACTGTAATTTTAACATACTGTCATACACGTAGTATCGTGTACTAATATGTACTATATATATGTATACACGTATGCATTAGTCTAAAGGCGCGGATATTGTACCGATATAATATGCAACATCAGTGCCCCGATTTATATCGGAATTTCGTTCGAGGGAAGTACTATATAGGACCTACATCAAATTGCATATTTTCATAAGATTACACATAGTTATTTACGAGATACGCTATCTTGCAACTCAAGTCTAAACGACGCAAATGGAGACCTCGATGTACTATGTATTATAACAGTTGTATGTTACTTGAGAATGCAAGGAAACAAGCTTTCTGTAGTTCTATCTGTAATGTACTTGATTTATATTTAGTGTAATAAAGAATTTAAGAACAGACTGTATTCTTTCTCCAAAAAATAAAAACGAATTAACTTTAATCTATGACGGAAGTAAAAAGAAATACGTAATTAAAAAAAATTTTGAAGACATTTATAGTAGAAATTAAGAAATTATACCGTTCTTATTTGGATATCCATGAAGATTTCTCATTGTTTTCAAGATTTCATTATGTTATGCTTTCAAAACTATATTTTGAATACCAACTCGGTCACAATGGAATACTACTAATAAATTTATATGTACATATTTAACATATTCTTTCTAAAGACAATATATTTTATTTGACATCATAAAAACATCATATACACTTGCGGGTTATATTTCATGTGTTGTTATCATCCCTTGCCCTGCCTGCGTGATGCAGTAAAACTAATACTACATTCGCTACCACTTAAGCACATGAGATTATTACCTGCTACTAAACTTGTATTTATTTGTTATCAGTAGTGTGTTTGTAAAACAAATATAAAAAGATATTTTTGATATTATTTGTCAAAATTACATTTGTTTGCGTGAGATTAAATATGTATATTTAATTAGAATATATTTCATTTAGGGCTATGAAAAAATAGTGTTTTGTTATTGAACATTAACTTTCAGCTTTTTTTTCTTGGCAAACAATTTTATTCATATGAATATTTTAATATAGGCATACAACATGAAGACTATGCGAGCACCTAAAAATAGCCATAAAATTTTAAGATTACTTTTGCACTCATACCTATATATACCGAACGCACCCTACATATTACCTACATACATAATAATATAGGTACATACCTACATAGATCACCTTGTTTCTACATTTTATGTTTATAACTCCACATAAAAATTTATATTACGTTCAGAAACCGTAGCAATTTTAAATAAAAACGTAAATTTAATACAAAATGTTACTGAACCGCCTAGACAATGTTTATAATTTTTAAGGTAAAGACACATATGCAATTATGTACCTATTCTATTATTGACATCTATCTAGCAAGACGTTTATCTCACTCGTATGTATTAAATTAAATTAATTTTATGGAAAACCAGTGTATAATAATGCGAAAATTCAAAAAAAAGTGTAAAAGTTTGGGATTATACTTGAAAAACTACCTTGAAAAGTTAGTATCTACAAACTTGACATTAAAAATTTAAAACTATTTTGAGAAAATTCTCATTGCAATATTTTAAAAATATATTATAAATTTTGTTGTTTTTCAAGTGAATTTTATTTTACTTGAAGTTTCTACAAATATGAATTCCTACCAATTATAACTATTTTTTATTTAATAATATTACGGTATGTGTTACGTATTAACTGTAGAAGAAATACAATTATGTATGTGTTAATCATTGATTCTTATTTTCGTTTTACGCTTTATTTGCGATAAAAATCAACAACTACTTCGGTGGCTATAAAAATATATGTACATAATTGTATAGGAATAAAAATGCTTATCCACTTTAATAAAATTAGTAATTATTGAGTAAGTATAGTAATTTTCTGGTTTGTCTTAGGGCATACGATTTTATTTAACATAGATGGTTTAGTAACTGAGATTAATATCTCTGCAGGTACATTATAATTTGTAAATTAGTTGTAACCGTTTCGAAGATTTTACATTATTCTACATGTAATCGCAAACTAAATTTGCATAATCTATATACCCAAGATTCTTTAGAAATTATAAATTTAATTAAATATTCAAACGAAATTCATTTGCAAAACGTCAATTATCACATTGTTGAGATAATTTAGGTAATTAATCTTGCAGAAAAACATTGACTTTCGAAGAAAATGATTCAATTTGAAAATGGTAACGATTCTATTCCATAATTGCTACTGTAATTGTTTTAAAAAAATTTGTAAACTACACAGAAAGAAAAGATTAGCGATTTCAACTAAACATTAGTTGAAATCATCTAAAGAAATTCATTGAATTTTAGCCTGTTAATTAGATTAAACAATTCATTTAATTTGAATTACATGATTTTAACATTTAAAGAATTAATGAATCATAGTGACAATTAGAAGAATTGTTGAATTTGTTTTAATGGTTTGATGACTAAATGTAAATGTTTTATTTAATTGTATTATAAAAATGCTTAAATGATTAATTGAATTGACTAATGAAATTTGATATTTTATTCAATTGTTTTAGATGATATATTTAAAAGTATAATTGAAATAATGAAAAATATTAGTTGTTTTCTTTATTCGTATTAAATGTTATGGACAATTACTTTAGACGATTTATTCACTTATATTTAAATAATTCCATTAAAGCTTGTGTATGCTTTATTTAATTAAAATGGTTGATTTTACTATTTTAAGTAAATCATTCTTTCGTACCATATATATACAAGGTGATACATAATAAATTAAAACAATTGCATATTTGGCTTTGTAATTCACATTTTAATTTGGTTTAAAAAAAATTACAATAATACATACATCAAGTATAGATAATAAACATAAACTTAAGCTATATAAATATGATAGATACAATAAACTGCACATAATATACTACATCAAATATACATAATAATAGATACATAATATAAATACTTATTATAAAACAAAAAAAAAAAAAGTGCTTAAGAAAAAAAGTGGTTAAGAATGTGTTCTCCTGTACATATTCATTTTTAAAATTAAATATTTTTTCAGGCATATTCAGTATCAGATATAAATAAAAATTAAAATAAATTTTAAAAAAATTATTTACTTCTTTTTAAATCTATTTTAACTTAAAATAAAAATAAATAACTTGTATTAAGGGGTTACATGGGTTTACTCGACGAAAAGACGGCCTATTTTTAACAATGCTTTTTCCATATAAAAATTAAAATATTTTATAAAATTAAAACTTCAAAATAACTAGTTAATTAAAACCAATAAAATATAATAATTATATTTTTAAGTTCTCAGCGCAGGTGCTTAAGTTTTAATTTTATTAATTTTTATAAGTTAAGAATTTACACATTAAAACATAGGTACACATTTGACATAGAATTTCTGAAATTTTCGTAGAAAAATATTTAAAATGAAGCCATTGCGACGCAATTTCCGGTGACCCTTCGGAAAAATGGTGGGTCCGCGTTGACACAGAACTCATGATAGGATCATATGAAGAAAAAAAAAGTTTTTTAGTTAAGAGCATAAACTAGAACTTGGACGAAGGGATAAAAGTGAAAATTGGATTTTTGGTTAATCTTTTTACAAAAAATGCAAATTTTGGTGAAATTTGCTCTACCTTTTTCCTTAAATAGTTGTAGTCCTTCTGTCCTTCTGAATTGTATCTCGAAGACCTGTGTAAAATTTCATCCAAATCGGTTCAGTAGTTCTTGAAAAATCTTGACAACCGACTATGAAAACACAGTTTCCAAAAAAAAGTTTAAAGTTTTGAGTGACGCAATCAAACTGGAAAATAAAATTTGTTTTTTAACTTACATGGAATAGTCGATTCCAGGGCCATAAAGTAAAGAATCCACTGCAGCTGCAATGTCAATTAATAAGACAATAAAGGAAATTCTATTTTTTGAAGCCGTAAACCCTTAAAATATTATTAAATTTACCAAATTTTGTTGATTCTTGGTACTATTTTCATCATTTAGTTTTGAAGTTAATCCAGAGCTAAAGGGTGAAGGCGTCCTGGAAATTTTGTTAAGACAGTCTCGCACTTGAGTATTTTTAACCGCAGATACGTATTATCAGCCAGAGGAGGTGGATATCCCTGTAAACGTGTAAATGTTTATTTTGATATACACAATAAAAATATATTACTGTAAATAATAAATGACTTACCTTTTCTTGCCTCCACTCAAATAATTTTTGTCGAAATTTCACCCGTAAAGAAAAATGTTCAATTGGTATCAGAACACAAATATCTTCTAAAGTTAAATACTTGAGAGTTTCGTTATCAACTGATCTTTCTAAAAATGTTTCAAACTAATCACACTTTATCAATTAAAATTTTTTATTTTAAATACCGTTAAAAATCGGAATTAATTCTTCCAAGCTCCACAAATTTAATAACTGCTCTACTATACAGATTCGTCGGTATTAATATTATAATACAAAATTTTATTATTTTCCATGTTTAAAACGAGCACCACATAAAAGTAAACTAATTAGCACGTTTAAGATGGATGAAAAAATGAATAAACAATGCAGGTACAGGATGCAGGGCGATGATAGTAATGTGCAATATTGCATTTAGTTATAAACATTCAATGATTAGCTGTTTTACCGAATGTAATTGTTTGATTTATTTAATAAAGATATAATGAGTTATCCAAACAATAAATGAATTAATGAAATTTTTATTAAAAGTATTCAATTCAATTAAATGAATTTACGAATGATGTATGTATCAAAGTCATTAAATCTTTAAATGTATTACCTAAAGAATTAATTAAAACATTTACTTTTATTCAATAATTCATTGAAAACAAATCTTTCAAAATTAGAAAGAATTATTAAATGAATGAAAGATTATGATTTAATGAAATGGTTACTTTTTGTAAGCAATTTAACAAAAGTTTAAATGATTCGACTAACAGAAATCATTTATTTTAAATTAGATATTTTTACTAAACTGATAATTTGAAACAGTGAAATACTGTAATAGAATTATATAAACTTTAAATGAATTATATAATTTCAACTCATTTAATTTAGATTAGATGAAAACTCGAATTTATTTCTTTCTGTGTATCCAATTGATCACCTTTACGAATTTAATTTTACACCGCCGGCAGTATGTGACTGTATACCTAGAATATGTTACGCCAATTGAAAAAATTTTTCTATTTCAATTCATTATTATTTGTCGTCTTTTGTTAGTTGTTTAAATAACAAAAAAAATTTAGGTATACAATGTGTTTTTCATGCTAACGTGGAATTAACGAAATTTAAATTTTATTAAACAAAATTCATTTTTATTTCTGCTTCAACTGCAAACAACATTTTATTTAATATTTTAATTTAATTGGATGCTTATTTAGTATTTTGATAGTGAGAAATAGTTGATAAAATCTGCCGCGAGATTGTAGAACTGAGGAACGACCAAAGCGTAGCAAAAAGGAGTCCGATAATTACAGATTTAGTCACTAAACATACGTTAGCTTCAAATAAAACATGTTCTGTTCAATATTTTTCTGAAAAAGTAACAGAATGATTATAAAATGTAATTAACATTGCTTTTATTTTAGCGTATAAATATTAAAATACTTTACTGCCGGCGACCGACAACACTAAAGTACTTTACAGCTACCCGCCAGTTTTAGGTTAAAAGCACTTGCGTTTACGAAACATGAGACTTGGACAATTGATTGACAATAAAATAACCTTTTTATATTATTTCCAAAAAAATTATGCTTTGATTATCTAGATTTCTCTTTCTAAGTAAAATTAACAAACTACGATTACAAATGATTTTAGTACTGAACATCTCGAAATGTTATACTGATTAAGTATTTGACAAATTAGAATAAACTTAACTTTTTTGTACGATCTGAACTACCCTTTGAATAATTTATAAAAAAAGAACACGTTACCAAGTATTTCGTGCTATTCAGTTTACTAACCGAGTACAAGTAAACACGCAGTCCAATAATTACTACTCCCATAATTACAAGTCTGGCTATGATTAGAACCTGCCTGTTCGTTAAAATGAACATTTCTTGTATGTTTTACTTAATAGCCTATAGCAAAACGTTTAAATTTGCTTAACCATCAAGAAGCTGACAACTTAGATTTGATAAGTATAATTGAGTTCTCAATTTCGTGCAATTTATTTTATGTTTCTGATATTCTTCTGAGATGTGTTACTGCTTACTTTAACATAGCATAATTGCCCAGAAGCATAGTTAGTGGTTTATAACGAATGGATAAACACGAACATTGCATATTTTAGCCAATATACTAATAATTTATAGGTTTCATCATTTAAAATAAATTTTCATTCGCAAATTGATAAAAGCTTCCAACTCTATACACCTATTTCTTGTTAAAAGTTAGTTTTCTACAGGTAAATTGTATACATACTATATTAGTGTTGTTATAATGATATAACAACAATTGTGTACATTGTATATTATTTTACATTTTATTAGCCCAGTGAGTTCAACTAATAATGTACAAAATAAAATTAATATAATAAAAACTTTTGAAAATTAATTATAAGGAATGTAGTGCATTATAGCAGTTTTATATTATAGAAGGACTTGGAATATTAGTGTTTACAAGATGATAAATAATATTAACATAATTTATATAAATTCCACCTTAAAAGTCGATTGTATATTAAATGACTACATTAAATCACAATTATTTTATAGTTTTATGTCTAATATAAATACCAAGGTATGTACAAAATTCAATTTTTTCGATAATAACGTTTGAAACGTGTGGTTACTACTTTAAATAAGAAATTTCTAGTACATTTTTGACGAAAATCACTTTATTGATAAATGACAAAAATTATATTTTATACAAAAGAATTATGTTTTATTATTATGTTTTCAGCAATAGATAACACAGACCTCTGGGCACCTTTATCTCTATTAGTACATTTTTCACATCATTATTAATGTTTATTTCTTTTTAAATGTTATTTTACTTTTGTAACTGGAAGTTTACCTAACTGAAATTTCATTCATCTAATTTCGAGTTAGAGAGGTTTATTAGTCTATTTATTATAACTCAAATATTTTCACATGGCGTTTATTAATTTTCTATATAGAAAATATGATTTTTGTATAATTTTTTTAAGTACAAATACGTTTTAAATCACTCTTAATCATGCTGCGGTATACTGTTCAAGTATACAATAGATCTCAGGGCCGCGTTAAGGCATATGAGTACCCTAGGCATATTTTTTTGCCCCCCCCCTTTAAAATTAAAATTTGAACTTATTTTAACAGCATTATATTTATTAGCAAAATAAATATAAACTCCGAGAAAAAATTTATTTACTTAAACAGTAGACATTTTTTTATTCTTTGTTTATTTTTATTCTTTACTCTCTTACATCTATGCGACACTTAAAAATTGTTTATGTTTTCTAAATGTAATATGATTTTTAAATAAGTACAATTTACAATCAAGTTTCTATTTATGTTACATTTTTTGTTAGAATTAATTAATGTTTTTGCCGCCCCCTAAAAGACTGCCGCCCTAGGCAGCTGCCTTTCTTGCCTAACGGATAAATCGGCCCTGATATCTCTCCAGTATGTTCCAGCTTATCGGCAACTTAAAAATTGTATTATTAAAGTCAGTTCTAAATTATAATATGAAAACAAAAAGAAATGTTTAAGTAGTATTTAAAAAATCAAGTATAGAAATTTTGCGGGGATTTTGATTAGCTGATTGATTACACTTAATCTATTAAAATTATTCAGAGTAATAATTCAGAAACCAGTTAATCTTCAAAAATTAATACTGGTATATAAACTATGTGCTTGAACTAAATCTATCAAAATATATAATGTAATATGTTGATTAATGGTTAATTTATATAAATAATTAGTCCGAGCTACGCACGTAATACTGATAATTAGATTAATAATTAATTCTGTTTTACTATAAGAAGTTTTTCTACTTATTCTATAGTTAAGTGCACGAAACTTCACTCAACATATTTTAACACGAATTTATAAAAATTTGATAAAATACATTTCATCTTTCACGACAGCTGAAACAGAATGGCCTGCTCATAAAAAATATAGGGTGCAATAAAAAGCATCAAATTCAGTTTTATTATGAAACAGTGTATAAAACGCGTTTTTGATGAATAATGTTATCGCGGACGGCAACTTGGGTTTCTAGTCACGTTCAGTGGTCCCGGATAATCGACAGTTGCGCCCGCCTTGTTACAAAGAAAGACCCAGAGTAAAGAGCTTCTGCATCGAAACGCTTTTTTAGTGTTTCTAAGCAACTATTGGAACGTCTAAAGCGAGAACGAGAAAACGACATAGAATCAATTTTACGTTGAACCAAGGTACACATTGTAGTCAAGTTTGTATAGGAGATTCTCGTTCGGGGAATTTGGACTGTTATTGTCAGAATTTCAACTGTCTTGTTTCTTTTACAAACCTTTTTCTGTTTTGGATCTTTTAGTAATAAAAGCTAAAAAAGCAAGTGTTTGTCGGTGTTACTTTCAACTAATTCTGTACTTAAAATTTTTTAACTTGATCAAATACTTAATGAATCTGCGCTTTCAACTTTTTTCCCAGAAAATTAAAATAGCTGCTGGCGGTTATGTTACTACATATAATTTTAATAACAGGTTTTTAGCTACATCATCATAATTGCTCGCACGGTAGATTTTCAAAATTTATGTAATAATTCTGTTTTAGTAAATATCGATACACTGTTTTTCTAATGCACTAACTTCGCTAACCGAAAGTATCTTTCTTGTGCGACAATGTCCAGTTATTGTTCAATTTATTAATTTATTTGTACGTATTTAATCTTTAAGTAAAAGTTCTAAGTTTGTGTTTTATAAGCACAAGTATTCGAGTTATTTTCATTAACATGAAAGTCATGAAAGCTATTGTAAAATTAAAATAAAATGAGGTTTACATCTCAGATTTTATTTATTTTATACTTTTATAATATTCATCTATATAATAATATACATGCTGAATATTCTCAGCCACATTATTTGTTTCAAATAAAGTTATGTTTTCTGTTATGTATTTCAAGTATTTTCGCATACATGGCAATCGACATAGAGGGTTAAAGATTTTCGTTACTGCTACCGGCGCAATATTGAAAATGTGTGTACAAGTGTACACTAGTAATTATTGAGATTGTTCAAATGTGCATAGTAAACAATTTATTCTTGATGTTAGATTGCATTAATTTCAATGTTTTAACCAAATCAGTATATTAGAACCACCACCAAGTGCACTACACGCTTAATAGAACTAAAATGCACAAAGATTATAATTTTCGCAAACGTTTCCACCACATATGGTAGATATAACAGGCAGTGAATTATTTTATTTGTGAAAACTTGATGTATATTTGGTGTTATCAAAATAATACCAATATCAATAAATTGCTAAATATAATTTATTATAATGTCATAATAATGTTAACTCTAATATCTTAATATCGTAATTTTCAATATGCCGTACCGTCAATGGGCGTTGGCGATCAAACTTGGCTGAAGTCAAAATGACGTGCTATAGGGAATTTGATTAATGGGGTGGTTTTCCGTTGCCTTCCCTATAGCTCACAGATCTACATTGGGCTTAAGATTTTAGGAGCGTATTCAACGCGACCAGAATTTGAACCGCGGTCACCCGCTTCCCAGTCGGCCCTGTATAGTCCAGTCAAAATAGAATTTCACCTGGATATAATTAGAGGGAGCGATGATTTATAAAGTAATATTGAAATTAATCAAAGAATTCATTTTTGGTAAAATGTTTTGAAGGCTCTTTACAAGGTAGTTGCTCAGTTCCGTTGGATTTCTGTTTAACAGTCAGGTCAATTGTTTGTGGTATGTTAACAAAAATTAAAGGTGGGAGGCAAGGGAAATTTAAATACAGCATACTCGGTGGGCCACCCATACTATAAATAATAAAAGATAAGCAAAAAACGTGTAATATAAATAATAAAGATTTTGTTAAAAATAACTAATATAAATTTTAGGAGTACTTAATGAAATCAAACCAAGGCCGGTCCTGTTCAGTAGTAAGAAACAACACATTAACTATGAACAGATCAATGGAACGATACATCATCCGAAGTATGGACCTGATAAATGAACTAATAGAATTGAATTACCCACTCTGTATCTTTAAGTTCAGCTCTATACGCTATGATTTATAATAAGGAAATTGCTACATAAAGAAAAGAGTTTCGAAACTCCAAGGAATAATAGATCACGGAATGAAAAACAAAATAAGAACCAAAATAACAAAAAAAAAGCTTTTGTTAAGCTGGTTTCAAACCTTTAGTTAGTTCTTGAACCGCTATGGACTGCAAAGTTAAGATATTGGACATTTTTGTAATCGGCTCTGTCGTTGGGATTCACTTTAAAATTATTTTCCAGTCTATACATTTATATAAATCTTGATTCACTTAATTTATCAGATTATTCCTTGTAAAAATTGATTGATATCTACGAATCAACAGCTTACAGCCATGATTAAGGAAGATTAAAAACCTTCAAAGAGACTCAAATCAGAATATTGATAAGTTTTAATTGTATTTTAGTGTTTCTAAAACAGTCTTAGGTCATAGTCGTTCCAGTCATACCACCTATGACTGGAACGAATTATCATATAAGTGTCATTTACATATAATTTTTCTTCTTCCTCTTCTTCTTCGTTTTCTTCTTCTTTTTCTTCTTCGCTTCAAATATTAAGCAACTTTGCCTGTTATATTTGTTTTTCCTATGCATTTATAATGCATATATAATAGCATTTACTGGTAATCAATCCTTATTCAACGACATGTTCCTTGTAACTTTTTCTGTAGTTTTCTTTTATTTTGATTTAGATTATGTATATATCCAATTTATCTTATGTCTTCGTTGCTCAGCCTATCCATTCTACTGCAACCTGTTTCACTCTTCGGAGAAATTTCATTTCTTGTGATTGGATCCGGCTTTCTAGCTTTTTTGTTGTGGTCCATACTTCACTTCAGTATGTAACCGTTGGTACTGCTGTCGTCTTATGGAACTTTATTGGGTTTCTTTTCTTGTTTTATGTGTTTTTGTTCTTATTGGTGATTTGTTTATAAAAGCTATTATTTTCGTTTTTTCGGATCATATCTTCATTTTTTTGTTTTTCTTCATTAATTTAGTATGGATTTGAATTTTATAAGAAAGTAAATGGAATTATAATTTAAAGTAATTTTAGATTTTTGGCGTTATCGTTATTTATTTGTATTAATTAGTACCATTACCAATATTATAAATTTGCTATTCCAAAAACGAGATCCTTTCTTTTTACATATTTGAAGACTAGAAAAAACCGAAATAGAAACGGCCAGAAATAAAATCTATACTGATTCATTATTTATGTCTACGATAGTGTACTTTAGGAAAATATATTAACGTATTTTCTATACGTATAGGTTTAATGCTATAATGAAAATGACAAGTTACACTCTATTAAAAAATTAAAAATTTCTGGAGCTGATAGACTTTAAGGGGTTTCACACCTTGGCGTATGGAAAAATTGGTATAAAGAGTAAAATTTTTTCTAACGCAGTTATTAAGTAGGTACTATTATATAAAATAAATTTCATTTTACACATGCAGGTACATAGTAGTTTTATGAATAATTTGACATGAAATGAATAAAAATTATTAAATAATGATGGAGATATAAGCTATCGAGTAAAACGCTCTTTAGAAAATCCTGGCTTAAAATTTAATTTTTTTCTTATATAAAAAGGTAATACGTAAGATGTAGCATATAGAAAATTTGTTTTTATTTTTTTTGTAGAAATGACAAGTGTTTGAAAAAAATGTTCTGATTTTTAACGAAATTTTGAGTTTAAAAAATTTATAACTAATGAACGTGACACCCAATTAAAAAAATTCTATGCTACATCTTAGATAATATTATGTGGAATATGTGTTTTAAATTTTAACAAAATCGGTTAAGTAGACCTTGAGATATTTTTTCCACCAGTTTGAAATATGTAGTTTTGAGAAAAACGCTAAATGAAACAGTACCTACTGCGTTATCGGCTCTTTAGCACGCTCACTTCTAATTGCTATAAATTTGGAAGTAATTTGAATTTTGAAATGATTAAACGTTTACAATATTCTTAAAAGTACAAATAATATATCAGGCCAAAAAACAAACATTCGGTTTTTTGAAAATCTCGGGGTAGTGAAACCCCTTAACAGATTTGCATTGGGCAATGGTATGACCATCTTCATTTTGATTCCCCAAAGTCCCGAGTTTTTAATAAGTGAATGGCAAAATCTTTGATCTTTGACACTATTTTAGTTCTAATTAGTTCGTTCATTTATTAACAATTTAAAATTTCGGTTTTTTTATTAATAAGAATTGGAATTGGTCTATTTGATACTGAATTTTAGATTGGTATTAAATTGTTAACCAATAATCTAAAAAACCTGGCGATCTAAAACAATCTGACGATCTTAAAAACTTCACACCCTATAGAAGGTTGAAAACCTTCAAAAATCAAAATAAAACACACACATGACCAGTAGTGTGGTGTGTGGAAAGCCTAAATTGCCCAAAAGCCTGTAAAAGCCTATGATCCGTAAGTTAAGCATCTAGCAAGATTGACAACCAGCTAGATTACACAAGTTTACAAATTCGGGTCAACTTTTGGACCCGAATGATTCTTAACGTTATTTGATGATCTTCAATCCATGTATCAAGATTGGTTATAGTTTTCGAGTTCGCGTTGAACCAAGTCAGCTGACTACGTTGCATTAAACATCTTTTGGAAGTTGTTTTTGTACTGTGATTGTGCTTCGGAACGTGTGAAAATGCAGAGAAAACATTGCCAAGTCGATTCAAAATGTTTTTGTTACGTTTGTGGACGTTATGTGCTCAAAGAAAGTAGAAAAATCATGACAAATGCACTCAAAGATGCGTATATGCAGTACTTTGGTTTTTTTGCCAAATTACCACAAGATTGGAGCTCGAATGTCTTTCAAGATACATTTTCTGCATTCACATTATTATGTCATTGACATCTTGATTTGAAACCCCAAGTTTGGTGGGAAAAAAATCAATAAATTTTATATCAAAAATCGAAAGGCGATACAAAAGATTTTTTGACGAAGGCATGATGAGCGACTACTGTTGGACCCTAATGCGTGAAACAGATCCCAAGCAGTATAAAAGACTTAGTTCAACCTCTGTTTATTTCTGATTTATACTTTTTAATTCAATAAATGGTCGTTAATGGTCAAAAATAGTACCTAATTATAATGAATTTAGTGAATATTTCGAAAACTA
Source organism: Cantharis rufa (assembly GCA_947369205.1). Taxonomy (NCBI): domain Eukaryota; kingdom Metazoa; phylum Arthropoda; class Insecta; order Coleoptera; family Cantharidae; genus Cantharis; species Cantharis rufa. The sequence goes on along the minus strand of OX376303.1, from coordinate 35,165,225 downwards.
GAACCAATTTTAAAAACGGGCTGCTGATTTGGATTCAGCCCCCCCCCCCAATTTTTGGTTGCACAGGTCCAAAACCGTGTATACTTGCGTTTTTATTCAAGTTCTCACAGAACCATGAGTGCTAAGTGTACAACTTGGTACGTTAATAATACAGAATCATAGATCAACAGATCCCAAAGAGTTAAAAAAGAAAAATAATATAACTTTTTTTAAATTTTTATAAAAAAAAAGCTTGAACAATGTAAAGATACATTTTCAAATTTTCTAAACTTATAACAGATTCACACGCACCACAAACCACGCTCTAAGACTCCATATGGAAAAATACAATTATATGATACCTACTAAGTAATGGCAAAAACACTTATCTACAGATTTTATTGATATTATAATATATTGGGTTAATTGAGTCGATGGCAATCTAGTCGACTTACAATAATTTATCACTAATTTAATTTACACAATTTTGTTCAAGTACATATACAACGCTTTTGCTAAGACCTGCACTCTTCATAAATTTTCTTTAGGACTTAATTAATTTTTATATCCTTACAATGTTCCTTAATTTGGGCAAATAGTTTCCTACCGGTCTCACTAACATGTTAAATTAAAGAGATGTTGCAGGCTAGAGGAGTAGACATTAAACTGGTCTCAAAGAATTACATCTTTAGTTTTTCAGGACAAATTAGACAATTTCAGATGATTTCCAGACAAATCAGGAAATTTAAGTGGAGTAACCTAAAGGAAATTATTTTATTTTTATGGAAGATCTCCTACAATCAAATCCAATTTTTTATTTTAAATTTATTTGGTTTCAGTAGCCAATAGGATTTTAAAAAATTAACAATTAAAGTGTATCGATCGTTATCTAAAAGTTGCTGGTTTTCTTATACCTACGTAGGGTAAGGTAAGGTAATTCCGTGACATAGGTAATGTCGTGATAGTTTTTGGAATAGGCGTAGCTACATTGCCTATCAACAGATTTTGAACATCAAGGAGTCCTAAAAATACCGCTTTTTATGACCTAACCAGATATGCGATTTTTAAGGGTATAGGTTCAAACTTGAAACGGTCAGTATAAGAAAAGTAAGCAAAAGATACGTTTTAGTCAATGTTAATTTTCGGTGTAATCGTTGTTTGTGTTATTTGTAGCTGTAATTAAGGTAATTTTAAACTAAAATTAATTTTGTTAAATTCATTTTAAAGCTTATGTTTGGTAGATTATTTTATGTATTTTGAAAATTTTTCTAGAATTTTTAGTGCCTTATGAAATCCTTAGGTAAAGTAGCGCAATTTATTCTTAGGTTTGATAAAATTTATTTCACCTTTTTAATTAATTAATGCAAAAATAATTTTTATTATCGTTAATTTGTTAGATCAGTACAATGTAATGCTATATTAAGCTCTTTTGAACTTGGAAAAATCATATTTGTTAAATTTCGGTGCTTAAATGGATAGGTATTTTTGTACTAGGAGGCAGCACCATCGGAAAAATAGAATATTTTATTCACAGTTTAGAATTTATTGTGCAAGAAGTTAACGAGTTTTTGGACAAAAAGATGCACTGCGACGGTGTTGTGGACCAAGCTCTCAGAAATCACAACGAAGCTGGTGTGACGCTCTTCCCCGTCCTCGACGTAATAAGCCACGAAGGGGTGGATGGTGGCGGACGTATTGTTCCAGTGAAACCCCTGAGCCTCGTCTTGCAGCACAAAAGCATAATTTTCAGCAAAATCGCATATCACTAAGAAATCGCCGGGCAGGAGATCGCACTTGATTTCTGCCTGGTGCGATATTGTTTTTTTGCAATAAAAGAGTGCCGGCACAGAGCAACCAATTTGCCACAGAAACTTTCCACGAATTACTCAGATGTCGCAATGTTAGTGTTACCTATCATTACCTGTCCTACCTGACATTACCTATCCCATTTTAAATGAAGGTGATAGTACGCAGTAAACTATGCTAATTTGCTGGTTTTACTTCTAGTTGATGAATTAATTTTGAAAAAAATATGGGTCATAAGAAAAGGGTAGTTCAAAAAGGTAAAGAACGGCAATACGATCAAGCCAGTCTTCTTCGGGCAGCACAACTAGTAAGGAGCGATAATTTTAGTTAATATCGGGAAGCTAAAGGAACTGGGGTTCCTTGGTCGACGTTGAAATACTTTCTTGTTAGAAATCAAGATAATGAACACGCTACGTTGCCAAAATTAGGACGCCCATTCGCTCTTCCTCCGGACATGGAACTCAAAATATTTCACCATATTAATACGTTGCTCGAGCATGTTTGCTGAATCCGATAAGTTTAGATAAACCTGTTGCATCTACATCAAGTTCTACATGCACTTCTGGATCTTCAAAATTGGATGATAATGGAGAAGAAGATTGGACATGTGGAAAGCGCAATGAGTAAAATTGTATGTGGATGTACAGAAAAAAACTGGTGCTAATTGGGTGCAATATTTTTTGTGTTTGACTCCATATCACACTCCATGTCAAAATGACTTTGAAGACAGCGAAGATGTGTATATGTGCAATATTTGTGAAGCCGTAGAGGAAAGTGCTAATTTTTTTAAGTTTTTCTTTAGCTTTTAGTTTTAATTTGTTTTAATTTCAAATTTTCTTTCAAAAACTTTCAAAAAAGTAGTGTAGTGTAAATAAATTATCTTTTTTACCTCCAATCAATTTTAAAAAAAAATTGGAGGTATGGTAATCGAAAAAAAATTTCAACTTTTTTTTTTTGCATTTTCGAGATCACCGTGTTCAGAAACGTAAAGATCTGCAAAAAGTAAAAAAAAAATTTCTGTGTCGGTCTGTCTGTCTGTCTGTCGGTCGTCAAATTTTGTCGATCGATTTGCTTCCGAACCATTCAACCAATTACGACCAAATTTGGTATGGTGGTAGGGTTCACGGTGGAAAGGTGAAAATAAGGTTTTCGTCGCGATCTATCAATCAGGAGTGCCACCACAAGAAAATAATACGGGATTTTTTAAAAATATTTTGTCTTGCGATATGTTATTTTAAAGGCCTTAAAAGGCTTTATCCAGAATAGGTAAAATTAATCTTCTATCTGTCGTCTGTCAAAAATCACAAGTTGTCAAAGTTGAAACTTTAAGAGTGAATAACTCAAGAAATGCTGAAGGGATCTTACCCAAATTTGGTACGTAGGTACATTGATCCTAATGGATATGAGAGCATATGTAATCCTTCGATAGAAATCAGTAATGCAACATGAAAAAAATAAAATTAACTTTTTTGTCAAAAACACGAAAAAAGTTTTTGTCGATCGATTTTCTCCGGCATTTCTGCGTCGATTGCAATCAAACTTATTGGACGTATGCCTCGTGGGCTGGAATGGTGAAAATAAGGTTTTGCCAGAGAAATCTTCACCAGGGCCACCACAATAAAATAAATAAAAAAAAATGAAAATGTCGTCGTATCTCCGGAAATGTTTAACCGATTCAGCTAAAATTTGGTGTGTCGATGGAGCTTTGAAAGTATAAGTATTGGTGAGAAAACAAACCGAGCCAATTGTAACAGGGCGGGGCAGGTCAGAAAAATTATAGAAAATATTAACTGAAATCTTAATTTATATATTTTTTGTGAGAATTGGTCAGATGGCTGGCAAAAATAAAACAATATATTCAAAATTTTAATAAACGTTATAATTTTGTGACATGTGTCAAAATTAGGTTAATGTTGATTTGTATACCGAGTGCAGCATAAGAATTGAGTTTAGGGCTTGTAACAATTAATTTTAGAATACAAAAATAGGTGGTTCGGTGGGAAATATTTTATAATATCGTCGTACGGACTGACGGAACGTTACTTTATAAGTAAAAGGTTCTGCCACTAGGTAGCGACCAAGTTTAGGCTGTTTGTTAAATTTTTTCGCAAATGTTTTCAGAATCAGTAAATCGACAGTCAGTAATTTACAAAAATTTATTTTCGAAAAATCCGCTAGATGACCGAAAAAATTTGTTGTACCAATCTTGGAGAAATTTTATTTGTGACTTCTTACGGTATTATGTGACGTATATAAAAATTTTGGAAAATATTCAGTGGCGTACAAAAATAAAAAATTTTTTTCATTTTAGATTTTGTTAAAAAAACTTTTATAGATAGATTTAGGGTAGGGGGTGATACATATAGATATCTTTGCCAGGGCTACCGATATCTTTGTTAAGGCTACCACAATAGATAACAAAAATGAACATTATGTCATCGTATCTCCGGACAAAATTTGGTGTGCTGGTGATTGGAGGTATTGCGGCAGAGAGTGACGATATTTTTTATAAATGGCTTTAATTGATTAAAATTATTCTTTACGATTTTACAATTTTCATTATATCACGGCATTACCTAACCCATATCACGACATTAACTGTCCTATCACATTACCTTTACATTACCTTAAATTTTTGCCTGAACAAAAATGACAACAACAAAATTATGCTTCGTTCAATATACTTAATTTTTCATAAAAAGAGTTGCCTAATTGTAATATTATTACCTCCTGATCTCAAAATTAGAAAAAATTATTTATCAAGCCCAGAAGTAAGAGTTTTTCTAAAATATCACGACATTGCCTTACCTTACCCTACATAATATAAAAAAGCCCCTTTAGTTATAACTTTTCAAATGTTTTCCAATTTATTCTAAAATGTTATATTAAATTTTCTATAGAGATTACCTTAATCCATTCGAGAAAAATCGAAATCTCGTTAATCTATTCACTACTGGCACCGATGTCAGATATCTTTGAACACCATGATCCTGGGTTCCTGGGTACACACATACAAAATAGAAGTTGTACATAATCTGAGAAAAAAACCTACATCGACAGGACACGGAGCAGAAAATTCCACTTCAATGTTTGGTCGCGCCAGTTGCACTGTTGTAATCTATAGCCTAGCGGTGATCTATTGATAATAAAAAATAAAGACTTAAATGAAGAGGAATAAGATAAATTACAATAGTTTTGCCCAAAACAAATTTTAAAAAATCGGCAGCAGACACTGTTATTGACTTGTCAATCAATAACCTAATTTCAATGTACAATAATTTTTTATTACAATGAAAAGAAAATAAACAAGTTTAGCTGTTGTATTATTATGTAGGTATGTGTATGTATAGTAGTCGATAATAATAATTCCAATTAAAAGTTTAGTTCCTACCGCAGGTTAATAATGAAACATTGCTACATTTTTAGATGACCACGAATAGCATTCTGGTTGTGTATACAATGCAATTTAGGTTGTGTCTGGTATTTACTAACGTTGTTTTCAACCTTTTACAAATGGATACCATATTAATTTAAATTTTGCGCTTGTTCATTTTAAAGTATCTATTATTTCACTGTGCTGAAATTTTTAACACAATTTAAAGTTAATTATTGATTTATAGAAATTTTACAAATTTCTGAATATTTTCTGTAAATTCATTAACAATCTAAAAATATTGTATCACAAAATTTAATTCTTTTATGACATAACTTAGTTGTGGTTTAGTATATAAACAGTTGACTAGCATTGAGAAAACGTACAAAATTGATTTATTCTTCTAAATAAAATAGAAAACGCGACGCTTCCCGAGGAATACATTTTTAAGCACCCTCTGTGAAATCTCCAGGATGGGTCATGTAACTTCTTTATTTTTCTCGTTTCGCCTCAACTTATTCCGGTGTGTAGGTGGATGTTATTTATTTCTGCTTTATAATGTTTTATATTTAAAAAAAATAGGAGATACTTATTTCAATAGCGTTTCATATTCTCCAAAAAATATTCAAGAATTACGCTGTTACGATATTATTCATTAAGAGCTTTTACTTATACGGTCATCAGGATGAACGCATCTGTTAAAGCGTCATATTAAAAAGTGGGAACATGAATTGACAATATGTATGCTAAATAGAGATTTAAAACGATTCAATTGTCAATAGTATTGCAATTATGAAACCCTTCCGACAACGTTGTGACGTCCAGGCGTCAGCGTCACGTGTGACAGCACCAACGAAGGTTCAAAATTTATACTTTTTATTAGGGCTACATTCAAAAGTGTAAAATTGTAAAATTGAACTGGGGACACTTTTAATATTGTTCCATGTGTGAAATATGTAGGATCGTCGTGACACTTGTTTTAAGATATTGCAAACTATAACGTACATATTTCGATTTCTGTTTGGACATTTCAAATATAAAAAACTTTTAGGTTAGAAGATTTATGGATACCTATTGGATAATATATATTTTTAAATCAAAAATTAACTGGCAGAGACCTTTTATATTATGAATTGTGAGTTTGATGTGCGCGAAAATGGTAGCATTATATTAGGTATACATAATCGACATTTGTCTTTCGATAGAATATATCAGACCCCAACATTATAATACCAAACATATAATCAAACAAAGTTGGCAAACAGGCACTTGCATAACAATACGCAATAAAACGTAAAGTGATGGTACGACACGCAACAACACATTTGATAAATGTACATCGGTTGCGTTTTGAATAAAAGTAGGTAGGTACGATTGTTGACCGAGTGACAATGTTTAAAACCTCACGATCCGTGTATAAATATTGTAGTACCTATCCTAACAGAATAAGGGGATGTAGACAACAGATTATCAATATACAGGGTTCTCTTATATTGTTTGCCCATTTACCGCCAGCTAAGCTGTCTGTTTGCTAACACTTTATACTTAGCTGTGAGCAACACCTTCGTTCTCTATAACCAGCATTAAGGACTAATATTGCACGTAAGATTATTATAACGGCCTGTCAATGCGTGATTTAGGTTCATCCAGGTGTATTTATATAGGACAGTGTAGTTCAGATTTAGCGGTTTTTATAAACATGACGGCAACTTTGATCTGTAATCACAAATACTGCATATGAGAAAGAATAAATATTTCCATTTGTTTTTCACTTTCAAAATATGAACATTTCAAATCTTTCACGAACGACAATGATTTTGAGCAAGTGCGAAAAATAATATTTGCTTTACAGCTTATTTTACAAATCAATGGCCAACTTGCATTTGAAGAACTTCTCGTTTAGGTATGCTAGGTACCAATATTTTTAAATAATTTTATTTGAAAGCAAACTTATTACTCTGTATAATAAAAAAGAACTCTCCAATAGTTGATGATCACTGGTAAACTCAGCAGCATAGAAAAGTTTTATCAATAATTGTTAAAGCTGTAAAAAACATTTTCCAACCGCTGCTGTTCTAATGCTCCTATCAGACAAAAATTCTTTTATAATAAAGTAAGAACAATTTATTTAAAGTTGTCATTTAAGAAAATTGAATTCCAAACAAAACGATTCCAATCAACGTCTACTGATTAAAAATCTCGACATCCGACATCGGCGGCAATTACATTTATTGTCTAAATTAAAATACAAATTCAAGTTAGGTATAACTTAATAAACTAATTTTACAGAACAGTGACGTAACCAGTGAGAGTTGTGTAGGAACACTTAAATATTTAAAAAACTTTTTTGATTAATTGCGAAAATTTCCATATGGGATTCAACATTCCGTTCCTGCAAGAGATAAAAATTTCTAATATGTATCTAGTTTTATTATCTTTAAATTATCTTAAAATCGATAATTGCATTGAATTCTCTACCAATAGCTGTAACATATAAATTGTGAAGTATTAATACTTTCACACGACGATTTATTGAAATTTAACTTTTAAAGTAATAAATATTGAAAATTATCAGTTCATCGGATACTTACGAGTTAAATGAGAGTACAATAACAACGTAAAGTAATTAATTCTTGAAATTGTTTTCTATTGTCACCGACAGATTGCTCTGGCATGTTAAAAGCTTACTTTTCAGGCGTGGTTAAAGGAGGAGCAGAAACACACGCCCCTGAATAGAAGACCTCCATGTTAGCTCATTCTTCACTGACTTCGGACATGTTAAGTCTTTTGGCACATTGTCGCAGTTCCAGTATAAGCATGTGTGCATGTGTTTGTTATGTTCCTTTGGTGGAATCATTTATTTATTGGTCCAACATTTGTTCATAAGCTTTAAATATCCCATATTTTTAAATTTAACTTGAATTTTCAATCTTTACGTTTGACTTAACTCATCGAAAAATTGACTTCATAGGATAAAGGTGGGTAAGAGCTGAAGACATGAGCTACCTATATTTGCATTTCAGTATGCAATATACAGGTTATAATGTCTTTATGTGTAAGTTATAACCTACGCTCGATAACCTCCAGTACTTGTGTAAAGGAAGATTGATTACTTTGGTACTCTGTAATATTAATAATAAATTAGGTGACTTATTAATATTAATTATTTTTTGTACATCGTTTGGCTAATATCAGGATTCTTTTTTATGTGTTATTTTTATATCCGTAGCATATCAGTCAAAAAAATGTGAAGAAGGTTATTGAAAATTTAGAAAAAAGAGAGGAAATATTAAATAATATAATTTTTTCATTTCTAAAATTAAATGTTACTTGAAATGTAATTTAATTTTTATATTGTCAAGTAGAATAAAAAGTATTATATTATGTACAAGCTAAATACAATAGCATCTTAGATGCTAATAATAAGTATAGTAGGTTAATTTTACCCTACTAATTGAAATATTAATAAATACCTATGCGACAGCAGCAAACAAGGAAATTAGAAAATTAAATAACATTGAAGCAAATATTCAAATACCTAAATAGTAAGGTCGCAGAAAATCGAATGCCTTGTATTTAGGAGTGACAACCGAGGCATTAAACTAAACGTATACGTTGTAGCGCTTGGGAATTGGCATTATTGTGCCGCGTCGTCGAGCGTCGAGGGGCGCGATAATGGGGCTGCTCCCCCGAGATTCTGCATTAGGAGACCCTTATAAAATTGTACTAGAAAGAAGTGTTGATACTTTTTGTTAATGTGTAAACCTATACTAACATTTTGTATGTTCTAAATTCGTTACAACCACGACTATAATAAACAATTTGATTTGTGACAGAGATTCAATTACAATAATTCCAGTAACAATTGAATTTAATCCGGTTTGTGATTTTAATTCACCTAGCAATTATGATTTCAGCTAATGTAGTAAATTAAAAAATACAAAACCAATTTTAATACCATTATTTTGAAATGTTGCTTCTCAAGAGCGTTATGCAGAAGGTATTATAACTTATACCTGCGGAATAGCTCATGTTAAATATTTCTTACCTTTATTAGAATTGTACGCAAAGCAAAATAATCGCTAGTTTTTGTCAATAGTGAAACCTCCTTCGTTTATGCAAACACGAAAAAATAAATCGAGGTACTCATTTGAATATCTCGTAAGTAGAAAATTAAACAATTTACGCGATATGCAAATTTTCAAGATAATTCATTTTTTGGTATCTGCATAAACACTGTTTCTTTGTATATGTTCGTTATACCAAACACCACTTGAATTTATTCGTAAACTCAATCGCTTTGGGTATATGCTAATATATATTGGGATGCTATGATGGTACAACCCCAAATAAAGATTAATCCGATTGCAAAAACAACTAATGCTGGTGCAGCAAAGCATCATTTAAACTTCAATTGCTGCATATTGTATGTAGATAGACATTTAAAATCATAAAAAGTTTTTACATGCCACAACAAATCTGAATTTGTCCGTATAACACAAATCCAGGACAAGTGGAACTCTGTGAATTAACTATCTTCCAGTTTAATTGTATAAGTCGATTCCAAAAATGCAAATCAAATAACTTGTGAATAACCTGAATTCAAATAATTTGTTTTCATATTTGAACTGCAGATTTAAACATTTCTGTGTTTGAATTAAATTTATGTAAGTTTTTTTTTACATTTTTGATATATTTATATATATAAGGATATATTTCAAGCAGGGTAGTTTTTTTTGGGGGATGGGACAACTCGCCGCGAGCCAACTCGCCGCGGGGCCAATTCGACGCCGGGCCAACTCATAAAAATAATATATTACATTATAACAAATTATTACGTATATACTTGCCGGGTTAAAAAGGGTTTTTGCTTTAAAATACTACATTAAGCACCTTAAATTTAAGTACGGCTCAATTAAATAAAAATACACCGATAAATAAAAAAAATAAATAAAAATAAACGAGTTTCATCTTTTTCGAGTTCCACCTTTGGTGAGTTCTTTCGGTCTTCAGGGTTATTTTTAATTAGTTTAGTCTTTGTCAAAACGGCTCGGAGCGCCTGGAGGGGACCGGAGCGCAGGGTAGCGCAGAGTCGAAAATTTGACAAAGACAACCATGGCAATACACGGATGCACCGTAGAAAAAACAAGTGTTTTTTATGAAAACAAATCATTTTCATTTGTTTGTTTAAAGATTAGTAATTTAGGAGAGACATCTGGTGAGAACATTGGCCGGCGGGGAGCTGGTCGCCGCGAATATTTATAGATACTATTATATTATTATTAGTAATCATACCTTTCTTTTTGCTTTTTTTATTATCTCGCAAGAAAAAGTTATAATCTCCGGGTCTGCTCTTTTTGAAAGGTGGCATCCCTAGTTGTAACACTTCGAAAAAGCAAGATCAGTTGGTTTAAGGAGGCAGGTGATTAACTCAGTTATATCTCAGTTCGGCACGGCACAGCACAGCACATCTGTTGAAACGGTAAAAAGAATCGGATTAAAAAAAGGGTCAACCTTTTCTTGCAGTCCGAACAGCGGCGAAGTCAGAAAAAACTGTAGGTTGAACTGCGGCGAGGTGTAATTACATTTTTGAGGATTATCCATTAGTTTTCGAGAAAACGGCATTTAAAAATCCAAATTTTACATGCATTTTAGATAGGGATTTCAACTAACCCGAGAGTTCTATTGACGGTACGCGTGGATAAATATACTCTTACTGATAGCCGTAGCGCTTGTATTCAGTTGTCGATCACAGTTGTCGACAAACGTTGAACTCGTTTTTAGGTTAGATTCTCGATTGCCTTGGTTGAGTTCGTCAAAACCGACGCTCCGCACCCTCCGCTCCGGTCCTCTCCACTCAGGGCGCTACGCGCCGTTTTGACGAACGCTGACTCGCTCATTATATAATACCAGCAGTGTGGCGTAAAGCCTACACCGGTCGACTGGGAAGCGGGTGACCGCGGTTCAAATCCTGGTCGAATCGGATACGCTGCTGTGATCTAAAGCCCAAGATAAATCTGTGGGCTGTGGGGAAGGCAACGGGAAGCCACCCCATTAATTAAATTCCCTGGTACGTCATCTTGGTTCAGCCAAGTTGATCGCCAACGCCCATTGAGAGCATGGCACATTAAGAAGAAGAAGACTCGCTAAAAACATTCCCCTAGATACCTAAAATGTCGATACTAGATACTCGCCAAAGGTGCTACTCGAAAGGGCTGAAGCTCGTCTTTAATTATAAGCCTTTTTTTTAAATTTGTTTTAAAAAAATTAAAAATTACAATTATTTGCTTTTGATAAATAAATCTTTGTGGCACAAGTCAGTTATAACGATTGTTGGTAAAAATAATTTTTTTTTCCAGGTTCAAAATTTGATGTTGACTTGTGCAGGTACTTATCTTAATGTATTATAAAATTTTATTTATAAATATTGAAAATGTACATCGAAAATTAAATTCAATAAACGCTTAGCTCTTAATTTGAATATTCTTTTATCTATTCTAACTGGAGGTAACTGGCTTGCTAGTTAAAAACGCTTGATGACTACTCGGGGGGTAGTTACTAATTGTTGGTGTAGTAAGTCAGTGTAGCTAATAATTTTATTTCTAATCTTAGCATTCCGGCTATAATGAAGTGAACTTTATTATTGTTAACATTTAACCGACAATAATATAGATTCATTTGTGGCGTATATTACCTTTAGAGATTTGAAATTTTCAGAAGCACAATTTTGTCTTGCTTATTTTTGAATAACGTTTGAATAAATTTTATTTTTTTATCATGAATATATTGTACGATTAAATTTACTTTACTATATCGGCTCACAAATTTTGAAATTAAACGTTTGCCTTCACATGGTAGTAATATTGCAAAATTGTACATCTTATTGATATTGATCTACATATATATTGGAAATCAATATTACGTCTACAGAATACCGTTAGCTTAGCAATATTTTATGCTTGTAAAAGGGGTACGAAAACTGAATGAACCCCAAAGTTATGGGGTGTTAAGGTATAACTTCTATTTTCTTAAGCCATACCGTACATATATACTACTCTAATCCTATATACCTTCCCTATGACCGATTTTTTACCTCGAGATTTGTATCGCAAAGATATATATCTATTAGATAAATTAACCAAACATCAAGTCAAATTTGCGGTAAGAAATAAAATATCTGATTGATAACTAGGCTAATTAATCTATACTAATGGATTTTATATATTCGAGATAGTACCTCAAGGTGAAGAAATTAAGCACAAGACAATTTAATGTGTTTTAATTTAACTATGTTATGTCTCGCTACTATGTAGTTAATCGTGTTAAGAAAACGGTTACCACCAGTTGCTTAAGTATATGTCGTCTATTACGTAACACCAGATTCTCAATTCGAGTCTGAACGGCAAAAACGCCATTCTAAGTCTAACCATCATTTCTCAACAGGCAACAGTATATCATGAGACAATCTACCATAAAATATCCTCACTGTGGAAAATAATTTGTTACTCTAACAGAGCTATTAGTAGCTATAGCCTCAACTGAGCTTTTTTGTCTGCTATAACAAATTTTTTGTTGCTGTAACACAAATGTTCTGCTGTCATATCAAATTTGTTTTCTATTCAGTAAAAAAGATTAGCTGATTTAACAAATTTTCTTATTCTGCATAGAAAAAACTTTGCTATGGCAGCAGAAAATATGCTGCAGCAACGAAAAACTCTGTTGAGGCTATAGCTACTAAAAGTTTTGTTAGGGCGACAAATCCTTTTTCAGAGTGAGTCACTAAATGAAGTTATTAGTCAAAACTTCATAGACGGTTAAACGGTTATTGGGTCCTTGAGACGGTCATACACTTGGAAGTTAAGTTCGTGACTGCAGATGGCATATACATGATGTAATTCCAGATGAAGTAAAAACTTTATTTCTGACCATCCCCCCTCAGAAGACAAAAGCAAACCTTTGATGAGGAATCTGCCAAACAAACCTTCTTGACTTAAAGTTAAAAAAGTACTTGAAGTATTTCACTTTCGTGGTTTAGACCCCACGTTAAGCAGTACGTTCCTTATGTATATAATATAACTTCACGCGCACACACAGTAAAAAGTATTTCGTTAAATTAACAAAAAATGTTGTCAGAGCAGGTCCACTACAACTTTTTTGTTATATTAGCAAATTTATTACGCAGAATAACAACTTCAAACCTCAAATTATGATTCAAATTATTATATTTTGTAAGTATTTATGTTAGTATAATAATAAAATTAGCTAATATAACAAAAAAGTTGTAGTGGACCTGCTCTGACAACATTTTTTGTTAATTTAACGAAATAATTTTTACTGTGCACCCAGAGGCGGATTACCGTTTAGGATAGCTAGGCTGGTGCATAAAGGCGCACGAAAATAAATGGCGCAATGTGCCAAGAAAAATGCATACTTTTTAATTGCCAATTCACCAATCTTTAAGTTGAAATATAATAATAAGTAAAAATATTAAGTTGTGCGAAATTTTCAAAAATTAAATGAAGCAAAAACGTACAATGATTATTATTGCAGTTTTTATTTGCTGATTACAAAACATTTGCCTGTAGTTAGTTAGTGATAGTTAATCAATGGATGATTAGATATTGCTCTTTCAACCAGTTCACAACGCATGGGAATTCATGGTTTTATTTTGTGGCTTATGATGAAAATCTAGGAAAAATATAGAAAAACCACTTCCTAATTAAAATTTTTATCGGAAGGTCATATTTGAATATTCTGGACAGTCATGAGCTGGTCTATCAGTCCTCCAAGGGATGACGTTGAGATTTGGGACACCATGTATAGGTATATAATTATAATTTTATATTTTTATAATTATAAAAAAGATAGTTTGCCTTTGAAATATATCTCGTATTTTAACATTTTATATTAACCCATTTGAGGATTTATATTCTAAAATAAATAGATAAAATTATATTGTTTTGTAATTGGAATAATGCTACCAACTAATTTTGATCTATGTGACTACCTACTATACTAATGTTAAAGTAATGGGAAAACTACTCGATTAACATAATACAGTAATCGAGAATCAATTAAAGGCAACAGGTTCTTATTATTATACCGGAAACTATAGTAATAAAGATTACTCTTATTGTATTTTGTTCAACAAACAATTTTCAATATAGTAATAACATCTATTTTGTACTTTAACTATCTTATAGGCATAAAATGGTGCAACACTATATATATTTACTTTTTTTCGTAATCATGTTTAATATATATGTTTTTACTTTACTTCTAAATACATGTTGTCAAAGATGTTACCCATTAACCAACCTCTTTTCAGCATAATGTAATAATTCTATATAATATGTAGTTGCTGACATGCGTAATACTTAATTAAAAAATCTTTAGTTAGATATATTTAAACATTACTACCACAAAATAATATAAAGCTAAATTTAAACAACTTTTAATTGGATACAAGATTAGCAGCTATAGCAACATTGATCTTACAAAAAGATTTAAGTAACCTAAAGGGTTAAAAAACCAATTATTAATTATAGTGGATAATAATTGATTAATGAAACAATACTTGATCCTAGCCATAATATTATGTATATTAGATATTTTATTTTCAGAAAATGCATTGTAAATATAGATAGGTATTTGCTAATTTTCTTGTCTTGCTTAAATTTTCTAGTAGTAAAAAGTTTTTCATTAAATTTATGCAATAAACTGTAGATGGAACCTAATATACAACATTTTTTAAGGAGGAAGTCAATTTCCATCGTAAATGCTTTTGTCGCCCCGGGCGGCACATATTTAGAGGGCGGTAGATTTCGGTATGTAAAAATTGTGGGTTTGAAAAATAATGCTACAGCATGTTAAATGTTTGATTACGAACACCTCGATGACCTTTTTTTTTTGCTTTCTTTTTTTTAATTTAAGTAGAATTCTTTTGGTAGGGGGCGGTAAAATATCAGACCGCCCCGGGCGGCAAAAGCTCTAGCTACGCCACTGAACCTCCCAACTAACTGTTCTTGTGGCAACCTCTACGTTCCTGTACGTTCCACTTACAGCCCACGACGACCGCGGCTTGGTCGTGTCATTTAGCGTTCCACTTATACGTTTTCGCCCACGGCGACCACGGTCGTTTAGTGTAGTGGAACGGCTTTTGTGGTCTTTGTGGGCGAGCTAACGTCATTTTGAATTTTCATATTCAAATTTTAAAATGTAAATCTTGATGTTGGTAACCTTACAAGTTTTGCACAAATTATTATGATGAACAGTTAGAACAGAGCAAGTACAAGTTTACTTTTGCATATTGCTATGAAAATGAAAATATTTTTATGAAAAAAAAAAACAACATTATTTTATAACAAGTTATGGGAAATAACTTCACAAGTTAACTTACTAAAGAATAATATATTTATATATTTTAATTTCATAAATAATTTTCACTATCAGCATTATAAAATGCAATTTTTTTGGAATCCATTCTTAAACTTTCAAATTTGTGCGCGAAAAAACTTTCACGATCACGCAACCCACCTTTTACAGTGGGGCTTCGTGGTCGTGGTGGGCTAGCAATCGGTGACGTCATTGATGATGTTTTGAGCTCGACCGCGGCTTTAGGTGGAATGCTTAAAAGTCGCCCGTGGTCGACCGTGGGCGTCGTGGGCTGTAAGTGGAACGTACCCTAAGCGTTAGTCATATATTAAGACACTGCCCAAAATATCAAGCAGCAAGACTTTTTACCGAGTTAACTGATAGCTTAGAAGACATTTTATCCCAACTCGAAAAATAATGTACAAAAACTACTGAAACTCTTACAATCGTCCGGTTTACTATACAAAATTTTAAATTTTAACCTATACTTTTCACCTTTCAACTACTATATTGTTAATATTTGTAAAATATTCATAATTATTTACTGTTTATAAATTAATTGTCTTATTATTCTTTTGAACAATGTTATTTAAATTATAAAATTTTGTTAATATAGTATTAAGTTAGTGCTATTTAATAACTCAATACCTATCTAATATCCACATTTAATTTTACTTTGGTATTTCATTTAATATTTTATTATTCATAATTATAATAAATTATTAACAATAATTATCATGTTGATTGTCTTTCTAAATATCTATAGTTTCCCATTAAAATTAGATAATAATAAAAATTTTAAGGCAAGATTTTAGAATATTTTTGTCCTCATATCTCATTTTTATTCGTTTTTATCTTTTCACAGCCGTTCTCACCAATACATATTTTGAAGCTTTAAGCTAAAATTGAAAATTTGAATTAAGTAAAAATTTTAATTACAGTTAATGGAGGTATTTGCTTGAAAATATTTTATTTATTTTCAACCGGTTTCGCTAATTAGCATCGTCAGGTAATATATTATTAGTTGTCATTCATTTCTAAAAAGTTTTTTAAATTTAAAATTAAATTTTGTTAAAAGCAAAAGCGGTTAAAAATAAATAAAATATAATACAAGCAAATATTTCTATTAATTGAAATTAAAATTATTAAAATCGCTTGTAAATATCAACTTACAAAATAATTAAGAAAAGGTTAGAGATTAACGCTCGAGATTATATTAGACCAATTTTTGAATAAACTTTGAAAGATGAATATATAGTTTTTATACTCGTTTTTATTTTGCAACATTAATAACCAAGTCAAGTAGAATAATTTAGATTAATAAACTGGAGATGTATTAGTATAATCGCTTTTCTCACATTTTACAGTTTTTCGAGGTTCATGCAAGGGTGAATGAAGAACTTCAAATCTCCATATCAAGAGTAATGCTTCGGGTAGAATTACATCTAATATTGACTTGCAAAATCGCTGTCGGTTGAGATGCAGCACGTCCCTGGGCGTGCTGGTGCCAGACGAGACCAGACTTACTGTGATTGATTGGCTGGGTTGATACCTAGGCCTTAATTGCATTCCAAATGTGTTTACACATACTTTATATCCCACATCACCAGCTTTGTTGATACTGAAGGGATGAATTCTCTACGTGTTTGCACTAAGGGTGACTGAGACGGTTAGACACTTTTAATTATGATATGTAAGTGGAAAGTATACACTTTAATAAATAAATATTGAACAAAATATAAACAGGGTATTTATAAGAGTTACCCCAAAAGCTTAAGAAAAGCATTTAACATTAATTAATTTGCTTTAACGTAATATTGTAAACTGGTTTTTATAGCTGCAGTATCCCTTCGAATTAACTAACGAAGGAGAGTCAAATAAATGGTTGATTATTTAGTTCCATTAAGAAAAACTCTTACCACTTAAGCTACCCCGACATTTTCGGTTACAGAATAAGTGAAATATAAAATACTAGCGGTAATTAAAAGTAGGATTTTTAGAACTCAATTTATAATACATCCATAATCCAAAATGATATTATATCAAAATAAATTGGGCAATTATTTCTTAATTCAACATTCACCACAATCCGCACGAGGCTCATAAGATAATTGATAATTTCAATTATTTTTCGCTATAATAGCAATAATAAAAAAAAAACATAAAATTACATTATTAGTTACATTAATCCCTGTCTAAAAAAAGTGGTTCAGATTTGTTATTACTAGAAAGTCGACATTGAAGATTCTAAAACAGAATCGGAGAGCATCGCTCTGAACGCTCGGACTGTGGTCAGCTGTCAACCATCACTCACACTCACTAGGCCACTACATGCTTTTGTACTTAGCCCTACGTTGGTCCTAATTGTGGCGGAAAGCTGTTCCTTCAACATCTTTTCAGTAAAGCGGCACATTCTACATTACATAATATGTTATAGATAACATGTATCACACAATAAACCGCAACATTATTATTATTATTTTAATATATTATATTACAAAATTTATTGACTGCTTAATATTAACTGCGTCGGGCAAATGACTTGATCAACTTTAATTATTGAACATCCCTAAACCAAATAATCGATATGTTTTTTTATAGCTAGGATATACAGAAAAAAGTAATTGATACAATAATCCCAAGGTAGAAGATTTTGCAGACTCGAGTTTTATGTTGTAAAAAATAAATACTAGTGGAAATGATTAATTTAGCTACCACCTACAGTTACGTACAAAATGTCTAACTTTTTAGATGTTTCAATTTTTTATAACTGTAATTTACAGAAAAAACGAGCCACCACTGTTGCATTTACTAAGCCCCAAGGGTCAAAGTGGACGAGGGATACATTTGTCCTTTTAAGGTGGGGTGCGATGACACGTTGTCGGTGGATGCGATGGCTTCTTGGCAGTCTCCTAGCGCGGCTGAATAATGGATAGTGGTGAAGATTGCCAGCACCGTTGGACACGGGTCACACCGCGCATTGAGTATTCAAGAGAGCAAGGCTTAGGATATGCTTGGAAATATGTCTGCCTTTTATCAATGCTTTGTGAATCAAAATATTTATATGCGTCAAACAAAATAATAAATAACATTAAAAATATAGTTAGTTGTAATTTTTTATAATATTATGTACTACTATTATAGGTAATATTAATCTTAACATGCTATGTTCAACTATTATATTTTTATTTAAAAATGACGTAAACCTAGAGATAAATACGGGGATAACCACATAATATTATATAATACATTAAAATTGATTTGATTTTATGTACTCGATTGTTTATTTTTAATTTAAGCTAAAGTGAAAATTATGATTTATTAACTGTTAATTTAAGAGTGTATTAAATGAGTATTTAAAATTGTTTGTTTATTAAGTACAATCACTTACAACGCATACCTTTTAAGAAAATGCTTTAGAGAAAATGAAAAAATACGCGAACCTTTGTGTTGTTTCTGCAAACCCTCTACAAAGTGTAGCAGATATACTACATTAAGCTCTAGCACAACAAGGTAGGTAACCAACAAGAACGGTGTTACATGCTACTCATGATATACGAACAGAGGATTAAACCCCATGAGGGGAGTTTAACACGGCGCTGTATTAGTTATTAGCAACAACGTTATAGTTGATGAACGTTACTTGCATACATGCATAATATAAATTATATTTCGCAAATATATTAAACAAGGTACAACAAAATTACTTCAAAACTTTTCTAACAAATAAATTAATTATTATTTTATTATGTGCATGAACGCGAAAAATGTATTATAGATTACCAAGAACAGATTTTGTATAGAATATCATTGCTAATACATTATTTACCAACATGCTTACACTTTACTGATAAATTTAAATTGCAATATAATATACCTACCTACAAGTGAATAAATCAATAACTGTAACATACGTATAGCATAATAGCAAACGAATGAAGTTCGAAATGTAAAATAGTATACAGTACTTATCTAATATTTTAACATAAATAATTTACTTTATAATGTTACGTGCAATAAAGTTTGTAGATACATAATCTAATAAACGCAAAACCAAAGCTGTTAAGTCCCAAAACATTTAAGGTATATAGAGTATATTTGAGAATATAGACGGCACTTTTGGCGACGTCGGTAGACAGCCGCATAGCCACTCGGGTTTACCACTAACCACATTGGGACGCAGACTAGAATCTTGTTTGCAACACTAATTATTATTCATAAACCCTCGTCCTGCTGACCAATCCCAGGATTAATTTGAATTAACATGGTTCTGATACTTACATCTAGGGAGGATAAATATAACCAGTACTCGAAATGAATTGTTTTACACCTTTATTTGAAACACCGACTGCATGTTTCAAAATTTAAATACGAGTAGGAAGCAATGTTACACCATGTAACACACGTTTTGTTTTTAGATAAGAATTTTTCTTTTAAATTATTATAAACAAATGTTAATTTGTATTAACAAAACTATACTTATGGAGAATATTATAGCAATATCCTACATGATTGTTACAGCTTGGTAGTATATTGTATTATTTATATCCACAGAACAAACATTTTAGACACGTAACCACTAAAAACTATATAATGTTTATGCATAGAAAATTGCACAAAATTATACATGTATATAAAACACACGGAAGATTCAATAATGCAGATTATCTACATTTACACATTTGTAAATTACTCACAGTTTTTTTCCACTTGCTATTATAACATATATGGAAAGGTAAGATAAATTTGTTTACTTTTGAACTGTTGACATTTTTTCAATTGAAGTGTAACATTTAATTTTAATATTGAAAAGCATTCTCTGAACCCAATAAGTAATCTTCGCACTTCAGATATTATACAAAATATCACAATTTTTTCTTAGATATTTCTGACTTATTCTAAGAATTTATTATAGTAAAATGTAATAAATTAATACTTCTGATAAAGTTTACATAAACATAAATCTGTATATTATTTTTTCTAAAGATATTAAAAATGATTTACCTTGATGCTGTTTAAAATGTTTTTGATGTAGTCAATCTATATCTATATGTTAGAGAAAAAGTACATAACTGGAACATGTTATACATTTACCGGTCCATGCGTACAGATGTACAATTTAAACGACAATGTTATCCTTACAATTACAACATATTATATTACAATAAGTACCTTGGTTTTTACCAACTCACTTTTGTGAGTCGACGAATGCAGTTTTATTGTCACTTGGTATAGAGCAGATATGCCGAATTGGGAAAAGTATATTGTATGCACAATTATTATAAGCTTCGACATACGTGTACATTTACCGGAAAATATGCACTTTTACCGCTTTTACAGGTACTTTTCGGTAACATAACCTACTTGAAAGTAAAATGTATTTTACGATCGCTTGGATCGGTCGCCTTATTATCGATGTATCAGGGGATAGACGTGCAAAGAGTTTCTTAATTCAAAGAATTAGTTTGTGCACCCAACATGGAAATTCCGTTTCGGTGCTAGGGTCGATGCCTACAGGAACATTAATGGACGAATTCTTCTATCTTACAGGATAATTTGTTCTAACTTATTATTTAAGTTAAATTATTTATTAATCTATAAATTATTGTAAACCACAAACGCATTGATAGAAATCAATTGTTAATAAATGTATATAAGATAATTTTTAATTTATTATAATTTGTATAATAAGTCTCATTGATAGATTTGCAATGAAAATGAATGATATTGTGAAACAATTATTTTTTTCAATTTAGTTAAAAGAATTTAATTAATTCCTTGGTTCTATTCAGAGAAATACATTGTTTTGTTTTCTATATATAGTAACAAAACAAGCTATAAAACAAGATTAATTACATATCAATTCAGGTTAATTACCAGTTACCCTCAACATTCTAAGAATTTATTATAAGATGTAAAAGAAATTAACCTCAAACATCATCTAAATACCCGGTGTGATACCAATGTATTTAATTTGTTATAAGACATAATTTTTCAGGGCAACCAAATTTTGCCAAAAAGTAATCTTCAAAATTATCCAAAACAAAATTTCAGAATATTCTTTTACCTTAACTTAATTATTCTACAATTGTTAAAAATAAGTACTGCTGAATGATACCTACGTATAAGTATAAGTGAAAACAACCGTCTATAAGTTACAAATTAAATTTGTTTATTTTATTTTGTAGAAATATCAATAATAATTTATTATTAGTAGATATACTAATAATAATACTAAATATTAAAATACAAAAGAAATGAAACCAAGGAGTTTTTCCCAAATTATTTATTTTCAGATCGTTTGTATTTATTATAATTTTACTTAATTACCATTACCATATACTAATGTCTTCTAAGGCTGATGATGTTAATAGATTCCCGAAAAGCTTCTCTGAAAATAAAATTGATTATTTATAGTAAGGTGCACGAAAGACTAGCAGTGTATTATTGCATAAGTGTCAGCTGTGAACTTGGTACAAAGTAAAACATAATTGTTGAGAATTCCTGGTCCATAATATATTTAATATCTGGTTTTTATTTTGACGGAGAGTGCGGGTTCTTCAAGACATGGGACCCGTAGCATTTGCTACTTTTGCACTGAGAAAATTAAAATAAAATTAATTACTAATGTGTAGTTGTTCTTTCAATTTATTATTATTTAACATTAGTAAACATACGTTTTAATAGTTGTAAATTTATTTTTTATACCTCTATTTTTATTTAATATTACTACTATATATTTATTTGAAACATTTATTATATACAAAAGAAGCGTTATTGTTTAAAATAAGCGTAGTTGTAACAATTTAGAACTACTTATAGTAATTACAGATGTATTATTATTTACAACTACAATATTAAATATCTAATAAGACTCTAGTTATAAATGTTGCTTATAATTGCAATATTTGTAATCTTCGTGACGTTTCAAACACTCGGCAGTTTCATTTTGCCATTTAAGGAGAATCTCTTGTATGCAAAAAGAGCATACCACTTGGTCGCGATTTTCTTTTCGCGTTGTATTTTGTGGGATAAGTTGTCCTTAGTGTTCTTATTGTTAGTGAAATTATTGTCATCTGATGGATCAATTTATTAATTGAATGGAATTTACCTGAGGTAGTTGTAATTGTTTTTGAGCAAAGAGAGGCGCGATCACGATTGATGCAAATGACACAGTAGCCTGCTGTGTACTTTATAGGAAAATTGGAACAGCTCAGATGTATTGTAAAAATTAACGAACTAATTTATGAGTTGGAACTCAAACTTACATCTAGAAGATTTAACTATAAACATGGCAGTTGTTACTAATACTATATAAAAGATAATATTACTTACAACAGTTTACTCTCTTAAATACTGCACAACAGTTACAAATATACAACTACAATTTGTATTAAATATATTGGATGATGTATAATTTACTCCTATGTAGTTGTATATTGTACTCCTATGTAGTTGTATTACTTACCTTAGTTACCTTATACTTAATATAACACTTGATAGTTGCATTATATATATCTATGTATCTTTATTTTATAGAAAATAAAATTACAGCTTGGTAGTTGTATCTTATAAAAACTGGAGCTACTGGCGCCTATTTTACAACTACATATTTTAATTTATACAGTTTTTCTGTTATTGAATACAAATTATTTTTCTCAGTGTACTAACACAGGAAAGCGTCTAGTAGTTATAGACTCTTGAGGATATAGCCGTGACCGAATCTCAGTGAGTCAATAATTTGGAGAAGCTTGTATTCGTCCGCAGTAATATATTATCCTGTTGGTATTTTGCTTATTAATATTTGTTGGATTTAATTCGGTGTGCCAGTTCATTTTTCTACCGTGGAAGTTTTGTTTATGTTGGATTACCACAGTTTTGCATTGCATAGTTTTAATGTAGATAGAATCTAACTTTTATCAAGATTTCGGTTTATTAAATTTTGTCAACTAGATTTAAATTTTATGTTAATAAGCAAAATAATGTCATTAATTGCATTCACTGAAATGTCGTTACCATGTCCTGTTTATTCTATGAAAATACTCTATTCAGAAGCACAATCTAAGAATAAGCTACAATGCACATTCTTTGAAAATTGTTTCATTTTTATTTTTTTAGTTTTGACTTTATAACTTTCTTCTTTCTCCAGAAACTTTTTTGTACTCTTCAATGAATCTTATAGCTTTATACTTCTGGCTTATTTACCACAAATTCTACTTGATGATAATATCTAGGTCATAGAACAAAATAAAGACACATCTGAGCGAAAAGAGTAATAAAATTGACAATATAAAACAGATTTACATCAACAAATAAATTGTATGAAGTTGACCTTTCTGAAATAATATGAGGTAGAAAAGGTAAAAAGAAATGAAGAAGAGCATCTCATTTTAAACGACCAATTTACACTAAGTTTTAAGTACTATTCTACAGTTTATTATAATTGAATGAATTAAATAGATAAAAATACCATTCGTAAATTTTTAATAAAATTTTATTTTATCATACAATTTTTGGATATTTATGTTGTACTCATTTGCTAAGAGAGGGTAGTAATTAATTTATAAAAAAAACTTTCTTTTTATTTTATTTTCGTACTAAAAACTTTAAATAAGCAACTCGACGAGACCTCTAGTAGAAAGTAATAATTACTCCAATATCTTAATGCTTTATTGATACTTATAAATAAAAGCATCGAAAATCTGGATAAAAGTTTAAAGTTAACACTTTTGTTTTATAAAAATCTAGTACTGTTCTGTTTTTATTATTAATTTGGTATTGCACTATAATAGTTAGTTACATTAACTTTATTTAAGTAACTACTCGTATTAAATTTATTCTTTTGTTGAATAAGGTATTTGCAGCCAATATGGCAAGGTGCCAATATAACCAATGTTCTGTATATTTCGGCAATTATCGTGACATTCGACTGAATTCCGTAAGGGGTGTATCCAATACATTGAAGAGATGCGTAGTAATTTTATAGAAAATGTGTTGATCTTTTAGTTGACGTAAATTGTGGATTTGTTTGTTGAAGTGTTAGATTTGAATACATACCTAATATAAAAATACAACTATACTAAACAATTAATATAATATTACACGAAATAAGTATTTTTAATTTCAAGATATGATTCCTCACACCCTATTGGCAATATGGCCAATTACCAATTTTTTTGACAACACTGTTGTTTGATTATTGCATAACATGTCCAAAGAACTATTCTAACCTGTACCTTAGTTGAAAATTCTAACAACTATTTTATCATTACCGGAAAGATGTGTCGACCTTAGCATGGCCATATTGGCTGCAAATACCTTAAAAAATTACAACTAGGTATAACTAAAAATTATCATGCAATAAAATTTGTGTAATTATAAACTACCTACAATATACACTCTACTACCTATATATTTTTATTAATTTTTATACCTGTTTTCGATATAGATGTTTCCTAATCTAACAATCTCTTGTTTTCTTTAGTTAAACTATTAAGATTAGTTATTATTTATAGCTACTATCTATAATGTATACGTATAAAAAAGAAAATTTCCTCCTCCACAAACCCTTATGAATAAAGAAGTTCTCTAACTTGCTCTAGATGATTTTTTCTATGTTCTACATCATAGTACTACATAGGTAGATAACGAAAATGCTAGTGCAAGTATACAGTGGATGTCTTGGAACATTATTACCGTAAACTAATAATATAATGTAAATTCAAGTAGGTATACAGATATTATATCCACCTATTTTAAATTAGTAATCAATAGAAACTTTTTATTAAACCTTTACCTGACTATCAACATTTAATTACCTAATTAACTCAAACTCGAGTTCTAATATTATTAGAGCTCAATGTTAACAATTAAAGCAAAAGTCAAACAATGCATTTATGTAGTTGGCATTCAAATCAGACTCGGCTATGCAGACAAATAATTTAAAGCTTGTTTAGTTTATTTGGAACAAAACACGGGTAGTATAGAAAACCATCGTTATTTCGGTTCGATTTCAACATATTTTGTAGAAACAAAAAATTCATAGCGTGTCTTTTATTTATATGAGACTTTGAATGTTCCGCCAAGGTGGTGATGTAATTAAGTAAAACGCGCCACCCATTAGACGAAACGACCTCTCGTAAATCTTCTCTTTTGTCTTGTTCCACACTCCAATCCTTTTATTTTCAGAGGTTATTTTTTAGGCACGAAAACACCTTATACATTTTGATGTTCGATGTGCTTTCCATGTTTTGGAGTTATCTCGCGCGAGATCTGAATCGTAAGATATCGACGATATCTTTGTCGATGCCGACGGTGGCGCCAAAACTTCTCATTATCGTTTGAATGTCTCGAGTGTGAAGCGTACACGTCAGAATGAACCTGATGCGAACTAGACGTATAGTAACGACACGGAATACATTTGATTGACAAGTTCGAATTTATAACCCCTCTTTCAGAATATCGACAATTTTAACGTAAAATCTAATCGTCGATAATAAGAAGTTTTTATTATAGCCTACTCGTGCTATGTATATGAAAAAATGAGAGACGCCGCGGTAACTTTGTTAAAATATTGTAAATTTTAACCCATTGTATAAGTTAGCAAAACGTAAGAGTGCTTTTGAGATACTTCATTGTAAAAGAAGAATATAAATCTTATATTGTGCGCATGGATGTGTCTGACAGGCATCAGAGATGATACGATGTAAAAACTTCCCCCGCCGCCTCTAGCTTGAAAATTACGTGCCTTGTAAAACCACGCGGCGGGTTCGTTTGCATAAGTTTTACTTTCCAAGATTAACAGCTCGCGGAAAGTATAATGGAAACTCCACCCTTGTATGGGAGGGTGGTTTTTTATGGTTATGCAGCACAGTAATGAACGTCACCCGCTGGTTACTGTGTATGAAGCTTAATTTTTATGTTTAGCGCGTACTCGTTCGAATCTCGAAACTTTATCAACTTAGGCCTACTTTTTAAGGGATTTTAAGATTCGTTAACAGTTTTAACAAACGCTGTATAACACTTTTGCAACCCTTAGCGGATCCCGCAGCGCCCACAGCATTTTCACGAAATAGCGATGTGATTACTTTTTCAAGTTTTTTAATATCTTCTATAGCAGCGTTAAACATGACAAGTAATTTTCAAGAATTTTATTTAATAGCCAATTAGATTATGCAGAAACATTTTCGTTTTTGCTTGCCGAGAATTTTTGCCTCGCAAAACACACTTAAAAGTAATTACAGTTATAAAAATTTGTTTAAATGTTTTTTCTGTTTTGAGATATTTTAGTCGCTAATGCTATAAACAACCAATACATCGAACAAGAATTTGTGAACTAACAAATCACTCACTAGCTCGTTAAGACAAAGTTGCTTAAATATTTCTAGTGATATATTGTGGTTGAGACATGCGGCGGAGTGTAAACAGGACGCAATGGTAAGTGTTCCAAGCGTCTAAGAGCGTCGGTCATCACTATTCGTTTCGTCGTCAATCACCTTGCTTGACATTTTACTCCAAGAAAGCTTATAAAATAAGTAAATATCGCGGCTTAGCTAAAATCACTTAATTACCTATATAATTAAAATTTTGAAGTTATTGCATCGCAAATAAAAAGGAATACTTGCTGTGCTATTAGAAACAAATTTAAATTTAATATAACAATTTACAATTTTTTCCAAATTTTAATTATTATCTAATAATTTAAAAATTAATATTTTTAATTTAGTAGACTCTCAAATAAACACACATTCACCATATTCAATATATTGCAACAAAATGATTCCTTTTGCAACCGACCAAGACGGTTTTTGAAGCAATTCTATTTGAAGTAATCTTATTTGGTGCTCAAGAGTTTGATGTAATCCAATTTAGCTCGAGACTATTAGACGTTATTAGGTTCGAATAGCACCTAGCATTTTATCATTGATTTATGTAATATTTATTTTTATATTATACTTAGTAGCCTATAAGATATTTTCAATTTTGCATTCAATTTCGAGTCACATGAGCCACTCTGTTTTATTTAAACATGCTACTTTTAAAATTCTGAAATTCCTTAGATACTTTTGTTCATCCGATGGGCTACTTTAGCTACTTTAAGAGCAAAATCTTGTGCACCAATTTTTATTTTTAGTTCCAATTCCTGCAATTCTTTGGCAAATCCTGAAATTAATTTGCTTACAATTCCAAGATCTTGTACACTAAAGTTCATCTGGGGTATACCCATCGGTTAAAATTATAAATATGTGGTACTGAAGAGAAATTTTCATCAATGTTTAACAAATTACTTTGATCAGTAATTGTCTGAGAAATTGGAATTGGATAATAAGGGTAGAGTTGTGGTACTATAGTTGGAGCTGGTTTGATTTACTTTTCATATCGTGGTTGAATTTGACATCGGCATGGATAACAATTTTATTTTGAGAACTTCTTCTTTATATCATTTTTTTATTTATTTTATTTATTTATTTCACATCATCTGCTGGTTTTGTTGCTGGTTATTTTCAACAAGAAGATGGTTTAAAAAAATAGTCAATTTCATAATATATTAATGATTATAACTATTGTTAAATCAATTTTTTTGTCATTGCAGTCGTATGATAATAAATTACTTCCGTCCAATTCTTTTTAGATGCATTGAGAATTCAAGTTGGGATTTCTCCAACAGAGAATCGTAGAAGATACTGTATTTTTTTGATGGAGTTACCTTTCTATCTTCAACGGGAAGCATTGATAATTTTATTGAGTTAGACCTTTAGTTTTCACCTGACATTTTCTATTTAATATTTCGGATTTTATGCTAAATGTTCAATATTTGTATTATTTCATATACTGATTGAAGAGCAGGAAAATGAACTTTTTTATTGTTCAGCTATTGAAAATACCGTTTGGTAGTACTGTTTTATTTTCTGGTGTCTGGACAACCTTAAGGGTAGAGCATTTCCTATATAAAACACCCATACTATATTTTGTAGTATTTTTCCCAGATACTTTTCAATTCTTTATGTTATAAATTAATTTAATTACTTTTCACAAGTTTTTCTCTTTATATAGTTATTCCTGAATTATTCTGAACGGCGTTCGCTATTATTTCATCTTTTTCTCATGTTTGTATTGAATGTGTAATGATATTTACTGATACTGTTGCCATGTTGCATATTCCAATATTTTCATTTCCTACCTGTTTTCCTTTTTATTTCTTTGAAAATCTCGATGCTCTTCAGAAGTATCTGACAATTTATCTGAACTACAGGGTTTACCAATAAGACGTTTGTTTTTCAATAGGGGCATATTCGGATATTTTGACAGTTCTTGCATTTAGTTTTTTGACCTATGTACAGCAGAAGCTGTGCCATTTGTGAAAATGTTTTCAATTTCAATTGAAAATTGTATTAAAATCATTGAAGCCTATTACGAAAATAGTCGATGTGTGAAAACCACATTTCGTAAAATTCGCGATATTTTTGGTCGTCATGATCGGTCTTCTGAAACCGCTATCGAGAATTTGGTGGATAAATTTAAGTTTACTGGTTTGGTATATAACATACCAACAACAACACATATTCGTTTGGGTCGTTCAGCGGAAAATATCGCTGCTGTAAGTGAAAGTGTCGAAGAACGTCCAAATTTATCGATTCCACGACATTCTCCACATTTGGGGACATGTTGACAAATTATTTTTGGCCTATTATCGATGATATGGATGTGAGTGATATGTGGTTTTAACAGGATGGCGCCACTTGTCACACAGCCAGAGAAACAATGGCTTTATTGCAAAACAAATTTCCAGATCGAATAATTTCGCGTAATTCAGCAATAAATTGCCCCCCAGATCGTGCGATTTTACACCGTTTGACTATTTCTTGTGGGTCTATGTGAAAGATTAAGTCTATGCGGATAATCCACAAGCCATTGAGGGCTTAAAAGTCAACATCGAACGTGTCATTGGAGAGATAGAGCTTCAATTATGCCAAAATATGAATGAAAATTTTGACGAAAGAATCGATGTCTGTAAGCGTGGTCGTGGTGGACATTTGAAAGATTTTATTTTACATTGATAAATGGCAGACCTTCTACTTTACATATCAATAAAAATCCATAGAATTTTCATCCGAAGTATGTGTTTCCTTTAAAATTTAAAAACAAACATCGTATTGGTAAACCCTTTATTATATTCCTCTATTCTTTTTATATTTGTATATATTTTTATGAATTTTCTCTTTTTAGTTTGTTTTTGTTAATTTGTGTGGTCACTTGCAATAAGGCAATAAGTCAACTTTACCCAAATTTATTTTTTTGTAGATTAGATTCCTAATAATAGGTGTCAAGTTCTGATATAAAAAGGAAAGTCTATGTCAAACAATAACAGAAAATAAGAATGAAAATCTCTTCCAATGCTTAATATTAAAAAAGGAAAATAGTCCAGCCAAGTTAAACATGAGAAGGGGGTCGTGCTTGCAAAAGGTTAGGTCATTACGAATTTTTTATATGTTGTTTGTACCTAAGCCGACATTAAAAATCCAGATTTGCAATTTTCAAAGTGCTGTGCGAGCGGCGGTGTGCCCAAAAAACCTTGAATTTTTTTGACTATTTTCAGGTTTTGCTCAATATCTCAGTGAAAGAGGGGTCTGACCGGTTTAGAAACTCTATACAACTTTAGAGAACAGTAAATTTGCTATAATTTGAGACCAAATCCAGCTCCGTACAACCAGCGGTTCTCAAGATACGGTCCTTCAAAAATAGGCTATTTTTCCTGAAAACTGAATTTTTTTCGAAATGAACCTTCATTTTATAGAATATCTTGAAAAATACTAAGCCCACACACATGTTATGGGAAATGAAGTTGTAGAAAATGTTAGTAGCTTTCATTTGAGACTAAACTGGTACATATAAGCTTAGCAGTTCTCTCAAAAACGGCAGAAAACCAAAAACAGTCAAAAGTGGGTTTTTAGGGGAATTACATATAAACCGTTCTCACGTCTTTTTATAGTTTAAATGTACAAATTATATCTAGTGGAATTGCAAATGAACTGTTCTTACGTGTTTGTATAGTTTTATTTATCAAGAAGTTTACAAAAATTATATTCACAAAAAAAGGAAACCAATATAATCATGTAGTTAATTGAGATTTGGTTGCCAAATTATGGCTTTCTCTTTATTTTAGAGGGCCCGGGTTTGGGATCGCATGAATATGGTGTTTCGATGGACGCTGGCAGAGGAGCCCAGTCTGTTGTTGGATTGTCCTCGTCGTCTGAGCATCTTATCTCTACATCCGGGATGTTATTGCACGTTTGTCCTCCGCATGATTGGCACAGGACCGAGCAATGCAGACCTGCCTTCCTACACGAGCAGCCTCCAGAGCACCCTTTCTTGCATTTACAAGAAATTTTTCGAAGAAGTGCAGGTGGTGCGGGATCCATGGTAGTGGTGATGGGGATGAGTCCCTGAGAAGATAGCTTCCAGCCCCAATCAGTGGGATTTAAATTGACGCCTCTCCACTTCTACACTTGAAGGTAGCATCTTGCTGCATGGTGGCCTGCGGCATCTTCTGTTGGTGGCAAACGGGCGAGGTTTATACTCCTTGAAGTTATGAATGACTTATATCTCAAGTAGTCCAAAGTATCTTTCGTGATGTCACCCCCATATAGAGCCACAAAACACTTGATACCGGATTCCTTGACGACTTCTGGGGTAGAGTTGGGGCGAAGGAAGACTTCCACTTGCTCAGTAAGTGACTCATTCTTGCTCAGGAGTGTGGTGATTTTGGTTTTTCCTTGACCAAACAGTGCTGAGGTGGTATCGCAACCGGTGAATGCGTGGGTGAACAGTATTGTCCCTGGTGATGTCTGGTGGTTGTAGGAGGTCGTAGAATAATGACAGAATCCAGTTTCGCCCTTCGAGCTCTTCTGAAGGTAGACGTTTTTCTTTTCAGCGCCTAAACCATTGAGAAGAACGAGGAGGTCGACATCTTCTCCGACTATGACGACTTGATCGGATACTGCTGCTTTTGAAAGCGCCGTCATGACTATCTCTCGATCCGCATCTTCTTCTGCAAGGCCAACTTCTACTCCCTCCTTCTGAAAGGCGTCACAAAGAAGAGTTATCAGGCGGCGCTTGTTGTTCTCATTGCCCAATACATGTTCTTGAGCAATTTGAATCACTGTGGATTCTTCAAACGTCAATTCGTAGCTGGAATGAGTTGCGTAACGCCGGAGTCGTTCGGCTGTTTTGGTGTTTTTGTTGGTAGCATTTTCGGGGTAGCCGTCGAAAACGATGGAGACGTTCTTCCCAAAGTGCCCACGGACGTAGGTGATGTAACGCACCAAAAGTGCTTGAACTGTGGTCTTCCGCTGCCACACGACCTTGTGCAACCTTTCGGTTGATGATCTCGTGGATGAAACCTGTGGTTGGGAAGCAGAATCCCCTCCTCGACGAACTGAGGCTTCAACGTTACACACAGCTGTATATCTCTTCCTGCATGCATCATGAACTCTGACTTCCTTGCAAACTTGGAGAAATTTTTTATTTTCTTTGAGACCACGTTTTTCACTCACTTCAATTAGTGTCCGAATTCCTCGTTCTTTGATGGTCACAACAGGACCTATGTCGAGAGCCTCACGACACACGAAACACATGCCCGGACGGATAGACATTTTGCAACACACTGAGAGTTGCCCTGGAAGGTCCAGGTCCGGGTTGGGAGGTCAATTTTCTTTGATGATATCTTCTCTCTAAGTCACCTGTCTGTCTTTTTCATCACCCGTACAAATGGTTAGGACTGGTTCTAATTGGCGTCCTTCCTTTCAAGATTAGGAGATCTTCACAATCTAAGAATAATGTTATTGCTTCATGTTGTTTAAAATTGTTCTCAATAATATCTGTAACAAAAAGAACGTGAAATTATAAAGTAATTAGTTACATGAATTGTATAGTTTGTGGAGGTCTCAAAATAAAATTGTTCACAATACATTTTAACTTTTTCATAAATAAAACTATAAAAAGACGTGAGAACGGTTTATATGTAATTCCCCTAAAAACCCACTTTTGACTGTTTTTGGTTTTCTGCCGTTTTTGAGAGAACTGCTAAGCTCATATGTACCAGTTTGGTCTCAAATGAAAGCTACTAACATTTTCTACAACTTCATTTCCCATAACATGTGTGTGGGCTTAGTATTTTTCAAGATATTCTATAAAATGAAGGTTCATTTCGAAAAAAATTCAGTTTTCAGGAAAAATAGCCTTTTTTTGAAGGACCGTATCTTGAGAACCGCTGGTTGTACGGAGCTGGATTTGGTCTCAAATTTTAGCAAATTTACTGTTCTCTAAAGTTGTATAGAGTTTCTAAACCGGTTAGACCCCTCTTTCACTAAGATATTGAGAAAAATCTGAAAATAGTCAAAAAAATTCAAGGTTTTTTGGGCACACCGCCGCTCGCACAGCACTTTGAAAATTGCAAATCTGGATTTTTAATGTCGGCTTAGGTACGAACAACATATAAAAAATTCGTAATGACCTAACCTTTTGCAAGCACGGATGTACATCTTGACTGGACTAAAAGCGGGATATTCGTTTTTTAATAACAGAAAATTTATAAATATTTTACAGATATACATAAGTATACTTAACCCATCAAAAAAACAGTAATCTTTTTTATGCTGAGTGAATAAATCGACATATATCCATAGATTATTTTAATTCATTTGTCGCTTATCAGTGGCTATAAGGTAGTAATTACAAAATCAAAATTAAAAAAGTTTTTGTGTCCACTGTAAAGTTTGGTATTTTTACTTTTTCCTTTATTGCAGGCAGTGCCGTAACTAAAACTTTTGGCGCCTATGGCCAACTACAAAAAATGCGCCTTAACGGAAGGGGATACCCCCTTCAAGAGTGGGTATTTTTTTTTAATTTCCGAATTCTTCCCGAATTTTTTTTTATTTTCTACAAAATGGCGAATTTTGAGACACACTCTCAGTTAAAATTTATCAAATTTCAGAAAATTGATTAAGAATTATTTTCATTAGCAACAGAATTTTCTTCATTCTTTTTGAACCAATTGCCCAATGCAAATATTTTAATTTTATTAAATATTTAAAGCTAGGCGCCTGTTTAAAAAACGAAGGTCCTTAATTAGGCTTTTATACATCGTATAGAAAGAAGCCTTATGTTCTGACTCCGTGTCTGTCGGCATGTTTCAAATTTAAGAAAATTCTAGAAAGATGTATATAGAAGCCTAAGAACTGTCGCAAAAGCGAGTTCCACCTTGTTTTTATATTATTTTGCTGTTATAATAAAAAAATTAACGGATGCATGATAGATTAAATAATAAAATATTTGGAATTTGAACTTCTGAATTTGAGCACCCTATTCTCGAGCTCACACGACCGTATTCGCTAACGAATCATCATATTCTAACCAATCAAAGAATAAGAATGAAGAATTTGATTCTTGAATGATGATTCGTGTGCTAATACGGTTGAGTGAGCTTGAGAATAGGGCCCCTGGCGCCTATATTAAATACAATATTTTAATTTGAATTTTTAAATTTCGGCGCCTTTAATCAAACGGCGCCTATGGCCGGGGCCATATTAGCCATACCCTAGTTACGGCACTGATTGCAGGTGACAACAGATTTGTTAATCAGACTTGTATGGTTTCCTTTCATTAAGAGATTTAATTTGTTCTACTTAGGCTACCCAACCTACACCTGTTTAGACAATTGTAACTTTTTAAATTATTACACTGATCGTTCGATAGGTATTTTTGCATATTCTATTATCTATTAATTCATGGATAACTCAAACACTCAGTTCAAAACTACTCATTCTTAAAGTTTATTTTACAGAGTAATGGGTTTTCTATATCAAACTCTATTTTTCTATACTCTAACCTAGCAGATAACAGCAATTCTAATTCAAAATAACAAATCAAAAATTTTGATTGATTACTGAATTTATTTGTCTAATAGATCTCGAGATAACGAAAACCAGCATAAATATGATAAATTCTAAAAATTTAAATATTTATGAAATCATCCTTTTTGTCACACACTCAAAAAATCGATTTTTTCAAAGACTTATTTTGCATTTTAATTCAGTATTTTCTATTGATTTTCATCATTGTTGTAGTCCACAAGTGGCATTACTGTTTTCCTTGGATAAGCCGAAAGTCTTCATCATTGCTTTGTAAGTATTTCTTTGCAAAATAGTCGGCGACACTGATGTTATTTTAATGTTAAGATGATTTCTCGATGAGGAGTTAATCAAAGAATGCCTGCTATGAGGATTGATCAAATTAATTAAACCGTACTATATAGAAACCGTGTTATATAAATATTGCTGTATAAGAAGGCTGGAAACTTGACTGTTATTACAATACAAAGGTCTATAATTTTTATGTATTCTAATTAGCAGCTATTCCCATTAAAAACGATAACTTAAATATCAACTAATGACAATCTATGGACGGAAAATACATAATCTTTTATTTGCGTTTGAGTTAAATATCCTGCAATAAAAATCATTTTTAGTTAGTTCAGTAGCTACTACTATAATACCTATAGTAGATTGCCTGATTGAGGCATAGATACTATTATATTATAGCAGGTAGTACAGTAGAACAAGAAAATCTATTATTTTAAAGTATTCAGCCTGCAACTTATTCAATGTTTCATGTGATCCCCAAGTATTAAGAAAGAAAATTATCTAAAATATAATTGTTTGTTTGATGAAATGGTTAATTGTTCGATGTTAATTTTCTATAAAAACACAAAATTTGCATAATTGTTCGATTTTAATTAACATACGTAGTAATAAAATTCTCGTGGTTTAATAGGTATCGTTTTATTATTTTTGTTTGTATTTTTGAAAGTTGTTTAATATGTTAGATAAAAGTTAAAACAAGATTTTTCAACCTACCTAATTTTAAACGAATTTATTTAAATTTATTTACTTAATTACCTATATATTTTTCATCTAAAAATCGAATTTAGATAAGATAAAATTAAGATTAGAAAAGACACAGTGAAATTTCGTTATCTAAAAAATTCCCGCATTTGTCATTTATTATGTTATTAATAAGTTTGTTTGGCTTTATTTAATGTATCCGTAAATCTCAAACTATAGATAACGAAATGTAAATTTATAGGTAAATTAACTACGGAAAGATCGTTTATACTGTTTCTGTATGTTGTCAACCATGCCCATCGAAGTCATTTAGTTGTTAAAAAGGTGTTATAATTGGTTTAAACATGGTCCCTGGCGTCAAGAAGGCCAGACAGACGATCAAGCAGCCGATCACATCTTTTCATGTACATTGGTACATGGACCAAGTCCTTTAGCAAGGAGTTGTTACAAACGTCACATTGTTATGCACACTCGTACACCCACGCTTCTTCTTCATAATACATTGTTGTATCTCGATAATCACTTTGAACGCTTAAAAAACACCCATTCATTTTAAACTATCACTTTGTAACCAAAGAAGATTAATTAGCAATGGAATATATCACTGGAACGGATTTACTAGACGAGAATAGCACTACCATAATATTATGTGCATATTTTTATTATAAAATATTGGTTGCTAAAAGAATTTTTTAAACCACAAAATCAAATAAAAATTTACAAAATAGTAATTAAGCTGGAGCGAAGATTATTACACTTCAATTGTTTGGGAAACCTCAAATTGTATTATTATATTATAGAACTTATATTACGATAGCAGTTTTGATTCATCAGTAATGATAAAAAGATAAAAAGAACGAGATCTAAACACCTTTTCTAGTTCAAAGTAGCTCTTCTTCCACGAAGTAATCTGATCTTCCCTTTATTAATTTGTACAAGGAACTTCTTCTAGTTTTTATTTGGTTTTTGACTAATTTAAGACTACTGATGGGATTTTAGTTTTTTATAACCATTTTATCAAAACAAGCTATAGTCGATTTCAGTATGTTCATAGTAGATGCATGTATAGTATCTGCAAATTTAAATTTTCAATAAAATGTGAAAGCCATAGATACTCCGTTTATGTTAATTTAGTCTGATTTAGTTTAAGTTATGTACAGTAAATAAGTGTAGATATGTTGGTAAAGATTATAAGGTTTATGTTTTAGCTTTGCAGTATAATTTTCAATTACTTTTGCATTTTACAAATAAAAATAATTGTGCCAACAATGTATGTCATAATGTAGATCATAACCATTATATATTTTTTTTAATTCAAAGTAAACGGGTACGCTGAACATATTGTTTTCCATAATTTATTACCGACTTGCATATTCAAAATTATTGCAATAACCACAATTAATAGTATTTTTAATTATCTTTTAGTTTTTGTTTATCTATTGAAATTAAACATAGTTCTGAATCAACCAAGTTAAACAAATTTATAACAATACATTAATGTACGCAATAATCGACAAGCATTCAATAGATACAATGCAATATGAAACATGTCCATGTAATTATTCGTGCATTTAACACAATCGAAATTACAATAGTCGGTATGTGTATTAAAATTAAATGATTTTGAATTACGCCGATGCTTGTGTACTATATAAACTAATTTTGCTTTAAATTTATTTCCTATAAAATAGAACTTTTATTTACTTCAATTTTATAATAATTAGAGAAATAAACTTCTGATAACATTAATGTTAGAATAATATTATTATTCAAATATTATTAGTTCAACTTTTTAGCAATTGAAGAATTGAAATTATTAAATTATTAAATTAATATGGTTTCTAATTCAATTTATTTTAATTATTGTTTACCTCCTTGTCAATATTAAAAATTTTAATTTATTTCATTAAATGAAAATTATAAATTTTCAATGTAAATTTAATATTCAAAATTAATAATAGTAATTTAATTTTATATAGATTACCACTAAAAATTTGTACTTGGCTTGGTATAGCTGTTTGTAGCAACTTGACTGATTAATTCGTGTTTTATGTAAAATAAAATATAAATAACATTTGCAGAAAAACTATGAGCCCATTTTGCCAATTCAACGCCGATAGAAAATTTATTTGATTTAATATCTTATATAGGCCGTTTATCATTTTCTTTTACGAATAGTAACAATTATTATGATAATATTATGAATATTATTAAGTTTCACATAATATTTTTCACTAACGGAAAGTTTTATTAAAAACCTATGATTAAAATATTAAAGATCTTAGAATAATAAAGGATCCTTGAATGTAGTTTAAAATTTTCTGTTGTACTTGCATTCAAATTTGAATAACTTTTGAATATTGGTTTGAAATCATGGTTTGAAATAAATATAATAAATTTTTACTTTATGAAAGAAACTGAAAATATGTAAGTAAGTGTCAATTTGCAAGAAATATTTAACTAACTTCATTGGACTATCATCCTGATACCTGACATCTATCAATTTGAGTGCGTGGATATTTAGCCTTAAAGTACTCGCAATGCCCTTATGTCTTTTCTATTGTTTAGCTATAAGGTTTATAGGTTTTACTGTTTAATATATTGCAAGAAATATATTTAGTTGCAACTACAACAATTGCTAGCTGCCTGCCTAGTCGAGACTCGCATTTAATTAATAAAAATTCGTTTTTGTCATAGTTTTAATAGGAAAGGAAAATCGTGAATTTGTTAAGGAACAAAATTAGACAGAAACGAAAAATATTTCCTTTCACCAGATTTAAAGTTTAAATAACTATTAAATTTTTGCAGTTTTCCGTAGAGAATAAAATATATAAATACCCTTTATATCACCAACTTCGTTCAAAAATACAATTTTCGTAGGCCAATATGACAACATAGCTCCAGTATTATTCAATATTCGATTAAGGTATTATTTGCATTTGTAATTCTTGCGTTTTATGCATTTTTTATGTCTTATGTACATTGTGAACAAGCACTAAGACGGTTTCTGAAAAAATATAATAAAACAAAAGAAATTGGTGAACGAAGTTCAACATTAGGTCAAGTAATTTAAAGCACCTAATTTTCACTTTTAAACGTTGGCTCAGTTGAGACAGCCATTGGCAGAAGTAGGTGGTTCAATACCATCTCTAAGAACTATCCAAAAAATATTAATTGAATTAGGTTGTGAGTCAATAAAACAAGCAAAAAACTGCTTTCAATTAAACAAATGCAGAAAGCTCGATATGAATAGGTGAATACGCTCATAATATAGCTTTGAGCTTTCTTTGCTCATAATATGGTTTGTTTATTGAATTGATCAAAATTAATAATTTACGCTTGAAATTTTTTTTACAAGTTTTAATAAAATAATTTTAATTTTTGTTAACTAAAATTTTAAAAATATTGATTGTAATAAATTATGAAATAAAGATGAATAATTACCAATAAAACTAAAAACTCATAGTAAAATCAGTTTTTATTTTTTTTTAAGTATGGCGCACCACTTCGAATCAATTGAAAAAAATACATATTATATAAAAAAGTATGCAGGTTCTAAAAAAAATATTTCATAATTTTGACAAAATCACATCTTATTTAAAAAAAATATTTTGGGAAAAAAATTTTTTTTTATTAGATAATGAAATCCTATACAGCTGTTATTTTGTTCTAAGATAGCCTTTATATACCCTTATAACATACTAAAATTTTATCCAAATCGATTAAGCCGTTCCTGAGGAAAGTTTTTTTTTATATTTTTCAGTATTTTTTGATTTTCTCGAAAAGGCATTGAGTTAGAGATTTAAAATTTTCAGGATCTTAGTGTTTCATGGGTACCTACATATCCCCAAAGTGGCGATTTAATATTCCCCGGGGGCAGATTCACGATGCTTATCCTCCTATGCCCTTTAAATGAATTTCTGTAGCGCGAAAACGTATTAATAAATATGGCGGGCTTAATGTAAAATCTTCGCATTATGACGTCATTTTAGTAACCAGAATTAGTTCATAGATAAAAGATTTGTATTATAGATGCACAACTTTTACTGGCGTTGAATGCAAAATGCTAGATTTTGTAGCATAACTAGAATTACAAATTTTACATAAGTTTGGCATAATGCACAAAATAATAATTAAAGCTTTCAAATTCAATTTGTATTATAAAAGATGTAAATAATCTAATAATTTAACCTAAAATATTTTTATATTGGTTGCATTTCTGACATTTTGTCTTAATGCAATGTTTACACTTGTAGTCCAGTCAATGGGGACTCAAAAAGGCCTTTGGCTTACAAAAGGTGGTGTAGTTCTGATTTTTGGATATGTTGTTGAGTTGGGGGCCCGTAAGAAAAATCAAAGTTTTCGACCTTGAGCGGCTTCCGCTCGATCCGCCATCTTGGATTAAAGGGACAAAAAATAGGTTTCTTCCATATAACTTTCTAACAGTTGATCCTACGACAAAAATGTCAAATACAAATTTGAAGGGGACAAAATTATCTACAATTTATGTAGACACACTTTTTTTTGTAAGTCTAACGGGTGACGAGTTACAGCCGCCCAAACGTGAAGAATTTTCGAAACAATCGTCATCTCAATCTTTGCACGGTAAATCTTGTAAAAATGAATTGCATTGTAATATTTTTTACGTGTTTTCACATCACAATAACATTATATACCAAAATACTTCTTATTATTACGTAGAAATTTGTGTACTCAGAGTATTTCTAGTATTATATTGGTATATGTATAGATTATCCAAATTCCGTTCTACGTGTTTTGTAACCACACCACTACTGTCCAGAGCAGGTATAGACCGTCCCTAGTTCTTGCTTCCTATATGATCAGTTGGTCAAAAGGGATACCTCCGTTTCTTCTTCTAGTGGTAGGGACCGCCAGCCTGGGGGCCCAAATCAACACACACAGCGTCAGTGAGTCAGTGTGCTTGTCGCCAGCCGTTCGGCAGCACGTAGTCGCATCACGCTTCGCAGTATGGCAAATCCCAAAGCGGATATTTGTTTTATTTGCGATCTAAGTTTGAAAGAAGGTGACCTAATTATCGTGAAAGAGAGAGGCATTCAGACTCTACTAAAATCGAGTGTAAAACGTGGAAATCGTGAACACGGACGTATTCTGAGGAGTCGATCGTCAGTTACTGTGCATGCCGCGTGCCAAAAGAAATATAACAATGAATAATTAATCGCTGCGTATCTTTGTAGAGGAGGTGACGCGCCTGCAGTGGCGTCGACTTCACGCCGTTCGAGTATTCCACGGTTTGATTTTAAAACCCAATGTTTCCTGTGCACCGAAGAAATCACCCTCGATTTCTTACTTAAACAGTCGAAATCAAAGTTAGCGGATCGAAACATCATCCATCGGGTGGAAAAATTGGAACTCAAAGACAGTATCATAAAAGCAGCTAAAGAACGCGGAGATGAATGGGGACGGCAGATAATAGAGCGCATTCATTTTGTGGCGGACTTGGTTGCTGTGGAAGCCAGGTACCATTCATCTTGCTACAAATCGCTGTATGCACGAGTCCCCTCCGGACAGAAAAGAGGCTATCTGCCTAATATAAATATTTAGTAAAATTGGAAATTAAGTAATCGCTGGATAGCCGGTTTTGTTAGCGAATATTATTTTTTTTTTCAAATAAAATACACTGTAATTATAATATTATCGCAAATGTGATAATATAATTATCACATGGCACCACTATGACATCATCAAGCTGGTATTTGAGAATAAAATTATTATGAAACTTGAAAGTAAATATTTGTTCCTGTTCCGATACGAGTCTAATGCAGAAAATTTGGAAGATTTTTCCTGATGCTGTATTAAAAACTTGAAGCAAGAAAAATCGCATTTTCAATTAATTGCTACACAGAAGGTTTATTTACAATGCAGTGGCTGAACTGAAATTCCAATACCAAATAAACTTAATTATTGTACATAAGTATTAATATTAATATATTAAATAATCACTCATCCAAATTTCAATTTCTTTTATTTGACAGTACTTACTACAGCATATCTAAGATACATTACTGGTTTGTTATTATATGCCATGCACCAAAATGATCAAACCACAACTAATAAAAAGTTATACGTTATATGAGTAATATTATATAACAAAAGATGTAATATGAAGGGATGGAATGATATAATAAATTGGGTTTAACGATCTACTAACTGACCTTAATAATTATAGTATTTATTATTAAAACTTTTATTAATAAATAGCTGCTACGTTTACTTTTTATACCATGAATAATATAATTGCAATTAGTACACGCTTTTGTGTTAGATTTTCTTTTAATACACATACCTATTAGGGAATAGAGTACAGTTGGTAAAACTTCATCTTTTTAATGAGTTAGATATTTCAAAAAATGATATAATCTTCTGTGTAGTATATTTATCCATTTAAATGCAAAAAATGCGTAATTTTTCTCGCTCTCTTTGGATTATTTATATCACTTATAATGTATTTATTACCTACTTACGTATTATTACCCGTCGTAATAGCTATAAATAGCAAACAGCAAATAAGCTAAACTAAGCTAATAAATAGCAAAAAGAGCTACAAACAAAACAAAACATAAATGAAACTCACAAAAGAACTCGACAACATTAAGAAGAAAATGAAATCACAACTACCTAGTACATCAACAAATCAAACAAACTACCAGAAAGCTACAATAACTTAAAGAAACTGTTTAATGAAAAACTTAAAGAACATAAGAGACAGATGAATACGAAACAAATTATACGCGATAAGTGACATTTCAAAAGAAGCATGATCCATCATCAACAAAGAACTTGGCAAGAAAGCCAACGTAAAAACGACTCAATACTTAGATTACAGCAAACGACTTCTGCAATCACTTTACAAATGCTACTAAATGTATAAACGAGAAGATACTCGTTAAGTTAAATTTTAAAGAAGATATACAAACAGTGCTGAATCACATCATGAATGTATACTTGCAAAAAGGAATCTTCCCGGAAACTCGAGGCCAATGCAAGACCAATTTCAATATACAAGAAGGGAAACAAAAATGAAGCTATACAAACTACAGATACCCAATTTTCAATACCCCCAATTTTCTTTAAAATATTTGAAAAATTGTTTTGCAAACGTTTTATGAACCTTTTGCGTAAGGAAGGAGCTATTACGAAACATTAATTTTCCTGAGCGAAGAACTGAGTTGCAAAGGTATAATTACATGCGGTATACCGCAAAGCAGTGTATTAGGACAACTTTTCTTTGTTCTCTACATAAACAGTCTTTCAGCGAATATGGAATGCCCAACGGTACTGTTTGTAGACGATACTGCTTACTTAGAAGAGTACCAAGACACGAGGACCCCTTACGATCAACAAATCACTGCAGCGCAATTATAGTACACATGGTACACATGGTACAAACACTGCAGCTTACATTACTGCCGCTCACTCTTACAAAACAAGACAAGGGCACTAACTTTAAACAACGAAAATCCGATTGAAGTGATGAAAAGGAGGGAATTAATATAGAAAACTGTACAATAAGCTATATGCCAGAGGAAATCAAAGGCCTTTCTCTTTGTTCAGTTGACTTGAGATGAAAACTAGCAGTAGCTTATCTCCACAATGCTTTCATCATACTACAGCATCATGAGGGAGATGAAAACGTTTGCAAATTTTACACTTACAGTGTATTTTATTTGTGAAAACTGAAAAATATTATATTATTACATCTGAAAAGAGTAATATGTGCATTTTTTGGGTTTTCTAAAATATTGAAATGGTTAGAAACTTTTAATTTATGGTGCAGTACAGAAGTATTGCACCTCAATTTGTTGGAATTTTACAAAAATGTGATACAAACAATTGTTCTGAAACTGTAATGACTACCGCACATTATGTTATGCTACAATCATTTAGAATTACAATTATTGTTGTAAATAGTGCATTTTTATTCTCACCAGGAAAGCAAGTACTCTTCTAGATTTTTTCGAACTCATGTGTACTCATCGCAATAAAGATAGCTAGAAGCAGTTGAGATTTATCGTTAAGTATCTGGTTTGGATGTTTGATATGCTACTGACGAAACTCAATTGCCATGGTTTTCTTGAATCTTGACACTTCAAACAGTCCTAATCTACCGGTCACTGGACAAGACAATTTATAATCGTTTTAATATCGGTTTACTCTACTCTAATATACTTTGAGGGTTTGAGGTGTTATTGTACTGGCGTCAAACGTAAGAAAGTAATTTAGGAGATAGATTTTACAATAATTTTAAATTTATAAAACCGTCTTTACCCCCTATAATTAAGACTCGAACCAAAACGTTCTTTTTGAAAGATTAATAATGTTATAAAGAGAGGTCTTCACAGCTTACGAACAACTGTGTAAATAAGTTATTACAAGCTTTCTTATGTAATATAATAACCATGACATTCAATCAACTATTAAATTGCAAATTTGATTTTCCATTAACAGACATACGAGTATATGCTGTAGTGGTCTTTTGCCTACCTTAAAATGTGAATCTTATTTCTGAATCTGGGTCGTTGGTTCTCGATTAAAATTGTCGCATTCAAAACAATAAAAGACTGACAAATAGAACAATAATTTATTTGCAACCAGTCTAACAATAAATCAAATAAACAAATGGCAGGACTTACATAAATTCGTCGGCCAAACAAGTTATTGTTAAAACACTTTGTATTTCGACACCTTCTTCAATAATAATTAAATGATTGATTTCTTCTCTCTCTTCGACTTCTCTCGTTAGCTCTCCAAAATTTAACTTTGTATTTCGACACCTTCTTCAATAATCATTAAATGATTGATTTCTTCTCTTTTATTAAATTTTTGCTTTTCGGAAAATTTTATAACTCCTTGTTATTTATTCTATCGCCTTGGTTTCCGCTCCTTTTTATTTTCTTTTTTAAATCAAACTTGCTGCAGGTCTGCACGTCTGCTTGTTTTTGACCGACATCATTTATGTAAGCCCCAAAATATAACATTAAATAAAAATTGTACAATTAAACTTTCTAACATCAAACTTAACTATTAAAAATACAAACAACTTAAACTAATCAAATCAACAATATAACACATAACGAACAAATAAAATATGGAACAAAATGAATTAAAATGGCAAAGTGAAATTAAAATGGATTGTAAAGCCCTGCCATTATTGTTCCTCAGGTTGCAAGTCAGTTCTTTAGATCTTTAATTAGCAACCCATCTTTGTCGTATGATATGAACACAACATTTTCCCCACGTTGTGTTGAACTAAAAGTCAAGTCGAATGAAATAAATATTTCCGCGGACTTTTCTTCAACAAAACGTTATTCATTTAGATGGTTAACAATTGTTTAAAATATTTGAATTTGAATTTGTAGTTGTCTGCAAAGCACTAAATCATCTTTAGTAAATAAAAATAAATTTGTACAATATAAACATTTTTTTCT
The DNA here is from genome assembly GCA_947369205.1 of Cantharis rufa. Classification (NCBI taxonomy): domain Eukaryota; kingdom Metazoa; phylum Arthropoda; class Insecta; order Coleoptera; family Cantharidae; genus Cantharis; species Cantharis rufa. Next base: position 35,120,325 of record OX376303.1, on the reverse strand, counting down.
TTTTAGTTTTTATTGAATTCTAATTTTTTTCTAAATTGGATTTTCATTCATTCTGAACATCTTACACACACTTTCATACTCATTCTCTCTCTTCGTTCATGCACCCCTTCCACCTAATTATTTATTTAACCTTGTTTTAAGCAGCTCCTTGTTTGACACTTCTTTTGTAAACCATCACCTCTTCTCTTCTGTAAACTTTCGATTGTTTTTTCGAATCTTCCATCGGGCATTTGCTTCTGACTTTTAATAATTGCTGGCTGGTTTTTCCAGATAGCACCCTTATATCCCCATTTCTACCTCCATCGGGCATTTCCCTCAGACTCTTCTTCTTGCATACTGGCTTTACCAAGTTGCACCCCTTTATCCCCACTTCTACCTTCATCGGGCATTTCCCTCCGACTCTTCTTCTTGCATACTGGCTTTACCAAGTTGCACCTCTTTATCCCCATTTCTACCTCCATCGGGCATTTCCCTCCGACTCTTCTTCTTGCATACTGGCTTTACCAAGTTGCACCCCTTTATCCCCACTATTGTCGTTCAATCGATTCTAATAACCTTTTGGTGATATTTACCATTTCTTCCTTATCCATCAAACCTAAAAAAAAAAAACTGCCGGTTAAAAATATTTATTCCTCTTCGTTGTCTTCTTCTTCTTCTTCTTCTTGCGGTGGTCTTTTGAATGGGTACATGAGGTTTATGTGGAATCTTCCACGTATAGTTCCTCCTTCATGTCTCAATTCGTAAACATTTTCATTTATAATTTTATTGACGTTTGTTATATAATTTAATTTTACTTTGGATTGTTTTGGTCTGCCTGCTAAATTATTTTTTATATTTGACGTTTCTGTTTGACTTTTAGTGTTTTCTACGTTTTGCCTAAAATGGAAATGATTATTGATTTCTAACTTGGGCCTAAAAGTGTTTAGATTATCGGTTTCCATTTCCAACGTACTTCTATTCTTGCCTTCAACTCCATCTCAAAATGTCCCGCCATTGCCTTAACCAATAATATCTCCTCATACGGTGGTTCTACCTGTTGAGCCTGATTAATCATCTTGATAGCGCAATTTTCTCTTGATTTTTCATATCCTTTATATCGTCCTCCATTAACCTGTTCTTTTACCTTACTTTGCTCGACATCTCCCCAATACTTGCGTAGAAACATTACTTTGAAACTTTCAAACGTCGTGAACTTTTCTTCAACCATGCTGTACCATATCTCCGATTCTCCTTTCATGGTGACTCGTATAATGTTTTTTAATCTTTGCTCATCCTTAATTTTTCCTATACAATTACTCATATTTTTTATAAATATTTTTGGATTGATACGGTTGTCTCCATAAAATTTCGTATATTTCTCGATGTCCCATTCGCGATTCAAATGTGTTTTCAACACTTCCGCAATATCTCCCATTGCCTTTTCGTTTGTATTTCGTTTAATTTCTGATACTTCCATTTGTATTTTGTTTATCTTTTCATGCGTTTTACCTAGCCTCGATTCAAAATTCTCCCTGTCTTTTGTCGTTGATTCAATATGCAATTTGATACTATTTTTATTCACATTTATAATATCAACGCTTGATTTTACCTGTTCGTCTATTTTATCTATTCTTTTATCCACTGCATCAAATCTTTCATTCAATTCCTCTTTGATCATTTCCTTGACCCCGTCAATCTTTTCATTTATTTCTTTTTTATTATAATCCATTTTCGCATTATTTTCTTCCCATCTAGCATCCATATCTTTTTTATTATCATCCATTTTTGCATTCATATCTTTCATACTAGCATCCATATTTGCATTCATATCTTTCATACTAGCATCCATATTTGCATTCATATCTTTCATACTAGCATCCATATCTTTTTTATTATCATCCATTTTTGCATTCATATTCATTAACATTTTTATTAATTGACTTTCCGTATTCTCTTTGTCCGGGACTAAGCTCCCAATCTTTTCCGTCTCTGTTTCCCCCGTATCTACTATGATTTCATCCTGGCTATTAATTACCAAGTCTTGATTCTTACTCCTTGTATTCATATTGTATAATTTAATTTAATTTAATCTGATGTTAAAATTATTTTACTGCTTCGCATGCAACTATTTTTTCGAGCCTGCAACGTTGGGCGCCAATTATTTATGTAGTGCTCCTTTTGCCTACCTTAAAATGTGAATCTTATTTCTGAATCTGGGTCGTTGGTTCTCGATTAAAATTGTCGCATTCAAAACAATAAAAGACTGACAAATAGAACAATAATTTATTTGCAACCAGTCTAACAATAAATCAAATAAACAAATGGCAGGACTTACATAAATTCGTCGGCCAAACAAGTTATTGTTAAAACACTTTGTATTTCGACACCTTCTTCAATAATAATTAAATGATTGATTTCTTCTCTCTCTTCGACTTCTCTCGTTAGCTCTCCAAAATTTAACTTTGTATTTCGACACCTTCTTCAATAATCATTAAATGATTGATTTCTTCTCTTTTATTAAATTTTTGCTTTTCGGAAAATTTTATAACTCCTTGTTATTTATTCTATCGCCTTGGTTTCCGCTCCTTTTTATTTTCTTTTTTAAATCAAACTTGCTGCAGGTCTGCACGTCTGCTTGTTTTTGACCGACATCATTTATGTAAGCCCCAAAATATAACATTAAATAAAAATTGTACAATTAAACTTTCTAACATCAAACTTAACTATTAAAAATACAAACAACTTAAACTAATCAAATCAACAATATAACACATAACGAACAAATAAAATATGGAACAAAATGAATTAAAATGGCAAAGTGAAATTAAAATGGATTGTAAAGCCCTGCCATTATTGTTCCTCAGGTTGCAAGTCAGTTCTTTAGATCTTTAATTAGCAACCCATCTTTGTCGTATGATATGAACACAACAATGTGCTGTTTCTGTAATAACTTTATATTAAGCTTTGGATAAGTACACTGAGAAAAATGATTTGTTGCTCTAACAGAGCTATTAGTAGCTATAGCCCCAACTGAGTTTTTTTTGCTGTTATAACAAATATTTTGTTGCTGCAACAAATTTTCTCCTGGAATAGCAAATCTGTTTTCTATTCAGTAAAAGAGATTACTTGATTTAACAAATTTTCTTATTTTGCATAGAAAAAGCTTTGTTATGGCAACAAAAAACTTGTTGCAGCAACGAAAAACTCTGTTGAGGCTATACCTACTAAAAGTTTTGTTAGGGCGACAAATTCTTTCTCACATTGTATTATGGGAGAAGTATCTATCCATAATAGATCACACAAGCGAAATCCAGTTTACAACTGAAAGTCCAAAATCGATTAATGGGCTATAAGGAAAGCCATGGGATATTATATTTTTGAGTAGTAAAACATCTATCTTGATCCATCTTGATGAATGGATTGTGGTCAGGAAAAAGAAATCCCATATGAAATGTACACCTATTAAAGAACATATTGAAAACAATACTCTCAAACAAATATCCTTAAATAATTAAAATAATTAAAGGTAAGAAAGCAAAAATATGTTTTTTAAGATATCGTACAAGAATGGTGTGCAAAGTGCACAATATTATGTTTGTATTTCTGCGCTCTGATAGATGGAAATTGTTGATTATTCAAAAAAGTATAGATAATATCATAGCATATTTTTTTTAGATCATTGACAGATCTTTACTTTTGATGAAAATATTTAGTTTGGTCAATGCATTAATCATAAAATTTAGCTAGATTATAATTCTTTATACGAGCAGGTGGATAATTATATTATTTTGCTATTTCCCACTCATAGATGATACTATAACATGTTATACTATCTGTATGCATAATACGAAAATTAAAATGCCAAATCTCCTACTTTATCGGTCAGTTGAAGAATGGAATAAATTATTGTCTACAGTTGAAAGACAGTTACCTAATTCTTTAATCTTTATTTAGAAAAGCAAAGATAACAATAATGACAAGTACTAGGTAACAAGTGTATAGCAATTAAGTTATCACATTTATGCAAGCTACATCATTTGAGCAGATAAATGTACAAGTGGTATCGGAAAGTCTTGTTAGTACAACATTGATTATCAGTAACCATTTCTGTTACTTTTATGCTTCTATTTATTTCATAATAAGGATATCCACGAAGGTTTAATATGGACAAGTGTTCGATTACCTGACCAAAGGCGGAGTTTATATCAATTCCACGCCTACTACCACTTCGATAACCTGTTCTAAAAAAATCATCATGTTAACAAACTGACTTTGTATTCAAGATGGCTGCGACGTCTAAAATCGTCTGCGTCGTTTTCTTATTTTAATTGGTGTTACAATGATGAGAAGTCGTTTAGATACCGAGAATACGTGCCTTGTTTCATTTATCGTGGAATTAACTAAATGCGGCCCCTTAGTTAGTCTGGCTGTCTTTGTTGAAATATTGACTGTTTACATGCCATAAAGTGTAATTTGTTACTTTGCAATTTTCTTGTTAAATGCTTCATAAATTCTTTATATTATTTTTAATTAAGCAGTTACTACATACTTCAATACGTATTATGGATTCTCGTTTTCATTTTTCAATTATTGAAACCAATACGTACATTTATTTTTCAACCTTACTTAGGTATACATTGTTCCATTATCATTTAAATTTAAATTAATTATAGTATTCCTTTGATTCGATATATTGGAATTTATAACATTATTCACATTACTCGGTGAAAAATCTTATACAATATTAAAGAAAACTCACCAGAATTTCCGATTGGCAATTGCTTAAATAATTGAAATAATCTCATAAAGTTATCCAGCCACCTTTAAATACAAATTATTATTTTTTTTTATTCTCCTTATTTTCTAAAGTAATTATTGGGTAGCCGTAAAGTGGTAATTAGGTATATTTGCTGCTTGGTGATTGATATTATTGATTTGAAATTTAAAAAAAAAAGTTTCGCGTCACTGCGCACTGTTTCGAATTTTTGAAACATATTTTGACCAAAGGTGACTAAAATTCAAAAGATTCCACTAATATTTATAGATTTCCACCATCAGTTAAGCTATACTGATTGAAAAAAGATTTACTTTAAAACCCAATAATTATAATTATTATTATTACAAGCTATTTGTGATAGACTCACTTACACGCACAGCATAAACGTAGAAAATATGGTTGCCAGTTGCCAGTATCAGATTAGATATAGTTCTGAATAAGTCATTATAATGAAATAAAACTCGAAAATTTTTTCTTCTTCTTTAACTTTTTTGAGATCTGTTTTGCACTGATCTGTGAGCACTTGAATAATATTCTAGTAGGGTGCTAATCTCACTAGATATATAGCTCATAGATCAAACTTGGACCTGAGATCACAGCAGTGTTGTCAGTGCGACCAAGCATTGAACCGCTGCTTCCCGCTTTGTAGCCCGTCGATTTAGTAAGCTTTACACCCCGTTGCTGGTGTAACTCTAGAACTGTTCTGTTATTTATTGACAGGTTTCGTTGGGTAATTTTTCGTACTTTTTTAGAATAATAAAAGTCACATTGTCTAGATCTTGAACTTTCTACCGATTTCCGAGTTGCCACTTGGAAAATGGTGTGGTATATGGTATATGGAAGAAGTGGTAACAGTGATCATGTCAGATACAGTGGTCATTTAAATATTACCGTACATTTAAATATTAACATTACCGTCTCGGTAATCCGAACACACGCTAATCCGAACATCCAGTAATCCGAACAAAAGAAGAAAAACTCAGTAGTCCGCACAAATACTGCATTTGCTAGCAAATACAACATTTTTCTATAGTCCAAAAATTTCATTACTTGTGTTCGGATTATAACTATTTGTGCGGACTACAGAGTTTTTCTTCGTTTGTTTGGATTAACGTGTGTTCGGATTACCGAGACTGTACTGTACTTATTTATTTAAAATAAGTTACATAGTGACACCATTAGTATGGTAATGGGTTACTACAGCAGAACGTAACAGTAAAATGCAATTAAAGATCAGCAAATAGAAATTTTGTATGGTTACAGCTTTTCTGCTATCAAACGTTATTTTTAGGTTTTTTTTTCACTCAAAACAAGATTAAAACTTTAATTTATCATTTAGGATGCATTACAAGTGCATAATTTGAACAATTTGAATTGCATTAATGGTTTAACACTAAAGTAAACCTAATTGACTATTTTATAATAATTTTGATAAAAGTTTATTTCAATATTTTACAACAGTAGCCATAAATGATGTAAGGAACAGAGGACATCAATTATTAACACATTACCGTCCGACAAGGTAATATAAAATCTGATCAGCAGATTTTGCAGATATCTACAGATGACAAAACTTACATTAAATAATGCGCAAACGGAATTTTGATGTAAATGATGAAATCAAGCAGAAACGACCACATTTATCATGGATAATGCATCATGATAATGCACCAGCTTATTCGTCAAAAATTGCAACAGCAAAACTTGTAGAATTACTCTACGAATTACTTGCTCGTCCACCATATTTTCTAGATTTGGCATCTTGTGATTATTTCTTGTTCCCAAATCTGAAAAAATAGCTTGTTGGAAGAAGATTTCAAACAAATGATGAAGTAATTGTAGAAACTAATTCATATTTTGGAGGTTTTGATAAATCTTACTTTACAGACGGCATTAAAAAATTTGAACAATGTTGGAATAAATGTATCCAGCCAAAAAGAAACCATGTTGGAAAATAATAAAAAATTTTTGCTAAAAAAAAATTCCTGGTATCATTTTTACCCTACTTATTGAACTCCCCTCGTGCGATCTGATTTCAAATTAAGACAAACAATATAGGTGAAACAATTTAGCCTTACAGATCTTCACTCTATTTCTATTGCAGAAGGTCGCTTGCTGTTCTAATCTACCATCTGAAGTCTACCATTTAGAAAAACTAAAATATAATTCATACTGAATAGACTTCCTCTTCTTCTTCGGTATTGTACTATTGGGCAGGATAAAGATGGGAATAATCTGCTCGCCGTATTTGTTAACTCTTTAGCGTTACCCAGGGTGCACCACGTGGAGGCGAGTTAACTTTGCACCCCAAGAGAGCACCCTCTGCTCTTCAACCTATATATGGCTGATCTTCCTGAAACAAGTTCGAAGAAGTTCTGTTATGCAGACGACATGGGCCTGGCAGTTGCCCACAGCGACCTCTCGATAACGGAAAATTTACTAAACAAAGACTTAGTAATCATGAACGCCTACTTCGCAAAATGGGGACTTAAGCCAAACGTATCAAAATCCGAAGCAGCATGCTTCCATCTAAACAAAATGACCAACGTAGAACTAAATAATGTCCAATTCAATGGCACCCGCCTAAAACACAACAAGTTTCCCAAATATCTTGGCATTACATTAGACAGAACACTATCGTTTAAGAAACATCTTACCAGCGTAGCCGCAAAGCTCAAGACCAGAAATAACATCATCTCTAAACTTAGCGGTACTTCCTGGGGAGCTACGGCCGATACACTGAGGTACTCTACCATGGGCTTGGTTTACTAGACGGCAGAATACTGCTCGCCAGTATGGCTGAACAGCCCACACACAAAACTAGTGGACGCCCAATTAAATAATTCGTTGCGAATCATCAGTGGAACCATTAAAAACACCTGTTCACTGGCTACCTACTTTAAGTAACATCCCACCCCCTCACCGCCGACAATCAAGCGCCCTGGTCAGAGAGTACAACAAAATCCAAAGAAACCCGTTACTGAAAATTCACGAAGACATCGTACATCTGGGCCACAGACTGCGCTTCAGAAGACTACCCATTCAAACCGCTGAGCAATTGCTTGCTAGCGATTTCAACCTGGAACGCGAATGGAAACTAGAATGGCAGGCCAAAGCGCCTCATGCGGTTCACGATGTTCTCCATACCGGACAGACGCCACCTGGTTTTGCCCTACCACGAAGCATATGGTGCGGACTGAATAGCTATTCAGTATTTCTCATTATATAATATATATTTTTTGAGGTTAGGTCGCCAAACGTCAATTCATAACGTCGAGTTTTTTGATTGGCTCAGTTATTTTCGAAAATACCGTAGATATGGTATTTTACGATAAGCTTATAATTTAATTTATATATATTAATAAATTTATATAATAATAACTTTTAATATTATTGTATGAACCTATGAAATTAATATCCCAAGCTATTAGGTATAGATTTAAAAGATTATATCGATTTTCTTCAAGATTGATAAAGAGAAAAATTTGCTGAAAAATAGCTGAATTTTAGGCTGACGAATGGAAGTGTCAGCTTCAAATTCAGCTAATTTTCTGACGCTGAAAAACAGCTAAATTTTAAGCTAACTCAGCGAAGCGGCAGCTAAAAAATCAGCTGTTTTACTGGCGCTGAAAACCAGCTGAATTCTAAGCTGCTGCTTCGCTGCGTCAGCTTAAAATTCAGCTGTTTTACTGGCGCTGAAAATCAGCTGAATTTTAAGCTGCCGCTTCGCTGCGTCAGCTTAAAAATTCAGCTAATCTGATGACGCTGAAAAACAGCTGAATTTTAATCTGCCATTTCGCTGCGTCAGCTTAAAATTTGCTGACGCTGAAAATCAGCTGAATTTAAAGCTGACAGAGCGCAATGGCAGCAAATAATTTGCTGACGCTGAAAATCAGCTGAATTTAAAGCTGACAGATCGCAATAGCAGCAAATAATTAGCTGACAAAATTTTTCAGCACAAAATGTTACTTGGGAGAGTTCGTACGGGCTGTGGGGTATGTGCTGATTCCCTACTTAAATGGGGAAAATCCGTAACTGCTGCATGCGACTGCGGCGAAGAGAGGCAAACAATGTACCACCTGGCATATAACTGCAAAAGCAGACCGAGTCACTGTACGACCGAAGACTTTCTGAGAGCCACTCCACCAGCTGTCACTTGGATTAAAGAGCTGAATATTAATATATGACTATGTACACATTGACATGTAGTTACTTTTTTCTTTTTTTCCTCTTGTATTTGCCATACGCTAAATAAATAAATAAATAAATAAATAAAATATAATTACGGAATAGATCTTTGTAAATAAATAAAGAAAACCATTACAGTCTAATCCTTAAGTGCGTCAATTACTAAGCAGAGATCCCTGATTGAAGCACAACTGAAGAAAGAATATACAACCATTCTTCTTCGGAAGGCAAAGGCAAACCACCGAAGTAATATGTCTTGCAAACCCTCCCTAGTATGAAGTGGCCACACTGAGAAAAATGATTTGTTGCTCTAACAGAGATATTTGTAGCTATAGCCTCAACTAAGTTTTTTTGCTGTTATAACAAATTTTTTGTTGCTGCAACAAATTTTCGGCTGCCATAACAAAGTTGTTTTCTATTCGATAAAGAAGATTAGTTGATTTAACAAATTTTCTTGTTCCGCATAGAAAAAATTTTGTTACGGCAGCAGAAAACTTGTTGCGGCAACGAAAAACTCTGTTGAGACTATATCTACTAAAAGTTTTGCTATGGCGATAAAACCTTTTTCACAGTGCAGCAAAAACCACTCTGGGTTATAGTGTTGTTGTGTGTGTAAGTAAATAAAAAGAGTTTTTATCTGTCAATAATCTATATAGATATTTATGCATAAACCGAAAATCAAAATTTTAAAGCCAATTCACAACTGAAATCCGTAATTCCATAAAATTTTCCTCCAAGCAACAATGAGACAAATTACACAAATTGTCAAACTTCCAGCAACTCTTCTCGCTCAATGATTTTGAAATCAATAACTGATTTATTTTTGGGTGGATGATTTGCAAGATCAAGATTAGGCTGCTGAGGCTTAATATTTTATTTTAATGTACTAGGTATAATATTGTTTTATTAAAATCATAAGTAAAACTTTTGTAACGATCCTGTAAAATTTATTATTACAGGCAAGCCACAAAAATTCCTTAGTTTTGCCCCGAATAAAACATCCTATAGGTATTTTCTTCGAGCGTAAAAAAAAATTATTTTATCCAAACGTCACGAAAGATTTTATTTAAATATATTTCATTGTAAATAATGTACATCTTATGTAATTTCTCAAAATTTGATTTGTAAAATTATTGTCAAAATTAAATAGTCTCTTATTTTAAGCAATTATTTACTTTTACTGCCGGTAGCACTGTAGCAGGCACGGTTTTTTTAAAAACCATCAACTTCTTGAGTACTTCTTATTCGACTTCACGTAGACGGCCAACATAGCAAGATATTAGACACAGGATTTATAAGATCATCTATTAGTTTTCCAATAAGTGAAGGAATCTTGATTAAAAAATATTTTATGGAATAACAAACACCCTGTATATAAAATAAAAATTATAAGAAAAATCGAAGGTACAAAAGGCATCGATGTTAATTTAAAGTCACAATAATTGATATTGATATTGAAATAACTTTATTGTGTTTTCAAGAATAATATTCTTCTAGTACAAAATGTCGTAAACTTTTCAGCACTTGCATAAGTATAAAATCTTAATTAATGTCTCGTTTATTATTTTCAAACATTTTATTCTCGAGTAAAATGTAATTAACCGACTTGTTACGGGTTAATTCGGCGCTACGACCCCTGTGGGTTGAACAGAAATGTTACCCTGGCTAATTCAACGGGAAGGGGTGGGTCACCGGAATAATCGGGGTCGTACGGACGGGACGAAATTCGGAAAAGTCTCAAATCGGGAATTTTAAGGGCGCCACCGCTACAAAAGTCGTAAACAACCACGGCCAATAAAAAGTGAGTAACGGGCCACTAATTACGTTACCGCGATTGGAATAATGGGTCACTACGAAGGAACTTTTCACACAACCCTTTCCTTACACCTTGGACTCGTTGCGGCTGAAAATGATAAACAAAACACAAAAAAAATACTCTAAACATAAAAAAAAACAATATAATGTACAAAAAAAATAATTGGGTTGGTACAATGATTAATTATTATTAATGATGTCTTAAACTAAAAAAACAATGTTTCATTTAAAACTAAATTAATTAAAACGGAATTCCGAAAATGAAATAAAATATAAAATACTTAAATTTAAAATCTGAATGATAATTTGAGTTTACACAAAATAATTATTTGATAAAATGTCTTTAATTTTGGATGGACAAGGTAAAAAAAAATTAATACTAAAAGATGGGGTTAAAAATAAATTTGGAGTTCACAATGTTACAGAAACTAATGTACCAATTTTTTGAAACCAATTAAAATCACTAAACGGTACGAAAATTAACATAAGTTAATTTCACTGTTGCACCAGGAGTGTAAAACAAAAAAAACAGAATTGGTTTACTCACAAACGAGGTCCTTGGATATGGTTGTGTGTGTAGGTTCCAGCGCAACGACGTGTTTCCAACTTATGGATGGCGTTTCTGACTAACGGAATTGGCAATAGTGGCTTCGATATAATGCGAAAATTCTGTACGTATGAGATCCTCACAAAGGAGTGAAATTCACTTAACATTGGTCGGATGTTAACTTTGCGAAAGTGGCGTCCAAATCCTCCCGTTTGTATGATAGGAGTGGGTGTATAAAGCGGAACGGTACACCAAGCTAGAATTCACAAAACTTTAACCACTTCAGTTAACTTCGCGACTTTAATTTACGAGTTCAATTTTCACATTCAAAATTAATTTGCCACAATTTCCAATGTTGTCAATTTAAACCGGAAACACAACTGAGAGATCAAAAATGGTTGAAAGTAACAACAAATTTCATTTTAAATTCCGCCGTAGGCGAGAAATGATTCAACCTGCATAACTTTTCTGTCCCAAACTGTACGACAGACTGCTTCAACTTGTGTATTTCCCCGTCAATTTACTTGAACGGGTGACTGAAAATTTGAATCTTATTGGTGGAAAATCTGGAGGTTTAAGAGGTTGCCTATTATCAAGGGTTCGAAAAACCAACCGTTTGAATAATAATTAAGCGAGGTCAAATTTTGAACGTCATAATAGTGGAATCTGCAACTGATGCATGCGGAGGCGATGGGGAATAATAGCAAAGCGACGACGATAAGGTGTTGATTATGCATTTTTATTTCTTTAAATAGATATTGCTTGAAAAGTATCAAGAATATGAGTCAGTAATGTACTTAATTATTTTCAACTGAACAATAAAATTTTATGATTTAAAAAAAATTAAATAGACAGAATTATGATTTTGAAAAGAAACTTCGAATCCTGAAACAACGTTACACCTCCCCACGTTGAAGAGGGATTTCTCCAAATCGCTCTCTAATGAAGACTAATCATTATTTGCCTTAAAATGAAATGCAAGCTCAAATTTTCTCGACCAGAAGTATGTTACTATGATAAAATAAACGTCAGTGGTGTATAAACAAAATGTAAACTCGGGAGTATGTTGAATATCCAATTTCTCACTCAATCATAACAATTAAAACTAACTTTCTTAACTAAATTTTGAAATTCTAAACCTAAGCGCAGAAAATTATTAAACGGAAAAAGCGTTATTCTATACCAAAAAAACTAAGGATAATAATAAAAGGATCGTAAAAATTATCATCTATTGAGTTAGGCTATCATAAATTTCAGTTTAGGGGCCGAATTCGTGAACAACAAAACGAGAGGGCAACCATCCAATTCACGAGATCCTTGGGCGGTCGGATTCCCACAAGTAAAGATGCTCAAAAAAATCAACTCCAGGGAAAAATTTATGTCGCGCAACGATCAATCCAATTCCTAAATCTATTAATTCAATCATCTACTAAAGATCAAACTAGTTATACTAAAACTCACATAAAATAAACGTAAATAAACTTAAAACGTAAATGAACTAAAAAGTAAATGAACTAAAAACGTAAAGAAGCTTAAAAAAACGTAAATGAGGCAGTTTTAGGTCGTACTCAGGACCAAAAGAGTTATTCTGGACTCATTTTTAAATCTTTGGCATGCCAAATGCCCTTAACAATACCAGACGCGTCTGCTAATTCATACGTCGTACTCGAAACTTTGCGATGTACAATAAATGGTCCTAAAAATTTTGGTGCTAATTTAGCATTAAAGTGTTTTGCGGCATCGGATAAAACAAAATTTCTTCTAAAAACAGTGTCCCCAACTTCGAACAGTGCGGGACGTCTGCGTAAATCATATTGAATTTTGGATTTTTCGTAAGCAGTCTTTAAGCGTTTTACGATATCATCATAAACATCGATAAGAGCAGGAGCACGACGGATTAAATCAGCGCGATCGGCAAATGTAATGTCTGTTAAATTTTCGGTATTGATGGTATCGGGGTATTGGTTACCTTCTAGCGTTATTTCTCGTCCAAAGTTAGCAAAATACGGAGTCATACCGGTGACTTCATGGACTGCAGTTCTTACTGCACAAGCAACTTTAGGCAGATAATAGTCCCAAGTTTTATGGTTTTCTTTAACATAGGAGGCCAACATGGTTTTTAAAACTCGATTTACTCGTTCGACCGGATTGGCCTGAGCGTGATAATATGCATTGAATAAAATTTGAATTTTGTATGACGAGGCTAACTTTCTAAACTCTTTGCTTCTGAATTGAACACCATTATCCGTTAATAGGTATTGAGGGGCTCCGAATAGTAAAAGAACACCTTCCTCTAGTTTCTGAATTACTTGAGACGCAGTAGCGGAACGCATTGGGAAAAACAAAGCAAATTTTGTAAAGCAATCTACAACAGACAAAATGTAAGTGAAACCTTTATTGGAACGGGGTAGAGGTCCAACTATATCAACGGATATCATTTGCCAAGGTCTACTAACTTCGGGATGACGGGACATAAAACCAGCCGGCTTCTTCTGTTCGGGCTTGTGGGCTAGACAAACGTGACATTTGTTAACGTAACGAGTAACATCAGCTTTCATCTTGGGCCAATAGAATTTCTGGGCTAAGCGTTCAAACGTCTTAAAAATTCCTAAATGACCGGAAGTGGGTTGATCATGGTATTTTCTTAATAACTCTTTACGAGAGCATTTCGGTACTACCTCACGCCATTCCTGTTCAACATCAGCTAGTGCTGGATATTTTAACTGCATATGTTTAAACAATTTATCGTCTTGAACTCTCCATTCACGGAATTTAAGTGGGTTATTTCGTACGTTGGTAATCATACGATTGTACCACCGATCGGCACGTAAGTTATCGGTAATTTCAGTGTTATTTGGATCCTCCGAGGGATCAAGTGCGTCATGAATTTGAACAGGATTGACTAAAGCAATATCAATTTCCGGGGCCGTACGAGATAAAGCGTCAGGGACCAGATGGTCTTTACCTTTTCTATGGATAATGTCAAAATCATATTGTTGAAGACGAACTGCCCATCGAGCAAGTCTTCCTGAAGGGGATTCTAAATTATTCAACCAAATTAGAGAATGATGGTCGGTTATTATGGTAAAATGAGAAGCTTCGATATAGGGTCTTAATTTTTCAACTGCCCAGAGAACAGCTAAACACTCCCTTTCTGTGACGGAAAAGTTTCGTTCATTTTTTGTTAAGGATCTACTGATATAACAGATTACTTTTTCTTCACCGTCAATTTGCTGAGTAAGAACGCCGCCGATCCCAAAACCGGAAGCATCTGTCTGAATCGTAAAAGGTACTGAAAAATCGGGGCAAGATAAAATTGGGGCTGATACTAGACAATCTTTAATAGTATTAAATGCCGTTTCACAAATTTCATCCCAAATGAATTTTGAATTCTTTCTCAATAAAGCTGTCAAAGGTGCGAGAATAGAAGAGAATTGTGGTATAAACCGACGGTACCACGAAGCCATGCCGATGATTTGGCGAACTTCTTTAGGGTTTTTAGGAGCAGGCATTTGCACTATTGCCGCAACCTTATCGGGATCCGCTAATAAGCCTTTTGAATTAATGACGTATCCTAAATATTTAAGCTCTGACTGGCAAAAATGACACTTGTCCTGGCTTAAAGCTAAGCCAGCGTTTTGCAAACGCTTCAAAACTTCTTTTAAAATTTCAAGATGTTTCTCAAATGTAGGCGCGCAAATAATCACGTCATCTAAGTATACAAACACGTATGGTTCTAAGTCTGGTCCTAAAACTTGATCAATAAGACGTTGCCATGTTGCTGGCGCATTATGTAAACCGAAAGGCATTCTGGTGAACTGATAGAGTCCACGACCAGGGATGGTAAAGGCTGTAAATTGTTTCGAATTTTCTTCCATCGGTATTTGCCAATACGCCGACTTGACGTCGAGAGAAGTGATAAACTGCGCATCGCGTAACCGATCCAAAATGGCTGACACGTACGGTAAAGGGTAGGCATCCTTTTCAGAGACCTGATTCAATTTTCTGAAGTCTACGCAAAAGCGATAATTTTTGTCTTTTTTTCTAACAAGTAAAATGGGATTAGACCAAGCGCTTTTTGATGGTTCGATAACTCCTAATTCAAGCATATGGTTTAATTCCCTATCGATATGCTCTTGGACTTTTGGGTTGACCGGGTAATATCTTTGTTTAATTGGTCTAGAATTTGTCTTAATTACATGTTGCACGAGATTGGTTCGACCAAGTTCGTTTTTATTTGATTCAAAATGTTGTTCAACAACATCGCTTAATTGTTGACGTTGCTCAACCGAAAGATCAAAAGTTGATCGTAAAGGAATTTCTTTTTCTGTCTTAATGGTAGAAAGTTGTGGATTTACAAAATGCCATTGGTCATTTCGCAAATCTGGGACAAAACCTATAGTTTCCCAAAAATCAACTCCAAGAATTAAAGGTTGTTTAATTTCAGGTACAACAATTACCTTTAGACTAGCCACACGATCTTTTAATTGGATCGGGACGTTAATCGTGCCTAAACTCGGAACTGCGTTACCGTTAGCTACAGTACATACTGGTTTTGTGTTCTTTCGAAGATGTAACTTAACTCCGCATGATTTTAATAATTCCCAACCGTCTTTTCCTAAAATAGTATGGCTGGCACCGGAATCTAGTAATGCTAAAATTTCGCAACCTAAAATATTTACGGTGACATGGGGCCGTTTGTCTTCAGAGGAATTTTCTAACATAAAGTCGAGAATTACTTTATTCTTTTCTAGTTTGGCTTTACGGTTGTTAATTAACTTGGATACATATAAAGTCGAGTTTACAAAAGTTCGAGACGACATCTTACGACTATTCAATGTGTCTCTTCGGAGTTTTCCGAAGATGAGTCATTTTGATTACATTTTGCGCAAGTACGAGTTGTTACTCCGAGAGTTCCACATCGATAGCAATATTTTCGCCTTTGTGGCTCGGGACAATTAGCCGATAAATGGTTTGGGTCATCACAATTCCAACAGGCGTTAACCGTTGCCGTCCTGACATTATGATTAGTTCTACTTTGATCAAAATTTCCCCGACCACGGGTAACATTGCCGCGACCACGGGCTCTACCTCGACTAAAATTTTGTTGTCGTTGATCATAATTCAACACAGGAGACGAAATTGTAGCGATAGGTGTGTTGTTATTGTTTAAATTTGGTGTTATGGTTAAATAAGCTAAATCGGTTTCTAAATCACTCTTCTTTCGAGAAGGCGGTACATAATTTTCAATAGCGGCACGACGTTCCTCTATTGTTCTGCCATACTTTACTAATTCATCAAAATTAGTGATCACGGTTAATCCTAACTGACTTTGGTAGAAAGGCGTTAAATTTCGTAAAATAATTCGTAATTTTTTATCTTCTTGAATTGGTTCTAGTAAACGCGAAAACATTGTTTGCATAATTGAAACGTAAATACTAATATTTTCGTCAGCACCCTGTGTTCGTCTCTTAATCTCGTCCATTAAACGATCATCATAATCTATAGGTCTAAATTCTTTATTCAATAACGCGACTAATTCTGGCCAAGTGGTCACTTTACTACGATTTGCTCTAAACCAAATTAAGGCCCTACCGGAAAATAAATCGATTGATTCGTTAAACAATTGATTTAAATCGATACCGCGAGCAATTACTAACTCATCGACACGTTCGAGAAAAGCACTAAGCGACAAAGTTCGAGATTCACCTGAAAATTTAAGATTCCATTTAGCTACTGGGGTAGATTTTACAAATACATTTTTATTAAGTTCGGCCGATGTCGGTCGACCAGACACAGTAGGCATTATTGGATCGACATAATCAGTTTCCTTCGTAAGTTTAAAATTTCCTGATTTACTCACTATCAATTGATATTGTAGCATAAACATAGAAAAATCGGTATGAAATTCTTTCTTTTTGAGTTCATCATCTGCAGTAACATATTTTAAATTATTAGCACGGTTAATATAATGAGTTAATTTTGTTTCAATTGTCAAACTAGTCTCCTTTACCGGCGAAATTTCAAAAGCTGTTAATAATTTTTCTAACGTTAATTTTCCCTGTTCTAACGCGAGAACGTCTTCATCAAACGAAAATGGGTATACTAATGTTGTATAGGTTTCTCCTTCAGATTCTTTTCTTAAAGCTTTCCGATAAACAACACGTAAATCTTTAACAAGTCCATCAGATGGTAAACCGCGAACCTTTAATTCATATTGAAGTTCCTCCTTTACTAATCGCTCCGGAATGCACGACAAACCCATTTTTAAAAATATTTTTTTTTTTAAACCCACGAAATTAAAGAGAGGACTTAAAATTAAAATAAACTGTTGAGATTTGCTAATTAAATAAAATTATGTTTAAATAAATTACCTATGTTTCAAAGAAATGAATTAGTTACAGAAAAGCAGTCGTAAACAATCTATAAAAGCAAACTTCACGTTATTGGTATTTGCAATCAAAATTCGGGACTAAAATATTAAAATGTTGAAAATCAAAATGCCTCGAAGTTGGGCGCCAAAATTTCTGTTACGGGTTAATTCGGCGCTACGACCCCTGTGGGTTGAACAGAAATGTTACCCTGGCTAATTCAACGGGAAGGGGTGGGTCACCGGAATAATCGGGGTCGTACGGACGGGACGAAATTCGGAAAAGTCTCAAATCGGGAATTTTAAGGGCGCCACCGCTACAAAAGTCGTAAACAACCACGGCCAATAAAAAGTGAGTAACGGGCCACTAATTACGTTACCGCGATTGGAATAATGGGTCACTACGAAGGAACTTTTCACACAACCCTTTCCTTACACCTTGGACTCGTTGCGGCTGAAAATGATAAACAAAACACAAAAAAAATACTCTAAACATAAAAAAAAACAATATAATGTACAAAAAAAATAATTGGGTTGGTACAATGATTAATTATTATTAATGATGTCTTAAACTAAAAAAACAATGTTTCATTTAAAACTAAATTAATTAAAACGGAATTCCGAAAATGAAATAAAATATAAAATACTTAAATTTAAAATCTGAATGATAATTTGAGTTTACACAAAATAATTATTTGATAAAATGTCTTTAATTTTGGATGGACAAGGTAAAAAAAAATTAATACTAAAAGATGGGGTTAAAAATAAATTTGGAGTTCACAATGTTACAGAAACTAATGTACCAATTTTTTGAAACCAATTAAAATCACTAAACGGTACGAAAATTAACATAAGTTAATTTCACTGTTGCACCAGGAGTGTAAAACAAAAAAAACAGAATTGGTTTACTCACAAACGAGGTCCTTGGATATGGTTGTGTGTGTAGGTTCCAGCGCAACGACGTGTTTCCAACTTATGGATGGCGTTTCTGACTAACGGAATTGGCAATAGTGGCTTCGATATAATGCGAAAATTCTGTACGTATGAGATCCTCACAAAGGAGTGAAATTCACTTAACATTGGTCGGATGTTAACTTTGCGAAAGTGGCGTCCAAATCCTCCCGTTTGTATGATAGGAGTGGGTGTATAAAGCGGAACGGTACACCAAGCTAGAATTCACAAAACTTTAACCACTTCAGTTAACTTCGCGACTTTAATTTACGAGTTCAATTTTCACATTCAAAATTAATTTGCCACAATTTCCAATGTTGTCAATTTAAACCGGAAACACAACTGAGAGATCAAAAATGGTTGAAAGTAACAACAAATTTCATTTTAAATTCCGCCGTAGGCGAGAAATGATTCAACCTGCATAACTTTTCTGTCCCAAACTGTACGACAGACTGCTTCAACTTGTGTATTTCCCCGTCAATTTACTTGAACGGGTGACTGAAAATTTGAATCTTATTGGTGGAAAATCTGGAGGTTTAAGAGGTTGCCTATTATCAAGGGTTCGAAAAACCAACCGTTTGAATAATAATTAAGCGAGGTCAAATTTTGAACGTCATAATAGTGGAATCTGCAACTGATGCATGCGGAGGCGATGGGGAATAATAGCAAAGCGACGACGATAAGGTGTTGATTATGCATTTTTATTTCTTTAAATAGATATTGCTTGAAAAGTATCAAGAATATGAGTCAGTAATGTACTTAATTATTTTCAACTGAACAATAAAATTTTATGATTTAAAAAAAATTAAATAGACAGAATTATGATTTTGAAAAGAAACTTCGAATCCTGAAACAACGTTACAGACTGTTTAAATTTAGTTGCCCGTTAAAGAACCATATAACATAACTAAAATATATGTACTTAAGAGTAATTGTGTATCAAGTACCTGCCTATAAGAGCTTAACCAGAAAGAAAAACCAGTCGTATTTAGAGGTTTTTTAATCTAATGAATATGCCTACTAATTAACATTTTTAAATCATAAGATAATTACAAAATGATTAAGTTTATGCCTACATTCTTCATATTAGTTAATTGCTGAACTGCTGCTCAAATTAAAAATAAATGAATGTAATAAAAATATTTATGAATCGTTTAAGAAATAAAACACTCAATAAGTTGCGTTGTTGATATGTAGTGCAAACGATGAAAATGTAAATTGCTTCATTAATGCAGAAGAAATTCACTAAAATTGCTCCAGATCTTAAATGCATAACAATTCGTAGTCATATACATTAAAGCTTGCTTTTATATACGTTTATTAACACTTGGCGATGTCTATGTTCTAATATCTTTAAGTTTACGATGTCACAAGAATGTCATATCTCTACTTTTTCGACAATTTAAATATAGCCATTATTACTAAACATAAATAAGTGTGTTGCATAAAATATAATTGCAAAATTAATATGCACATAATAGTTACCTCTCGGCATCTGAGATGACGTCGGTGTAATATCATCGGAAAACATATACAAGATTTAAAATTAAATATTCGAATACTAACTTGTTAAGACTAATTAAAATAATCATTTTAAATTTAATAAATAAGAATCAATTTGAATAAAGATGAGCAAAATAACAAACGCAATAGAACACTTTTTGAGTTAAGCAATTTCTAAACTGATACGGAAAATAAAGTTAAGTTCCCCTCATCATTGGTTTTATCGTGGCCAAAGGATTACCATTGCATTTAAATAAATACATAAATATTACATCACGGAATTGTGTATAATTAAATTCCACAGCCACGGAAGCCTCTTTTCAGAATGCTAATTTCTTGCTGATTGTAATGGATGTTCATTTTATTTTACCAAAAGCCTCTTATGAGAATATTGTACGAAACTACAGCATGCAAATTCTTCCTTTGTATTTATATAATTTGCAAAAGAATTATGTCGCGTTAAAGTTAAAGTTATTTATCAGATTTATTTCAAAATTAAAGCTCGTAATAATTGCTTTAATATTTAAAATGAATGCAATTAATTAAGTTAATTTTAATAATTTAAACAAAATCAAGTAATCATCACACTGAGGATTTCAAGTTCAGCTAGACAAAATTTTATACATAGGTAATGTAATATTATTTTTCCACATCATCGAATCGGTGGTGACGATTGAAGTTCTCCAAGTTGCTCAAGAGTTGTGATTAGAGTGAATTATCAATCTCAAGTCTAAAATCATTCCCACAATTTATTTTTTACATAATTTTTTTTTATATTTCGTTTGTATAATAATAAAAATATAATAATGGTTACCGACAAATTATCCAATGCAATATTGCTACCAACGATATGATACAAATATAATTAAACATATATTATTATTTAAAGTTGAAAGATCTTATACAAATATTTCTGTTTCTATTATGAGAAATATGTTGTGTGAACATAAAATAACCACTAAGAATTGTTTTAATGAGGTGCTAACCTGGCTAAAACATCTAAATATTGGTATTATACACATTCGTAGCTCAAGCATAATTATGATAAAAAATAGTTAGTTTAAAACAATATTATGCAAAAAGCAGATTTGTGATAACAATTCAACTGTAAAATATTTATGAAATTGTTTCTAAAATATTGATAAGAACAATATAATTTTCTCAACCGTGTTAACATGTGTAAATAATAAATTACAATTGTTAATCAAATTTATTCGAGCTTTTTTTACAAATATAAAACATGGAAACTTATGTAATTAAGTTTTATTTAAAATATCATGTCAGTATCTATTAGTAACGCATCAAGACTACATTTCCTTCTCTTCATCAAAAAGTAATAGTTCGAAAATTTAATGAATGTCTATCATCAAATCTTGCTCCTTTTTATACAAATTACAACTGGGTGAGAACTATCACGTTTAAAAATCATTTTTACATGTCAGTAACATTTAAGTTGGTTCATCGTTTATCACCCACATTAAGTACATCAACACCAAATAAGAAACTTTAAGTGTATTAGGTATACCCAAATCTTTAAATAGAAGTACTAGGTATATTGCTAAATTAGAATTTTTAATTGAAAATATGTAAAACTAAACAGTATAGAGGCGGAATGATATTGGTTTCTCTTCTCGAAAAAAACTTTATCTCACATTTCAAGTGTTTCAAATTAACATTTTGTCGATATTTATGTCTTACAGATAGTTTAGTTAGTTTGTGATAAGCTAATTGAAAAATATGCTTTTGTTCACTAATAAATTACTGTGATACTATTATTGTAAAATGGTATTTCATTACATTTCAAGTGGTACTTAAAGTTTTCAAAGAAAAATAACAAGTTTCAGCACGGATACACAATCTTATTTATTTTAGCTCAACGTTGACAAATATATCGCACGTGATCTACGCTCTGAAATTTTAGCACAACTCCACAAATGTTTATCTAAATGCGTGTTAAGAACACATGTCTTATGTTTCTTTGACATGCTAGGTTAAGCCAGGTTTTGAAAAAGTGCAACTAACTATAATTAATTTTAGTTTAGAAAAGTCAATAAACGTGATATGTAAAGAATGTTCACTAGGTATGTACCCTCACGCAACTATGGTACCGACATATCGTAATTAATCTCAACGAATATTAGGCGCAAACGAAACTTTGCAACATAATATTTTCTCTTATCTCTATATTCTACCATATTACTTTGTGAATTTCAAAAACCCTACAATTACAATAAAATCTCTGTATTTGTTGAAAAACATATTTTGGTAATAGCGTCTATTTTAAGTTGAGGAAATAAAATCTTTAAAAGGATTTGCATTAAATTCTTGGGTTCTAAAATAAATTAAAAGTAATAACATGGCGCATAAATTGGGATGATAACACAGGCCAACAAAATGAAGGTTTGTAAAACTTTTTTAAAAAGTTACCCGAATCATATGTATTTTTGGATGCTGAAACCGAATTTGAAAGCAGTTTTATTCTATCACCCACCATTCTCTCACAATTCGACATCGATTACATATTTCAAAAAATAGGGTAAAATAGATATATAAAAATTAATAATTTATAGTTCTTTTCATTTATTTACAATTTTCTCTTTAACTTAAACATAGTTTAACACATTAGTTTAAATTTTTTAAGTATTGTTGACCAAACAATGTGGTGAAACGGTGTGTTTCCAGTGTGTGTACCCACTTTTTTTATAAATATTACAATGAATTGATAAATTGGAATTTTTTCTTTATTTTTCCCATTAACTACAGCATAATAAGTAACCAAAAATATATATTTTTTCAAAATTCGTTTCATCATGTAACCAAGGGTTAATATTGAAATGTGAAAAATTGGAGGGTGATACAACTTTTTTTTTTCGGAATCAGTACACCAAATTGCACAGGAATTAGTTAAAATTATTGAAAAAGTGTTTTCGTTGTTGGCCTGTGTAATTTATTAAATTCAATATTAGCAAGCCACATAAAGGAATTAAAATTCAATGATAATCCTTACAGGTGAGCACAAGCTTTTTTAAGATTTCAGCTTCATATTGTTATGGATAACTTAAGGCAGTGTTCTAGTCTAAGACATAAATTTTCGGTGATTTTTCGAGCTCGATAAAAAAGAAACAAACAATATTTTTAGAATTCATTTTTTTACAAAATATTTATTGATATTTTGAAAATCTACAAAAAAAGTTTGAATAAAATAATTTTAATTAAGCGACTTATCAGCAAGTAAAGTTGAGTATAAAATAAAAGTGGGGTGTGCTAGTTGACACAATTTCAACCCTTCTGATTATCTGAAATAAAATTACAAAAAAGATTCATTATTAGTAAGAATATTGTTATAGCCCCTATATCAAAAGAAAAACTGAAAAAATTTTTTTGCGAAACGGCATCTGTCTGTAAAACAAAAAACAGTTTTGGATTCGTTGTTTTCCATAATTTTTAATATTTTAAAATAGTTAGCAAAATAATTTTGATACAAACGTAGTAGGCTCGATAGGCAGATATATATTGAAGGTTAGTACAAAATTTGAAGTAACTCGGTCAAACAAAACTTGAGATATCATGTCAACCAGGTCGAAAAGTGTAGTTTTGTAATAAACGCGTTTAAAGTTTTGAGTGAAAGCTTCAAATAGTTACAAAAATAATTTTGCTATAAAAGTGGTAGGGGCGATAGATGGTCATACACTGAAAGTCGAAATAGAACTTGAGATAATTATCATGTCAACCATGTTGAAAAATGCAGTTTTGTAATAAACTTGTACCATAATTGTAGATTTTTTAAAGCTAGACTGAGCTGAAATGAAAAGTAAACACGAAAATATTAACGATTTTTAAGTATTTTGGGTTGACGTATATTTATACATTTATATAATTCATAACTGAAGTGGTCACTTGTCAGTGTTAAACTTAGCTAGCAGCGCAGCGGATCTTTTATTGCGTGTAATATTAAAATCTTTTATTTACTTATAATCTTCTCATTTCTCTTTATCTCTTTCCTCTATTTCTCTCTACACTTTTTCTCTGTGCTCTTTTCTCCTCTTGTCTGTTTTTCTCTATATTTCCCTATCCTTACTCTTCTGTTCACTTTTTCCTTATATAACTTTTTCTTACAGTATAATTGGATTATCCGCTTAGGATTTTTAATCCCCTCAATATTTGGAATACAGATTCCCGTTAACAATTCTATCCTCAACACTCCTCCTGAATCTTTATTCCATTCCTAAATTTTTCAGGTGTTGTACCATTCTTATTTCGGGAATCACTTTTGTTAGCTGATCTGCTAAATTCTCATCGGTTCTTATATACTTTAACTGTAAATAATTTTTATGAATGCGATCTCGTACGTGGAACAATTTCAGTTGTATGTGTTTACTTCTTTCCGACGTCGTGTTGTTTTCTGCTACTTGCTTTGCTGCTTGACTGTCGATCATTATTATTTGTGGTTCGTGCCTTATTTCCTGTAACCCTATTTCATTCGTCAATTCTGTGATCCACAAACTTTCTTTCGCAGCTTCGCTCAACGCAACAAATTCTGCTTCCATTGTACTTAATGCCACACATCGTTGCTTCCTACTCATCCAATTTATTGCTCCTCCTGATAATATCGTTATATGCCCACTGTACGATTTCCTATCATTCGCATCACTTCCCCAATCTGCATCAGTATACGTTATTATCTTGTCGTTATTCCTCCTATAAACCAACTTCTTATTTGATGTCCCTTTTAAATATCTTAGGATGTGTTTTAATCCTGTCCAATGCTGTTTTGTTGGATTCTTACAGAATTGGCTCATGTATGTCGTTGCAAAGGTTATGTCTGGTCGGGTATTCATTGATAAGTACATCAAGCTGCCTATTCCCTTTTGATATAGTGCTTTCATCTCTTCGTTTAGTGACTCGCTGCTATCGTTAATCATATATTTCATTCCTATATTTAAAGGCGTTTTCGTTTCCTTTGAATCCGTCATTCCGAAATCCGCTAGTATTTCTTGAACATAGTGTTCTTGGTCCAAACTTATTTCGTTCTTTTCTTGCTGCAGATTTATCGACAGTATCCTTCTTGCTAATCCCAGATCTTTAATTTTAAATCGCTTCGATATTGATTCTTTAAACTTTCTTATGTCACCTTCTCTTCCATATATAAGTAGATCGTCTACGTAAATTGTCACAAATAGCTCTTTATCAAGATTGTAGTATAAGCATGGGTCTGCTTTACTTCTTATCAATCCTTCTTCTATCAAGTATTTGTTTAGTGTATTGTTCCATAACAAACCTGATTGATGTAATCCGTACAATCCCTTCTTCAACTTGCATACCACTGTTTCGTTATCTATTTTTCTATTCGTGTGTTCCTCATATCCTTCGGGTACTTCTAAGTAGACCTCGTCTTCCATTTCTGCATTTAAATATGCCGCGTCTACATCGATGTGATGTACTTTCCATTCTTTCTTTACACTTAACGCTATCATAAATCTCATTGTTTTTCTTTGCACTACAGGCGCGTACGTTTTATCGTAGTCTTTTCCATATCTTTGGTTGTTACCCAATGCGACTAATCGCGCTTTGTAACGTATGTCAATTCCATTTTCGTTTGATTTTTTCTTGAATGCCCATTTGCTCCTTAATATTCGTTTGTACTTTGGTCTTTCAACTATATCCCATGTATCATTTCCTAGTATGTTATTAAACTCTTCGTTAATGGCGTCTTCCCATTCGTCTCTTTCGACACTTTTCATCGCTTCTTTGTAAGATTTTGGATCATTTTCCATTCTATCAGCTTGCACTAAGTTAGACTGCATTTCATAATCTTTAGTCCATTCCGGTTTTCTGATTTGTCTTCCACTTCTTGTTCGCATGATCCTTCCATCATCCGAAGAGCTACTCGCACTGGGTTCTTCTGGAACATCTTCGTTTATTTTCGCTTCATCTTGTTGCATACGTTTTTCTTCTTTGTTATTATTTTCGTCACTTCTTGATCCGCTTTCGTCTCTATTTTCGCTCTCTATATAAATTTCGTTGCAATCTTCTAATGTGTCTGATTCTTCAAATTCATCTCCATTTCCAAATTCATTCCAATATGTGTGACCTTTCTCCTTTCTTTCTTCGTCATTTTTTCGATTTTTAAGTGGAAAAACGTTTTCGTCTAATGTAACGTTTCTACTAATCTTTATCAGATTTTCTTCGTTGTCCCATAATTTGTATGCTTTAGCGTGCGTGTCATATCCTATGAATATATATCTTTTTCCTTTAGGTTCCCATTTGTGTCTCCTCCTGTCGTCTATACTCCATGCTCTGCATCCGAAGATCCTTAAGTGATCTATATTTGGCTTTCTTCCGTGCCATAGTTCGTAAGGCGTTTTACCATTATTAGCACTCGTAGGCCTTCTATTCTTTAAATAACAAGCGGTTATTGTTGCCTCTGCCCACATATCGCTATACATGCCTGACTCTTCCATTAAACATCTCACTATGTTCATTAGTGTCTGGTTTACACGTTCTGCCACTCCGTTCTGTTGAGGTGTTCTAGGTATCGTTAGTTCTCTCGTAATACCTGATTCCATTAAATATTCGTCGAACCTCTTATTTATGTACTCCCCTCCATTGTCGCTTCTTAAAGCTTTTATATTTTTCCCAAATCTTTTTTCGACTTTTCTTCTGTATATGTCAAATTTTTTCAAGGCTTCGTCTTTCGTCTTGATCGGAACCACTTCGGTATATCTTGAGTAATCATCCGTAAATGTAATTATATACCGATTACCTCCTCGTGATGTCGGACTTATTGGTCCCATTATATCTGTGTGTATTAATTCCAGAATTTCCGTTCTTCTGTTTTCACTTTCCCGTGGGAAGCTCTTCGCTCTTGGTTTTGCCGTTTCACATATATCACACTTTCCCACTCGTTCTTCCTGGCTTTTTCCCATCAGTTTCAAATCTTTGTCGTTCACGTGGCCCAACCGTTGGTGCCACAAATTTGCTTCTTTTTCAACGTAATTCGTTCTTGGTTTAATTATATCATCTTCGACAATTGTGTACAGACCTTCTTTAATCGTAGCGAAACACAATAGGCTTCTATTCTTGTCGCTTATTTCACATTTATTATTCCGGAATTTAAATTCCATTCCTTTTTCACACATTTTCGCTGTTGATAGCAGGTTTACTTTTAAACCGGGAACATACAATACATCTTCTAAAATTACCACAAGACCACCATTTTCTTTTCTCCATCTTACTTCTATATCTCCATATCCGGCTGCCTTTAATGTTGTACCTCCTGCACAGGTAATTTCGTATGCTGCGTCTTTAAAATTTCGAAACTTCTCTTTGTTTCCCGTCATATGGTCGGTAGATCCGCTGTCAATAATCCATACTCTGTTTTCTTTTCTTTCTCCATATTTACAGCCAAGGTTTATACGTTTCACATATGATGATCTCTTGTCATAATGCTGCCTATTTCTATATTTCGTCTGTTCATTGTATGTTTGACATTCTCTACTAATGTGTCCAAACCTATTGCATTTAAAACACTTTACATTTTCTGATCTGTCATATCGACTTGTGTTTGCCTGTATTATTTCATCTCTAATTTCTTGTTTTCCATTTCTTCTCGTGTTAGTCCTTGTAGTCGTTGCCCTATATACCTTCACATCGCTCTCCGTTCTACTTTCTTTTAACCTTCTTTCTTCTTCGGCTAATTTCATTTTTAAATCGGCTGGTGTTAACTTTTCGTCGTCAATTTTTATAGTTCTTGTTAAGTATTCATACTCTTTTGGTAATCCTATTAGCGTCAATCCCATTAAAACTTTGTTATCAAATCTAAAACCTGCGTTTTCTACCTTTTTATACAAGCTGCTTCTACGATTTGTGTACTCAAGAACATCTTCATTATCATTTTTCTCCATATTAATGAATTCCTTCAGCATCAGTATGCTGTGGTAGCTGTCGAACTTCGTGTGGATTTCTTTAAGCTTATGCCATATTTCATTTGCCGTTGTGCAATCCTCGATGCTATCCAAATTGTCGTCATCTACTGATAGATATAGTAATGACTTACACGTTTCTTCCTTTTTCAGCTGTGCAGCATTCAATTCTGTCGTGTTGAAATCTAGTGCTTCCGAACAGCCCCTTAGGCCCAACAAGCCTCGCATCCGCATCGACCATTGTCGATAATTGCTATTATTTAGTCTTTCAAATTTCTCGTCCATTCTGTATTTATTCTTATTCTTCTCTTAATATTTAATCTGGGCCCATAACCTGTTAAACTTAGCTAGCAGCGCAGCGGATCTTTTATTGCGTGTAATATTAAAATCTTTTATTTACTTATAATCTTCTCATTTCTCTTTATCTCTTTCCTCTATTTCTCTCTACACTTTTTCTCTGTGCTCTTTTCTCCTCTTGTCTGTTTTTCTCTATATTTCCCTATCCTTACTCTTCTGTTCACTTTTTCCTTATATAACTTTTTCTTACAGTATAATTGGATTATCCGCTTAGGATTTTTAATCCCCTCAATATTTGGAATACAGATTCCCGTTAACAATTCTATCCTCAACAGTCAGGCATTGCCCCATATATGCTCCGGCCTGAAGAGTTTACAGTGCGCCACTAAAATAGCTATGATATAACTTACTTAAAAAGTTAAATTACTGCAATTCTAAAATTTTTTTTCGAGGATATATTCTTCAATGTCTAAACTTTAAGAATATGCAGAAAACAAAAAATCGGTTTTTACAAATTTTAGACTAGAACACTGCCTTAAATAACAGTAACCCACTACTTTCCATATATTTTTATTTACTTCCCATAGCAGCATTAAAAAATTTTTATACTCGTTAGTTAATAATACTTTAATAAATATACTGTTAATTAATTATTAACCATTTTAAATGATTTATAACATTTTATTTCTTACTTTTGACAGAGAAGGGACTTACTATAATTTATTCAGCTTTATAATAAACGGAAAATATTTTTTCTGAACCTCTTATTAAATGAAATACTGGAAATAAATTACATAATTCTTGTAATAACTATAGTTTTTAATATTATTAACATAAGCAGCTTGTATCAGTGTGCCACCGTGTTTGGCAATACTCATCATCTCATTGAATCTTGAGATAATGTGCCTAATCTTCTTCAAGTGCCTATCCGATTCCGGATGTATGGCTATCACTCTGGCTATTTATGCCAAGATGACGTACTAGGAATTTTTATTTATAGGGTGGATTCCCGTTGCCTTCCCAATAAGCCCAAAGATCGAACATAGGCTATAGATCACAGCAGTATAATAGTCCGTGCGACCAGGCTTTGATCCGCGGTTTACCGCTTCATATAGCCCATATATTTAAGCTTTACTGGCCAGTCACAATAATGTTAACGTAACTTAGTTGACATAGCATTAAAATAACTTAGTCTGTTTCACGTCCAGAACATAGGAGTTCAATGCAAGTGATCACAATCATGTTAAGGGCAATGTATGAGAAATGCCCATGTCAACGCAACGTAAACTTCCAGAAGATAGGAGTTCAATAGAAGTGTTCACAATTATGTTAAGGAAAGGCGATGTTAACGTAATGTTGACTTAACCAAAAAGCAGTCCAGAAAATTTCTGGGATTGTTAACGTTGTCGCTACCATCGAAAATCGACTTGACAGATAACCTTAAAATTTTTTGCTATAATATTATAACCACGAATTTTTTTAAAAAAATTAAATTTTTTAAAACAATATACCTGTCACTAAACATTATACAGGGTGTTAGACAAAATTTCCAACTAATGAAAATGTTATACAGGGTGTTACACAAAATTAACAACTAATGAAATTGTTATACAGGATGTAATACAAAATTAACAACTAATGAAATTGTTATACAAGATGTTATACAATATTTCTCACCAATTAAATTGCTATACAGGGTGTATACAAAATACAAGGTACTTTTTTAAGAAAGATTTCCAACTTTTTCCTTTCCTGTTTATTTCTTTTAAAACAATGTATTTAATTTCTGCATTTGAAAATAATCTACCAAAACTACAGATATTTAGTGGAAAACCCTCTTGAGTATATTAAATATATTATATTCAAACACGTTCCTCCAGTAAATAACAACTTGAAACAAAATAATTGACAATAATATGTCAGTTACTTTCAATCAAATTTTAAAATATTCACTTTAATTTATAATGGAAATGTTGATAAAGACTGTCACGAATGGTTTTCTTAACATCACAATGGACTCGATCTATTAGTTATACAATGACTTTATTAAATCTTCTTAAAGTTATTTGCTAACGTGGTCTGCGAGTACGCCTAGACATATTAAGTTCTCATAATAATTAATACTTATAATATGTCGGAGTAAAAAATAATCATGTTCATTGAATGCGATTACACGAAACTCATACCCTTTGAATATATATATCCTTCGAAATACAAATATAATTTAGCTCTGGATTTGCCCAACAACATCGAAAACCAGAACAACGCACAACATCAAAATAATATTTAAACAAAGAAAATCTAGTAAGCTTTTGCAAACAAGCGAGTATCTTACTTGGCTTCTCAATATCTAAGAGAGCTCTCTCTCCTGGTTTTTTTCTGACGTGTCATCTTTTTCAAAACCTGCGTACACGGCTGCGCGATCCTTTCTTCAACTGCTGCGTTCAATATAACGAATACTTGGTAGCAATTTCGTTCAAAATTTTCAACGTAGTATATATTTGGCGGTAATTTCAAATAATTTCAAAGTGTACATCAAGCGCAAAATACAAATTACCTTAGTATCATTACAGTACTTCCATTACAGTACAACATACTGCATAGTAAATTATAATCAATAAAAAACAAATTAATGCTAGGTGGATTCGGTCTTCATTGCAATGTTTTACAAAATTCGTTTGAAATCTGTGATCAAACCAACATCACGCCAATATATTAAAGATAAAAAATGAACTCAAAATAAAAAATTGCAAGTAGACTTGCGGTATTTAGTACGTATGTATTTGTAAAATACTTAACAACACGTTAAAGTTATAGAATTTTAACAGTAAAGTGTCGAAATACAATACGTAGATAATTATTTTAATAAAACAAAACAAAAATAATAATAATAAAATAATAAGTACTGGTAAAAGTGTACATTACATAAAGTACGGATTTCTAGAAAATTTGCTATACATAAACATTGATAGCAGAAGTTTAATTGTAATAATTCTTGAGATATTATAACAAGTTAATGTGCGCTATAATATCAATTATAATTTGTAATACTCGCTTAGATTTTCTTAAAAAAATTTAAATTTGGATAACTAAATATTTAAGTTTCAAATTAATATAAATTTAAAAATTTTTATTACTAATTCAAAAATTAAAAAAAAAATGAAACAAATCTTTATTACCGCATGGATTGCTACTGTGGTATTTCGAATTTATTTAGTTATTTATTTAAAAATATTATAATATTGATGGCTAGGTTAGTTGACACTTTATTGAAGGGTATGATAACAATAACACTATTCGTCAACTCACTTTTACCGAGGTACATGTTCATATGTGTATATTTACCGGAAATTGTAAATTTTCAATTCAATGTACTCTTACCAACTCTTGTGGTATCTATACACATTTACCGGTAAATTAACTTAACTGAACTAAAATTCCAGTTAACTACTTTTTGGGTAATATTTGTTACGGTTTTATGTTTTCTCCAAGTCGCTGAGCGCAAAATAAAAAATTAGGAGAAAATAAAGAAAAATATTTTTAATTTCTTAAAAAGTTGTTATTGTAATTTGAAACTACAACAATGTTTACTACATTTTTGCACAAATATCATAAAACTCTGAGTATGTGCAGCTAAAAAAGAGTGGTGTTCAAAAACGTTAGGCAACGACCACGAAATTAAAATCTTTTACTCCCATTCTCTATCATCTACCCTTGTCAATATATATATTTTTTTTATAATAGTTAACAAAAGAATTAATTTAAAAATAAAGTTAAAGCTAATATTATACTAAAAATTTAGTGATGTGAATACTTTTAAAATATAACATAACGTATTTACGTTATTTTATATATGAGCTTGTTCTCTTTCTAACTTATAACATCTCTGTATAGCGTTGTTCTTATCATGTTATATATAACATAAGATACTTAGTTATGTTATATTTTAAAAGTACATCACAGCACTGATTGCCTAAATTTTTTAGCTGAGTAAATCTTTATGCCCACTACTGTATAATGGTAACAAATATTAACAAGTTAAAGTCATTCATTTGCATTAATAGTTGCTGTCTATACAATATTTTTACAAGAACATTGATTTTATAAAACATAGAATTGCTAAGTCTCTTTTTGATTTAAAGCAGCATACTACGTATTAAATCAACTAGTTATCTGTAAATGCTAAAATTATTTACAAACATATGTTGATGTCTAGAATTATAGTACAAATCAAGATTAATTAAATGTATAATGATATGATAATGGAACCGCTTAAGATAAGTCTATTGTCTAGGCTAACACTGTTGAGCTCTCACAAAGGTTTGGCAATCTGTTTCCAAAACAAATGAATACAACGCGTACGACAAGTTTAATTAAACCATATATCACTATCAAGTACTTTCCATTAAAGATTTGGTCTACCTTGTTAACTTGTTTCGAATTAATGAATTTCAATTAGAATTTATTTTCTTACGTTAAAGCAAATTCTCAAGAATTTATTGCATCCATACATTAAGCAGTAGTTTCTTGTAAATGCTTCCAACGAATGTGATGACATTGTAAAGTAAACGTGAAAATAGGAACACGACCATTTCCACAATAAATTGAAAATTTCCGATTCTTGAATTTGATTCAACAAACAACTTTGAAGTTATAAGGTGAAAGGTCAGTAAAAGAAGAACTGCATAGCATTCAAAGTTTCGATATCAGGGCTGCCACCCACCGAGTCACATAAACTAGCCGGTAATCATGCACTGGTTGTTACCAGCAAAGAACACGACTCTTGTAATACCGCTTAAGATTTAAAACAACAGCCCGTTCTGTAAATAAATAACTGCATCGCGGAAATGAAACTATAATAATGAATGCTTTGCTATTTGTCCGTTTCCATAAAACTTCACTCTACATACCTAACCAGCTACAGTTGCCATAGAATAAATATTGTTTCAAAATATTACTTGGTATAATAATATTATATTATTATCTATTTTATTATTATGTAAACGACAACAAAGTCCTACTTTGGTACAGAAAATCAGAAGTGAATTAGTTTCAACAATATAACAATGCCAATTTGGTTCACATTTCGCTTTGTTCCATTTGTGATGAGTATTAACTAGAGGGAAAATAGCAAATCGAGGTTACTGAAGTATGCCAAATAATTATTTCATATAATAGGTACCATCAAATTAATCATCTACAATTATCTCAACAGTAAACTAAAATTTGTACAAGAAAATTAATTTAGACTAATACAAATAAAGAAGCTAAACTATTCAATTGCGTGGTAGATTATGAGATTCTCGCGACGCGCCCCGCCCGTTCAATTTAGTAACGATGTGTTCACCCACTTAACACTAAACTCATAAACTATAACAGGCATATCTTAAAAAGATGGTCCATAAATATTGTAAATTGTTGACAGCTGTCTAATAAGTTACGTTTATCAATAAGTATTTACAGTGCAGCTACATAAAATAATCTGCTATTTATTTCTTAACACCACTAATGCACTTCATAATATATTCTAATATAAGAAAATACAAATATTGTAACTTCATTATTGATTTTTGTTGAACTTACTCTATTAATATCTGAACTTGAAGAAGTAATTTTTAAAAATGTAAAACATGCATTGATATTTTGGGATTCCAGAATTGACTACCCCAATTTTTTTTATGTCTCGCAGTTAGATATACTCGTATAGCTTTACTTCATTTAGTTGTATATTTAGTAGGTAACTAGTTTTCATAACTATTTAGTAAAAATTTATATTTAGTGGTGTTTATTTAGTTTTCACCTATTAAACGCGTATTCGCAAAGTTAAATTAAAATATTATCGTTAAGGGTTTCATCATTATTTACTAAGCTAATTTTACTTGCAGTTTTATTTCCGAAATGAAATATATCATTTTAATGACTAAAAAACCGCTCAAGCCAATTTAAAATCGTTTGCAACCCTTATATAGTATAAGTTAAAACAAAGAAATCCAACACTTTTTACTTCTAAATTGGTAGAGCAATAATTAGGAATTTTTTGATTATTTCTCGTAATTGTTTGGGCTGAAAAGTTCTTAAGAGTGCCATTAGCAATAATGAATGAGGCGGTTTACCAATCAACGTTCAAAATGATCTAAACTCAGTCATTAAGCTTGAATAAATAATTGTTTCTCAATTAGTTCCGAAGAAAAAACTCGTTAAGTATGAAGCCACTTTCGATTAGTTTTAGCTGAATGAAGCTGACAATAAGAAGATAAAATAAAAGAACTAGCGTCTCGTTATAAGTACCTTACATTTAAAATTTACATCCATTTTTTTATAATCGAATATGAAGAGATACATATATAATATAACTTTATATGATTTTAATATTTCATTCGCTTAAAATATATATTATTATTAAATGGATTTTCTTAGTATTATGTAAGATTAGCATATTTATTAAATAACTCCCCATATCTTTATAGTATTTCATGAACCTAAAAATGCGATTCAGATTTAGATTTTCGATTGGCGTAATATAAGGGTATATTTAAAATTTTTTTAAAAAGTAAGGAACACAAGCACCATAGTATTTTGAAAAACCGGAAAACACTATAGTTTTATGTTATACTGCCAGAAATATGTCATATGTGTATCAACGTTGAAGTCACATGCAACCTAAATAACCTATTCCATATTCCAAGTGTTATATAGAGAGATTCTATATAGAATCAACTCTTTCCTAATCATTTCTTCTGACTTTTCTTAAAATTTCTAACGCAAAGTGTCCTACCAATTGACAATATTTTAGATATTTGCACAAATTGTTCAATTACCTTTATCTTAATAAGTGTCCTGAAATATTTAACGTTTCTTCAGTGCTTTACAAGAAGGCAACAGTGATATAAATTTATAAATTTATTACTTTTTTATATGGCGGAGGTGACACTTGAACAATTTTGAAATTAATTGGGGATCTCCCCAATAAAAGCTTTTCAATAAAAGCTCGATTGGAGCTTTGATTGGAGAAAATATCTTGATCTGTGGGTACCGTTCCTATAGATATAATTTCTAATAAATATTAATGATTGTTTTAAAAAATATATTGTGCATTCAAAATGTATTTTTAATTTCAACTTAGTCAGCAAATCAACCAGAAATAAATTAATTCAGTGGACACTATCAATTTTTATTTATAATATATTTATATTACATTATTCACTTGCACACTTACTAAAAATAATTTTTTAAACACATTAACTTGATAAGTCATTAAATTGTTTAATAATTGTAAGTAGATAGTAAACACACAAACAGCCTTAATTTTGGCTAATGCTTATAAAGATAAATTTAATTGAGGAAATAATGGCAATTTAATTTGATCTTCATTAACAGAAGTCAAACTGTAAAGATAACACGTATACTTATAAAAATTAAGAAAACAATTTGTTTTAGTTCTGTATTGAACTTAATAGGTTATCAAAGTTATTTATTATTCCAGTTTTAAATTAACACTAAGTACTTCCAATTAAATTTTTTACACAGTGGTTTATATTATTAGTTGAATGGCATAACACCACACTGTTTGTAAGACTTATCGTATTTTTTCAAATTATAGAGAACAGCAAATCATTCATAAATAAAAGTAAAGTTTTTATTGTGTAAATGTTTATCGCAAGATAATGATATATAATTTAAATGAAAATAAATCATATTTTCAACACTTGGTATATATGTATATTGCACAGTATGTATAGTTAAAATCGAAACTATATGGCGCTTACTTAAATACGTAAATGGTTATTGCTAATAATTATGTATATTTACGGTTATAAATACGAATACATAAATATTTTTTATAGTAATATCTACTGACTGTTTTTTTTGCGTTACTAATGGTTACAGACATTTTGGTAAATAATTTATTCGTAATAATCATAAATATTGAAAGCTTTTCTGAATGCGTGACAAGTAGGCATAGAATTTTTCAGGTATGCCCCGCCTAAGACCAAGAGTTTTCACATTAGTTTAATGAGATAAGGGCGGCAAACGATTTGAGTAGGTGGAGCGTTTAATTAGGTAGATTTAATAATAAATTATTGTAGTCACGTCATCATTATTGGTAATAAGATACAGTTACAGATAACGGCTAGTTTAATTTGTTCGTTTACAAGATATAAAAAACTGTGTTTGCGGATATTTCCTGTAATAATTCATTACAAATTATTTATTATTTTCCTTTTTATTTCTATACCAGGTTATACCACCGAAGTGCAATCTGCTTACTTAACACCACAAATTTATTTAATAGAAATAATGTAAAAAATTTGTAAAATTTGTAAAAAATTGTGAAATTAAATAACTTTTAATAAAAACTTAAATTTTCTTCGGGCCACCCATTTTTTTAAACACGAGACTCTTAAATAAAATAAATCAACACTTTTAAAGCTTAAAAATCAAAACTTTAATTAACTTAACTTAAAAACTTAAATGCAATTGGAACGGACAAACACATGTCCGTTCGCTTCGCGGTCGGCCATCACAAAGCATACATGCACATTTTTCCATTTACAAATTTTACAAAAATAATACCAACTTAAAATTATTAACAATTAAAAATATACAGGACGATTAAAATTATTTACAACACAAATTATTTTTACAAAAATTAAACAATTATTTTTATCAAACTAATTAATCAATTTTGAACATGACAATATCTTAACATAATATTGTCGTGTTTTTAAATAGTTAGGATGGGGCCTTATGTAAATTATTTAAAAATTGAATTGATTAAAAGCAAACACTCTTCTACTACAGGTTTATGTTTATTGAAGCTCACTAGTTTCTTGCAAATCTTGCTTTAACTTTACATGTCAATTTGGAATATCCACAATTTTCATTTTTTTTTAATTTTCAAAAGTACACTGAACGCATAAATAACTGAACGCTTCCAAATTCTCCATATACAAAGTAGCAAAAGCGCTTAGCAGAATAATTGCCATATTAATATATAGAATACATAAGTATAGAATATGTATATTTATAATATGAATATTTAAAAGAAATTATTTAAATTCAAAGAAATATAAACATTTACTTCTTCTTGATCCATACCACCCTATGTTGTAGGGATTTATATAATAACTTGTATCCAAGCCAGGCATGCTTAATTGCGACAAGTTCTACGCAAAACCCAAGACTACGGAAGAAACTGCTAACAATACAAAGCGCCACTTGAGAAAAACCAAATGAAAACTGCTCAAATAAGACAGACATTTTTTATGTGGCCAAATTTAAAATGGGAGATATTTAGGTACTCCGTTTACTTATAATCAAAATGAAGTTCAGAACAAATACATTTTATTTATTTGGTCTTCAACCAAAGACAATTTTGAGTTGACAATTACATTCACTTAAAGCAATACTTATGGGATGCTATGGTCAACGATGCAAATGTTGCATAATCTGAAAATAATTATACGATATTACGCCTAATAAGTATCTATGTCTATAATTTCAAAAGTATAATGTAAAAAAACTGATTCTTTATTCGTTAAAATTAATGAGCGATGAACACGATAACAAACTATAGGTTATTTATGTTTATTCAATTATTAAAAATACTTTTTACTTTCCTTACTACAATGCTATATACTATTACGTATAGTACAGAAAATATACTCACACAAACAATTGATTCACATTGATTTTAATAATAAGATGAAAGTATTTGATCAACAATTGTTTGAAGAGGCTTAAGCATTTCCCTTTCAGAATATTATTGTAGGGTAAGTCCGGGATAGATGGCCATACGGGAGAGATGTCCATATCAACTAATTTCAAGCTGTGCTGTTGGTAGCCAGCGTTAGCGCACCAGTCGACTGAGTACGAGTGGTTTGTGATTACGTGTGGCAGTTATTCAACAAGAAAATCGCCAATGAGGTGACAAAATTGTGTTTATTTAATTAGACTTATTTAATTAGATTCTAACCGACACATTATGTTTATATATTATACACACAAAAAAATTTTAATTTTCTGGCCAACTAATTGTATCAGTAAAACCACTGCAGTTAATAAAACTTTTAATACATTGTTACATATCACTCAAAATAGTAACTTTTAACTATACAATTGTAACCCCTACCGATACAAAATAGTTGTAATGCAGAGTAAAATTAAATACAACAAATAGTAAATTTAAACTAATCTTGGTATGTATTATTCACCCTTTAGCGCAATAGTAAAACCCATCGCTCTACAGTCGTACAATTTACCACTACAGGACGGTTACCTATCGTAATCACGATAACAAGTAGTTCTGAGTAGTTCTCACTGTTCTCGTTATTAGAACAGCAAGTGCTAAAATTTACTTCCATGGTAGTGGTAAAATTCACTGCAATAAAAATAATAGAAAATAACTACTAGTATAACGTAATCTTACTATTTTGTGTGTACTATTTTGTAGTGGTAAATAATACACATCGTATCAGTTGAGGCCTATTTTACTACTACAAGAAGTAAAACATAACCTTTATCAAGTATTATTAACCCTATTTTTCTTTGTGTGTATTTACACTATAATTATATATTTTTTTAAGTTTAAGTTTTTATTTTTTGGCAGAATTGACTATAATATGTTATACCATTGTATTAATGATGTCTCTGCAGCATTAAATATTTTTAAAAACACGTCTCTAAAAGTGTTTTATTAATTATCATAAAAACTATGGCCATCTATCCCGGGCTTACCCTATAGAACAGTAAAGTAGGTAACCAAAGATTTCTTGAAACTGAAAAATTATCATTATTATTTGGTACAAGAATTTGCGCAGGATTTTTTCATGGGGGGGGGAGGTACAAAATAAATAAATTAATTATTAGTAATTTATATTTAATATTAGTATGTATATAATTATCCAATAACATTTATATTAATTTTTCAAATTCACATAAGACATAGTATATAAAAAATGTTTACGTCAATAGGTGTTTTATTGAAATAAAAAGCCAATCAACAATTGTCAATGACTTAGATCAGTGTTTCCCAAATTGAGGCATGTTTCTTGGAGATCCGCGAACCCACGGCATAAAAGAAAAAGAATTTTTTAAATTAAGTATTTACAACAAAACAATAAAGGTAAACGACTTCCTTATCATCACCTACCGTTTGAAAAATTGTAGTAAAATGTACTAGTGTCTAATTTTGAGGGTCCGCAAGTTCGAGACATTTGGGAAACACTAACTTAGATGCAACAAAATTCAATAGGGAAATGGGTCGAACGTGTGATGTACTTTCAAAGTTTCATTCTTCTCATTTTGATCTTTTTCGTTTGGGTTTTCTTTGTCTGCATTGTTGAAACATTCATGTATAGTATCGTTGTTTTCATTTACTTTATTTCCCATTCCATTATTAGCATTTTCGTACATCAATAAATCTGGATCATTTCCCACATGTTCCAAAACACTGTCATCACCCATTTCAAATTCTAAAACATCTTTATTTCTCAAAATACCTTCCAGAAAAAGGTCATCAACTACTGTAAACCTCGCATTTTGATGAATATTCTCAAATTCAGCGTCAATTTCATCTGCATAACAATAGAAATTCAGTTACGTCATGTCTGTGCACGAGTATTCGTCATAGTTTTCAAACGCATGTTAAAGTTTAAAATAAAACAAAACTGTGTGACGATTACTGGTCCCACAGTATTATAATATAAAAAGAATAGATTTAGCCGGTTAAAGCTTTATATTGTCGAATAGTAAGGCTAAAAATCGAATAATATGGCATTGGTGAAATAAACCAGTTATGGTCAGCCATGACGATAATCGGCTTAGTACTATTTCTGATGCACAAGTGTTCGTCACCCCATAAATGTAGATAAAATTAGATAATAAGTTTATTTTTTTAGTTTTAAATCATAATTTAAGATGTTATAAGCTAGCTGTATAATGGTAAATACCACACACCCTACAGAAACTTCTTTTATACACCTAAGAAAAATGTACTTACCTTAACGACAAGCTAACGAACTGTTAAACACGGCGATGATCACTGCAGCACTTACTGTAAACTGTTATTACACTGGAATGAAGTTGGGTACAGTATATATATAATACCAACTCAACATCGAAAAATATAACTAGAAATGTTATTTTCTCCAACTTAACAATTTTCGTGAACCCAAACCTTAATATTTGCTTATAAATCAAAGTAGTGACGAATACTGGTCCCATGACGGTCACTGGGTGTTTTACCTTACTTAATGGAACTTCTATTGTACGACAATTACTGTCGTTAATACGTCATAGACGAACAAATAACGAATATACTTCAAAATATCCATTTTAGTTTTAGAACTGAACAAAAAATGTTAAGAGACACCTAATAGATTTGTAAATTCCAAACGAAGTTTTTCAAAACTCATTGAAAATGTAAAATATAATAATTATATATAAAATGTGCGACGACATTACCTTAATGTCCTAAAGATGTATTTTAAATAAATTATTTTGAATACAATTCAAAGTTTCGCGAAAGTACTTCTACATTTCCCAAAATGTATTAAATTAAAACGCTAAAGTTTCATTACTATCAACAATAAACCCCTCACGAGTCCTGAACACTAAAAATCCCTCTAAGAATCAATCGAACTGTTCTTAGAATTGCGAATTGGTAATCTACGATATAGGGAAACCTTTAATCGTAGTGTTATTTCTTCTTTTTGCTTTTTCTTCTCATTGTTTTCCAGTATCTCTATTCTTGCTTCCAGGTGCTCTTCCTCTTCTCTTTCTTTTTTGTGCCTTTTTCCTAAAAGTAACCTAAAGGCCCATTAGACCCTTTTGATTCTTCTTTAAACTCAGGCGTATTTTTATTCATTTCTATCATTATTGCATTTCATTGATTTCGCTCGAATCTATTATCCTGTGAATATTATTTATCTCAGTTATTCTAAATATTTGAATGTTTCCGTCATAACTATCTTGTCGTCTATAATTTCTAATATAAAATTTACTGATTTGAAGGCTCGCACTCATCGATAAAACAGGCTAAGGTTTCAAATCTTCTTTATTTCTTCTTCTTGCTTTCAGAGACTTTATTATTGAGAGTTAACGTTTATTATTTATTATTTATATTTTATTTAAAGTCTTCTTTATTTATGAATATTTAAACTTGATATAAACCCATAATGTGTGTATTTATATTGGTCCAAATTTTACTTAACACAAACTCGTTTAATTTTTCCGATTCACAACATTTTGTAGAATTGCTCAAATTAAACAATTTAAGGAAAACATTTTACTACTTTGACACTATTAATTTGACTGAATTTCTCAGAAAACTTTATTCAATTGCCATCCTAAGTCCTAACTCCTTTTCCACTAAAAATTCTAATCTTTTCTTGTTTTAGGCATATTACAAACGTTTGGTCTCGTATACACTGTTCTGTAAATTTCATCTAGATTCTCGAAGGGAATAAATTGACGTCTACCAAGAGGATAACATCACAAAAATAGTTTGATTCATGAAAAATATACCTTGTGAGTAACCACACGATCAGAAGGAATCTGTTGTTGATAAAATGAATCTCTAATTGCTAGCTAAGGACCATGCTCATCTTTCTAACATTAATTTTACTTATACTATGGATGCTTGTACCATGCATTTGTTAGACATATTAGTAAAAATCGACGTTAAATAATTGGATTAGAAATTCATCTATATTAGTTATCATGCGAACCATCAAAAGATAATTTTTAAAGCAGTTTCATAATCCAATTGAGGACCGTTTTTTCAAAACTCGCTTTGTCAAAATTAAACAATACTGAGCTTTATATCAAATCTATATAATTTTGTAAGTACCTTAAAAATCCTTTAAAGGACACTGTGAAGAACCTTATTTTAAGTTATTTTAAACTAATATTTTTTTTATATCAAATTTCACTCAACAATGAAAACCGTCTACTGAAAGTTTTACTTTTAAGACAAAGCGAGTTTTGAATAAACGGTCCTCAATTATCTAAAAGCTCTACATATTATAGACATATTATGTTGGAACCATAGAGAGTTAACGTTTATTTTGCATTTTGGGTTGCATTTTCATTTTTTATTTTTGTTCAAGTTGTAAAGCAAATATCGTTTATGTTTCATATAAAGTCAAGAAGCTATAATAATTTATTATCATCTGTGAACTACGATTGGAAGTTAATAACAAAGACGAATAAATTGCAAATATCGAGATTGTTGTTCGCAGATTAGTAAAATACACCACCCTACATTTGTGACGTAAATCAGTAAACTTGAAGTAACTGAAAATAAACAGACAGTACCTATCAACTTCGAATCATCTAAAAATTAAAATATTTAATTACCAAATGCGGTCAATCTCATTTTTAATCGAATTAAAATTCAAGAATTTTCAGCTACTCTCTTTTCTTCTTCCTCTAAGAATTCTATTTTGAGCTTGCGGGAAAAGTTTTTCAAATTTTTAAATTAAAAATCACATCAGATATCTTCTAAATAAAAACAGCAAATCTGAACGTTTTTCAATTAAAAATTTGTATATGATTACTGAATTTATTGTTTTCACGAGAAGCGTATGTAGTTGTATATTTTTACACGATTCAAATTTTGAACAAACATATTTATATTATTCGTCAGTAAACTTAAGCAGGGATATAGTAGAATACATACTCAGTTTTATTAGCAATTTGAATTTGCATTTGCCATAAAATTAAATCCCAACTTGTGTGAGGATATTGATTTGACCCTTCATACAAACGGATCAGCGTATGATCTACATAGTAATGATATCACGGAGGTCTCTAGGGACACAAGTCCTGGATTAACTCTGAAGCGAGGACTTATTAATTGAATGCTACGCACGTCCAATCATCATTGGCTGCCACTTCATTCTGGATAATGTCGGATGTGTGCATCAGTGTATGTGGGATATTAGTTTATGATATAACCGGGAAATTTTATTATGTAAGGCAAGATAAAGTTTTAATTTAATTAAAATTGCCAACCCCGTTTTAGTAACTTAAAAAAGTGCTAAAATGCACGGTTTGATTTGGAGTTACTATCAAAAATTCTGACTAATATAACGTACAGTACCTACTTACTAAATTAAAAAAAAATTCTTGCTCAATAAACTGTATGACAATAAACTTTAAATAGATAAATATTACCTCACCACATAGTTTCGCTGTGGTAGGTGTTAAATTACCATGCTTCTTCATCACAGAGTAACTACTATTACTTACTACTGTAATATTATAAACAATGTAAATTTGACTGAAATTAAATTTAATTTTTAGTTAAAACATACTTGAACAATTAAACCAGTAGTTGTTAACCTGAAGTACATGATGCACCTTATGTAGAAGGGGGTGCTCAAAGATTCTCCAGAAAACATTTTCTTAATTTAAAGAATAATATCTTTTAATTCAAATTGTATTCCAGAAAATGATGTTAACATTTATTTGAAAATTTTTACAAAAACACATATTAAATAATAACGA
Source organism: Cantharis rufa (assembly GCA_947369205.1). NCBI lineage: Eukaryota > Metazoa > Arthropoda > Insecta > Coleoptera > Cantharidae > Cantharis > Cantharis rufa. The sequence continues at coordinate 35,076,463 of OX376303.1, read as the reverse complement.
AATAACTAAATCAAAATATAAAATTATAACTTTTTCTTCAAGTAAATTTTGTGTTATCTATAAATTACAAGTAAATATTATTTATGCAATGTTTACTTTAGTATCTATAAACAAATAAATATGTATAAGAAATGATTAATACTTCAGGGTTTAAGTTTGACTTCCATGATCTCAGATTACGCGAGTCATCGGTGTGTGAACACACTGCACCCCTATAATAGTTTAGATACAGTGAGGGTTGCTGATCATTTTCAGCCAGATAATTACACAGTCTATACTTTTATTATTTATATACACATCACACCCTTCGATACTAAAGACTTAATTGACAAAGTTGATAAGAAAATTATTTAAAAGCTACTTTATCCCCATACATTTAAATGCGAAGAAAAGCTACGCATATGACAACAAAATTTTAATTAATTAATTATTAAAATAAGTAAGACAATTAAATTAATTTTATTAAACAAATTTTTACTTGGTTTGTTATGACCAAGATGTTGTATTTAATATGAGTCGTATACCTCATCGTACATTCTATTCATAAATTAATAGTAGTTTACATTAGTATTTTTTTAGTTTACATTTTATAAAACTTAATTTGTACCTGAAAATTAAATACATTACACTTTTACATTTATATTTATTTTGTCAATTGTGTTCAAATTTTGATTCACCGTTTTTTGTAAAAGATTGTGTTTTATACAATACCCTCCTTTACACAGACTGAGTGAACATTTTCAAATATATTTTTGATTGAAATACACCCGCTAAATTGATCTCTTAGTGCAGACACCTTTGAAAAACGAGCGGATTTCAAATACTTGAAGATGTTTCGTTGAAGAGTTTCGGTTGTTGGAAGTCTCTTTGTTGAAATTGTGAACTACATCAACCAACGTAGATATAACAATGGCAACAGCTCGCAGCACATCAAAAAGGGGGCTTAGATAGATATCGCGCAATATGATTCCGATGGCGTTCTGCAAATCTTTTGAAGTAATCCATAACAGAGGTTCTCTCAATTCTTTCTGGGGAGATCATCTTCGCTTTTATTCATAACCCGTGACATCTACCGATACGTCCACCTTTTTTAAATCATTAATTTTTTTATAATAGCGTCTATAATAAAATAAGCAATTGCATTTTTTTATTCCTAGACACTATTTTAAGCATCCAATTTTGTAGATACAACTTTTAAAATACTATGTTCTACCGCAATAACTTCGTTTGATTTTGACCTATGTTGTATTTGTGGTATTTAACCTAACCACGATTACTAGTTATCTAGATTTTTAAACTTAAAATAAAACAAAACTTAAAATACTTACGGTTCTGCTATATTCGATTTTGATAAGTTTACTTCAATGCGCTCAGAAGCTCTACAAAGTGTTGGGCAAAATTCAAAATAAAATAATCAATAAAACATTATAATACTTAGGTATTTCAAACAATTTAATATTAACACATTACCGTCCGGAAGCCTACTTAAAATTTAGCTTTGTGCAAATCACAGATAGCACAGGTAATTAAATTGTATCTGATTTTAAAATAAAAAATTTAAGATTTCAAGTAGTTAATTTGAAGGTAAGAATCTTAAATTATTAAATTATGTGCCGTATTTTAAAATGTAGTTGTAATTGTTTATAAATTCATTTTTGTCATCTGTACAGGTAAGATATGTGTAAGATATATACAGGTAAGGTCACAGTAATGTGACCGTATTGTGTTAATATACTAGGAGTGAGACAAACAGCTACAAATATTTATTAGCCTTTAAACAAATTAATAGGTCAATTAATAGATATTACAATCAATGGATACTGGTCGTAGGTAGTGAATTTCGATGTACTACGTATATATGCATATTGTATAATATTTTTTGAAGTAGTCTTGCACATACTTTCATCGCTTTCAAAAATTTATATAAATTAAAAAAATTAATTCATCCAATATATGTATTGAGATGATCCTCCCTCTCAAAATTCAAAATAATATTAATCTAAAATTGACGATATTAATTTCTTAAAAATGTAAATTTTATTCTTCTGCGATCTATCTCGGTTCGCCAAATGTCCGCAACAATACCACATGCCTCGTATTTCTAATATTCTTCTTTAAATTCCAGCTTCGTTCGCAATCAAACAAATTAATAAAAATTCACTCATAGAAAATCAAAAAAAACTTTTATTCACAAATTAATCAAAATTAACTCTCAACAAACAATTCTGAAATTTACAATTACGGAGACCATCCGTAAAACCGATCACTCGTTATATACAACAAATTTCATGCCAACATAAAATTTTTGACGCCAATAATTATTCAAATATTTACAAATTATAAAATCCTTATAACAAATTAATTCCAAATTTAAAAATAGCAATCAAAATAAAATTCCAAATTCAATGCAATAAAATTTCTAAATAAAAAATGATTTTGGTACACCATAATATTATACATGTTTCAATTAAAGGCAGATGCCTTTAAAATTTAAATACACAAATAAATAAGAAATACAAAATTTTTTCATACTAGCAATTTGAGGTCGCTTTGACCTTTAATCAGCAATTGTAACATGCACGAGCGAGCGAGCAAGCGGGAGCGGGGTTATAACTTATGACTCCGAAGTCTACGCTCTAGTCAATTTTAAATGCAGGAATTTTCAAACAGCCTTACCTTTCATGTGCTAGCAAATATTTTTTTGTGATGTTTCTGGTGCGTGGTGCCCCCCAAGACGTGGTACCTTAAGCAATTGCTTAATTTGCTTATGGGTTAATCCGGCACTGGTTGTAAGCAGTTTAATAAGAAAAATTCTAATAAAAATTTAAGTTCAAGTTTTACTAGAATCTTGAAGACGAAATATATTTCGTCAGTAGAGTGTGCAAAGTTGATGATTTGCCTAGATAGCAGTTAACTTGTTCATAAGATGTCAAAAATGAGAAGTAATTATGAAAAGAGCCATAACGATACTTTGTTTATAAGTGCTACGAGTTATTTGAGACAGGCTTTAATTGGAAATTACCTCCGAGGTAGTTTATAAATTGCAAACTTATCCAAAGCTTTTGATTTTTTGAAATTGGGAAAAAATTACCGTTTTGAAATCGTCGATTTATTAAGCAAATCATGCCAACACGTTTTTAAACAAAAATATCTCACAAAAAGACTTCTGTGATAAACATGTCAATTTTCATTAAAAGGAACAAATAATTTGTGAATGTTGAATTTTCGTTCTACAATTCTGTTCTATCTGCAATTTTTTGTGTTTTGCTTATTTACGCATATATTTACAAGAAACCATTTTTTTGCCATTACCCCCCTTTTTGGAATTTGTTTTTGAAATGGAATAACCATTTGAAATGGTTTTTGTTTGATTAGACAATCATTTTTCTACTTAAATCTAAAAATTGACCTGAATTTCAATGTTTTCCGGATTCTAGCTGAGATTCGTCTCCAGTGACTAGACAATTCATAATCATAATCTAAAAAAACAACACAACTTCACTGCATCTTGGCGGTAAGAAGCTTTTATCTTCACTACCATTAATAGTTTAAAAACTATAGTACTAACCGTATTTGATTAAGCGCATACAGTATTTGCATTTTAGTAATTATTTTAGGGTTAAAATTATATGATTTGCAATTGGATAATCATTTAATTACATCTAAAAATGTTGATGAATTAAATGAGGAAATAATAATTATTCTTAATAAAATAACGGAACGTTTTAAGGTACACAGCATAAACATTTTTTGAACAATTTATAAATTTAGGTACTACTACAAAATATAAAGATAAAATTTTGATGAGTTTATATCTATAGAAACAACATTTTACTATTAGGTTTAAACAAATTTTTGTCAATACATCTTATCAATGCTATTTTTTGTTAAAACTATCGATAATACTACCAATACTGCATTTTGTAGATTTTGTTTGGTAAATCCTTGAAAGCTATAATCATATGCAATATTTTGTTGAGCTCACGAATGCGTTTGTTGCTTTGGGGCAATTTTCCCGACTCGAAGAGGAGGAAAACGCATAAGTGAAAAGTAAAAAAAATTGTGTACTAATTTGAAATGCACGAGAGGATATTCATTTAGACTATTTCACGAATAAAATAGGGGATGTTAATATAAATAATAATTAATTAAAAGTAAAAATCAATGTATCAACGATACATTTACGTTAAAAATTAATCAATATTTTATGTATTATTTAAATGTTGCAGTTAATAAAAAAAATTGTCGCTTATATTTGCTTTAAAATCAACTTTAAAAAATTGTCACTGCAATTCGATTGCTATTGGTTGAATGCTTCGTTGTTTTTTCATTCCATTGGTCTAATGACAGATGAGTGAAATAGTCCTGATAATCTTATGGTGAATTACATCGTACCTATATTTAAGGGCAATACAAGGAATTATAGACCTCCCTAACAGGAAAGTGTGACCGGCCCAGGATAGGGCCAAGCCTGGCCCTATGCCTGGCCAAGTCTGGCCCGTCATACTTTCCTGATTGCAATTCAAGTGTGCGTAGGTCTCTCATTTAAAGTGCAAAAATCAAGGTACAAATTTTCCGGCAATAATTCTTAATTTATACAACTGTAATTAATCTTTCCTCATGGTTAGACAAAATATACTCCGGCAACCATAATGGCTATTTAGTTTTTCCGTTTTTTATATCCTATAGTCAAAAGAAAATTTGAATTTGAAAACTTTAGATATACTACATACAAAAGTAGTGTTGTCTTAGACAAGTTTCCTCTGCCCTTTGGTAATTTAGTGAACGACTAACATGGATTTCGTTGCGAAAAACCACTGTCGCAAACCCATTGGTGCTTTAGAATTATATAATTGACTAATTTTCTCACAAAAGTCAAATTAATGTAATAAACTTGAGTCATATGGTTTTTGTGGCTGCATATTTGATGGGTTCAGGAGCTACCTGAGCAATACAAGACTTTCCGTAATGTTATAGGTTCTTCGCTGTCCTCCAAGTTCTAGGCCTTGAATATGGTTTATGTTTTTCCAAAAATTGTATGGCTTTGAAGCGAATAAATGTAGGACTATTATTGAAAGTAGAACCAGAAACACATTATTTTACCATTATGATTTATCTGGCGTATTAATTCTTCGAGATGGAATTGTTAAAAATCTAAAGGTATACAGTGCCACCAAACTAAGAAAAACTCCAGAAAATATGTCATCTAATTTGATAAAAATTTGAATGAACCAATGACCATCGAGTTATTTCCCAAGTACATTTTGTTGTAAAAGTTACAAACCGTTACAAGTACTATTGTTCGTTTTCGTGTTTTCATATTTGAACTTGACTGTCTACAGAAAAGTGTTATTTTTAGAACAAATCTTCATAGCTATAGGTATTAAAGAAATGAATTTAATTAATCATTATTTAGTAAGTACCTTTTTAGGTTAGAATGCACTTTAATTATCTTTTGAGTGTACATGTTTAAATACATCAGCGCCAGCCACATCCCTTCAGAGCTTTTCTTAGTGGGGTTCATCTGTATCTGATATTAATAAAAATATATTAGAAATATTAAAAATAATAATACAGTATGTAAAGAAAATATATCAAATGGAGTGTAAAAAAAATCTTTCAATTGATCACATTTTTATTTTTTATGTAAAGCAGGAATGTCGAAAACTTAATTTGTCGTATTATTTCCAAGGTTCAGTGTAAAGGTCGTCACCCGGTATAGAAATTTAGGCATAAATTTACAAATTTCAAACATCTCACAAATTTTACTACTTCGTAATTTCTAACTTTGTCATATAAACATCTTCTCTCCTTTATTATTTACGTTGTAGTGTATTTATATGCAAACAAAGTGCAATACCCTTCCATTTTGAGATTCTTCTTGTAGGCAGATTATACTACACTTGTAATATACGAGTATTATGTAGATCAATGAAATCACAGAGTCGCTCTTGATGAAAGTTTGTTGTTTGTATCAAAAGAAGATGTTATTGTCATTAACATTAATGTTTTAATGTTAATTTTTAATATTCTAAACTTCAGAATATTTTTCCGATTTTTTAATAATAAATTCCAATGTGCTTACTGGATTTTGCGATTTTCAAGATTTTTAAGATGAAATTTTAAAAAATTAGAAAACATTTAGTTACAAAAGCTTTACAAATTAAAAGTGATCGGGTCAAAATCAGTTTCACTTGGCATGGAATTATTCACTTATATTAAATTTGAATTTTCACAATTTGCAATTTTAGTAAATCAATTTTTCTATGCTTAAAAATTGCCATATTCAATTTAATATGTAGCGCAATAAATGATATAAGGTTCATAAAATAAAGTAAAACTAATTTTCGTTGTATCGTCTCCAAAGCTTTTGCATAAAGTCCCTTGATATTTGACGTCACAACATGCAAATTTCATGGCCCACTCGCTCCGCATTGTAGAATTACATTATTAAAGTCAATTTCTTTTATGCGCGACAAAAATACAATGCTACCAGTATTTGGTTGTTGTTAAGCTTAATTGTCAACACTTTTTTGCTCTTTTTATGTTTATTGTCTGTATACAAATGTCCTCAGTTGCAAACAATAGCTACTATCACTACAATGGAGGAAATTTCAGTTTTACTTTTTTTTTTGTTTTCAAATGTAAATTATTGTGACGAGCTTAATTTTAGCAGGGTTTTATTAAAATTAATGTTCTCACTGCTTCAGCTTTTAAGTTTGAGTTTTCTACGTTTTATTTATTAGAACCTACAGACACGAGCGACGAGGACGAGAACGAATTCGACATTTACATATTAATCTACCATATATGTATACGCATATGAACGATTGAGATATAATTAATTTTCAGTAACTCTGACAATCACATAAAAGCTTCATAAAGTGAAAATAATATAATGAAAGAAATCGATAAAAAGTTATATTAGCAACGTATATGTTTATTACAAAAGCATACATTTTAACAATACATCCGTTTCTCAGATTTTACAACTTACTCATCTTGTCATTTGGTAGCTATTATAGAAGTTAAGTTTACAAACATTGTATTTTACCATTGTTACTAACGATATAGGTACATCCCGTTGTACCACCGACCACGTTGAGAAATAACCAGAAAATCGTATTCACACATTGTCATATTAGCCCTGACATCTCCAAACATCTCTTTCATTAAAACGACCATTATTTAGATTAATGTTACCCCCAACTGTGGTTTAGAATTACATCGAGTCAGTTGCCAACTGCCAAGAGCTATCTGCTCGATGATAAAATACGTGAGCTTTTTTATTCTAAGTTGAATTTCGTTGTGATATGTTTTGACTCCCTACAGTGATACAACAATGCGCTGCATGCCCCGAAATAGCTGGATAGATTTCTAGAAGCGTTGCACATTTTTAATGGTAACTCTTGTTACAGCTGTCTCAATTTAAACTACAATCGCTGTTTATGGGATCATAGCTTAAAGTCACGGTGTTACGGTAGTGATTTGGTTTGCATCCGGACCCGCTACATGTTATACAGACCGCCCTTTCTCTGTAAGACGAAATCACTTCTCGTGATGCACTGATTACCTCTCTCCTATCGTATGTTATCCCAATTCGCTGACATCAAGTTCGACAGATTATTGTTCGTGTAACGTATTGGATTTTGCCATTCAACTTTTTATTTAAATTTATTCCTTTCATTTAATTAAATTAGATATTATCTGCATTGCCTGAAAAATATTAACTGCTGCAATATTATCCAAATGTATTCTATATTATTACCCCATCCATCTCTGCAGATACATTTAATTCAATTGATACGTAAACTGCAAGTAAAAACGCCAATGTTAAGGGTCCTGTTCCGTTGCCGATTTTAGAGGTCTAGAAGTAATTGTGCTACGTCGTTATTAAAAATGATAAAATATTTTTTTTTATAGAAATTTACAGGAAAAGTGTTGATCTTGACCGGTATTACGCCATTTTATCAATTTTGCCGATACAAAAATAATTATTAAATCTAGAAATTGCTAAATTTTAACACTTTACAATCTACCATTAAAGCTTGCCAGAAATTTTTTTTTTGAATTTTTTTTCAATGACGGTGTGATGTAATGTCTTTAGAACACCGTAACACCTTTCAAAGTTCAAATAGAAAAAAAGTTTCACGAGAAAAGTAATTATTGGCAACACATAGTTTTAACAAAATCTGAAAGCTGCTTTTACTAAATAAAATTAAATACTCCCTTCCAGTAGACGAACCATATTTACTATCTATTTATGCAAAATTCATGTTGAATGTACACTGTGACGATTGCAAACCTTAATTAGTCGACCAAGAGAGTCCTTTAAATTTTGTCACTACGACTCTTTGCTACGACACCCCGAATTTTTAGTTTGAAGATTGTATTTTGTGAAGCTATTACGCCCCTATATCCGGTTATAGATTGACCTTATAAAGACTGTCCCAGATGAAATCCGACCACTTTAGATTGTACATTAAATGAAAACAAATAAATATTTTTGGGAAATTTTTTTTTTATTATTTACCTATAACTAGAGACCGGATTTTAAGCATTTTTGCTTATTGTCAATTTTTAAAGCAGCTCTTTAAAATTTGAGATATGGACGAATTACATAAAAAGATGTACTTTAACGTATAGTTTTTCATGCTTTTTTTGCTTTTTTTCCGATTTTTTGCGATTTTTTGCTTATTTTCTACTTTTGTGCTTATTATGAACTTATTTTTAATATTTATAATTGATGATATAAAAAATTTTTAAAAATTAAAAAACTTTAAAACAGGGCCGTATTTAGATTAGATTTTCGGGAAAGTTTTTAAAAACTTTTTATAATAAATAAATAATTTATTAAACTACAAAGGAAACTAAAACTCCAAAAACACTTCAATGTTTTTGTTTTAGTTTTAAAGTTTGTTTTTGTTGTTTGTTACGTCTGGTCTGAGTCAAGGGCGGTCATAAGGGGGGGTTATGGGGGCCATGGCCCCCTGAAAATTCGAACTAGCAAGTATGATAAAATGAATTTGTTAGTTTAAAACTAAATTTAATTAATTAAAATTTGTTTTTCTATTACTTTAGTTATTCAAAATTTATATCTTCAGAAATGCCCCCCCCCCAGAAATTAGAGGTATGACCGCCTCTGCTCTGAGTTTAGTATTATCCAGAAGATAATAATAAGAAAATAAGTACCAACATTACAGTATTGTATTTGATGTAGTATATAAGAGATCGCATTGTCCGCTGTCTAAACAACACTTGTAGCAATGTCTAAAAAACTACTTTATGAAGATTGGATTAAAAACTATCCTGAGTTAAAAATTGAAGACAAAAAAATATTTTGCCAAGCCTGCGTGAAGACTGTAAGTTCATATTTAGTTATTATTTCAAAGGAACGCATTGTTTAATATTACACATTTTATTTCTAGATTAAATGCGTTAAAAAGTATGATATTGATCAGCACTTAAAGACAAATGTTCACATAGTACGACTTAAGAGATTTAAAGATGAGAAATTCAAACAACAATCAATTACGACAGCCATAGCATCAACTTCTGGCTGCGACGAAAAGATAAAATTTAATGTAGATCTAAATATAATAATAATAATTTATTATTAGGTATTATATTTAATACGTGTAAAAAGGCTTTGCTTAATTATTTCGAAAAATAGTTTCTAAGATGCCATTTTTGCTCTTTTTTTTGTTTAATTATTAACTTTTTTCGTAACTTTTTTTGGCATAATTTGAACTTATTTTTGTAAAATAGCGTGCTTTTTTAGGGCTATAAAATTTTTTCACTTTTTGTTTTATACCCTTCATTAATACTTGAACATCATCAACGCTAAACGAATCGGCAGTTTTTTTATATTTTCTTCGGAAACTAACAATGTCCGTCGTTGTCCCTTTTGTTTTTTTTAATTTTTGTTTAATTTTCGCCCAATACTTTTCTATCGGGCGAAGTTCTGGGCAGTTAGGCGGATTAGCGATCTTGTGCACAATATTGATTGAATTTTCTGTATAAAATTCAATACATCTTTTGCTGTAGTGACATGGCGCTAAATCTGGCCAAAACAAAGGGGGAGTGTCATGCAATTCCAGAAAGGGTAACAATCGCTTTTGAAGACATTCCTTCAGGTAAATTTCCGTATTTACCGAACCCGTTGTCACAAATGGTTTCGATATTAAGCCGCAAGAACAAAGCACTTGCCAAATCAGGTACTTTTTCGGAAATTTTGAAATTTTTTGAGTTTTATTAGCTTCAGGTGCTTGTCCTCGACCCGCGGCAACATAAAACGTTTTAGCAATTTTTAACGATTTCGCTAATTGTCTTTGTCTAATTGTCCGGATTTTTTAAGTAACTGTTTATAATTAATTTTCTCTTTCGCTCTTGTTCACTCTCCATAACTAACAATGTTTACCTAACGAATGCAACAAAAATACTATGTTGTTTAGAAACGTATTGCGAATACAATGGTATATAATTTCTAAGGGATATCATAAAAATTCTACCTGAAAATTACAACTAAAAGTGGTCGGATTTCATCTGGGACAGTCTTTAGTTATAGACCTAACCATTTGAAAAATAGAAACCTTTCGCTTTCTATCCGAAGATTCTAATGTATAGCTAGATTTGCAGTGGTTGTAGTTGGTTTGATTTTCAATTCTTCTGCTTTTGATACATTTTTGTATTAATAAAAAATATAATCAGTTCTTTTCGGAGCTTTATTTTGTGATACACATTTGATGTAAGTATGATTACATTATGTATATACAATATTTGCTAATTTTTGCTTGCAGATTAATTATATTTATTAGTTTAATTATTATAAATCACTGGATAAATATATTTTTTTAAATATTTATCTTATAATTGTATTTCAAAAAATCCAGACTTTAGAATGGGGCGACCTAACCATTTGAAAAATAGAAACCTTTCGCTTTCTATCCGAAGAAAAAGTGTGAAAAATAAGTTAAAGTTGTAAGTAGAAACATAAAATAATTGTAATTGAAATAATAGTATTATATACGTTATAGTGCACGGCAATGTAAATTAAATGGAGTCAAGAAAAATCTTAATAATATCTGGTAAGGGCGAAATAAAGATATCAAAGCGATAGCGTTTCTGTTATCATCGAAGCTAAAATTACTTATTATTTCTGCAAAAAAAAGGTTTTAACATAAAGTTTTCAGCACAACTGGTGTGGAACAGATACAAGACAATTTTACAATGGCAACTTCTTCCAACTTTCCAAACGAAGAATATTATTCTGAGGCTCAATCACCTATAAACAGTAGTTTAAAAGCAAATTTAGATTCAAGTGAAAACGCCATGGATTTTGAAATTGAGAACGAATGTCGTGATGCAAATAAATCAGTTGAATTCCAAGAGGATCAAACAACTTCCGGGAGGCGTATTGTTAACGTTAAATATTTTTTTCAGCAATTATCCGAAATGGGTTGTCATGAGCCCTTTGCTTGTAACATTTCAAACATGTTTTTAGTTTCGGAAAAAAGGAATGGACTAGAGAGTACCTTTCAATTGAAATGCAGCGTATGCAATATTACAAGAGAAATTTATTCCGATGAACCAACCAGTGAGAAAATGTCTGTAAGTGATTCTGCTGTTTTAGCATGTATATCCATTGGAAACGGATATTCACAAATGGCGGAAACCCACGCTGCAATGGATATTCCTACAATGAGTAATCACAAATACCTTTCCATCAGTAACAGCATAGCTGAAGTGATTAGAAAAACTGCTTGGGAGTCGATGAAAGCAGCGGGTATAGAAGAAGCTCGCCTAGCTAAGGAAATGGGAAATGTAGACGAAAATGGCAGACCATTGATAACGGTAGTTGCCGATGGTGCATGGTGCAAACGGTCTTACAAAGTGAATTATAATGCATCTTCTGGAGTTGTACGTACTTATTTTTATAAAAGAAGTAATTTAATTAGGATTTAAAATAAATTTTTTTAGGGTTGTATTATCGGACATCGAACAGGGAAATTGTTGTATTTAGGTATCCGCAATAAATATTGTACAGTGTGCGCTAAAGCAGAAGCGGAAGGTGTCGAACCAACAACCCATAAATGTTTTAAAAATTGGGATGGTACTTCTACATCTATGGAATCGGACATTATAGTTGAAGGGTTTGCAAGGTCTTTGGAAATTCATGGAATTATATTTGAAAAACTAATTGGGGATGGTGATAGTAGTATCGTCAAAAAGTTGGCATCAGTGAAACCATACGGCTCCTTCCTGGTACAAAAAATTGAATGCCGTAATCACCTTTTAAGGAATTTTTGCTCTAAATTAAAAGATCTCGTCAAACACAAGAATAGCACCAAAAATATTGGAGTACCAATGACATTAAGGGAGAGCTTGAAAAGCAATATCAGAAGATTCAGAGCAGGTGTCCAGAAAGCTATCTTATTTCGCAAAAATCAGGAAAACACAATGACAGAAAATATATCCAATTTAAAAAAAGATCTTCTAAACGCACCAAGCCATATATTTGGAGAACATTTGAAATGTGCCGAAATTGGGTATTTTTGCAATAAAAATGTTGAAGAAGTAAATATAGTAGGAGACATGAAGTTATGTGGACTTTACGACGACGTAATGTATTGTGTGTACCGTCTAGTGCATAATGCACCAAGTTTAATAATGGATATGGACAATAATGCTGCAGAATTATACAACGCTGTTTTATGTAAATTTGTGGGAGGTAAACGAATAAACTTTGCCCTCAAAGGTTCCTATCAGACACGATGTGAAGCAGCCGGATTATCGTATAACTCGGGGGGAAAATATTATTATAATATTCACAAAGCTGTAACTAAGAAAAGTCCCGGAATACACACTAAAAAGTTTATTTTACAACAAATTAGAAAAAGAAATTATTATGCACGAAGAAAATTATTTGTAAAGGAATCCAGAAAAAAGAAGATTAAAACTGTAGAAGAAGCAGATCAGGACTATGGGATTTGTGAGGTTCCAGACTTACCCGATGACGTCTTCAATGACAAAAAGGAACAACTTTTAAATAAATTAAGAAAAACAGAACAGGAAAGAATTGAATTAGAAGTTTCAACTCGGGGACAAAGCAGCAATGCACTATGGAGACAAGAACGTGTATCAAGACTCACTGCATCATCCTTTGGGAAGATTTGTAAGTTACGCCCAACTACCTCTTGTGCAAAAACAGTTGAAAATTTACTATATAAAGAATTTTATGGTAACGCTGCGACCCGTTATGGGATAGAACATGAGCCTGCAGCAATTGCACAATTCACAGAGGTGACTAATTTAAAAATTCAGGAGTGTGGACTTTTTGTTGACGACAAATATAGTTTTCTTGGTGCCAGTCCAGATGGTGTAATATCCAAAATTGACAATAATTGTGACAGTATAGTGGAAGTAAAATGTCCAGCTGTAGCTTCAAACATGACTGTTGAGGAGGCAATTAAAGAAAAAAAAATTAAATTTGCTATTATTACAGACAATAAAATGGTTTTAAAGCCTAATCACGACTATATGTTTCAAATACAAGGTCAATTACAAATAACAAAAAAGCAATTTTGTTATTTTGTTGTGTGGACACCTTTAGATATGCAAATTCAAAAGGTTGGGTATCTTCTTGATTTCATTTTATAATATTAACGTTTTCAATATTTTAGATCGAACGTGATGAAAAGTTTTGGCAGGAAAAGATGGAACCAAAACTACTATCGTTTTATTATAATTGTTTATTGCCTGAAATTGTGGATCCACGATATACAAGAAAAATGCCAATACGCAATGTACCGCGATAATATTAAATAACCCAAAATAGTTGTATTATTGATGCTATCTGTAAGACTAAATATATGTATTTAAATAAAAGTGTAAAAAAAATTATTTCAAGACCCAACCTCTAACCGTCTAACCCCTCTCAAAATAAATAGCAATATTTAAAGAAATTTCAAATATTTCCTTTCTTCTTCATTTTCATCGGTAAGTGATTTCAAAAAAACTGTTCTTACAAAATGCATTTTAATTGCAATTTTACTCTTCTTTTTCATTGTTTATGTCACTACACTATTCCACATAAGAAAAATACACAATAACTGTCAAGTGTTAAAATTCAGCAATTTCTATAGATTATATCATATTACTAATATACTATCATATTTCATAATGATTCGTACCCTTCAGGTTCTTGATGGTCCATGTGGATTAGAGTGACAGGTCTCCGACTTTGTTTTACGCCCTAAACCAATAAATGCAGTTGCTGCACTAATCGAAACCATTGAAAGTTAATAAATTATCTTCACAAAATAGGAATTTTTGGGCACGTATTTAAAAACTGTGGTCTTTTTTCATACTACGGTGATGTTGCTAAACGTATGTGCATATTGACATCGGTATGTTAAATTTTAAGTCCGCCCCCCGGAATAAGAAATTTTACCTCGTACCACACCGTTGCCCCGCAGGAGAAACTCGAAAGATTGTGAACAGGACCCTTAATACGTTAATCTCGTTTTGAATAAATGGGAATGGGTCCAAGTTATTCTGCAAGTGCTGCGGCGTATAAACATTTGTCGAGATTTGCAACCCTTCGGCTAATGCGTCCTGTATGCAATTCTCGTAGCTTCAGCACCCTCGCCTATACAATCTGCAAGTTCCGCCCACGACTGTGACTAATGTCCCCAGTTTATTTAATGCATATATTTATCCCATATGCCGGAATAAACGTTGTTAAGTGTGAAGTGCAATTTGTTAATGTTGTATTGAGCACAATATATTGGTTTGTTATTGCGGGGAGGATCCATTTAAATATACTGCGCTGTACTCTCTTAAACGTTATTGAAATGAGCTTTTAGAACACAGATGCGAACCTTGTCAGTTTACGATTTAACAAAACACATAACCTACCACATTTATTTTTGTTTTATAGTTATGTACTACTATATTTCCATAATATCCCATATGTATATTGCGTTCTTTTTTCATTAATTATTTTGTAACAATACCAGCTGTAAAACGCTTTATGTGAGATCTTTTCTCTATTGTAGCTATAGTCTGTTCCAGTCCAACTACATTAAGCACAATTTACATTATATTTCTTAGTTAGTTGTTGTCGTCTTGTAGTATTGAGATGATTTAGATTTGCCGCTGCAGTCCTCTGTTCATAATAAATTCTTTAATTTGTGTAATATTTATAATTTAGTAAGTTAAATCTTATAGAATTTAGCAATTAGTATAAACAACTCTCTAAGCCGGCGTAGGAAACCGTGGGGTCTAAATGCGTTCAATAACTTTGTCAATCGGAACCGACTGTTATGGTTACTTGAGTTCTTCATATTCTGTAATGCATAATCTCGATACAATATATACGGGGGATGTACAGGGAAGCTACTTTAAAATGTATGTAGGTATATCAAGTGTCATAATATGTATTATGTAAGTATTCAAAGCAATCAATAAAATATCAAATTTTTAAATTATGTGTAATTCAAACTTTGAAATAAAATGTGGTCAAATAGGTTAAATAATGTGGAACTTTTGTAAACAAAAATTACGAGCGATTTTGTATTGAAATGCTAATAATAAATCAAAAGACTATAATACAGGTAATATATTAAACAAGGTGACATTTTAAAGATAGATTTTTTGCTACTTATAAATTTGTAGTAAAATTCAATTTTTTTTATAAGAATATGTACATGCGTTACATAAGTGTTATGTGAAACCAGTTTAATTAGACTTCTTAATTGTGCTATAAACAAAGCCATACGAACAAACCAAGTTAATCTTGTAAGAAGGCATTAGTCGTTAATTTACAAGAGAAACAACAAACAGCACGCATAGTAAACCTCATATATAATGGTTTCGAGTTCACAAGAGTTACTTGGGATGTGAAGGACAGCAAAAAGCAGCAGTCATGGACATGCTAATTACAAGCTCTCTACATACAAGCTACAACATCAGCATTAATTCAACTAGCTAACTACACCACTCGGCCTCGCCCTGGGTGTATTAGAGCTAATGTACCCTTGCTCTACCCTGTGCGCTGCTTGGCTTAGTCGACAAACAACTTGGTTTTGTTGTAATTGTACCCGCCGAACATTGTGTTCTGCTTAATAATGTAAGACATAAATTAATATAACTATTTAGCATCGGGCACAAATGGGATTTACTTTACACGCTGTATTAATTTATCAAACTAAGCCTATTCTCCGTGCTCATTAGCATTACATCTTCAAAATAAGTGTTTAAATTATTCAGACAATAAAATAAAAGTGAATTGAAAGTTAACAATTAAATTTAAGGTATCTATTTTTTATGTTTTAATGTATAGAATTAATAATTATTTTACTTTGAACTAACTACAACTTTGACGAGTACAACTTTAAAAGTAATAGGAGTAATAAACTTGAATATCAAAAAAATAGTGTAATATTAAGCTTTTTAAACACTAATGCTGAAATGTTTGTGAAAAATTATTGTTACATTATGTATGTATTTTATAATAAAATTATAATATAAAATCATTAAATATATTTTTCTATAGGATATCCACGATCCACAATAAAAATATGTATTATGGAAGAGAACAAAATACTATTTAAACACTCATGTTTGATCTTAAAATTCTCCCAAACACAAAAAAACAAAAATTTATAGAAAGTTTACAACTTTGCAATTTTTTCTACTGCATGTTCATTGCCCATTTCTATAAAAGTGTGAATTTAATTTCTCTTTAATTTTAGGGTTTTAGTTCAATCGTCTTGAATTTGACGACATAATATACCTACATAAGGTTCCTTCTTCATCTTCTTAACCAATCAGAGGTTGGCGATGAACAAATACTAGCTTACTTCTAGTTACAGAATAGCACCGAATATAATTATATTAATAACATGATTATTTAAATTTACAAATTACTCAGATCAGGGAGGATATGGGCACCCTCACCTCCTATAGTACGTGAATTATTTAGAAATTAAAATAAGGAGGATTTTTGGATTAAGGCAGTGAGACTTTGGACTCACTATCTTGTGAATTACATTCCACCACAATACAGTGTCTACAGATTCTTAAGTTATATTAACACTTTTAAAAATTTACTAAAAATATTATCATTGGTAAGCGTTTCCAAAACCAATGTTCATTTTTTTGTGTTTTGACTGATGTTATGCGATTGGAATGAGAATATGGTTATTTTGCGGTCTTATTTATTTATTTTTACCTCCAATCAATTTTAAAAAAAAATTGGAGGTATGGTAATCGAAAAAAAATTTCAACTTTTTTTTTTTGCATTTTCGAGATCACCGTGTTCAGAAACGTAAAGATCTGCAAAAAGTAAAAAAAAAATTTCTGTGTCGGTCTGTCTGTCGGTCTGTCTGTCGGTCTGTCTGTCGGTCTGTCTGTCGTCAAATTTTGTCGATCGATTTGCTTCCGAACCATTCAACCAATTACGACCAAATTTGGTATGGTGGTAGGGTTCACGGTGGAAAGGTGAAAATAAGGTTTTCGTCGCGATCTATCAATCAGGAGTGCCACCACAAGAAAATAATACGGGATTTTAAAAAAATATTTTGTCTTGCGATATGTTATTTTAAAGGCCTTAAAAGGCTTTATCCAGAATAGGTAAAATTAATCTTCTATCTGTCGTCTGTCAAAAATCACAAGTTGTCAAAGTTGAAACTTTAAGAGTGAATAACTCAAGAAATGCTGAAGGGATCTTACCCAAATTTGGTACGTAGGTACATTGATCCTAATGGATATGAGAGCATATGTAATCCTTCGATAGAAATCAGTAATGCAACATGAAAAAAATAAAATTAACTTTTTTGTCAAAAACATGAAAAAAGTTTTTGTCGATCGATTTTCTCCGGCATTTCTGCGTCGATTGCAATCAAACTTATTGGACGTATGCCTCGTGGGCTGGAATGGTGAAAATAAGGTTTTGCCAGAGAAATCTTCACCAGGGCCACCACAATAAAATAAATAAAAAAAAATGAAAATGTCGTCGTATCTCCGGAAATGTTTAACCGATTCAGCTAAAATTTGGTGTGTCGATGGAGCTTTGAAAGTATAAGTATTGGTGAGAAAACAAACCGAGCCAATTGTAACAGGGCGGGACAGGTCAGAAAAATTATAGAAAATATTAACTGAAATCTTAATTTATATATTTTTTGTGAGAATTGGTCAGATGGCTGGCAAAAATAAAACAATATATTCAAAATTTTAATAAACGTCATAATTTTGTGACATATGTGTCAAAATTAGGTTAATGTTGATTTGTATACCGAGTGCAGCATAAGAATTGAGTTTAGGGCTTGTAACAATTAATTTTAGAATACAAAAATAGGTGGTTCGGTGGGAAATATTTTATAATATCGTCGTACGGACTGACGGAACGTTACTTTATAAGTAAAAGGTTCTGCCACTAGGTAGCGACCAAGTTTAGGCTGTTTGTTAAATTTTTTCGCAAATGTTTTCAGAATCAGTAAATCGACAGTCAGTAATTTACAAAAATTTATTTTCGAAAAATCCGCTAGATGACCGAAAAAATTTGTTGTACCAATCTTGGAGAAATTTTATTTGTGACTTCTTACGGTATTATGTGACGTATATAAAAATTTTGGAAAAAATTCAGTGGCGTACAAAAATAAAAAATTTTTTTCATTTTAGATTTTGTTAAAAAAACTTTTATAGATAGATTTAGGGTAGGGGGTGATACATATAGATATCTTTGCCAGGGCTACCGATATCTTTGTTAAGGCTACCACAATAGATAACAAAAATGAACATTATGTCATCGTATCTCCGGACAAAATTTGGTGTGCTGGTGATTGGAGGTATTGCGGCAGAGAGTGACGATATTTTTTTTATTATCGAATACAAACACAAATACAAGAAAAAAAGGGTAAATAAAATGTGTACATCATTAAGTTATTAGTTATTTTGTTTTGATATATTAGCTTATAGTAATATAATATTATATTAATTTGTAATATATATTATGTATTTTATATAATATTCACCAACTATACCAGATTCATTCGTTGATGATCTAGCAGTACTCCCTTTTTATACAAATCCTATAACTATAATAAAGGAATCTTCAAAATATAACTTGAAAGAAATCCATCTTTAAAAAAATTTAACCCAAATTTATTTTATACAAAAATTACAATAAAATAAACATTCAACAAGAATGTCAATCCATGAATATCCGTTGGTATCCTTTAACCAGTAATTCACCAATTAATTATTTGCGAGCTTATAATACAGATTTTTACATAAGTAATTGAATTATTTTTATTATAGATACATGGAACTACTATATTAACAATTGTGACATAATAATGTAATACGCTTCAATATAATGTTAGCAACTTGCTAAACATGAAAAATATTGCTAAATAATTATATATATAGATATAGTTCTATGCTTTAATTAGCAATATTGCTTATTTTAGCAAGTGGCTAAAATTATTTCAAGTTACAGAATAGCACCGATTTACTACCACATAAAAACAGACTTATACAGTCTTTTCAGCAGTGTTTTCAAATATAAAGTTAAAAAAATGCCATAGTATAAATTATTGAAAAATAATAATTTATATTATTACACTCTAAGCTGGTACTAAGGGATAATTAAATTAGATATACAGTTGGATAAAAATTAATACATTTAAATTAATGAATATGTCGAACATATCACTTCAAACTATTTCATTTCTTAATTAAATTACCTTTATCATTACATTATTTATGATGCTTTGTTTGCTGATCATTTAATTAAAATTCGAGGTCAAAATTTTGTTTCGAACAATTCAGTAGGTACTAAATAAAACATTAAAAGTCAATACCATAATTAACAACTAGTGATTAAATATTGTACATTAACAAATTAAAAGTCCCGTTATTTTATTAAAGTGTTATTATTTTTGATTTCTGTATAATTAAGGAATTGTAACCGTAAAAAAATAGTGCCTACGTTTTTTTATTAAATGCTATAATAATAATAATATATAAATTTTTTTGACATAATTTACACGTACCCAACTTTTAACATGTTATACACCCAAAAACTCAAAGATATAATTTACTGTTGTATTTTTTCCTAAAACTATAACTAACTTCTAATGTTAATTTTTGAAATGTTTATTATGTGTAAATATAATAACTAGTTTCCTTATAATGCATAAAATTTCACAAAGAAAAAAGAAATTGTATAAGCACATTAATCTTTTTAACTTTTTCTATACTATTTAACTTCCATGTTATCTTTAATCAGATCGTATTTTAGAAACATTTGTGTAACCGTGCAACAATTATTCATATTTTTATACTTACGAGCATGTCATAAGTAGTAGATGTTTATTAAAAAAAATTAAGAATAATTATTCAGATTACGACTAGATAGTCCTGTGTGTGTGACTTCCACTAAAACAATAATACTATATAATGTAGAAATAGCTACTTTCTTTGATGTACTACTATTTTATTTATTTAAATATTCATAACACTATTATACAATTTGAACTTTTTAAATAATTATATTTTATAAAATAAGGATGTTTAGACCGATGTTGCGTGTGAAAACTATCAGCAAAAGCATCCCTAGAGACGTGGCAGGAAATCCGCGATCCGGGTCCCGGAGGTGTTGATGATGAACAAACCTCATCATTCACTCGAATTGGTATTAATGCAGTGGCAGGACTGTGGACAGGCTGGTCAGCTTGGTCAGTAGAGAGCAGGAATTGATATTAATGGTTCCGAAACTCGGGACCTAAGATGAACACAATGGATGAGCGCCGTTATCGCTATTTTATTCATATGATGGCTTCTTTGATGCCAGATTTTATTATAAATGGTTAGTAAATTGATTCCGTTATGTTTGTGTTGACGTTTATTGATCATGATTAATATTTTAACTGTCCAACCATTCGTAAAATTATCGAAAATGTTATTATATTTCAGTTAATACACCGCTTAGTATTAATTTAGATAGTATTTAGTAACGAAAAGAATTATTAATTGCATTCAATATTATCTAAATTTTAGCAAAATTTGCATTTTTAATTTTATTTTTTTTTTCAACCAAAAGTTTTTATTGTGAGATAAAAACGACTATTGATTGTCTATTACTATTCTGAATTGTATTCGTCGGTTTTTTATCGAAAAACGTAAAATTAATTTTTTTATCGAAACAAAAGTGAAAATCTGTATGGCGACAAATGGATATTACGATCACTTGTAATTGAAGATAAATATTATACCAAAAATATAACAATTAACGTAGATGATTTAAGATGAATATTTAATTAACCGGTATAATGTAATTCATATTGCAAAAATATATTTATTTTACAAGAAGAAACCATTTCTTATTGTTTTGACTTTGGCATTTTGTCAATTAGTTAATCTTATAAAAAAATATATAATCAAATTTTGAATCCACACCGTGTTGATGTCCATCACAGTCGATCTTGAAAAAATCCGAGAAATCCACGATTCAAAGCTGCAATATCCGCTCTGCACTTCCAGCAATCACACCCAAGACAACTGATCTCGATAAAGCGCGTTTGCGTTGTGCAATATTTTGTGCAACAATATAAAAAATCTGAATCATGAATGCAACCAACTGAAATCATTGCAGGTTATAAATATCCCACCTTAATGCGTTAAATTGGTATAACTCGCAAGTAAAAATTTTTCTTAGTTCTTTCCACGTTGTAGTATATTATTTTAAAACTGTAAGGATTTAATAAGTTAAACAGTTTTTTGGATTAATTGAAAATCTATCAGTACTTTTTTAAATAAATACCTACATTTTAATTTATCTAAATATAGGAAGCAATAATCAAGATCGTTATGGCTGCGTTTATTGGTATACATAGACATAGATCGGTTAGATATGTATAGGTAACTTAAATATAACATTGCAAAAATACCGAAACCGTGCCTTTTAGATAAACTTTTGTAGTAATAAAGCACATTAGACTTTTTTAAGTAAAACAAGTTGTTTAACGTAAAGAAACCATTCCGTCATTGAACAAGGTGTAGAAGGAAACCCCAATCTAGCGCTAAATCTGGCTTCTCGTGTCGACACAAGTTTTCGCTCGATGTACTAAACCGAGCTGTGTAGCGTGTAATCTGAACAGAGGTCCGTGCTGTGGCTCCGTCGATAAGGCAGGCAACTCCCTGGGGATGCTGAACACCGACCGGCACACATGTAGCACTTCCTCGAGCAAAACCGTTTCTCTTTACCCCGTACTTCTAACTTCCCTGGAGAATAAAAAAGTCTCTGTAGATCTATTAACACGTTCGGTAAAAATAGAGATAAACCTAGTTATGTATTTACTATGATTAATGCTTATTTAACTTGGTGTTATATTTTACATAATGAATTATAGGCGATGATTGCATTAATAATAAATAAGTCTATTTAAGCTAATAATAAATCAAAAAATGTCTAAATCAACTATCGCGTCTCGATAAGTAGCGACCATAAAGTTTTATTTATATTTATACTTAATTAATAAAATAAATTATAAAACAACAACAAAATTGTATTTTGATAATAATTATAAAGTTTTAATATGTATACATCAATTACGTTTTCCTTGCATAAATTTTTTATTTAAAAAACACTTAGTCTTAATTTTTCATCATAAGTAAATATGTCAACCTTTTTGCTTCCTTCCTACAGTTTCTTTCCGCGCTGTACCAGATGTGAAACTCATTTTCACCCCCCTTAAAATTAAAACCATGTTTCAAAATTACTTTAGTGGTGTTTTAAAAAGCTTCTAGGATGTCGTAAATTTAAAAAGATGACTATATAAACTTTGTAGCTTTAAGCTTGCTTCCTTGCTTTTATAATGTGCGGACAAGTAATTTTGAACTTGATTTTCATTCTTAAGCACGGTTGCTCCTACATTGTATACAATGTTTATCACCATTAGTGAAAGCTAGATGCAAGAAATATACAAGTCGAGTACCTCGAGGATATAAAAGTGATATTAATGATAGGCACTCTGATAAAGCGGGAAAAAGCTATATGAAGAAAAATGAATCTTAAATAAAAGGAAATGAATTTTATAGATGTTGTGCAGAACAACTGCTCATCTCGAAAAATTATTACTGAAATTTGTTTATATAGCAGCAGTAATTAAACGAACAGCTAATAGCTATAAACATTAATCATTAGTTTTATTATTTCTATATAATATATGTGTAATAATTATGATGTTCGAAAAGCTAAGAAGTTATAACGAAGAATCTGAGAGTTTCGCTCGACACTTAAGTATTGCTTTACAGTTTGAAAAATTATTATCGACAAATTTGATAAAAAATAATCAATCTTTAAGATGTGCTGATAATAATTAAGTAAATTTGCAAGAGTTTAATAAATTCCTAAAATCGTGTTACGTTTAGAGCACAAGTTGATCTTAACGTACTTTGTGCATTCATTTTGAATGACGAAGAGGAATGACAGAAGTTATAAGAAAAGATTAATTACCTTGCAAACGTGTTCCCAACATCGATGACTTATTACCATGGCACAAGAATGTTAAACTCACAATAACAAAAGTACATTACATCTCAAATTCCAACCCTTAGTAGAGCCAATTTTCTAAGTAACCATTGTTTCAAATACATACTACTTTCTTAGAATCGTTAAAATGAATCTAATGCTAATGCAATTGGTTTTTATATATTCTCTAAATCCCGATGTCATCATAGCTTTTTGCATTGGATTGGTTCACTTTCCAAGATTCAATTTGCAAATCTCTTTTTTATACAGAGGCGTATTAAGATTTCTATCATTTGCTTATGCTATACAATCCGTCAAGATTATGATTCAACGTATAAATTAACATTTAACCAATCGTTCATTATAATCCGTCTATTCATTAAATGCTTATTATCGAGTGTTGTACATATTATGGAACGTCGAAGAGAACACGTGATTAATTAAAAAATTATTATCCTTTATTATGGTTTCAAAATCATTTTAGTAAAACACGAATAAATGTGTGAATAGGATATCGTCACAGCAGGAAGCCTGCTCTGAGCGAACTCATCGCCTGTGTAGAGCTACCAACTTATTTGGGATTTTTAATATAGTTGAGAGTGTTAGGTGGCTGATGAATATTTCATGATACGCGTACCAGTATCAAGTGCGGCTTCTTGCAGTCAAATGAGATGTTGAAGGAAGCAGAAACGCGACCCGCTGGATTTGCAATGAAACTTTTTTATTTTCATTTTACTCACTCGTTTATTTTCTCTCATTTCCAGTGCTTACGCATAAACGCCTATAAAATTTAATGTATATTTATGTAAAAGCCCGAAAGCGGTGTAATGTGATATTGGCTGAAGCTTTGAGACTGTTTAAATCCCACGAGATGAGCAACCCAATTGGTCCAAAAGATTCGCCGGGATCGAGGAAATCACATTCATATTTGCGTAACCGAACCACGGACTACTTTACTTACTTGACTCGTCGAATAGATGCAGATATTACATCCTATAAAATATTCCGAAATGTTTACATTAGCGGGTCTGTTTAAATGTAGATTGTGCCTGATGACTTTTTTCTATTTCACTTACTTAGTTTACTTTTATGAATGCTTTCCGAATCTTTATTTATATTATAGCATTATAATTGCAAATAAAACTACTTTATTATCATATTTGGGTAATTCAGAAGTAGGCAACGTAAAGCGATCCCACAAAAATAATAATTACATTTTTAATAAATTAAGATGTGATCATTGCTTGATAAATATATTACTATCGCCCTTCTCTACCTCCTGCTAAGGTTATAAAAAGTTTAGAAAATATTCGTATTTCACAGCACCCTACTAAACTGTGAATACCAGTTATTTATTTTACTTATTAGTATCTACAACTGAATAATTAAAATAATTAATTATAATTATGTATTGTGGTGTTTCAAAATCAATTTTCTAATATTTTAATTCCCTTTTGTGATGATTATGTTTATTTTCAATTGACTCATTTGTTTTTGTAAATTTGTAAGTAGTTTAGTTTGAATTTGGTTATTTGAGCGCCAACATTTTGTAGGTTGGCGACACTTTATAGAAGGTCGAGGCTTTTTGCCAAAGGGGCGGACGAGAGCGGACGTAGTTGAACGTCGCTCTCATATTATTTTGAGTTTTTGTTAATTAATTTGAATTTGTGAAATTGTTTTGTGATTGAAGCAAATAAAGAGTAATTTTGGGTAAGATTGGATATTTCTCTAATTTTATTGCGCAGTAAATTGCGAGTTGGAAGAATTTTTGATTATTTGGAAAATTGAAATAATTTATAATTGGATTTTTGCTTAATTATTTTATTAAATTGGATTTGGATTCGTTATAATTGGATTTGTTAATAAAAATTGGAATTTGGAATTTTATTGTTAAATTAAAGTCGAAGGTGAAGGAGCGGTGCGATACCAAGGTCTGGCGGCTTATCGCCACATGCGAAGTTATTTAGCGTGCCCATTGTAAAAATTGAATTTTGTTAAATTTTATATTTAAAATCTGAGCTAGCCGGTGCAGTAAAAAAATATCATTACAACTAAATTGGCGCCAGAACGTGGGGCATTACAACTAAATTGGCATCCCAGAACGTGGGGCATTTTTGCATTATTTTAACCCACCTTTGACCCTGAGGTTATTTATAATAAATTTTGTTGAATGCTGAATGATTGATTAAATCAAAATTAAAAATGGCTAGTCAATCATGGGAAGACTGGATAGATGAAACAAGATTCAATAATCTGTTGGAAATGGAAGAAAAAGAAAACAGACAAGCGGAAGAAAGAGAAAGATGGGATATAACGAATAATCCCAGAAATAAAAGACAAATACAAAGATGGTATCACTGGAAAAAAATGGAAAGAAGACGCGGATACACACTGGAATTAAATGAAATTGGAGACCGGGTCGCTGAAAGAAGAGAGAGAGAACAATTCGAGAGAGATCGAGAAAATTTGGTTTTGGAAAATAAAAATTTAATTGGCAATAAAAATGTAAACTTGGAAAGTAAGAATTTGGATTTAGTAAATGAAAATTTTGTTTTGGAGACAGATAGTTTGGTTTTGGAAAATGATAATTTAATTGGAAATCAAAATGAAAAATTGGACAAAGAAGATTTTAATTTGGTAAAGGAAAATTTGAATTTGGTAAATAAAAATTTTGAAGTCCAAGAAGAAATCAAAAATTTGGATAATTCCAATAAAATGGAAAATAAAAGCTTAGAAATTTATGAAATGGAAAAATTAAACAATTCTATTATTTTGCAAAACAAAAATTCGGAAATCAAAGAAATTATGGAACGTGAAAAAAGGAAAGATATTTTGGAAAATGAAATTTTGGTAATTCCTGAAATGGAAAATTTAAACAAAAGTGATGATAAAAAAAATGAGAACGTACTTAATGCTGAAAATAAAATTTTGGAAGTCGAAGAAATTGTGGAAAATGGAGGGAAGCCGGATTCAATTCTGGAGGAGCGGAAAAATGCGTACGGAGATTGGTGTTCGGAATTTATAGCTGGACTGGAAGAAATATTTAAAAAAATGGATAAAGAAAAAGAAAAAGACATAATTCCAAAGGTACAAAACCAGGTCAAAGGAGAAGAGAACAGTTTTGAAAATAAATATCCGAAAAATTTGGAAAATGGAAATGTTGATAATTTAAACCATAAAAAATTGATTCATTTGGAGGAGGAACATTTGGATAATTGTAAAAATAAAAATTCGACTGAAGATGATATTAATTTGAAAAACAATAATTTAATTTGTCAAAAAGATGAAAACTTAATCGATTTAAATGAAAATAATTTAATTACACAGGAAAGTCAATTAATGGATAACAATCTAAAATTGGAAGATAACAATCTGGACTTTAAAAATGAAATGGATTTGGAAAATAAAAGTTTAAATGGACAAAAAGATTTGGAAGATGATAAATTAATTGGTTTGAAAGATCAAAATTCGGTTTGTTCAAAAAATGAAAATAAAAATCAGGTCAATTTGGAAGGTGGAAATGAATTATTTGGGTTCAACAGTGATTTGATCAATTCGAAGAACGAAAGAAAAACGAATGGAGGGTTAATTAATTTGGAGGAGGACCATTTGGACAGAATTGAAAACGAAAAATTGGCTGAAGAAGTAATAAATTTGCAAAACAATAATTTAATTTATGTGAAAAATGAAAATCTTATTAATTTAAATAACAAAATAATTGGAAGACAAAATCAAATATTGGACAATAATTTAAAAGATAAAAACTTAAATAAAATGAAAACTAATTTGGATGTCGGAAATGATAGTTTAGAAGAAAAATTGGATATGAAAAATAAAAATCTACACAAAATAGTTGCTTCAGAAAATGAAATTTTAGATTTGAAAAATGAAAATTTGGATGAGGATTTGATTATTGATTTAGAGGTCAAAGATAATAATTTAAAAAGAAAATTGAATATCAAAAATAAAAACTTGGATAAAAATTTGAATTCAAAAAATGAAAACTTGCATAAAATTATCGATTCAGAAAATGAAATTTTGGACTTGAAAGATGCAAATGGGATTAATTTGAAACAAAAAAATGAATTGGAGATGGAAAAATTGGAGGAGTCGCAGGAGAGGACGATGATGGAATCTAATCCAATGAAAGATGGACCGACAACGCCAAGACCGGAACCGAAAAGGAAGAAAAGATGGAGATTTTCGAGTTTAACTTTAATTTTAGGTACTGAGAGGAAGCATCCACCTACACCCAGAATCGTGATGTGGAAGTCCATCAGATACAAATAAACGAAGAGCAGATTTTGAAAAGCCACGGGAAGAGGATTTTCCTTCGATCATCGACGATGATTTTCAAGAAAACCCGGAGGAGTAAAGCTGTGGTGTTTCAAAATCAATTTTCTAATATTTTAATTCCCTTTTGTGATGATTATGTTTATTTTCAATTGACTCATTTGTTTTTGTAAATTTGTAAGTAGTTTAGTTTGAATTTGGTTATTTGAGCGCCAACATTTTGTAGGTTGGCGACACTTTATAGAAGGTCGAGGCTTTTTGCCAAAGGGGCGGACGAGAGCGGACGTAGTTGAACGTCGCTCTCATATTATTTTGAGTTTTTGTTAATTAATTTGAATTTGTGAAATTGTTTTGTGATTGAAGCAAATAAAGAGTAATTTTGGGTAAGATTGGATATTTCTCTAATTTTATTGCGCAGTAAATTGCGAGTTGGAAGAATTTTTGATTATTTGGAAAATTGAAATAATTTATAATTGGATTTTTGCTTAATTATTTTATTAAATTGGATTTGGATTCGTTATAATTGGATTTGTTAATAAAAATTGGAATTTGGAATTTTATTGTTAAATTAAAGTCGAAGGTGAAGGAGCGGTGCGATACCAAGGTCTGGCGGCTTATCGCCACATGCGAAGTTATTTAGCGTGCCCATTGTAAAAATTGAATTTTGTTAAATTTTATATTTAAAATCTGAGCTAGCCGGTGCAGTAAAAAAATATCATTACAGTATAATATAATTAATAATATTATATTCAATTCCACCTTATTTATTTCATTTGTAGTTCTATTTTTTATTTGTTTTTTTCTTCTCAATAAAAATATAAGGAGAACATCGGTGTATAAAATAATATAAATTATGAAAATAATAGTTTTTTGTATTCAAAGATTACCAACCTGATATTTGGTACTCATATGGTATAGAAAACCCAATAACGACATTACAACATACATTGGAAAGCCAATTACCCTTCCCTGTTTGCACCTCCTCTATTTAAAGTTTGTTTTTCATTAAATTGTGATTATTGACAAATCCACGAGAAATATCTAAAAATTTACCACATCAATCTTGTAATCTTGTAATTTCAAAGTATTATGATTTAGAGGCACTATCTAATATACAAATTTTTTTAAATTATTGTTATCGGATGTTTGTATAGATATGTTAGCCCGTTTACTCACTGTTATCCGTTACAACTCGGCACCGCAAATTCGGCGCCTAACTAACTCGGCACGTGCTGACTCGACGCCAGAACAACTCGATACTAGGATAAAATAATCTGAATTAAACCTTTTTTTTAAGTTGTGCATGAAATAATTTTCTTTGTGCCTACTTCTTAAAGTTTGAAGATATTTAAAAGAAATTTTTTAATAACCTTTAGATCTTGATGGACACGAATGTGTCATGTTATTCTTTGATTATGAAATAGAATATTTTGACGATCCACTTTAATGATCTTTGCACTTCACAACCTTTTACCCGGATAAAAAACACATTTGACTGTTTTAGATATTCGCATGTATGTATGTATAGTCTCAAAGTATTTGGTTTTGGATTATTAATTTTAGCACGACCGATTCGGATCAATTTAACTAAGATTTTCTTTTATTTTTTTGGTCAAATTTCTTTGTTCCTTCTAGACTTTCTTTAAATGGTTGATTATGATTTGCTATTGCGGTATGTGATGATTCTCTACTGCTTTTACTTTTGAACCTGCAATGATGACATAATTTTGGGTCTTTCTTGGATTTTCTCAATTATCGCTCAATTCGTTATTTCCTATCGGTGTTCGTGTTTTTGGTTCTTTCCTATTATTTAATTAATTCCGACTTGGTCTTTGACATATTCTTTGGCTTCAGTTCTTTCCCATTTCTTCGTTCATAAATTTTGTTTTAAAATTTTATTGTAATTTTTTTTATCTACAATTAATTATAGTTAAAATTTCTCAAAAATAAAATAAAAATGTAATTTTTATTTACAATTTCCTGTCTAAAACATATGTAGTTTGTTTCAATAATTGATCTGCCACATTCCGCTGATCCACTGAAACTTAAGACTTGATTTTATTGACTCATTTTGCGATTGTTTTTGCTTCTCTATTTTGATACTATTTTTTAAATTTTTTCCGAGTTTCAAATATAAACTAACATCTAAGAAACACTTACAGTAGCAGTCGTGGAAATTGCATCGGTGATTACTTCCGAATTAAAATTACAATTTCTAATGAAATTTCAATAACCGAATACAATATAAACACAATATACACATAAAATTGGGTTTTTCAAACCGGGAGATTTGGGGGGTATGAAATACCCCCAGTACACCAGAGATTGTGCTAAAAAATATCTTATTATGCTTATGGGTTTCAAATCAGATATCTTACATTTAAAATTCTAAAATCATAACAAATTTTCCTATTTTGAACACTATCACTGATGTGCTGGGGGGTATTCCATACCCCCAGACTTTCCGGTTTATAAAACCTAGCTTTGTGATTGTGTTCAAAAAAGAAAATGCATTTTTGGGATTATAAGTTTCAAACCAAAAATTTAACTTTTTATCTATTTCTGTTCCATTTTCTATTTTTTATTATGAAGAATATAATATGCTTAGAAATGTTTGTTTTAATTTGGGAATAATTCCCAATGCAATTTATATCACCGCTACTGTGTATTTAGTAGCAGATTTTCAGATTCTCTTCTGAATGGTAAATCAAGGAAATTTTTCTAACACTGTGACTTGATAAATTAGAAATTATCAAATAGTTTTGTCATAGAAGAACTTTGTAAATTGTTCTTTCTCGCAGAGTTTTTAAGTTTAAATTTGTAACCTATGTTTCATTTTTACCGCTGCTTCCAGAACAAAATTTCTAAAACATCTCTTATTTCTAATAATTTTAAATTTTACATTATATAGGGTGTTTTTCAGCTGCATGAGAACTTTCACTAGGGATAACAATTGAATCAAGATTGCTATGGAAACAGTTTTTTGACATTTGTGTTTAGCAAGGTTTGGCATTTGATAATGCATAGATTGACCATTGAACAAAGCTACCAAATTATAGAAATATACTTTAAAAATCAAAGCTCTGTTCGCCAAACATATAGAGCCCTTCGCCCATTTTATGTTAGACATTTTCGACCTTCTGAGCAAGCTATTCGTGCGGTGATAGATAAATTTCGTACCACTTCTTCGTTGCGTGATATAAAAACACCAGCAAGACGAAATTATGTGCGTACCGAAGAAGCTATCAGTTCTGTGAGTGAAAGTGTGCAACAGGACCCAAACATTTCAATTCGTCATCGTGCTCAACAACTTGGGCTTTGTCCGTCCACTACATGGAAAAGTTTACGGAAAGATCTTCATTTACTATCTTATAAAATCCAGTTGGTTCAAGAACTGAAGCCTGATGATCATCGATTGGTTCGATGTTCGAGTTCGCAGTTTGGGATCACGACCAATTGGAAGTGGATCCATTTTTTACCGTAAAATTTTGTTCAGTGACGAAGCACATTTCTGGTTAAATGGGTATGTGAACAAACAAAATTGCCGTATATGGAGTGAGATCAATCCGGGACATTATCTTGAGACTCCATTTTTAGGAGACATCTTATTTATCTTTTTTGGACTCCTTATTTATTCATATTTCGCTTTCGTTATTTGCGGCGGTTAATGAGAGTTATTTGCAATAAATCAATTCACATTGGTTTTATTTCCATCGACTGACCGTATTATCAGGCGCTTCAAAGATAGCATTTTATCTTGCTTATACCTTTCAACGTGGTCTTTTAAATTAATTTAATAAAGTGAATTATTTTTATTTTAATTTTACTGTGGGCGTAGACTATTTGTTCTCTGTATGTTACTCCATTACGGATAATATAGAGACAAGTATCTACAATTTCTCCTTTACTATCTTCGTGTTGGCCTTCCTTTGTAGGTGAGTTTTTCCTGCAGTGGTTGATTGATACCTTTAAAACCACCCCCTCGCTACCGGCACAAATCAGTTAGTCGTAACATCTTGGGCTTCTACACTAAATTTAAAACTGGTTCTTCTTCCAGCCTGTAGAGGAAAATTCTGTTTGCCGGCAAGGGCAGGTAGAGATTTTTTATTAAAATCTCCATCCATTAAAATTGACTGTTTGGTGTGGAATACACGCCAACGGCATCATTGGTCCATATGTCTTTCGAAATGAGGAAGGAGCTACCGTTACGGTGAATGGTGTGA
The DNA here is from genome assembly GCA_947369205.1 of Cantharis rufa. Lineage (NCBI taxonomy): Eukaryota > Metazoa > Arthropoda > Insecta > Coleoptera > Cantharidae > Cantharis > Cantharis rufa. Next base: position 35,044,408 of record OX376303.1, on the reverse strand, counting down.
GATATCGACACATGCTCAATACATTTTTGTTTCCAAAACTTCAAGAGCTAAACATTAACAACTTATGGTTCCAAAAGGATGGTGCTACGTGCCACACAGCCAACGAAACCATCAATTTATTGAAAGGACAATTTGGTGACAACATTATTTCAAAACGTGGTCCTATCAATTGGCCTCCAAGATCATGTGATTTGACACCTCCAGATTATGTTCTGAGAGGGTATGTGAAATCCATGGTTTATCCTAACAAACCAACAACTCTAGAAGCATTGAAGGCTAATATTCAGCAAGCCATTTATGAAATAAAGCCAGAAATATTGGAAAAAGTGGTCAAAAATTGGACTGAACGGATGCGCTTCGTAACCATTAGTCGTGGTGGTCACATGCCGGAAGTCATGTTCTAATCATAAATGCCTTTAACTGTACTTTCATAAAAAAATTATAACCAAAACATTCCGTCAGGTTTTTAATGTTTTATTTCATTTTGAAGTTCTCATGCAGCTAAAAAACACCCTATACATTTTTGTATGGTGATTTATTAATTAAGTTAAAACTCTTTATTTCTCTGTAGATTTCTTGGAATCTTTCTTATTAAACCTTGATGTAGGTTTGGAATCAAAGTCTGATTTCCCCTAGTAAAATTAAAAATTGTATTCCTTCAATTCTTTAGCATCCATCGTCAAGTTTCTCGACTACCTAACAATGGTATTAATCTTTGTTGCGATAAATAAATTACATGAACAATAGTAGCCTCTTAAGTATCCCACAAATTGACAGCTTTATCTGCCTAGCTTCAACGATTTAATTTTCCGTTCCATGTATACTTAATTAGGATTATAATAATTATCGTTTTTGCCTTTCTTTTCAATAGCTAAAATGACTCACTACACTACTAAAGATCACCTTTATGGTTGTTTTAGCAAGCTCTCTTTACAATATTCTCAATTCTGAAACAGGTGATTTACAGAGGATCGGTATTTCTTCAAAGTCTTCCACGCTATATCATACTTACACCAGAAAAGTGTTTTTCTACCGAGATTTTTTAGAATCTCAAAAAGTTTTCGATTATGTTTTATTATTTAATGCAAAACGTTGTTTTTATTTTGAAACAATTTATATTTTTCCCACCTTCAATTAAAAGTTTAAAATTAATTTTTGGATTTGGATGTTTAGAAAAAAGTAGCATGTTTTATTCAGATAAAAAAGCAAGTGGAACAGTTGCGTGGCAGAAAAGTTACCTTTCCAACCAAATAAAATGTGCTATTATTTCTTCAAATGATCAAAATCCAAAAATTGCTTTCAAAATTTTACTATAATCGAGCAATAATTTAGAAAAATAATCAAAGCATGATGACATGATTAATGCCCAGTTTCTTCACTAAAATCATCTTATAGATGATTTTCATTTTCATTTCAGATGATCAATTTAGTGAAGAAACTGGGCATTAATCGATCAACTATTTTTAATTTAAGTTAGTATAATTTTATCACCTTCATTTTATCAAATTCAATTGTGACATTTAATACATTTTTTAGGTTAAAATAACAAAAGTTTTATTTATTTGGTTAAAAATAAAATTTTAAGTTGGTGAGATTTAAGGATTGTAGGTTATGTAAATGTCAAAGTCAACGTTTACATAATTATAACTAAGGTAAAAGCACCAAAAGATGACACCCCTTAATTTCACAGCCTATACAACCTTTTATATTTAGTGATAAATGTCTCTAAGTCTTAATATTAGGATTTTTAAATAAGGTGTCATCTATTGGCTGTGAAATTAGGGGTGTCATCTTTTGGTACTTTTACCTTATTTAATTTTAAACTGCTTTCTAAATATTCATATTTAAAGTGATAGATAAACTTAAAATAATTATAAGAAAAGGTAGATAACAAATTTGGTCCATTTTATTAAAATAATGCCTTGGCAGTTGTACTTTCGAAAAACGTTACACCACGTGTTGATATATTTATGTTGGTAAGAAAAAGTTTGACTTTCGTGTTTAAAATCGGTAACGCAACAGCTCACTTTCGTTTAGTTTGAAGAAAAAGTAACTTTTCTTGCCGTGCCAATTTTCCATTCGCCTCGGATCTGTAAAACTCGCTAGAGGCAATAAAGTTAATCTTGCCATCCTAATAAAACAATCTAGTATAAATAATTGATACATATAGAGTAAAGAATCAAAATTGGATCAAAACTAATATTAATAAAAATTAAAAATAACCGAAGCAACACCATGTCAAAAAGATGTACTGTATTATTTTCCATGACTTAAAATTGCTTCTCTTGAAAAGTGCAAAATTACAGTAATTTCTTAAAATTTTTAGCAAAGATATTCATTCAATAGTAATCGTAAAAATAATGATTTGATTATACGTAACATCAATAAAAATAATATTTCTTGTACTTGCAGTGTTTGGCTTATATTTATTTTTTTTAACGCACAATTTATTAAATTTATTATTCCATGAATGGACAAAAGTAAATAATATCGTATTTGTACATCTAATATATCAACATTCCTTCGTGTGCATACCTGTTTAAAGAAATATTTGAATAAATCTCAAAATGATGTAGTGGTTCAGGATACCTACTTGTTCGATTTATAGCAAGATCGTTTCTCATAAATAAGGTAGACACATAAATAATGTTTTAGTGCAAACTTATTCATGGATTGAGAAGTAGTCTGAATATAAAAGCGCTACGAATTTGGTGGAACTATAGATAAAATGACAGTTTCTAAGGAACAATACGCTAGCCAAACAATCTAGGGTGTACCACCATGATGTTGGCTTAATCCACAACTCAAAACATTCTCACTCATTGTTATTGTTCGAGTTTACGTTGTGGCTTTTTCAAAGTGAGATGTTTGTAAATCTCACAGAAAATGCACAAGTGTTTATTCAATAATACTGAATATATAGTTTGAAACAGGTAAATTGCAAAGTCACACTTAAAGAAATTCAATTCTGCTCTGATTAGATCGTTTCGTCTTGGAGAGGCAAGGTTGTATAGATGAAGAATGACCGTAGAAATTGTGTGTAAATGTAATTCAGTCCAAGACATTAATGTGCTGCTGTAATAAATCATGATATCAATGCATGTTTTGGTTGCGGGTGGCCAGAAAGTGTCAAGTTTAGGCGTGCTGACTTCATTACCGTAAACACGGCATGGCACCTGGGCAATACATCATGAGCTCTAACCCAACCCGGACTCTTCCGGCTAACTTTATTGGAAACGGGACAGCTGTGATAATGTGCTTTCGTTAAATAGTTAAACCACTCCACGGGATGTACTTATTTAATAATCGTTAGAATCGACATATACTTTTATATATCGAAAGAATAACGCTATAACTTGTCTACCTGCGGGAAAATATTTTTCATTGATTATATCTACATAACTAATTTTTTCCAACTCATAAATTAATTAATTTTATTAATAATTATTAATAATAATTATTTTATTATTTTTAACATCATATCTAAAATAAAGGTATAATAATAATTGTTAATAAATCACCGAGAAATTTATAGTCAAATATACTCTATAGTCATGAATGATCATAAAAGGAAGCTTTCATTTAAAATTTAATAATATAAGGTAAGCAAGTTGAACTTCGTTGAGATTTATAGAGAGTTAACGATAAAAATTTACGGTAAAATGTTAGTTTTCTGCTACATATTGACGTGTAAAATCTGGTGGAACCCTATTGTATGCCGCTACAATATTGTCGACTTTTTGATCCGATTTGTCAGATTGTCCTGTGGGTGGGTCAGGAAGCTTTTATCCTTTTTCTATATCGTTTGCAGTTTATCAATACAGTTTTATATACGAAAAGGTGTATAGAAAGGCGTAAAATAAATGTGCTACTGTACGGTGGCCAATATAATCCGCTTTTCGTCCAAACTTTGGCAGATATAATGATGAAAATAACACATGTGACAGCATACGCGTTGTCCTGGTTATAAGGGTGTCTTACTGTCAACGTAACAATAGCTTTGTGTTGTATTCAACTGGAAAAGGCCCATTTCGTTTACTAATCGCATTAACGTTTGTTTGTTACAAATTTTCTAATTATTGATATATTTCATTCACCAAGAAGTAGGATTATATTTCTTTAATCTTGTTTGCTTGTATATTGTTAAAGATGTTTTTATAAATTCAAAGAACTTCCTGTCTAGAACAAAAATTCCTTAAAAGTTAAAATCGTAAAAATTTCTTTAAAATATGAGACGGTAACTTAAGAATATTAATAATACTTACTACTATTATAATATAGCACCTAATACAATAACATATTTAATTTTATTATTAATTCAGTCTTTCACGAAATTCAAAAACCTTACTTTATATTTTCACGATATATAGGTGCTATTATATCCAAATTGATTAATTTACGTAGAAATAATATGTATAATTAAAATTATTACCTATTAATAATAAATTAGAAATAAAAATACCAAATATAAGCTAAGGTAATTTTACGAATAAATTCTTGAAAAAGGGAGCATTCGTTCCCGAAAGCTTGAACATATATTGCGTTTTTAATTGTTACCTTAGCTTATATTTGATATTTTTATTTCTAATTGGAAATAATATATCTATTATAAAATCATAATATCTGGAAATATGTGTGTATACTTCCAGAAACATTATAGCTCCAGGTAGGTATTTGGAACGATAGTTCCATTATTAATTAATTATTATCTATTCTAAGCGAAAGCTATACAAAAACAATTGCTGAAATAATGATTTGAAATTAATTAATAAAACTGAGATACTCTAGAGATGTTCCTGATAAATGTAATGGTGGTTTATCCTTTATTGTCATGAGAAAAACTACGAGTTTTGTTATTGTTACACACAAGTCAAGCCTTGCGGCTCAAATAGACAAGCAATTTCGATACGACCAAGTACGAAAAAATTTAAAATCCATTGAAAAATTAGTTTAGAAAATTAAAAATCTTATGGATCAACCACAACATTGGATACTAACTATAGCTTTATTTTAAACCTAATGGCAAGAAACTTCCAAAATCTCCAAATTTAAACGGCAATTGAGAAGTCAAAATTTAAGCTATATGATACTTCCACTTATTATAATCAAAAATAAAATTATTTAAATTAACTTCAAACAAAATTTTCAATATTATAATGGAACAACATTCGAAAAGATAAATTGACTATACGCGAAAGCTATCAATAATTTATTATTACGTGACCGCACACTTCGCTACCAGGACATTTCGCTACCAGGACATTTTGCTGCTAGGACATTTCGCTCGCGGACATTTCTCTACCGGGGACATTTCGCTACCCGATTTTGCTACCACTTTGAGCATATTATTCATTATTTGAATTATTTTTATTATTTCAAATTAATTTCTTTTTTTCAATAAATTTAGCTACCTCTTGCTAGTACACAGTAAAAAGTATTTCGTTAAATTAACAAAAAAATGTTGTTCCAGCAAGTCTACTACAATTTTTTGTAATATTAACAAATTTTATTCTTATAGTAACATAAATACTTACAAAATATAATAATTTGAATCATAAAAGTTGCTATTCTGCGTAATAAATTTGCTAATAAAACAAAAAAATTGTAATAGGCCTGTTCTGACAACATTTTTTGTTAATTTAACGAAATACTTTTTACTGTGTAGCACCTATTCGAGTTCTAGGTTTAACATTCATTAACCCGCCGTTACATATGAGGTAAAAAATCACACCAGTATAAGTAATAATCTAGCATAAGAATAATTATTAATTAATTAATATTTTTACTCATAAAATTCTTGAACTATGTAAGTACAATCACCAGTAAGCAAGTATCATATTTTAATATCGTGATTTTATTTCAATGAGCTTATATACTGTGTGAAATGCTGAATCAAAGTTAGTCTTGATAATATTTTTGTAGAGCTTAATACTGTTAGTTTTAGTATTAGTTTATTATTTTTAAATAAATTTGTTTTTAAAAATTTGGTTGTTAATCACCAAAATATAACTTACACATGTGGGGTGTGACATACCATATCACTAAAAAATTGATATTTTTTTGTTTTCTGCTTTTTTTTTAATTTTTCATTGTTTAATGGTCCTTATGATTACCTAAGAAACATATGAACACCAAAGGAATAATTAGAATTGCGTTATTTGAAAACAACAAAGAAAAAAGTAGAAACAATCAATTTTCATCAAACAAAAAAACATTAAAATTAAATAGTACACTTTCCTCAATTATAAATTTATTTATCCATAGATTATAGTTTCGACTAATCAGTCTTTTTCAACATTAATTTGTATAGAGTGTAATATTTTATTTGACGGAATATGTTATAGTTGAGGAAAGTGTACTATTTAATTTTAATATATCCTCAGCCACAGCCGTGGATTGGTGGGATCGCTGGTTGAGTTACAGAGCGGAAATTCTGAGTTCGAATCTCGGACTTTACAGAATGTCTTGGCTCGGCCTTCCGGTGTGCATCAACACGTTGTGGCCTCAACAGGTGCTAATAACCATAGTAGTATTAGTAGTTGATGGACGTTAATATTAAAATAAAAAATATATATACCTCAATGGGTCATAATTATAAAAAGCATATCTTTATTCAAATATCTAAAAAAAAAGAATAAACATCGTATTTTGAAAACATTAAATGGAAACAGAAAAAACAGAAAAAACTATTCGCTGTCTGAATTTAGGTAATTTTGGTAACATATTACTATGGCATGTTCCAGACACAATAACGACTTGCAATTCATTCTGGAATACTTGGTTTTGCGATCTCGGGTCCTAGAACATATTATCACATTTCACTTGGACATTTTAGCAGGTGGATCTGTAGAATCATCATGAACGAAATTATCAATTTTCTGGCGAATATTTCGATTTCGAATTTGAACGATTTTCCAACGCTGGGGCTTTACGACATCCCACATATGTAACGGCGGATTGAAAATTAATGCAAAAAGTGATATCAAAAACAGCAGGGGTCAGGTCCGTATTCGGTACCATTTGGTTTAACAAAATGGCAAATGTTATTTCAATAGTAAAATTAAATAAAACAAAATTAACTAATGAAAAATTAACAATTAAAATAATTTAAAAAATGTTTATTTTTTACCCTATCGGAAGATGTTGTAATTGTTGCAAATGGCAAATGTCAGTTATGCTTTTACATTTGTGAAGTAGACAGATAATTTAATAATTTAATCTTAAGGGGTTAGGTGTAGTCAGAGACATGAAAAAATGACAATTTTAAATAATATTTTTTGCCAGTAAATTATTTTATCTTATAAAAGTAAAAACATAGCATCATTAAAAAAGGTTTCGATTGTTTCGACTTGACTTGACAGAAATTTTAGAAAAAAAAATTAATAATTTCAAAAGTAATGGCTGTTTTTGTTGATCCAGTTCCAACCGAAGCTCCTTGACCATCACTTATCCTTGGAGATTCATCTAAAATCAGTCGGACAAAAAATATTAGTTTTATTAATAGATAATCTAGTGCCTGATCGAAGCTTTTTTTTTAAATTAACAAAATTTCGGCGCCAGGAAAATTTTTTCCAGATTTTCGGGGAAAAACCAACAGTTAATTGTTTAAAAAAAATCGAAATTAAAAATACAAAAATTCCTTCGACCAGGCACTAGAATCTATTAATAAAACAAATTATTTTTATCCGATTGATTTTAGATGAATCTCCAAGGATAAGTGATGGTCACCGCAACTGGAGCTTCGGATCAACACAATCAGCCATTACTTTTAAAATTATTAATTTTTTTTTTAATTTCTGTCAAGTCAAGTCGAAACCTTATTTAATGATGCTATGTTTTTACTTTTATAAAATAAAATAATTTACTGGCAAAAAAAAGGATTTAAAATTGTTATTTTTTCAAGGCTTTGACTACACCTAACTCCTTAAGAAAAAATTAAGACATCAAATAAACACAATCCAAAAGCAGAACTAAAGTTTTTCGCTCATAAAAAAATTACAGCCAACGAACATCGGGTGACTTTACACCATCCTGTATTAATATTTAGTTTTACTTAATTATGGAAACGTGTTTATTCAGTTTTACATTGCACACTGCAATTAATTTTCGAATTCAAATAATGAATAATGCTAAAAGTGGTAGCAAAATGTCCCCGGTAGCGAAATGTCCGGGTGCCAAATGTCCAGGAGCAAAGTGTCCGGTCACCTAATAATTGATAGCGAAAGCTACTAATAATTGATAGCGAGAGCGAAAGCTATCAATTATTAGTGTAAAAATTATATAAATAATAATTGGGTTCTCAGACACTTCCCTACTGGACATTTTGCACCCAGACCAATTGTCCAAATGTATGTCCAATTTTAGGACAAATTTAAACCAAATAATAAAGATCACTTACGCAAATTCAAAAATTACTTTTATTGGTAAAAATCACAACGCAATCTCAAAATTGCAAAATAGTCAAGAGACCACTTTGGTCCTAACCGCTATAACGGCTCTCTCGAAGACAAAATCTCCGCTTTTCCCCACTGATTTTACAATGCTAACTTGATGATAGGAAAGCGAGAAAATATATAAATATAATATTTACAAAAAAAAAACAAATTTTACAAATTAAATATAAAATTAATATTCAAAATCATCATCATTCTTCCCATCGTAGATTAGATTTTTGACCTGTTCCAGCCCATCTTTTCCTCGGCCTTCCGACATCTTTGCGTCCCCACAGTTGATATCTATATTCAATCCGAAGAAATTAAATTCCTTAGAAGGGTCGAAAATATATTCAAAATTAAATGGATATTTTGGAATAGGACAATACATATAATACTAAAGTAAAATCTCATTTGTTTTTTCATAAATAGTATTATTTTCAAGCTCATTCAAAACATTTTTCTTTATTATAATAATTTCTGCTATTTTCTCAACTTCATCATAAAACTAATCATCCTGTTCATTCTGCTTTTTGGATGACGCACATACATTTATAATACTTAAATTTTTCTATTTTTTTGATTGCCTTTTACTTCCTTAAACTGCATTACGTTGTTCTGCATTTGTTTAGAAATTCTTTACCATGTTTCTCCTCTCCTGTGCTCTTCCTTGCTTCTCTGTCTTGTTTTTTGAACCGCTGATAGCTCTATTATGTATTTTTGCTGGTATGTTTCATTTTCATCTATTTACTTTCTTTTTTCTTGTTTAATTTTTTCATAATTTCGTCTGTTATCTACTTTTGGTAGCATATAACAGTTTTGTGCTATATTCCATAATTCCATTTCTGTTGGTAGTTTTAAATTTTTAAACTGTGTCTTAACCGATCTTACTTGCACTTTCAACTCACTTTCTATTATCTCTTTAAGTTTTTTTTGTGATTCTTTTAAGGTGTGCACACTTTTAACTATTATGTTGCTTTTATGCTTAGTTTTCAGTTCTTTTTGTATTAAAACTCAAGTTCGTAATTTTTGAGTGTTCAATAATATAAGAAATAAAATAAATCCTTTCTATAAGTCCATTTTATATTAATTAAGGTTTCGAGAATTTTTATTACATTCCCATCATCAGTCTTAAAGGTTATAACAAATTTAAAAATGACAGATATCAACTACATATTAAAAACTTACACACAAACAACAATTATAAAAGAATCCATTCAAAAACTAAAAGTAAGATAAAATAATTATAAAATATAATATTGAACAAAACTAAGCAAAACATTAAAATAATAGAATTTTAATAGTTCAGTGAAGAGATACAAAATACATAGAAAATTATTATTCAAAAAACTAAAAAAAACATAAATTACCATTTGACAAATAGTATTACCTTATAGTATCTTGAAAAACAAGATAAATGAATGTTATATTATACTTATAATTTTTTAAAATTATAAAAATTTTGTAACACGATATAACGTCCTATTTCACGATTACTTTTGATCTTCAGTCGGATATAACTGAGAAACTACGAAAATAAAAAACAAGAAAAAATATTCAGACTAAATTAAGAAAGGGTATTTACAAATAAATAAAATATTAAAAGAATTTAATAATTAATAGTGCTCCAAAGAACGATACTGCCACTGGCGCCGTTTGGAAATCTAGAATGCACTGCACCTATATTAATTTTAAAAAAAAGTTTTTTTCAATTTACCACATTTTACACAGTAAGGCTAAATAAGATTTTTATTTTATTCCTATTTTTTTAATTTAATAAAACAAATTTTATTTTAAGTACATTTCTATCAAAATTTTAAAATTCAAAAATAAATATAGAATAAAAACAAATAGCATTTTCACTACATTTTTTAGAATTTTTATCCTTGTTTCAAGCTTTTTCTATCATTTTCCTACTTTCCCTTTTCTTTTTTTTATTATTAAAAATGACCAAGACTGATCCACACAAGGGGGTAATCACTTAAAATTTTGCGTTCCACAGACTTCATGAAGTTAAAAGATTTCACAAGACTTCATGAAGATTTCATAAGACTTCATGAGATTTTAGAGACTTCATAAAATTTTATAGACTTCATGAGATTTCATAAAGATTGCACAAGACTTCAGAGATTTCATAAAGATTTCGCGAGACTTCACAAAGATTGCATGAGTTTTCACGAGACTTCATCGATACTTGACGGGACTTCACAAGATTTCATAGACTTCATGAAATTTTATAGACTTCATGAGATTGCATAAAGATTGCATAAGACTTCATAAGATTTCATAAATATTGCACAAGATTGCAGACTTCATAAAATTTGCTAAAGATTTCATGAGATTTCGCAAGACTTCAGTAGATTTTACAAGGAGTCATGAGATTTCATAAAGATTCCATAATACCGTAGACTTCTTACTGTCTGACTCTTACTTTGTTTTCGCTGCGTATTAAGAAATTATAGACGTTTGTTGAAGTTTCTATTACATATTGTGTACAATGACGGTCGGCACCTATCCGAGATCAATTATTCGATGGTGTGCGAGCACTTTTGAATGTACGAGTACATATAAATTATGTATACATTTCTTATTTGTTATTTTTGCTTTTAGATATTCTTGTGTATTTTTGTTTGATCTAAATATTTTATTGAAGCCATGTTGTCAATTATTTGTTTTAAAATTATATGACGGTATTGACGATTATTTAAATATTTGTATAAATCTGAAATTAATTACTTAGGTCAATGTTTCCCAAATAGTGGTCCGCGGCATGTTTCATTTTGACGATCCGCAAACCCACGACATAAGAAAAAACAAATAGGTGCATAGGCAAAAATACGTTAACAATCAAGTTTTTCTGAAGTTTAAGAATTAATTTGTATTTTATTTAAGTCTTATTAATTATTAATTACAATAATTACATATTTAAGAAACACCATAGTTACTTTATTTTTTTTGTAACGAAAACAAAATTTCCGGATGTTTCCTTGATACTGTTGTCTAATTTTGGGGGTTGGCAATTTCGGGACATTTGGGAAACACCGACTTAGGTACTCAAAATGTACTCGGTTCTTGATGTTTATTTAGAAATTAGCACAGTTTACTAAAGCATATTATGGCACTGCTGATGTATCAGTTTCAGTAGAGACGTGTCAGAATTTCAACAAAACTGTGCAGGATTGCGTAAACACTAAAATAGTACATTGTCTTATTCGGATTAAAAGTGAAACTTTGTTTGACAAGCAATTTTTGCATTTGCGAGGCGGAGCGCTAGCGGAGCCGAGCGAATGCAATAATTGCACGTCAAACAAAGACACTTTTAATCCAAATGAGACATATTACTTTTTCTCCAACCAAAAATTAAATAAAATTTAAAATATAAATACTTAACTTTAAAACATTATTTGACGTAATATTAGAAAAGTCACTTTGACATTTAAAAATTGTGTAATTTCGAAGAGTGCTTTTTCTAAATTGTTTGAATTAGCAATAACTCGAGAACGGCGCTAGATATCAAAAAACTGAGCAAAAAATTCTCCCCCCTCGTCACAGACACACCCCCGTGAATTATCGGTAGGAAGGCATATGCAAAAATTTAGATCGATCGCTCACAAAAAATACTAAAAAATAAAATCACTTTTAAGTCATGCACAAAAAAGTCTTTTTAGTGCACGTAAAAAAAAGTGTTGCTTAGCAATTTTCGCATTTTTACATTAATAACGAAAACGTCAACTTTTAGTTGAGGTAATGCTACTAAAAATGTACTGCTTTTAATACGGTTAGAGAAAAACAATCTTTTTTTTTTATTTTTTATGCAATCTTGTACTTTTGAAATCAATTTTCGAATTACGACGGAATGCTATGATATTCTCATCGAAAACTTATTCTATGCATTTAATCAGTGGCGGATTTACCAGCAGGCTGAGTAGGGTGGAGGCTATAGCGGCACATTTCAGAGACGGCAAATTTAGGGGAAAATTTTTTGAAGTTATACTTTTAATGCCGCAGTAGAGTGAATTCAAAATACATGTAAAAGAGAGGTATTATGTATTTATGTCAAAGTGAGAGGTAATATTTTTTACCTGAATTTAAACAGAATTTGCAAAATCTTTATCCAAACTAAAAACTTTGCCAAAATCTTTATTATATTAACTTTTTAAATCGAAGTTTTATAAAAGTTTATAATAGTTTTTCTAGCCAGACAGTGTGACGCGACACTGTTTATAATTTATAACAGGTCAGTCCAAGTTGCTCAAACATAATGACGATGCGGCCAGTGGCGGATTTAGGTGGGAGGGGGGGGGGGACTATAGAAGCTGTAGCACAGGGCGGCAAAATTTAGGGAGAGCAAATTTTTGCAAAAATACCAAAAGCACATGTGAAAAACCTAATGGATAAGTACTAATTTAATTAATTGATTCAAATAGAATACATTATTTATAAATGTTTTTTTATTATATACGACTTTTCCATTTGTGTCGTTTTAACCCTGCGTGTGAACTATGGGTCTTTTAAGGAACAGTTGAAATTTTAAGTATCTGTACAATTGAAATAGGCCAATGGAACAATTTGACAACTCCCCCTAAAAAAACTAGGTGGTAAAAAGGATTAATACCCAAAAATACGAAAAGTTTCCTTAAATACCTGCGTAGTTACAAACGTCCTAAGTTGCTTGTGTTCCGCGAACGACCCACTGTTCACGCGGTGTTAGTAATATTTTTTCTTGGTGAATTTTTTGTGTATTGTTTTTTTGTGTTTTTTTATATTTTAAGTTTTTTCTAATTGAGACTAGACAATATAAAGTGAAAATAAATTTTCCTACTTTAAATAAACCTACTTTAAAAGTAGATAACAAACTTTGCAGGTGGCAATTAAGTAGAAATAAATGGTTGATACCATAAGAAAATAATACAATTTTCATTTGTCAAAATCAGTATATTTATTTCCGGGTATCATCACTGATAAATTTTTTTCTTGTAGAACAACAGCTTAATAATCTAAATCTGATACGATTTTATTTTATTTTAATGCATTGCCAAGTTACAAATTTTTATTTCAAAATAAAAAAAAGTTACAGTTGACGTTTTATTTTTTAAAATAAAAACTAAGCTAAAGGCATTACAGATTGAAAATTGGTCTGAGTACAACTTACAGATGTGAAATAGTAAGAACATAATTTTTTTGCGGCGGCTTACTCGTTAGTTAACACGAAAACGAGGGCTTTCCTTAAAAGACCCACTGGTTCACACGGAGTTAGCGAAAATCATGGTTCACACGCAGGGTTTTAATATTGTCAGTTACCAGGAGCTTTATTCTAAAATTAATTAAAGTAAAATAAAATTATAGAACAACTCTTTACTGATACTGGCTTAGTACGTAGGATACATTAGATCAGGGATGGGCAAAGTACGGCCCGCGGGCCATCTCCGGCCCTCAAAGAGTTTTAATCCGGCCCGCCAATGTCCATTCTAAAGTAGCAGTGTATGGCCCTCGGTAATATATTTTAACAGCTTCGTTGGCACAAACAGCTGTAAAAAATTATCTACGAAAATAAACAAGTTGTTATTTTTTGTTTTGGAATTCTGGCCCCCCGTAAAATTTTTTAGTTTTTTTTGGCCCCTAATGAAAAAAGTTTGCCCACCTCTGCATTAGATAGTAATTTTCGTTCTTATTGGTCAAATTATTATTAAAAACTTGAAAAATGAGACAAATTTTGTGAAATAAAAATTATATTTTATTATAAAAAAAATAATTCTATTAAATGAATTGCATAAGCTTAAGGTTATGGAGAAGAAACAGATTTAACAAAAAAAGATGTTTTTATTTGCCAAAAAAATTTTTTTGTTTTTGTTATTAAAATTTTGTCGAAATATTGCAAAAAAGTTTTATAAAAAATTTTTAATGGAGAGTAATGCAATACAGAATCTTTAAAACTGTTGTACTGTAAGATTTACAAAAGTGGAACTAGAAACCCTGATTCTCAGGCGACGATATGCCGGGACGTCATCGAAATTGGTTGAATATACCGCACTATCGCATTTCATTCTCGTAATATCTAATCTTGTCGTAGTAAACAATGTATAAAGAAAAACAAAATTTCGCATACTTGACCCTTTCTTTAATTGTACGGTGTTTGCGGTTTTAAAACGCAAACACCAATATCAAATATCACACACTAATATCAAACATTCGTTGGATATTACAATTAGAATGCCATATGACGCCACGTTATAAGATTTCGTCTGCTCATAAGACTGCAAAGATTTCATAGAGACTGCAAAAGATTTCATCAAACTTGCAAAGATTTCATCAAGATTGCAAAGATTTCATAAAGACTGCCAAGATTTCATAAAGACTGCAAAGATTTCATAAAGACTGCAAAGATTTCATCAGGACTGCAAAGATTTCATCAAGACTGCAAAGATTTCATCAAGACTGCAAAGATTTCATCAAGACTGCAAAGATTTCATAAAGACTGCAAAGATTTCATAAAGATTGTACAAGACTTCATAAAGATTGCACAAGATTTCATGAGACTTCATGAGATTTCAAAGACTTCACAAGACTGCACAAAACTTCATAAGACTTCATGAAACTTCATGAGACTTCATTATGACTTATTGTCCCCGTTCCACAGACTTCATTAAGTGATTACCCCCTTGGATCCACAGTAGAACAGTTTTGTTTCCTACTAAAAGCCTCCGGTATACAAAAAGGTCTTCTGAGATCATAGTAACTTGTATTTACATAATTCAATGACTAACTCAATAAATAACAAGTCATAAAAAATCTTGAATGAATATTTTGAAAGTTTTAATTCAACAATGTGGACGTTTAAGTAGTTATAAGTGTAAAAATGTTATAAAAAAATTTTTTATCAGTTAAAAGACATAAAGGCATTAATTAATTAAAAAAACATGTTCCGATGTCTGATATTAATCGTATTGGAATTTACCGTATCGACAGATCACTACCCTCGTTAACGCCAGCTGACTAATAGCGGAAGCATTAAAGCTACAATATCAGATACTAAGTAAGACGATCACACAGTATAATAGAATAGTTTTCCTGTTTAAATCATTCTATTATACGCTTGTTACTAAAAAGACATACAATAATACTTTAGAATGAGTCGATTAACTTCAAGTCATTTCAAAGCAAGTACTGATGTATTTTAATGGAAAATATGAAATACATAATACGTATCTATGATAGATCTACTATCAATCAAAAATTTTGTTTGCAAAGCCTTAAATCAATATAGATATTATAGGTAATTATTCGTATATAACCACTGGTCTCATTCGTCACTAGACCACCAAGTAAGTTGTACCTACATAAAATTATACTAAATCGTCCTTCTATCTGCCTACTACATTTAAAAAATATATGAGAATTTATGTAGATGCAAAGCTATTGTTAACGGATTACAGTATAACTATCAGTTTAAAGTAATATATTTTAATCTGACCACTTTTATGAATTAACATTTGGAGATTATTAAGTAGAAACATGTAAATGGTATTGTAAGTTAAAAATAACATTAAAGTTTTCGTATGAGTGGGGTACCTACTTTTATTCGTTAAATTTCAAAGTATTACAGCTTTTGAAATAAAATAACAAATTTATTCTTGTCAGCCAATATCTTCATAGAGTTTGTTTGACGAAAATATTGATTTATTGGAATAGACACAGAAGGTAGTTCACGAAAGCTTAATATAAACGTAAGATATACAGACAAACTAGTGTTGATAAAAAGGGCTAAGAGTAGCTCATGTAAGTTTCATGTAGCGTGTGTACACAAAATGGCGGATACATCAAAGACAGAAGCGTCCGCACCAGACAAACGTGAGGCAATTACAACGCTCTCTACACCCTCCCAACTTGAGGGAAATATTGACACAATACCGAGTCGACTTAATTAAAGTCCGCGTGTCGAAGTGTTCATTTCCTGATAAGGCGAGGATATCGATTGTGTAGACAAAGTTATGACATCAGACTAACTTATGAATACAAAGTAGCTGATAAAAATGTTTATTTTCCCACACCCTAGTAGTAATCGCGATCCGCAGTTCACAACTTCATAAGCTGCTGCAAATTTACAGGGGTAAAATTTATATTTTCATGTAGATATTTTCACACAATAATAGTACACATCTTCATCAATCCAATTTTTATTATATTTTAATTTTCTGGAACGTACAATTTGGAAACACCACTCGAGTTCACAGCTTCCACTTAATATGCAACGATATTGAATAATACAGAATAGTATGTTGCAATCATATTCGTAGCTAGTTTGCCATAGTTAACAACTACTATTGTCTTTGATAAGACATACGGTGCAATTTTCCTGCACAGATTGTTTAAAGAAATTGTCACCATTGTCATCTAGATTATGCGCTAGCGCCGTGGTAGCTTCATCGAAAAGTATTCTTCCACTTCTTGTGAAATGTGGCGTAAAGACGAACGCGCCTCTCCCGTGTGTAATCAAGATGGATTGCGACTCGAGATTAGCCTTTCTGCCACTCGACCTCCCTCCCCATGCAGCAACCTTTTAGGCTCATTTTTAACCAAAAAGAATAAATTTCAAATAAGATCAGAGCGCATATATATGACTCGTAAAAAGTCGAGGGCTTCTAGTAGGCTCTTACTTGTCTTCTCAAAATTCACAGCTTGTGAGCATGTTTCCATAGAAACTAAATCATTCTTGTTCTATTTTGATGCATGTGTTATACAACCTTAAAAATAGTTTTTTATTTCATAAATTTTTATAAGAGTCACTTATTTAGATAATTAATTCTTTTAAAATTAATCTTAAAAGCTATCCAAGTTAATCCATTAACATTTATTCAAAAAGAGCAAATAGGTAAATTCTTAAAACTAAAAATTATGAACTTATGCATGGTATACTCTGAATAGTTTCTCATTTGTACACCAAACACATTGTTGTTGAATTATGAATAATCCTGAAGACAAAATTTTACAAATACATATTTGGTTTACGCAATCGTCACTTCCTGAAGTAATGAATTTAATAAATTTGTCACATGTCGTGATGAATCAAAAAAAAATCGCTTGTAAATTTTATTTTCCGTAAAATGTTTTTTTCTGGTCATCAACAGCATAAATAAATTTTTCATGTATTTAAAATCAGGAGTGATTGATTTAACAATTCACATTTTCATTAATAATAAAGTACTTAATTCTACCCATATTTCGTATCCTTCTATACCTACCTAAATATGACAAATCTTCTAACTGATACATTTAATTTACATAATTTTTGAGTAGATCCCAAAAATTAAAACATGATTCGATTTTGTGATGAGTATAGAGTGTGAATAGCTGATAAAGGACCAGTAATCACATACGCGTGCCTAACTAATACACCCTTATCAAATTATGTACAGCATGGGACACCTTTATGACTTTATTAACAGTGAATTTAATTAACTTTATGCCATCAAATATTTAAATTACAATACCTGCATATCATAGATACTTGCTTATATTATAACGATATAACATATGTCAAAAATGTTATATTAACAATATAATATAGCTATAGCTATAGCTATCTATATATAGAAGTATATTATGTTATCACAATGATATATATTTTATTAACAATTTGTTTGCTTTATATGTTATAATAATAAATACGGTAGTTATTAATCATAATCAAGTACTATTCCAAATTAATCTCGATGTTCGTGAGAATATTTTTCATAAGTTAATAATAGGGTTGCGCAGTAATAGGTATTAGATAATAGTTTTTCTTATTTTTCTTTTGACATAGATTTATTCTTACCAAAAATGGAAAGCAATATGAGAGATGTCCAAGAACAAAGGTCCGTTGACAGCAATTTCTTACCCGCGGCGATCCAAGAATGCGAAGCATGTCTGTGGTTATATCATGCGAAAAATTCAATATCTCACTGCTATTTGGTGTTAGTCAATAGACGTCTTTGTGCAGTTCCTCTCATCAACCTTACATTCCTCGTAGGGGACTTGTTCCGAGTGCAACCCCGCCGCAGTTCTACAGCTGTCAATTATATGGATGTTCATGTCAACGATCAACCTGATAAGAGAAGTTGTGCATTTGAATAGCATTTTATATATTTAAATGCAGCTAACTCTAGTACTTCTCTTTAACGTTGCCCATCACGTCTTTTTCAATGACAATATACTAACTTAAATCGTAACTTTTAATTAATGCCTACCATTATGTTACAGTTACAACTGTACTAAATCAACATGAATATTTATCTAAAAATTAAAAAATATTAAATCGGCATTTGGAATTTAATTCCAACACGTGTAATATGTCAATGTATTATTCAAATAATAAAGTGCGTTAAAATAACCATACATCGGAACGAATATAGCAATAGCTAACCATAGTATAATCGTTCCAAATCAATGGCTTTTATATCGGTTGCAATAACCCATAAACAACCAGAGACAAAGCCACTGCTCGTGCATTACATCCGACATTAATTATTGTGCAGTGCTCTACACATGTACGACACGCGTCGCGGCGGCTGTATAGTCAAATCGTCGTCAGATACGACAACGTTTTCCTAGCTAGTTCCTGATATAAAATATAATTACTTACGATTAACACTTTTAAATGATTGCATTTTTATCATAGTTTATGCATACTATAATATATTAAAGCGTTCACAAAATACATAAAAAGCAAGTGCTCTTGAACATAAGTACCAATAAACTTGAATAATCATTCAAAAGCTGTTTGTAAACAGTCAGAAAATTTTGAATTGGCCACTTGAAGCAAAGGGTAAATTTAAGTTTCAAAGCAATTTAAAATAAGAAAATCATTTATACGTTACAGCAAAATTAACTTGGATAGTTTACTAATTTTAAAGGAAAATTAACTTGATGATAATTTGAAAGAGTTTTATTAAAATTGCTATTCGTCGCAATCATATTGAATAGTATCAAATCAAAGATGTAAAAGATATCAATCTCATTCCAATATATTTTTCTAATAAAAAATTTCATCATCCTTTCAACATAGAAAACAAACTCATCAAAAGCGGAAAATAAATGAAAATATCTTGGGGAGGGTACTTCGTTTCATCTGTAGCAATCGTATAGCAATTGATCTCGTACAAGTGTTTACAGGGTCAATACTAGTCCAGATTTCAATTAGGAGTCAGTATTTACAAAGCTCTCGTTATGATTTCATATAGTACAAGCCTCAGCCAAGTCAACGACAATCTCATACTCCGCTGTTTACATAAAGCATTTGATACGTATAACCGTCTATATTATATGAAATTTTGCTATATCAACGCATTATTATTTCTTTTAAGATATAAATAAAAAGATAATATATTTTTATGTATTTTTTATGTTAACATTATTAATATTTTCAATAGGTACCTGATGATAATATTTATTATTTATTAACTGTTATCTACATTTTGCACACCATTGATCGGATTATTATTTATCGTGTTCATAAAATTTTTATATAATATAATTCAGGTTTTGTATGATAATTTTATTTCGCAAGAATTATAAACTGACGAATGTCCAATTTTTTCGAACTATAATTTCATTTTAGGGCACTATTTAAAATAGAAAAGTTATCGCATTCAAAAGACTGGAAACTTTAACTGCACTGGTTAACAACATTGATTTTGTTTGTTAACATCATTGTCAAAAACAAAAATATTGTTTTAATCGGAAACATTTTATATTTCGGAAACAATAAATTCACATTAACTTTGAAGAAGATAATTGTAAAGTGTATCTACATTAGAGTGTAGAAAACAAATTATACGTATAATATAGTAAATAGATCCCAGCTGCTATTATTTTACTTGATTCTAATGAACAAGTTATTGAAGTTCCAGCTGAAGTAATCCCATCTCTGCTTCTATCCAATGCCCAACATTTCTTCAAAAATAGAAACAAAAAATGTCAAACAAAACTTTGCAGCTCTTTCCAGCTCACAGCTAAATAGAATTACCATCTTAGAAATTTTCTGCCATTGTTAATGCCTACAGAAAATCAACACACACACAGTGAAAAGATTCTCGATATTGGAAACCTACCAGAAAAAAGTAAATCTACAAAATCTAAAAAATGATTACAGAAAATACATAGATAACCCAATTAGAAGAAATGTAAATGTAAATATAAACAAGATGTAATTAAAAATATTAATAAAAACAAGCAAATCTTATTAGATGTTACTGATTCAAAAACACCCATACAAAGGCTAATACATAAAATTACAGTTTTGGACTTATGAATATATCCAAAACAAACTAAACATCGTGTTGTAAAATTTCGCTAAACTGAAACACAAAACAATATTTACAATACACTGAACTGCAATGACGACCAAAGTATAATATCGCCTGATATAACAATGCAATCAGATATCAGAGAAACAAAATCAGTAATTTAATAAAAATAATTTTAAATATTTATCCTTAACTAGTATAATTACACGTTTAATTTAATATTTTATAATTTAGAACCTAAATATTCCGAATATGATTCAATATAATTTAAATAGTCGAACAACTGTGTGATATTAATCGTTTGCTTTACTAATCCGGTACAGTACTGTGTGTAATTCGGGTGGAACGAAAATTGCAATGAATATTTTGATATCTTCAGGTTTCTCAAGGAGGTCATAGATTTGTAAAGCGCTAGTTTTATCAAATGCATATTTGTTTTTAGGTTTTTGTGAGTTTTTAAGTAAAATTAATGTCATAGTTACAAAAAGGTACATTTTTATAGTGTGGCGGCTCAAAAATGGCATATTCGATAATCCGATAATCCTCTTATCCCGCGAATAAAAGAAAGTACTAACAACTTATCTTATTGTAATAAGTTGATAAAACTATAGAAATCCGTGGAATTGACAACACAGGAAATGAAAAATTTTCGAACACTAACAGCTAGAGAGAGAGAGGAGATAATAGCAACAGAATGGAATATAGCGAAAATTATTCCAATACATAAAAATGGAGACATGAAGGAGTGTAAAAACTACAGAGGGTATCGCTAACTGAATAACTTCTATAAAACCTTATTGAAAATGATACACTCAAAATTGCAAGAATATGTCAACAAGGAGATAGGTGACTACCAACAAGAATTTCGACCTGGTAGATCGACAAACGATGCAATATTCACAGGGAACCAGATAATGGAAAAGTGCTACGAACACGACATGCAAATAGAGATGATATTTGTGGTTTTCAAGCAAGCCTTTGACCGAGTTAGTAGAAGTAACTTAATCAAAGTAATGAGAGAAATGAAAATACCTGAAAAACTTAGTATACGACTAGTACAAATGATACTTAAAAGATCTACATCGGTAGTAACAACAAAAAAAGGAATAACCGAAGAATTCACCGCACAAACAGACAGGGTGATGGTCTGGTAAGAAAAATCGAATGCAATGGAACGATTAATAATAAAAAGGTACAACTGGGAGCTTATGCTAATAACATAATAATAATGGCAAGAACGTACAATGCATTAGTCGAAACGCTACTTAATTAAGATGAAAAAAGAAGTGGAGAAAGCAGGACTCCAAGTGAACGACTCGAAGAAAAATTCATAAAGTGTTGTAAAGGAAGAAATATAACGTTAAATTAAATACGAATACAAGATTGCGTTTTTGAAAAAGTAAAAATCTTCAGATACCTGGGTATGCAAATTTACAATACGAACTAGAGAGAAGACATAATTAAAGTTAGGTTAAGTAGCTGGTTACAAAGCGTTTTATTGCAACAGAAAGCTAATCATGAGTAAACAGTTACAAAAAAAGAGAAAGATCAAAATATACAAAACCTTGATTAAGACCTGTAGAAACATATGGAATAGAGGTATGTGCCTAAGAAAGAATAAAGAAGAGAAGCTGCGGGTCTTCTAGAGAAAAATTATGACGAAAATTCTAGGTTCAGTTAAGATTGGAGAAGAAAATTACAGAAGAACAAATGGAAAAATAGGACTAGAACTAGAAGAAAGAAACATTGTGAGACACATTAAGGCAATGAGACTGAGCTGGTTTGAACACGTAGTCAGAAAATAGTGAGATCAAGAGTGCAATGAAATGGACTCAAACTGCTCTAGATAGACTACGATGGAGAAAAGTTGCAAACACGCATAAATAGCTGTAAAAGAAAAGGAAAAGAGGAAGAAAAGGAGAAGATGACGAGAATATTTGATTTATCGTACAACAGAAGAAACTAGGGACTAGGGACTTTTCCGACAACAACAAGAACATTGTAACAGGTATCATTCGACATCACCTTACAAACAAATACGACGTCTCATAAGGAAGAGGGTACTGTGGGGGCTCTAAAATGGCATATTCGATAATCCAATAATCCTCTTATCCCGCGGATAAAAGAAAGTACTTTGAACAACTCATCTTATTGCAATAAATATAATAGTTAGGATATGCATCCCTAAAATGGTTATAGATCACTATACGAAAATTGGAAGCGGCATTTTGGCATTTATTATAATGACTGTTATTATATCTTTAAACTTAAAACATATAGAATTAATTATTAAAAAAAAAAACAAAACAAAACTTAAAAGTAATGCAATATTTGGAGTAAAGTACCTGCGTTGTATAATTTTTAACATTTTCCGATAAAATTTACAAAATTCGATTAATTTGAATAAATGTCTTGCACCTTCAGCAGAAGAAGGTTGGAGTTCAACTCTAAACCAAAATGGGACTTAAACTTTCATGATGTAATTTACTGAAATACATAGGGATTCCGAAGGGCATCTTGATTCACAACAGATTATGTTGGCTGTAGTAAGCTATGAGAAAATTTTCCTGGGTTTTTTGAAACTAGGGAACCAAAAACATTACCGGATTCAATCGCCTGCACTATTTCAAAGAGGTAATTTTGGTATGTGCTAAAATCACATCCTTGCTTGTCAATTTTGAGAAGATTTCTTGTAATTTCTTCAAATTTTACAAGGAAAAAAGCTTCACGGTGTTCTAACTGTTGTCCAATAATACAACACAAGTTCACATAGAAGAAAAGTTTCGCCATCTAGAGAACGCTCTAATTGGTTTTCTAATAAACGGATCACGCCATTTCTCATTCCTGTATTAACTACGGTACTATCGCATCGAACTGCAATTAAGACTTCTTTATTACGTCATTTAAGACACTAACTGCCTTAAATATGATAACTGTTAGAGCCAATGGGGAATCAGAAGACATTGAAATAATCAAAATATTATAATCAAAATATTATTTTGACTAAACTATTCTTTCACATTCATACTTTGTAAATATTACTAAGGTTACGGATAAATTGGACAAAATAAAACGCAATTTTTATCAATCAATTGTCGACGTTTCGCTGTTTATCGCAGCATCTTCAGGACTAAAACGGTTTTTATTAGTGTAAAGCTGTTACAACCTACAAATCTCTAGTTACCTCAAGATTTATAAAATACTCAAACATAGCCAACATGTTGTGAGAAATCATACAGCTATCTCGTCGTTTCATCAATCACAGGTCCTACAATCTGGTGTTAACTAACTCCTGTACGCTAAGATAATGACAGTAAAATCCTAATAAAAACCAATAACTACTAAATGTAAAAATCAAACTATTCCAATACAAAATCGTCAAGTCAATAAAATTCTCCAAAAACACGATACAATTGCACGATAATATTATTATCTCAAAACCATAAAAAATTAAAACTCACAATCCCGCGTATCCAATATCCAAACTTCACCATACACATTTCTTCTAAATTATTCCATCTCTAACATCAAACTGTTGTAAATTTGATTCAATTTTAGGGTACTTCTCTAAAATTAACACATTTATTCCTCTTTATATAATACACCTCGCTTATGTTTCTTCTTGCTCTGTTCTCCTCGATGTCTAAGATATCCAAGAATAGCTATTCGTTAAGAGAGAATACTGATAATTCTGCAAAATATAATAGTACTACCGTCCAGGAGTTTTTAAATAAGTGGCCCATTTTGAAAGATTTTTTTTCGGCCGTTTTGGTATTAGATATTATATTCACTTATTTTCATTCAATTATTTATTTTATGAATTTGCAGATTAATCTTGATTTTGATAAAAAATATCCCAATAATTTTAACTAAATCCTAACCATAAATGAAAAACAATTAAAGGATCAAGGTTTACAAATTCTTACAAATTGGAAAAGTTGCGAAAATAAAGGTAATTTATAAATTTTATTTTTCGTTGCTTGTACTACTACTTAGAATAATTTTCAGATTGCAAGACAGCTTTAGAACTTACAATATTACCCCATTTAACCCGGCATCACCCAGGTGAAAATTTTGTGCGGTGGGGTCTTGGAGACCCCGATTTTAAAATTATGAAATAAATATCGTTTTGCATTTTTCTTGTGATTTTGGTGCAAAAGTGTAATATTCATACATATAACTTGCAAAAAACACACAAACTGTAATCTTTATACATATATTTCAGAAAGCTATAAACAACCAGAAAAACATAAACTGAAAGTTATGTGTTCTAGGGTACTATTTTAGTACATTGGTGGTCTAATAGACCCCACCTGGGTGATGCCGGGTTAATAACTCCACCAGGGCGGCGTATTTTATAAACAAACACACTCACTGGAAATTTTCTATTTTTGAAGTAATAGAATCTGTATTTTTTGATTTTAATAATGAATAAAATTAATGTAAATAAAATATGTACTTATTTCAATAAACCGGTACTTTAT
The DNA here is from genome assembly GCA_947369205.1 of Cantharis rufa. Taxonomy (NCBI): domain Eukaryota; kingdom Metazoa; phylum Arthropoda; class Insecta; order Coleoptera; family Cantharidae; genus Cantharis; species Cantharis rufa. The sequence continues at coordinate 35,019,208 of OX376303.1, read as the reverse complement.
TTAAATATATCGTTGTTTTCGATAACAGTTAACTATACTTGGTTTTAAAAATTCATATACTTATATTAAATATAATTATTTTAGTGATTTTGATTTCAAATATATCATATACTTCATCATAAGAATTCCTATATTGGATAAATAAAAGTATTTTAATCCGAAGTATATGAAGCTTTTAAAAAGAAATAGAGTATATTATGTTTAATCTGTATATTTATGATACTTTTAATCTCAATAAATGGTATGTTTTATTTTAGACAATATGTATATTCAAATTCATTATACTATTTCATTATTTTAAATAATATGCAACTTCTTTTATACAAATATACGAACAACTTGCTGATATACGAATATATCGTATATTAGAACTAAATTTCTCCTATTTGCATCAAGTAATAATTTTTCTGTGTGTGTAAGCAATATACATGTAAAAACCTTGTTCTCAATATTTCGACTAAATGTTAATTTTTAAAATTTATTAAATCATAAAGTGAAGGGTTAAATTTACACCAAATAGTTACATATTACACCATAAAGATAACTATAGATTTGAGTTTGTAAAAAAAGTACTCTACAAAGAAAAAAAGACGGTCAACAGAATTACGGGCATATATGTAATTTTAAAAAACATGAAGCAATGTTTATCCGTAATTTTAGAGGAAGATCGGTGATGGTTTGAGCTGCTTTTGGTTATTATGGTAAAATGGTTTTATGCTTTATTTTCACAAAAATGAATTACGATAAATAGTATAATATAAAACTATTAAATTTTCATTAAATATTTCGACCAGCATGATGATAAAAATTTCATTTTTCCATATGACAATGGAACTGTTCATTCTTTGACAAGACAAATGACAAAGCAATAGCCTTTGCGTGAATATATTAAAATTTTGAATATTTGACCTAAACATAAAGTTCAAAATTTAATACCTATTTATAATTATTAATTTGTAATTTAAAATTATTCACATTACCTATTTATTTATAAATTTTAAATTTGTTTTTAATAATACTATATGTATGTTATTTAAATTATGTTAAATTAATAATTACATTGTTGATACATCTAATTTTTCTATTTAGGTTTTAATTTTTATTTAAACTAAATTAATAATAAATAAAATTATAACTGAAAATCCAAACAATTATGTAATTATGTAAATTATTCTAATTTAAAAAAAATTAAACCACCATACCTATTATTGAAAAACTGATTTTTTATTACACTAATACATTAGTATTTAGTTACACATTTTTATCGATTGCATTATCAAAACCGAAATGAATATCCAGTTAATACAATTTTATCATTCATTTCTAACTATACTGTCAAATCAATCGAAAATAAAAATTTTAATTTACATTAAATATATATTTTTGACTCTATAATTAGGTAACTAATTTAAAAGTTTATCATGAGAATTCATTTAAATATAAAGAATTAAATTCAACTTCATAACTCATTATCTCATATATAAACTATAATATTGTGCATTATAAATAATACAGACTGCTACTGTTTTAATAATTTAAATGAAATTGTTAATTTTATGTTATTAAAAGTTTCTTCACTTCCTAAATTATTTCTATTAATGCATTTATTAACACAAAATAAACTTAGTTATACATAACTCATTTCTAATTTTTGCACTTGTTTTATGGCCACTACTAGTTGAAGTGCAATTATTTTAGTATACATATTATAATTTCGGCGGTAAATTCTTAAATCCGCAAATTCCGGGAATGCCTAGTATGACAGGAATTGTTAGCAAACAGTGAAACTTGTTTAGTTTTTGATTAACAATTTCAGCTATTCCCAGTAATTTCCCGTAATAATTAAGTTATACCAGCGGTTTCCAAACAGGGTTATTTGCAAATATAAATAATTAAAATATTTGTATATTTTTAAAAAAGAAAATCGTCTATTGAGAATAGAGAATGTCTATTACCGGCAGTTACATGAACATGTAACATTACTTGTTTGCTTTGAACATTAAGTTTCTAGTGGCAATTTGAAGAAACTGTAAATTTTTATCTTAAATACTCGAGCCGTTATAGTCGTTCAAAAATTAACAAATAATCTTTATTGCACTCGCTGTAAATCATAGGGAATTGAAAACACTGAATTAAACAGTTGCTCCATCTATGAATCGCTAATCTTAGTAATAATATCGCTACTTTACGACCTAGTTAAACAAATAGCTATTACTTTAAATTTTAGGTAGTTATAATTTTAAATTTTTACTAATTTTAATTATTGTGTTCGAGCTGTAAAACTTAATTGGCGTTAAGTTTATGGGTGATATTTATATTAATTGAATAGTATATTTAAAATTTGTATATTTAGTATATCGTAATAAAATTCCTAACATAAAATTAATTAAATTTAAAGATCATATAAAATATTTCACAGAAATCATCAAATAAAAAGAAAATCAAAAATATGTCGATCTAAACTAAAAAGATCAGAAACCTATTTGAAATTTAATTATAATTTGTCTTGCTGAAATTAAATTATTTTAATTGTAACAAACCGAAAGCATTAATATAAGTTTGTAAGTGAACTTCATATCAATGATCCTGTTTATTTTTAATAGGCAAAAGTAAGTAGCTGTATTTTAAATTATTTTAATGATGACAAAAAGTGTTTTTGGGAAATTGTTGTAAGTTTATATGTAAAACAAGGATCGAACAGTAACCCTAGAGCATTTCGTCATCCCAAACATGTGTCTATGATTTTATTACGTTTGCTTCTTACTGCCGTAACAAATCGAGCCCGGTTCTGGAGTTGACAATCCCCGCATGAATAATTCACGGAGTTGAATCGACGAGCCAGGCGATCGTCCATTGCAATTAGACAATAGTGGACAGATTTAATATTATGGATTGGACATTTGTATTCCGTTGAAATTGAATTCTATTGTTCCAATGATAAACTTATGAGACGGACTTTGTCATATTAGCTTGCCTATATCATATTTTACAGGGTTTTATTATTGTTTCATTATGATTTCGCCATAAGAAAATAGAAATTTATAAGATATCCAAGTTAAAATAATTACAAGATCTTTTAAAATTTCGATAGTGGCAAATGTTTCTACAGCCAAGTTATTTTTTAATCAATATAGTTTTAAATTATTTGTAAATTCGCTTTGAGACCTTGAACAGCGAACAATTTTGCCGAAGTGTACCATCGCTAAAGTTTGAATGAAACGAAAAGATCTAACGGATGATTGATTATAAAAGCTGACAGCGACACAAAACCACCAGTTCACATTCACACAATAACGTAGCTGCATAAAATAAATACGCATGTAATATATGGATATTTGTCAACATTGTTTACAAACGTAGTGTGAACTGCAAACACTATGTTTTATTTTGCTATGGAATTAAACTTTATGGGTATAATGGGTACTATTCACTACGGTGAAAATAAATTCACGTACACATCTTACAGATTCTGAAAGAACTTTTTCGGTGATGCAGCATTTTTGCAATATTATGTAAAAGTTTAAATTGAAAAAATATAGTCGATACTAAATTTTAGACGTACGTAGAACTCGTCAAAACAAACAAAATTTTATTTTCTAGAAGGTGAGTAAAAATAGTCGATGTTTATGTCGAACACGCTTAGCAAAGTGGTTCTTTATTCTAAACACACATATTTAACAATCGGTGCGGAAAGTGAATTAATATTACTTTATTGGCCACGTAACTAAAAGTAAAATTTAATGTTATAAGTAGCAATAATTGATTTATTTTTGCTTATAAACTGTATCAGTTTAAATTTTGCATTAATTCTTGCGCATGGTATAGCTTGGCCCTTGCACGTTATTGCTTTTCTATGTTTTTTTTAACATTTTTGTGTTTTGTACATTGTTTTATTTCTGTTTGAATTATATAGTAATTTTAAAATGTTCTTATTGTTTTCTTGTATTTGTATTTTTTCTGTTTGATGCTGTGATTTTGTTAATAATTTATTTAATTGTGTGTACCTCGAATTAGTATTGTACTGTTAGTTCTCCCTTACGTTTAAAATATACTAATATAGAAACACTTCTTTTAATTCAAATAAACTATAGCATAGGTTCAAACACTACTCATTGTAGATGCATAAGACATTTTTTAAGGAAAGCAGACTCAACAAATTAATCAAATTAAATTTAAATATATTTTTTATATCTGCGCCCACAGTTGGGTACGCATTTTCATTGAAGTTATAATATGATAAAAGATTTCAGGTACTACATGCATCTACTATAATAACTGACAACAGTCTTCGTTCTATTATTCTCTGTGTAAATCTGCTATGGCACACACTTTACTGTACTGCACTCTATGATCGGTTGTTAGGTCGGTCACCCGGTATACTTCTGAACGTCAAATTGTGTTCATATACAAAAGTATTAAAGTTACGTACATACATACTGCCGTGTTCCAAGTTTTCTCCATTAGATTTCGTATATTTAATAATAATTTGTAAATTTTATTTTGTAAATAAATTTGTATTTGCTGGCTTTCCGCCGATGAGCTGTAGTGGCAGCAATGGGCGAGGAAAACTGAGGAAAAATAAGGAAATTTTGTTGAAGTTATGGTATCTATAATTTAAGTATTTTTGAAAATAAATTTTATTGTTTTGAGTGAATTATTATATTTGATTTGGAAACTGTCTCAAATTTTGGACGGATTGGATAATTTTTGGAAGGAATTTTGAATTATTAATAGAGTTGAATTGAATATAACTGAAAATTAGGAAGATAAGTTGAATTGGACCCTTGGAGTTATTTAATTCTGCACATGATCAAGTCATCTGTTCGTTTTACTTTTCCTAATTTTTCTTACGTTAATTTTATTAACGCCACTTTATTATTTAACATTAAAACTGCTGAAAAATCGAACTCATCAGAAATTGTGTTAAAAAATTTCCCTTGTGTTATAGTAATCGGGAACATAAAATACATACACATGTAAACTTTTTCTTTTTAATATTTTGTACAAAAAAGATTGAAAACTAAAATATTATAACGAATATTTTATTGACTGTTTCAAATTCTAACTTCTTTTGTTGAAAAATGTTATAATGTGAGTAGGTACTTGACCGACAAATTTTTCAGTTCATAAATTATGATTGTCATGCATTCAATAAAATACCTGTCCTTGTTAGAGCCAAAAATATATCTAAATTGAAATTTTTATTATTGCGCACAGATACGTCTTTTTAAATAAAAATAAACGGTTCATAGTATAACTTCATATCTAACCCAAGTGGGCCGTAGAATCTTCTTTTTTACATCAATATTTTTTGCAAAATACAAAATGAAATTTCTGGAAAACTCGGTAATTTAAATTGTATTAACGTTGTGTTAAGGTTAATAACGTTAAGCTTGTACTTATTCTACCCTTCACTCTATTTCATTCCAATTTTTTAAATTTAAGTTTTATTCTCAATTTCACTCAACTTTGGAATCTTCTTCAAACCTCTTACTATTTGGCATGCATCTACGCCTATTGATAACCTCTTGGTATACTTAACTTCTAACTATAGTCTGTCCCATGAGAGCTTGAGTGTGACTCCTACCTAAAAACTATCCAAATGATACAAAATATTTCTATTTAATATTTTTGTTACTTATTATAAATAATTACTAAAACTACTACTGTTTAAATATTAAAAAATTATTTTTAAAATAATACTCATTATTTGCATTTAATAATTTAAGAATGTTTACCATTTTCAGCGGTTTTAATTAAAATAAACATTTAAAAACGTAGATCATTATAGGCAAAATTCCGAATTAAAACATTTTTTCGGAGAAGTCAATTGGTCTGTTTGTGCAGATTCCGCACATCTAATCATTTATCACCACTTAATGGTAAATATAAATGTGAATTGATAAAAACCTTGTCTTTCTTAGTAGTCTGGGTTAAAAACCCAAATCCTGATTTTTTTAACCCACTATTGAGAATTGTGGACCTGGCAACACGACTTGCAATGCATCCAATTCCACAGTTTATCCTGCAAGTTTAGAGGAAAGTTATTGGTGCGGTTTGGTAAGTTTTATATTACTTATTAACCAGAAGATAAACAGTAATGAATTAGATTTCCATTACCGTATTTGTATTTTCATGCTTGGCTGATGCTTTACGCTACACCACATTATATATAATTCAAATTATACTAAGTAGGTACATACTATATTAAAATATCTATAGTTAAAATCATTGCTTTAAATAATTTTTTATTAGGTTGAAGGTTATTTTCAAGTTTTGATTTTATTTAAATGAAATTATACATTTCAAAATTCATATACGTATGTGTGTACGTATACCTAATTCCACAATTACAATAATTATGTTTGTTATTAATTTTATACGTGCCGTTAAAGTAATCCATTTGTTATAATTTTTATGATTAATAAAATTAAAAATTTAAATAAATTAATTTTATATAAATATATTAGTTTGGTAGAAAACACAATTAAGTATAATAAAATATTGTTGGTACCTAGGTTATATTTAATTTTGTAAAACGAAAATAAATTTAGTCTGCACTTTCCGCGGGAATTTATGTTTCAAGTGTTTAGCCAACCTTAAAACGTTTGCGGATTAACTGAAAGATATTTCCTACGCTATATTTTATTTAAAATAATATAACAAAACTCAAAACTAAAGAGTTTATACCTATTTTTAAATTTTATGGTTCTTATAGTAAAAAGTTATGAATAAATTATGAATTCATCACAAAGTGAACCTGTAATTTCGCAACTTGTTTTATTATTTATGTAAAAAAGTTTAATTACCTTACACTGAGTTTTCTGTTATATCTTGATGTAGCGAATTAAAACTTATAATTATTTTTAAGTTAATTAAAAATTATTCAAATAACTGGGCTTTTAAATATACATAAGGGAAGGTATGAACTGCTCTTAATATTAATTTTGAAAAATGATCAACTGCTGATGACACGAAGCGTGTAATTTTCAAGTGACCATACTACAAATTGAGCTTAAATTGCAGATTAACTAAGAGGTTTGTATTTGATCTGAGAAGTTAGTTATGGTACCCATTTTCTAAATCTCTGCGAATGGCTTTTGTGAAATATGAACACTGGACAATTAACCCTTCCGAAATAAACACAGCCGTTTGCAATATACTTATAATGGAAAAAGGGAGGTTCCAACTATTTTTCTTTCAGTAGCACTCGTTTTTGATTTATATTGTATGAATATAATAGCTTGAGAAATTTTAAAGCTAAATTTTTATTCAGTTTCCATTATAAACAGCATGTTTGTTTAATATATTTTCGAAATTTGGAACATACCTCTCAAATAATAAATTATTTTAGAGGTTTTACTCGTCTTCGACATTTTGTTTACTATACTATTATTGAAAGGATTAACTTAAAATCGCAATCTCAATTTTTTACGTTTCCCAGAATTTTGATTTTGACCCAAAGATTATCTTCTTGGAATATTATATATGTACTTATTTAAAATAAATTTTTGAACTTATTGATATTGATTAATAAGGCCAATGGTTGTTTAATTACCCAATAACAAGCATAACTATCAAGCGTTTCTTAAAAATTTAATGTACACATAATAAAATTTATTACTGTACACAAAGATTTTAAAGACCCCGAGCAAATAATGAGCGACTCCTCGGTAAGATTATTTTGTATAATTATACATTTGCAGGAAATCATATAAATGTCAAAACATAATTAAATAAAACTATAATTTATAGTTAACTTAATTTATTATAATATTTAAGAACTGCTTATTTATTTAGTCAGCTAATAAAAAATAAATTTTAAATATTATAAAATTGACACTTATAAATTTTTTATAGTGGCGCCTTAGCATTCTAATGAATAATGCGCCCCTGCGTTAATCTGTACCATAAAAAAAATTAAAGTATGTAAACACCTACACAAAATGTAAATCAACACATTATTTACATCTTGTTTGGAAGTCACTATAGTTTTATTTACTCGGGTGTAAAATATTTTCATGGTTGTTTGTCAAATACAATTGCTTTATTAATCAAAACCTCCGATCATTTACAATTTAGAGAACCACTCCTTTAAAACCTCTTTAATGTTACGGTTTTACATCTTATCTGATTGTGATAGTTCGTTTAATATTTAATCAATTAAAAATATCAATGCGTGTTTTTGGTTACAGCGAGAACATATTTTAAATAAAACAACTCGGCTTTAATTTTTAACCGTGTATATTCGTGAAAGAAAATTAATAAAACTAAATACTTGTGCACCATCCATTCATTCGGGAATTACAATCAACTCGATTAGTTGGGTATAGGTATAAAAGCCAAATAGTAGATTTTATCTGATGAATAAAAAAGCCCAGATAGCCACTATATCAATTACTAAATTATATTCTACTTAATATCTTCATTTTATTTAAATATGAATGGTTGTAGGTATATGAATTTCTCTCATGCTGCGAAGATAAAAATCTTTTCAAGTTTACATGATGTTTTTCGTATACAATTGTTGATGTTATTTTAAATTTCTAAACTGTTTATATGAGTGATTACAATCACTATTTTATATAAACGGCTTCAGATGATTTTACTAATTGATGGGATATGTAGATTTTCAGTAATTTTTACTTTTACAATAATATGCCAAATGTCTAAATTTGTTAGGTATAAAAATTGGCATTTATTACGTTTGACTTGTAAACAATTAAATTTGATAATTTTAAGCAACACCTGTAACTGAATAACCTTGAAAACATCTGTACGTTAATAGAAGTTGTATTAATTTTATTATAATATTTATATGTGAACATAGTACATATTAGTTACATAATAAACACCAAAATATTTCCATAATTACGCTAAACTTAAATTTTTTCTTTAGTTTGCAGTTCCGAATATATAAAATTTTTAAAAACACAATTTAACCGTTGAGAAAACGAGCATATTTATTTAAATGTAATTTACATAATTTTAAGTTGTATACCACGACGGTGCATTAATTCCATTTTATTGGTTGCATGATTACTAATTACTATTAGTAAAATAATATCGTATGCCAAATGCATATTTGAGAGAAAGTTTTTAAATATTACCGTTAATACCATTTTAGTTGTTTTAATCGCAATAATAGATATATTTTAAGTGATGTCTACAGCTCAGGTCTAAATTTTTGGAAAACTTTGCGTTTCTTACTAAAACGCATTTGATTACAATGAAAACAAATAGTTTCCTAAAGATTACCTTAACTTATAAATAATCAAAGCAATATATTAGCAATTAATAAAATTTACCATCTACCTATAATTATAGTGATTTAAAAATATTTAAATAACGTCGAGTTGACACTGTCTAATCCATTGAAACCTGGTTTGGATTTTAAAGTGAAACCGGTCCTAAATTGGCTAAACACTAAACGTATTTAGCTTTATAAATGTTGAATTATTGTAATTAATATAAGTCAGATTAAAGTTATAATAAAACGATTTTCTTGTAAATTTGTTACTACTTTTTAATAAGGTGTGTAACATTAATATTGGCAAGTTATAGCTCCAATGTATGTATTCGATTATAACTACCTGCATAAATTAATTTAGTTACAGTGTATTTCAAGATAAGTAGCCAGCATTGAAACGACTTTTATCTAGAAAAAACAAATCTATACACCTTGTATGCCATGCTATAATAAAGCAAATACATACTACTAATCAACGATAAAGATGGTCTTGTAGTTGCAAGGTGCCAAGCGTGGGCAGTGTGTCACATCCGGTTCGTGAAAGTGTCCGGTGTCTTCAAGATAGCTCTTAAGCGTGGGTAGACTGTATTCAGCACAAACGGAGAACACAGCTGCACTACCAGCAAAATCACTGAGCGTGTACTTTGTTTTAGCTACAGGAATTTACTGTATGTGTTTATATGTTATGTGTGTCGTTACATAGATATGAAATGTTTGAACTGGGATTGGACATACAGCATCCTTTGTAAACATAATAACTATTTCCTTTTACGCTGCCTGAATCCCTGACGTGTATATTTATCAATGAATAGCCAAGATATTATGCTTAAATGCTTAACTAAATGCACACTTGCTAATGAAAACTTTATTTTATAGATATCGTTCTTTCATAATCCAAAGTGCATTCTTGCAATTAACAAACAATGTTTAAACGACTCTATTGTATTATTAATACATTATGATTAGTTTGGTGTTTTTACATACAATTATTGTTTGCAGGTTGTTACTATACTATGTAAAATAGCAATGAACACTATTTATGCATAATAAATTATAGATATTGCATGATTTTTGCAGTTCATCGTCGAATATTTAGTATGCATAATATTAATTTAGCATAGCAAGTAGAATTTTAATTTGTTGAATATAAAATTATGAATGTGTAATTCGTTCGATATACATACTTATTGACAAAAAATAAACTATGCACTTTTTTCTTAATATTATTATTATAATTACATTATTTTTATTATTAACCCTTTGTTAGGCGCACGGTAGTCCTCGCATCATTTCGAATGTATTCCATATTTATACATACTACATGTAGTATGTATAACATATGTATATATGTACATAGATTTAAGATTTCTTGGTGTGAAACTTGTGGGTAATATGGACAGCGATGTGTCCTTTCTAGATGTCTAGTATAATATATTGTGGCAATAGTCCATAATAAAAAAATTATGTATATATTTTGTATAGTTTTAATAGATGAATTTCGTCTAGTACATTATTGTGACACTTGCTAAGTTTGGCAATTTGAGTAATAATTCAAAATTTATTATGTGCTGCAAGAACGGATAAGAGATTTAAACCATTTTAATTAACAAAACATATATTCCATTTCACATAGCATGCGGAACGAGTAATCTGTAAGTAAAGCTTTTAATAAAACAATTAAGAGTATGGTATGTTATGTAAAAATCTTAAAACCTTAAATTTTTCTTTGTTAATTAAAACATACACATGTTGGTTACAGTAAATGAATTATTAATTTTAAATAACCAATTACGGATGTATTGTATTTAAAACAATAAAAAATGTGCATATATAGTACATATACGCTCTAGTTTTTATTCCAATTCATTGTAGATCATTGCTTCACTTGGCCTACGTGTCAGTCACACAGTCAGAATAGTGTCAATTCCTCACATTCAATGCTAATAGCAACATCGTTACACCGTATTTACATCGTTATATGATGTGTGTGTACAAACAATTATACATATAATTAATATGTAACGCATGGTTGAATTTGGATACATATCTAACATTTACAAATAGAAGAAATCGTGTAACTAAAATTCGACTTATATCAAAAACTTTACAATTTCATACAATAACATTAACATCTAGCAAATTTAGGTGGAAATTATTTCATCATGTGTTATACAATGCCATCATTGTTGCAAAATGTATGATTGACAATATCAAACTTTCACTTCATCTTATATCTTATCATTCCCGCAGGTACACAAGTAGCTATTGAGATTATACCATAAATTAAATAATATTCTTTCTCCAGATGCCAGATGATTGATTCCCACTGCATTGAGAATTTTTTATAATTTTCACATAATTTTAATTAAATAATTACCTGAATTATTGTAAGCTATTTGTACAAGCTATGTACGTATGTACATATGTGGGTAATTATTTATGATTTATACCTGTTTTTATTATAATATTAAAATTGGGAATTATGAATTATGCTAAATAGGTAAGAGTACAAAGTTAAGAAACATAATACAGCAGTAAGATTAGGTAAGGTGAGGTACCAGAAAACTTTGCCAACTTTAAGCCTTTACTATCAAAAAATAATAGTAAATACTGAATTAATTAAATATTTAACTTAAACTGTTGTTTTGTTTTCACACTTTAATAATTTCATTAATTCAACAATTTAATTTTAATTCAAATTAATAGACTATAATTAGGTAATAATAATTAAATAAGATCGAGATTCTATAATCTACATGATAATTAAATTGAGGATTTGGTTAGTTTAGTTTCATCAATTACAACTTCAGCAGGTGCTTTTAGGTTTAGATTGTATGGAACTAAAAACACTATCACACTGTAGATCGGCGCCTTGTCTATCCACATTATTTTCTGTTGATTAAAAATATTATCGATAAACTGGTTTTATTATATTTTCAGTTCGAATTAATTAAGGAAATTATAATGATTTTTTAATGAATGTCCTGCTGTAGGTAAAAGAATATTTGTCAAATACCATATTATAGTAGTTAGAACATAATATTCATTTCTCAATAGCCATAATATTCATTGCTAAGGTTTTTTGTTGAAATTTACTTGAATACATAAAAATATAAATTTAAGAAAAAGATGTATAGTGCGAAATTGAACTAACTAACAAATACAAGAATATACTATACCAATACATAATTTTTGTAGGTTTTAATATCTTTCTGAACAGCACAATGTATTGTACAGCACAAATGTACTGTTGCAATTTGAATTAGGTAAAATTTTAACTTATCAAAAATCGATTGTAATTTGATCTTTGAAAAATCAAATAAAAAAATATTTTCAGTCAAATGATCTATCCTGTCTATTTATCTAACTAAAGATACATATGTATGTATAAGTATTTCTTTCACAGAAAGCTTTTGCCTTCAAATATTGCCATTGTCAAATGCCGTATAGCAGGGGTGCTCAAACAGTCGATCGCGATCGACAAGTCGATCGCGGAAACTTTCAGAGTCGATCACGAGGCCACATCACTCCGCGCCTTTGAATTGCAATTAGTTCTAAACATGTTGGAATATTAGTTTTGCATGTTTTTTTTGTATGTTTTTTTGTAACATTAAGTTGGTTGATCGCTTTTCACCTAAATATATTGTGGTAGATCGCCGGCACTATAGTAAGTCTGAGCACCCCTGCCGTATAGTATAGTAGTTATAACATAAGTAATACTCATTCCCCAATTGGCATTGGCATTATTATAGCAGTGGCAGTCTTACAAATGCCAACCAAATGCAAATGATTGTATGACCTATAAGATGAATTTTACCTTCTCCGGCAAGAAAATAAAATTTTCTATTTGCTAAATGCATCAGTTTTCTCTTCGTGTAGAAGGCCTAAAGTAGCCTTGCGGATCTAATGCGGTCAGCAAGAGCGACCAAAATGCTACAATTAAATTATAGCCCTAACATCAAAAATATTGTCACTCGAAGTATACAGATTATTGACAGGTACGTACGATGTTAAAATTAGAACTTAACCCGCCGTTACATATGTGGAAAAAAATTACACCAGTACATATGTGGGGTGTGACAAACTCCATCACTAAAAAATTGATATTTTTTTGTTTTCTGCTTTTTTAAAATTTTTCATTGTTTAATGGTCCTTATGATCACCTAAGAAACATATGAACACCAAAAGAATAATTAGAATTGCGTTATTTGAAAACAACAAAGAAAAAGTAGAAACAGTCAATTTTCATAAACAAAAGACATATTATCTTGATTCAAATATTTAAAAAACTAAAATAAACATCGTATTTTGAAAACATTAAATGGAAACAGTAAACAAATAAAAAAAGAACGTATGGAAAAACCAAACCAACCTAGTAAACCAAACAGGAAAAAACTATTCGCTGTCTGAATTCAGGCAATTTTGGCAACATATTATGGTGTGTTCCAGACACAATAACGACTTGCAATTCATGCAAGAATACTTGGTTTTGTTATCCGTTAGTTTTCGAGAAAACGGCTTTTAAAAATCATTTTTTTCATTTTTCATTTTCATTCAATTTTTCATTCATTTCTGCACGGATATTTTTTTCACAACAACTACGGTTGTTGGATTATACGGGCCACCACAGCTAGTAGTAATAATACTTAATGAAATTTGATCTTAAGTGCAGGTGTTTCATTATATCAACTACGTAATTTTTCTAAATCAGCACAAATTGAGATATTCGGTGCTATTCTGTAACTTTTAGCCACTTGTTAGAATAAGCAATATTGCTAATTATGCATAGAACTATATATATAATTATTTAGCAATATTTTTCATGTTTAGCAAGTTGCTAACATTATTTCTAGTTACAGAATAGCACTGGTTGTTACTAGAATATACAATCATATTAACTACTAGATGTGGTGGCCCGTATAATCCAACAACTGTTGTTAAATTGACAACAGATTTTTTACCGTGTACTCTTAGTATTTGCCGTTAAATTATAGTATTTTATGGACAGTTTTTATTTAAACAAACACAGATTTAGTTTTTAGGGTGGATCCGTCTTTTCTTTGAATGTAGCTCTAACTCGCCAAAGGTGCTACTCGAAAGGGGTGAAAAAAAGTGAAACAAGATGCATTGGAGATTTTCCTAAAACGCACAAACAACATACCTATCCTTCGGTAAAGTATGCGGTTACTAGCAAAGGGTTCTTCTCCCGCGATGTGCACTCGACAGCTAGAGTAACAATCGGGTCTAACCGCTATCACTAAGGGTAACAGAATGTTTGGGTAGAAATCGTGGTTTGATCCCTATCTAAAATGCATGAAAACTTTCGATTTTTAAATGCTGTTTTCTCGAAAACTAATGAATAAATCAGCGCAATAATTTTTTTATTGCTTAAAAAATTGTCCTCTTTCTAATGGTGTTTAGAAAAAAGTTAAATTCGTGATATCGATTAACTGACAGTAACCTGTCAGGTAACTGTTAACTAACAGTAACCAGTAACTGACGAAAACTAATTTTAATGTTCAAATAATTTAAATTGAAAAAAATGTAGGGGTGAACGGAGCAAATTGTCACAGGGGCAAGTTATCACAACGATTTTTGTGGGAAAACTAAGAGAACATCCTGCTCACAACATTTATCTAGTTGTTAGTTAGGCTTCTACAATTCACACCTTCAAGTTGCAAGAAAAGGTAAATTCACATCATTTACATGTGATTTTTTTAGTGCCTCAAATATTATATTGTTTTGAAGTTTGTTTTTAATTTGAAGGTAAGGATAAGTAATGAGCCTTTTAGCATATTATATTATAGACCATAGAGTATTAAATATTGTATAATCAATTGCGATTGCTTTTGCTATAAAAATACATCTAGTGAATTTAGTTAAACATGTGGTTTGGCGCAAGTTATCATAGTTTTGTCAGACAATATACCCCGTTATAGGGCTTGTTGTCACACGTTGCATACACTTAAAAAATATTTTATAGCACCTAAGGTATTTAATATTTCTTTAATCCTAATTGTTACATTAGAGGGCGAAACTTAAACAAAATTTCTAAAAAAGTAAATGTATGTACAGTGGCTCCAACAATTATTAATACACCCCTATGTTAACCATGTAAATTGCACATTTTGAAACCGTTTTTTTACATATAAAACTCGATTTTACAGCAAAACTTTTTAGATATTTTTTATTGAAAATTTTAATCTCTTCAGTTTTGTTTCTATACATTTTTTATTTTCTTTCGCCGTTTACGAGTTACAGCGACTTGAAGAAAACTCTGTAAAAAACTCCCATAAGAGCAATGTTAATTTTATTAACTTTTTTACTTAGTTTTCTTTAAGTCGCTGTAACTCGTAAATGGCGAAAGAAAATAGAAAAATGTATAGAAACAAAACTGAAGAGATTAAAATTTGCAATAAAAAATATCTGAAAAGTTTTGCTGTAAAAGCGAGTTTTATATGTCAAAAAACGGTTTCAAAATGTGCAATTTACATGGTTAACATAGGGATGTATTAATAATTCTTGGAGCCACTGTAATACTAAACAGTATAATAGTCGAGATGGACCACACAGTTTAATTATATAACGAACATGAAACAAACCAATTGAAGTTGATAATGTAAATTATTATTATAACTAATATTAATAATATAAATAATACGTAAAAATACACTCAACATTTTAAGACATTTTGCAACGGTCCACAATATCCTTTCAAATGTGGTCCATCTCGCCTATTAAGTAATTACATGGGAGAGACGGACCACACTACTTTAGCCGTATAAAGTGATAAATATCTCGTTTTATAAGTTGAGAATTATTTTTATTTAAAAAAACTCACCACGACTTCACTTATTAAACGTACAACGTTCAAAAACTTCTGGTATTACTAGTAATTTAACAATATCTTGATAACACTTTGCACACAATTTTGTCTATAATGACGAGATGGAGATAAATATGATATAGTACACAACTCACAACTACACAACAAATATAAAAAATAGCACTCATTCTCTCACTGGTCCATCTCTCCGCGTGGTTCAACTCTTTTAGAATTACCTTACATAACAATTTTTAGAAAAGGACGAAAAGGACAATTTTTAGAAAAGGACGTACAAAAACTAAAACGTAAATTTTGCGGCAACTGACTGTGGTCGTTTGATGCTTTATCTACAAGATGCGTGATTCGGAAAATCAGTTATATCAGAAGTTATTTCTTGAGTTCAAATTTGGATATGTATATTCTAGAAGATGATCCAACTGTTGCATAGATTACTTATTATAGTAAGAAAAATTATCATATGCTTGCGTATTGGTCGTCTTTCTTGTTTATGTTACACATCGGCTAATATAAATAAAAAATAAATTTCAAGTAGATTTTGTGGATATTAGTGTGTATTTTTTTCTACGTGTTGTATTTCTTTTCTTTACTGTTAAAACTTATTGTTTTAACGATTTGTTTAGTTCTGTTAAATCTTGTAATATAAATAAGATAAAAAATATATCACAAAAATAAAGAACAAGAAGAGCAATGGCAATAAATGACGTATATAATATAAATATTATATAACGTAATATAAACAATACTAAAAGAATCTTCCATCTGAAGAGAAATAATTTAGGAAGAAAGTTTTAGAGCTATGTTAATATTATGAAAAGCAGTATGAATGAAAAGTGAAATGCTGCAAATGCATATGAAACCACGATAGCGGAATCGTAGAAATACCGTAAAAACAGCAAATTATAGTACATACAATTAAAAATAATTATAACAAGTAGACACAAACAATAGGCGATTAGACCAATATTTATCAACTTCTTAAATTAGAGCGAGAAAGTGGCGCAAGTTCTAAATACTCCAGTGTATCTTATCTAATTTTAATATTTAAGTTAATCTAAATATAATAGCAACAATAATTTATTCACATTAAATTGCCAATATGAAGCAGGCATATTATATAATTATAAATAGATAGATGCTATATTATTATATAATTAATAAATATTTGTGATGAATTAATGGCGGATAATTAATTGACATACTATTAAAATGAAAATCAACATTCAAAGTCTCGGTCGCTAATATTACTAAATTTTGAACTAAAAGTAGATTTCGTGTTATGTTCATTAAATAAATTAATAAATTGGGATATTTAAGTAATAAATTAATTACGCCGTGATAAACAATCTAAAACTCATTCTTCAAATCTCAAAGTGTTGTCATCGCCGTTGAATAAAAGAGCCGCCAAAGCTCGTGGTGTTTCCAATCAGTCGAATCTAGACACTCGTTCAAAATCTCAGCTTATCTTATTTATGGTCTAGTGACCTGATCTAACATTATAGCCCTTTATCTATCTGTCGGCAATTTGGGAATTTTAAGTAGCGATTTATAATTGCCGCCAGAGGTAGCGATGGCGCCGCATAGATTCTCACGGTTCCCTGCATTTACCTTTTTGCATCAGGTCATTTTTGAATCAAACGGCGTGTTTGTAGACAGTAGCGGAATCTTGGTACATCACTTTTAACTTATCGTGGATGTCATTAAATACAAAGTTGTCCATATATAGGTCGTTAGTTTGTTAGGTTTCTGATAATAAAACGATGTTTCTAAATAACTTTTATTTTTAATGAGTCGAGCTTAAAAGTATTTTCAACTAAAACAAGGTGTATCTTTTAACAAACACCTGTCACTATATTAGCAAAACTTGATAAACAAATACAAAATTGTTAAACGCTAAATTTTTGTAATTAAGTTTGCAAGCATTATTTTTTTTATTCCTAGCTTGTTCCTATCAACAGTCGAGTAATAAATTATTATTAAGTGCAGTTACACAATAAATTCTCTTATCAGCGAGAACTCCCCTTTATAAAAATAATTTAATTTTGTTTTGTTTTGTTTTAATTATAAGCTTTCATAGAAACAATATTTTTGTTATAAAATTAAAATGTAATAAAGATTGATGATTGATAAAAATTGATAAAAAGAAATGATATAAAGATTTTGCAACAGATGTTAAAATGCAATAGAAGTCCACTTTTATCATTTTTCTTCACATTTTTAAAAGTTATACCCACCTACAATTTTCAATTTTCAACGTACAACAGATCCTCCCAGAGGGACAAATGACCTTTCTCAAAATTAGGTGTTAATATTAGGTATGCTAAAAAGTTCTTGGCCCAATTAGACAATAAATGACGTATCTCTGAAACTACTTATCTGATCGTATATTCATATATGACATTGGAAAAATTACACTTTTAGCTGAAAAACCAAATGTAAAATCATTCGATTTGGCTCATGCAGTTGTGATAAACTGCTGTTTAAAGATGGAAGTAAATAAAGAAAAAATTCGCTACATTTTACAATTTTTCTTCAATCAAGGAAAAAATGCCGCGCAGGCTCGTAAAAAAATTTGTGCTGTTTATGGTCCAGATGCTCTATCGAAAACAGAAGGAAAATAATGACTCGCGCGTTTTCGTTCTGGAAATTTTGATGTCGAAGATGCACCACACTCTGGTCGGCCATTTATTGAAAAAGTTGAAAAAATTCTAGAAATTGTAAAATAAAACCGTCATCTAAGCACTGTAGAGATCACTAAAAGCCTAAACATCAATCGCCAAATAGTTGCAAACCATTTGAAAAAATCTGAATTCAAAAAGAAACTCGATATTTGGTTGCCACATGATTTGACGCATAAAAATTTGCTCAACCGAGTTTCCATCTACGAATCGTTGCTGAAACGTAATGAAATCGAACCATTTTTGAAGCAAATTGTTACTGGAGATGAAAAATGGATTATATACGACAACGTTGTGCGCAGAAAACCGTGGTCGAATAGAGGGGAAGCTTTCCAGACGGTGCCAAAGCCGGACTCACCAATCGAAAGGTGATGATGTCTGTTTGGTGGGATTAGAAAGGTATTCTCTATTATGAGCTGTTCAAACGATTGATTCTGCACGCTACTATCAGCAAATAAGTAGATTGCAGCAAGAGATTCAAAAACAGATGCTAGAATTGTTCAATAGGAAGGGTATGGTGTTCCATCATGACAACACGTATCTCGCGTATCTTTGGTGGCCCGAGAAAAACTGGAAGACCTTTGCTGGGAAGTTTTGATGCATCCACCGTATAGCCCGAACCTTCCACCATCAGATTATTATTTGTTTTGGTTTCTTCAAAATTCCCTGAATGGTGTAAAGTTGGCTTCAGAAGAAGCCTGTGAAAACCACTTGGTTAAGTCTTTTACTGATAAACCACAGAAGTTTTACAGTGATGGAATAATGGTTTTGACCAAAAAGTGGCAAAAGGTTTTCGAACAAAATGGAGCATATTTGGTTTAAATAAAGAATTCCGCAACATAAAAATTTAGTGTTTGAAAAACTGTCTAATTTGGGCCGGGAACTTTTTAGCACACCTAATATATAAATTGAACAAAAAGAAGCAATGCCCGTAATCAGGCCTTTTGCAATAACAACTTATGTGCGTTTTACTAGATTTGAGAAAACATCGGTTAAAATTTCAAACTTAATTTAAAATTAAGGAAATTGCCTAATTTCAATTTTATAAATTTATTTAACACATGCTGAAGCTGAAAGAAAATTCTAAATTTTTTATGTTCCGCCTTCTGTTAAAATAAAATTTGATCTTATTATTTTTATTTAACGCCTAAAAAATTGCAATTCAAAATGGTCACTCATAGAAGTATATTATTGATAATAATCAGGCTCATTTTTTGATTCCGTAGGCTCAGGTAAAACGTCTCGGATGACTTTATTACTCTTAAAATGATGGTAGTAATCATGATGCTCTCTTGGAATCATCAGTTTCAAATCACGAATGTACCTATATTCATAATTTACACATAACAAAACCACCAACACCTGCACTTTCGTTAATATGCACCTTTTGAAACTCATGTTTACTATATAGCTACACGTTTCTCGTTCTGGCAAAACACAAATAATGTCAAATTTTACCCACCTAGGTAAAGTACAAATGCCAGCCTTCCCTATATACAACTTTTATTTTGGTCTACGTATTTCAGAAGATAATTTCATGACCTTTCAGATATCTTTTGACGATGTTTGAAGATTTGAATTTTAAAAGTGTTCGACAAAACAACATGTACAAAAACCTTATTTGTCATAACCAATATCACAGCTGGCACTTCAGACTGCGATAGTACAAAAAATAAAACCACCTAATGATCATCTTATCAAATTATTATTGATCAGAATATTGACGAAAAGGAGTACTTGTTTACTAATCATTCAAACAACTCTTTTGTGTTCATAGGTAGCATGGTTCATACTGATTTTCTTTTATCAAGAAATGTTATGATTTTAATATTAGCTCGTGCCCATCTAATCACATTTTTCAACTTAAATTGTTAAGTATATATAAGATACATAGATAGTACATAATAAATATGTATCTATACAATATTATGTTTTAATAATCAGATATATAGATTACTTAATAATTAAGATAGGCCTCAAGGGGCTCTCCATATATGACAATAATTAAGATGTTTAAACTACGATGCCAACCAGCAAATTTTTTTTCTTATTCAAATTATTATAAATAGAGCTGCATAGTACAATATTTTTCTAGTGAGGATCTTTACATACTTTAATTAAATAACTTTTTTGCCAATTTAAGATAAATTAAAAACCAATTGAAGTGCACATCAACCGAGTTATACTGCAAGTACCCACAAAACAATAATTTGGCCAAACCCCACCTAAAGACTAATAAGAGAGGCCGACATCGTTAGTGTACACACCTTTCCCAAAAAGAACTGGACTCGGAATCAAACTAGAATAAATTCCGAGATTTAACTCAGAAAATGCGGTTTTAATATTTAACGTGATCTATGATAATGAGATCACATGATAATGAGATAACGAAGTAACAATGTGGTAACATTTATCAACTAATATCCAAAATTTTTATGATTGGAGAATATATTTCTGGTGTCAGTACTTCGTTGACTTGGTGGGATCTTTCAATCTCTTACGAATTTCGATTTTGTTCCAAATTTTTCCTGTTTGTGTTATTCCGATGTAGCACTTTAGTGTGAAAACAGTAGCTTTTGTCTAACAAATGTTTGGCAAAATTGGAGCTTTCAAAAGCAAATTATAGTTTATAAATCTTTAAATAGTAAAATAAATTTTCTCACCCACGCCGATTGTAATATGGAAAAGGATTTTTGGGTTGATTGGGTGGCAGATCAAAAACTACAATTTCTTAATCGACGTTTCGAACACTATATCTGTTCATTCTCAAGACTACAGAGAAAAGCAAAAAATAAGTCACAATAATCAAAAACGATCGAACAAAAAACACTCACCGATTACAAATTATGATGGTATGAAATATGATCTAATGATGCCAGCTTTGATGGGAAGCATAGACCACGACTCAGGTAACACTCAACAGAGTCAATAGTTAAAAAAATCTCAAAAAATGCAAAGACGGTTAAAACTTTAGACATTTAAAAATTCTAAATAAATTATGGATAAATAACTGTACAATCTAAAACAACTAATATCAATTGATAAAATATAAAGTGTTGACGAAATCATAGTCTGTCTGTTTGTTTATGTTGTTAGATGTAGTACTAATGTGAATGGCCTCCAAAAAAGTCCTTTTCAGGTAATTACCTTCTGTGGCTAGGATCTTGACGTTGTCATGGTCGAATTTGTGAGAGGTTTCGATAGCGTGTTCCGAGAAACCTGTTTTTCCAGACTTGGCTTTCACATCATAGAGATGCTGGCGAATGCGGGGTGACAGTCTTTGTCTGGTTTGTCCAATGTAGCATTTACCACATTGACACGTTATCTTATAGACCACGTTGGCTCGGTCAGAGGTGGGAACCCTGTCCTTGGTTCTCGAGTACAGAATTCGGTTTAAGCTGTGATCGTTGTGGAACATCAATCTAATTTTGTCACTTTTTATGGCTTCTTTGAAAATGTGTTTTATTTGATGTTGTAGCCATGGGTGGTATGTTATTTTGCAGAACTTTTTAGTTTCTTCTTTTAGTTTCTTTCTTCTATCCTGCTCGTCTCATCGATTGGACTCTCTTTAAGAAAAGACCCCATGTCACTCCAACAACGGACCTAAGACCTGAAAACCTGGAATTATCACACTACTTACCCCGTTGTCTCGTATCCTGATGTAGTGTGTTGAATTGCGAAAGTCAGTATGATAAGCGAATGAACAATAAGCCAAGATAGAGGTGATGCCTTGGCTTGCTGATCGAGTAGATGTAACGAACTCTAAAGTTGATGAACTCGAAAAAATAATAAGAAGAAAATGAATTGAAATTGATTAGAAGAAACGAATGTGTATTTTGTCGAAGGTCACCAGTGTTACGACAAGATAAATAGAACCGTCGTCTAGGGAGCGTTCATAAACCACGTAGTTTGATTTTGAGATGATGGAACGTAGTTTTTTTCCTATAAAGTCCAGAAGACATGTTATGTTTTCTATTAACAAAACTATTTAAAAATTATTTGGTATAAAAAATGAATAACACCGATATTTGTTTTTAAAACAAAAAGTGCACCTATATAAAATGAAAATAAAAAAAAATCCAAATACGGAAATAAATATTCATATTATGTTGTCGCCTATATTCTGAAAATTGCTTTCATAATAAATGAAGAAAACTACGTAGCTTGACTATAATCCCCCCGTACCCTCACGTAACCCTGCGTAGCTTTCTACCTAACCCCTCCCCCCCCTTGGCCAAACCACGTAGTTTATGAACGCTCCCCTATATCTTTGTGTTCATAAAATCTCTTTTAAAAAATGTATCAGTTCTAAAATTGGGAATCTCCAGACCGAACAGAAAACCTCCAAAAACAAACTAATATCTATATACATAATACTATGTAGTTTGTCTTATTTGTTGCACTATAACCAAGGGTAATGGTCACTATGTACCTACAAGTATACTCAGTGACGGATTAAACATTTGTGGGCCCCTAGACAGTTACATTCGGGGCCCTCTAGAAAATTATTGCTTGCATATCGGGTTATAGTGAGTTTTTTTTTATTTTTAGCTTTTTCGATCTTTTTGTGGCGTCTCGGGGAATTTTATTAATATTCCAATTTGTCTCGTCAACAGCCAAAATGCCGCCCTAAAAAAAATTTGCCCCTGCAATAAGTGGGGGCCCCTAGGCAGCTGCCTTTTCTGCTTTATGGTTAATCCGGCACTGAGTATACTAATAACATTAGTCAATAACATCTGTCGCTGCTTCACTGACAATACCTTTATGGAACATGGATTATCTTCTTCACATAAGTTATACATAATAATGACGCCAATATTGGCATAATATCAATTTCTTATATAGCTCCAACTTCATTATATGAGCATTTTGGAATATTTCTTCAAGTATTACACAATATTGGTGCATTATTGATTTCTACTTATAGTGACAATATCATGATGTGATATAACTGCAATATTGCTCCATTATAATTCCGTAACCAATATTGTTACACATTATTTCTAAATATTACAAATATAGGAAGTTCCAGAAAAGTTAAAGTACCTCTGAAAAGAGTATATTATTTAGAATAACATATTTTTAATAATATGTATTTAATTCAAATATCAGAGAAACGTAAATATTGCATTTAGGTCTACATAAATATAACAATAGTATTTTGCACGCGAATTTTTTGGTCAGTGTAAAATACAGATATAAAGTTAATTAAGTTTTATTGTATTATAAATTAAGAGTAAATCGATTATTATTAATTTAAAAGCAATTTGGTACATAATTATATCAATTTTAAATAGAAGATTGCATATAGGCAGAGAACGAAATAGGTACATACATATATTAATATGTCAAAGTAAAGAATCATAAAAACCACAACCCATTATATGGGAATCTAATATACAGTGTCGTGTAAACATGAACAGCATTAACATTCGGTATGTATCTATATTTTTAATAAATCATACTTTGCTCAAAATAAAAGAAAACTAAAAATTGTACAATATCCCACAGCATGATACAATTTAATGCAGCTGAGGGAACATAAAGTTTGCAGCACACGAATATATCTGCTTATATTTATATATTTATGTTCAACAATATGGAAATATATAATATTGTACATGTTCAAGCCAGGATAGTATCAATATTTTACATTATCTTTCTATATCTATATACATATAAAACATTCGCTCATCATTAAACAAAACAACACAAGCATTAATGCTTGTAAGAAGAATATTGGCAATAATGTATAGCAATACCGACAGTTTAGTATCTACAAAATTGAATACCTACAAAATTATAATACGCTTATAAATGTAATTTACTTTGGGTAGTGATAATTGAATTAGTAAAAATAAATTTAATTTAAAAAGAAATACAGCAGGATTATATTATTATGTTTATCTACGATGATAGTGCGTATCGACTTATTATAATTCTACGTGTCGGTTGTGTAATGGAGTTATGTTATATGAATTAAGTGCACATTTCGAATTTAAAAAATACTGATTAATTGGCTCTAAACGTAATCCCAATTAGACAAAACACCATCTTTGTTTTCAACCAAACGTACAGAAAATAAATTAAACCTAAACTATCTACCTGTTTAGTATTCTCTCCACGGTTCCCAAGTATGCCCACTCCTAAAATAATTTGCGGATTGCTTTCAATTTCGTTTTCTTTTTGCGTAGGAATTTATTTCATTTGTGCAACGCTAGATTAAATTTTCGTCATGAATTCTTTCTTATTCTACTTCACTATTGTTGTACTACAATATAACGTGCCACATGTACCTAATATTTTATTGTATTTACTATGGTTGACAATAAAAACGAAAATTAAATAATAATATTCAAAGGCAATGTTCGGTATTGTTTTTTAAACGAACAAACTCACATTCTTACCATAAATTTAAGGAAGCTACTTCTATTGTATTCTAAACATAATTTTGATCACCTCGTTGTTTCGCTAATAACTCGTGCTTACTTCGAAGCTTCGTTAAACCTTTAAATCATCAAAATTGAATACAATTGATTGAATTATGCATTAAATGCTTACAACAATAATCAGACAAAAACCTTTATTCGTTTAATAATTTCCTCTTGTTTAATAAACTTTTCGATAATGAATACAAATATATTTTTTTTTACCTTATTACTGAAATAACGTATGTAGTAAATACGTAAAATCCGGTAAAATCAAATCACATAAATTAAAAAGTAAATTATTTGCAACTAGGTAAAAAATTCTACAGGACAACCAAGATTGATCAAAGCGATACATATGTAAAAATCTAAAATTTTATTAAAATCCATTTCTTCAGCAAATTTTATCTTAAACAAATTACATTGTATTTTTATTATTGGATAGGTATGTTACAGAAACAGTACATATACCGGTAAAAGTGCATATTTTCTAGTAAATGTACACTTACGCCGGCGTACAGTTCATATAATGTACTTCTTCCAATAGCATTAGGAACTTTACAACTTACAAACTTTACAACAAGTTATGATAATTCAAATTAAAATTAATAATGACCTGTTAATTTATTTATTCATCATCATCATCGGGCTTTCCATTCCTTGCGGAATATAGCCGCATCGTTTGATGCTTATAAATCCGTTTTTCTTGGGGTGGATTAGTCCCCACAATCTCTTATCTTTTCTCCATTATAGCTTTTCGTGTGTTTTCGCTTCTTCCATCACTTTTCTCCACAGTTTTCTATTCTGAGCTCTTTCCTTCCAGTCATTTATCTCCATGTTCTTCAGATCCTTCAGTACTTCGGTCTTCCATCTTGTCCTCGGTCTTCCTCTTGGTCTATCACCATCCGGGTTCCAGTCTATAAGGCATGCAATCACTCTGCCTTCGTGGGCTCTCTGTACGTGTCCGAACCAGCCTATCCTCATCGCCTTAATGTGCTTCACTATATCTTCTTCGGTTAATTCGTTTTGTATTTCTCTGTTAGTCCTTTTTCTGTATTGATCTTTTCCGATTTTGACTAGTCCGAGTATTCTTCTCATTATTCTTCGCTCGAAGACTTTTAATTTTTCCTCCTGTGTTTTTGTCAGGCACATTATTTCTGTTCCGTACTCCACAACCGGTCTTATCAATGTTTTGTACATTTTCACTTTGGTATTTCTACTAATTAACCGACTTTTCAGGAGCCTTTGAATTGCATAGTAAGCTCTATTCCCAGCGATTATTCTCTCTTTAATCACATCCTCTCTATCGTTTGTGTTGTTCATTTGTAAACCCAGGTATTTAAATGTTCTAACTTCTTCAAATTTGTAACCTTCCAGTTGTTTTTCTGCTATCGGTTCGTTTTTGTTTCTATGACATTTCATGTATTTCGTTTTATCTTCGTTTATGACAAGTCCAACCTTCTTAGCTTCGTTTTCTAGTTTCTTAAAAGTTTCCTCTAAAGCGTTATGTGATCTTGCTACAATTACGACATCATCGGCGTAAGCTATTAGTTGTGTTTCCTTATTCGTGATCTTTTCTCCGCAGTTCGTTCTTCTCACTATTCCTTCCAGTACAATGTTGAATAGTGTCGCCGACAGTGAATCACCTTGTCGCACTCCCGATTTTATTATAAATTCCTTTGTTTTTCCTTTTCTTGTTATTATCTCCGCTGTAGTTTGTTTTAGTGTCATGTGTGTTAATCGTATTAATTTCTTTGGTATTTTCATATTTTCCATTTCTTTCAGTAGTTGATTTCTATGTATTTTATCGAAAGCCTGTTTAAAATCTATAAAAAGCATTTCCAGACGCATATCATATTCGTATGATTTTTCTAATATCTGTGTCACTATAAACAGAGCGTCTATCGTCGATCTTCCGGGTCTAAAACCTTGCTGGTAATCACCCATTAATATCTCGGTGTGTTCTTGCAGACGTGAATGTATTAATTTTGATAGTATTTTATATGACACGTTTAGTAGAGATATGCCTCTGTAATTTTTACACTCCGTCATACAACCCTTCTTGTGGATTGGTATCACGCTTGCCACACTCCACTCTGCTGGCATTTCTTCCTTCCTCCATACATTTAATATCAACTCATATAATCTTTCGCATAGTACTTCATCCCCCATTTTTATGAGTTCACTATCTATATTGTCGGTTCCGGGAGTTTTGTTATTTTTCATTTTATTTACTGTTTTTTTGAATTCTTCATAGCTCGGTTCCTGTACCATTTCTTCTTCTATATTTTCCTGTTCTCTTCGTTCATTGTTATAATATCTTATTTCTTCTGTGTCCTCGTTAAGGAGTATTTGGAAATATTTCATCCATATATCTTTTATTTCTTCTTCATTGTGTTTCATATTTCCTTCTCTATCCTTCATACCTCTTGGTTCTATTGCGTTCTTGTGATTTTGTCTACGTACCCTTCTGTAAAACTCTCTAGGATTCTTGTGATTTCTTTCTATGTCTTCAATCTCTCTATCAATGCTATTCTTTTTCTTCCTCTTGCATGTTTTTACAGTATCTCTTTTCATCTTCTTGTATTGTTCTTCATCTTCCACTGTTTTCGTTCTTAACCATTTTATTCTTGCTTCTCTCTTTGCCTGTACCATCTTTTCGCATTCCAGATCATACCATTCGTTTAATTTTTTTCTTTCTTTTTGTCCCAGTACCATTTCCGCAGTTTTCCTTATACTTGTTTTTATGTGTTTCCACTCTTCGTCGTTACTTTCATTCTTCTCTTCTTGGGTGATTACTTCACGTATTGTTTGAGCGTATTGCTGTTGTTTACTTTCCTTTTTCAATTTTTCTACTGCAAATCTTTCAATTGGAGGTGTTTTCTTGTTAATTTCCCTTCTGTTAAATTTTCCTGTTTTTATTTCCATTACGACAAGGTTATGATCCGTGTCTACACTTGCACCTCTGTACGATCTTGTATCGCATACTTTGAAGGGTTTTCTTGCTGATACCAGTATGTGATCGATCTGGTTTCCTTTGTCGGAGCCGGGTTTTATCCAGGTTTCTTTGTGTATTCTTCTGTGCTTATAATCAGTACTAACGATTCTCATGTTGCACACTGTTGCCAAACTGCACAGCCATCCTCCGTTGTTGTTTGTGGCTTCGTGTAGCGTATGCTTGCCCGCTATGTCTCTCAGGTACTCCTCTTTTCCCACCTGTGCATTGAAGTCACCCATCATTATTATTGCGTCAGTTTTTGGTATTCTTTCATACATCTCTTCAATTTTATCGTACAGGTCTTCTTTCTCTTCTTCATCTGCGTCTTCTGTGGGGGCATAAACATTTATAACAGACAGATTTTCCTTTTCACCTCTTATCCTTAAATATGCTAGTCTTCCTCCCTTTGGGTCAAACTCTATTATCCTTTCTTTCATGTTTTGTGTTATCACGAAAGCGACCAATTTATTTATTAATAAACATTAATTGATAATTTGATAACAAAAATTTTTTTAAATAAATTTAAATTTGAAAAATAAATAGGTATTTTAAGTTATACTATACATTAATTTTATTAAACTAACCGAAAACAAAAAAAAGGCATAATAATTAAATTAATGTTTATTACAGCATTAATTATTGCTACTATTGCATTTCGAATTTATTAAGTTATTTATTTAAAAATATTATACTAATATGTTAGTTGACACTTTAAAAGAACATTTTTTGAAATGTAACGATATCTACCATTTTAATAACTTCAAAAGTTGACCCAAAAATTTTTGACATGGTTTAACTTTTATTTAATAAATCCAATTCAGTGGTTTCGTGCAATGTATGCAAAATAGGGCATAATATGCTGCCAACATTCATAGGTTGTTAGTCCAAACAAGTAACAAATTTTAAAACATGCACCTAGCAATAATCACTATGTAAGCTAATGCGAAGAGGTGGAAGATGCAATTGGTAAAAAACATTATTAAAGTTTTTAAATAAACAGTGTTTTATTTAAGTAATTACTTCAAGGTTCAAAATAAATGGAATAAAAATAAAATCAATTTTTAAATTACAAAATTTTTCTTTTGCTTTGGTAAATTAAAGTGCATTTTATTTTAAAATATCGTTACTTAATCTTTGATTAAGAACGGCATGTCATAATTGCAAGTATAATGGGATATAACATCGTGATGTACAACGCTTACATCGCCATCGCCAAGGATTACTGTCGTTGGGACTTTGTGTGTGTGTGTGTGAACTAAGACATAAGTTTTCAGTTATTGAATCATTATTTTAGTATTTTCATGAAAGAACAACGTCACCCAAACCTGTTTAAGCAAGAATTATTAGTGTCACAAATGAAAACCCCTTGCAAATTTTATTACCCTCTAATATGATTTCGTGCATTCAATAAATAAGCCGTAAAACAATTCTACTCGAGCAATTGCATTTTATGTGCGCAATAAATATAAATTTTTATACAAGCAACCAACTCATTAATTATTTTCAGACAAGGTTTTCTACATCCAGTAACACTAAAGTATTGTAGAGCTAGCAACATCAATATGTCTGCATGAAAAATAATTAAGCAAGTATTTGTCATACGCTTCCTGCACACTATTTCTCCCGATAACATTTTTAGGACAAACCAAAACGTCGTACTCTTTGATGCCACTTTACGATGATAAACGACGCTGTGTTTGTCAGTACTTATAGACATCCGGTACTTTGCGCTTGCGTCTGAGCCGTCAAATCATTAAAAACATCAGGTAATTGTGTTGAATATACTAAATTTAAAATATTTAGCGGCAGGATATGTAGAGCTTTATTGCCCGAAAAATGATTCTTAAAGAACCATATCAAAGTATCCACCACCATACATCACTCATGATCAAACAGTCGTACAAAACAAAAAAAGTGTACCATTGGCGTACAACTTGGTATACAAAACAAATTAGCAAAATATAATTAGCGACTTGTTAATTTGTTCTAGAAATACTTGAAAAGACTTCTTAGCCTATATAATAATTTATTAATTTTTGAATTTTCAAACGAAAAGTTTAGATAATTATAAACAGTATACACATGTCCAAATTTTTGGCTTTCGGCAACTCCTTTACGCTCTTTGATAATATCATCTAAAGACACATGTGAAAGCTTGAAATATTTTTTAAATTATATAAAATAAAGTATCTTAATTGTAACGTCACTGACTGATTTGACTATTTTGACATCGAGCCAGCACGTGTCGTGGTGTTAAAATATGTCTTAATTCGAGCGCGTTTCATATTATTTTCGAAGAAACATTAACATTTTGTTTTTGTTTTTATAATTTATTGAAGTTTACTTTGTCTTTTCAAAATATTTGTTTGCAGTTGACATATTTATAATTACAAAAATTTACATTAAAGGGTTTTTGCTGGAGTAATTAGCTTTGATTTTATATTTTTAGATGATACATCAGCAAATAGTGCCAACAAATTTTAATAAAAAGATAGCTTTGCTCTGGTCAAATATAAATATAATATACGGGTGAATAAATTATTTTTGCTTTGCATTCAAAGTGGAAATATATTTTTTACTTAGATGTAGCACAAGCAAGAATTTTTAATGTAACGTGATGTGTTATGCGAAAAGAAATTCAAAGCAATAATCAAATGTAGTATTTGATATATTTCAAATTTCCATAGAAGATATTAATGAGTTAACCGATTACATTGTGAATAACATATTATGTAAATAATATTTTTAGACCTATTCTACAACAGTGATTTTCTGCACGACAGGGTCGGATTTTCCCACGGGCGAACTTACACGAGGCCCTATTTAGGTTGGTATAATTGATTTGTTAAAAAAATATTTATACAATAAATATTAAAATACAAATACTGATCTGCGTTGAAATATAATACATAAATGCTGGTTAGACCACAAAATTAAGTATTCCCGAATACGAGGTAGCACAAAAGTTACAATTAACACTTTTATAAACCCACCGAGTAAATCCAGAGTAAAGTCAGTTATAAAATCAACACTTTAAAACAGTTTTATGTAATAATAATAATTTGCTATATTAGTAAATGCACTTTTTTTAAATTAAATTCTTTTGGGCATTCAAAGGGAAATGGGGCCTAACTTGTCTAATCTGTCTAATCACAAAGACCCAAAATCAGGCAATACTGGATGATGATCGCTGCCTTCTTGAAATTGTGAGCCGAAGACTTTAAACCATCAAAATTAATGAAAATATATAGGTAACCTAATATTTCCTCAGTTCACGTAATAATATAAATGCAATATTATGGTGACTAAAATTTATATTCTCAAACATGGCGCATGAATGCATTAATGTCCGCTTCGATATGATACGTGTGCAATATCTTGTAGTATAAATATGTGATTACCTAGTGATAGAAGTGTAACATTTCTGTGACTCCTTGGTGATGATAAATGCGACTTCCTCATTATATCGTTAAATAAATAATATCTAATACTTAAGAAATAATTTTAGGTGATAATAATAAACTATTTTAATTGAAAAAAAATTTTCAACTATATAAAATGTTTTAAAAAAAACAGTTACTCTCTGAAAGCCTAGACTATATACTTATTAGTAATGATTTCAAATAATTCCAATGTTAATTTGCATGTTTAAACACTGTATAAATTTTTTTTCAAAATAAGGCTAATTGGCCTTATTCCTAATTCCATCAGGCGCAGGCGGCATGAAATAATTGACTTTGAAATATTGTTAAAAAAAATATTTTTTTAATGGGAAAGTTAGACACAAAATACTAAATCTTTGCAGAAATAACATTTTTTTATAGACTAATGGTTAATACAATTTATGGATAATAACACACATAAGTAATCAAAACAATATAAAATATAATATTAATAAATATATTTTTAGCAGCAACAAGGACAAATGTAATTTTCTACCTTGTGTTCTTTGGTTAATCTTAGGCACACGACGTGTAAATATAAGTCCTAATCCGCAATCCTGTCTTCCTTATAAGCTTTGCAGTACCAACTTGCACGTTTCATGCCATGGCATTATTGTAAATACGTTCGGATTGGCGATATTTCACACAATCAGTTGATCGATTAGTTAGCTTATTTACATCGATAACAAAATATTTTAAAAATACATATCGGTACAATCCTTGATCCCATATGTCCTTTAAAGTTAAAAATTGTAAGAAATATTGTACCATGATGTACATGTATATATATTGCAGACATGGCGTTAATAATCATCGAAGGAGACCTGGTATAGATAATGAAATTTGATATTAACCATATAAATATTTTTGAAAAACTAAAAATGCACTTAAACTTTTTAGAACTAATCCGCAATAGTTTTTAGAACTAAAAAGTTTTTAAGTTTTTGCAAATTAAATCGTCCAATGCTGCGATAATTACAATGCCTTACAAAAACGATCGTTTAATCATAGAATACGAGTATTATTAACGTAAATTGTACTTTTTGAAGACCTTTTTCTCATATGAAAATTGCTTGTACAGCAATACTTTTATTCCTTTCATTTTCGTATAATAACATTTTTGGCTTTTGTTGCACGTTTGCGACATTTCTCCTATCAATTTTACAGCAATTTTTGGAGGTTTACTCTATGTAGACTATTCTATGGTAATATTATAAAATCGTACGGGTTTTCTTCAAAAATAAAGAAGCAAAATCTGGAGACCAGCTTAGTAGCCTTGTCTATAAAATCCTATGCAAGAATTGTGATGCTGTATACAGAAACCTGTATATTACAGGTATATACAGATTGAAAACTGCCTAAAATGTGTTCACGTTATAGAACACTCTAAAGACTTAAGCATGGTTCAAATTCTAAGAAGAAGTTATATTAGGGTAGGGGATATGGAATTGGAAGGTAAATGAACAATAAACCTATGGTCTTGTCCAGGCACATGGTAGATGAAAGTCCATTGATTATGATGGGATTCCTATACAAGATAAAATCGACAGGAGGCGTTAGACTAAGGAATGTTGAAAACTTTAACGTCGGATATGAGGGGTTAAAGCCATAGTGGTGTAAGTCATTTTCAACTCTTGACAGTCATACCAAGAGAAAACATTCTGAATTTTTTTTTCAGAAGAATACTGAGGCCTATAACAAATGTTTGATTCGACTTTCCATGTAATAATTTCATTCGAGAATTTATTTTCGAGTTTCTAATAAATCCCTTTGTTTCTCAAATTAAGGTTAATGTGAGTTACACCACTATGGCTTTAATAATAATAATAATAATAATAATAATAATAAACAAACTTTATTTCAGATAAAGTTACATTGTAAGACAAATAACATTTAAAAGAAATTACGTCGGGATTTGTTATTTTAATTTCTTGTGTCTAAGTATTCGTTTATGTCGTACGTTTGGTGTATCACAATTATTTTGTTTTTCTTATCACTTGTTATGTCTGTACTTTTAACTGATTTTGTAATTGATTGTGTTGTAATTTTTGTTTGTTCATTTATTGTAGGTACTTCATTTATAAAAAAGTTGCACCTTGGTTGTTTTTTCCATATATTTTAAAGTTGAATCTTCTTATTCCTACATTAGGGGGCCAGAAAGAAGGTTCGTACATTTCATCTTTTCGTGTGAGTGGTGCTGTTATGACAAAACTTTTAAGTTGACCTGGTTTTGTAGTTAATTCCTTTACTTGAATTAATTCGTTTTCAAACTTGGGTTGTTGTTTTATGTGATCTTCGATCATATTGGTGGTGACATGTTGGTTTACTCTATAAATGTTTAGCCATACCTTACGTTCCGGTCCTGAAAATCCCGTTTGTTGTATTTGTTGTGATATTGTTCCAGTGCCTAGTCGTTTTTTATATATCTTTTTTCTTTTATTGTTTACTACTTCATAGCCATCTTGTTCATTGTATTCATTACTCTCCTGGTTGGTTTTGTTTTGAAATTTGGGTCGATGTTCAATGTGGTCTGTTCCTTGAATTTTGGTTGCATCGGTGTTTTCGTTTCTTGACCTATATTTGATTTCTTCATCATTGATATGTTTGTTTACGTTAATAGATTTGTTTTCTTGTTGTTTTTGTGTATTACTCTCCTGGTTGGTTTTGTTTTGAAATTTGGGTCGATGTTCAATGTGGTCTGTTCCTTGAATTTTGGTTGCATCGGTGTTTTCGTTTCTTGACCTATATTTGATTTCTTCATCATTGATATGTTTGTTTACGTTAATAGATTTGTTTTCTTGTTGTTTTTGTGTATTACTCTCCTGGTTGGTTTTGTTTTGAAATTTGGGTCGATGTTCAATGTGGTCTGTTCCTTGAATTTTGGTTGCATCGGTGTTTTCGTTTCTTGACCTATATTTGATTTCTTCATCATTGATATGTTTGTTTACGTTAATAGATTTGTTTTCTTGTTGTTTTTGTGTATTACTCTCCTGGTTGGTTTTGTTTTGAAATTTGGGTCGATGTTCAATGTGGTCTGTTCCTTGAATTTTGGTTGCATCGGTGTTTTCGTTTCTTGACCTATATTTGATTTCTTCATCATTGATATGTTTGTTTACGTTAATAGATTTGTTTTCTTGTTGTTTTTGTGTATTACTCTCCTGGTTGGTTTTGTTTTGAAATTTGGGTCGATGTTCAATGTGGTCTGTTCCTTGAATTTTGGTTGCATCGGTGTTTTCGTTTCTTGACCTATATTTGATTTCTTCATCATTGATATGTTTGTTTACGTTAATAGATTTGTTTTCTTGTTGTTTTTGTGTATTACTCTCCTGGTTGGTTTTGTTTTGAAATTTGGGTCGATGTTCAATGTGGTCTGTTCCTTGAATTTTGGTTGCATCGGTGTTTTCGTTTCTTGACCTATATTTGATTTCTTCATCATTGATATGTTTGTTTACGTTAATAGATTTGTTTTCTTGTTGTTTTTGTGTATTACTGTTGGTAACAATATTACTATATGTAGGTTTGGCGCTTGCGTTGTTTTCGAGGGAGTCGATGCGCTGTTTTAATAACCTATTGTTTTCCTTGAGAATTTCATTTTTTTCTTTGGATTCGGTTAGTAATTCGTTTAATAATTCCAACCTTACCCGTAAAATTTGATTTTCTTGTTGAGGATTGTTGGTTTGATCTAACTGAGGATCTTGTGAATCGCAGCACACTAATCTTGTTGTGCTGATTATTTTTAGTTTTTTCTTGTTAGCACATGCCTTGTGAAATGCTCCTTCACAATTAATGCACACCAATGTTTTGCAAGGTTGCTTGACACAGCACTTGTATTGTTGACTCTTGAAAACACTATTT
Organism: Cantharis rufa; assembly: GCA_947369205.1. Lineage (NCBI taxonomy): Eukaryota > Metazoa > Arthropoda > Insecta > Coleoptera > Cantharidae > Cantharis > Cantharis rufa. The sequence goes on along the minus strand of OX376303.1, from coordinate 34,983,712 downwards.
ATATCGCTTTTTACGCTTTCGCTTTCAGACACGTCGTCTTCACCTGACGCCATCTTTTATTTTTAACCCCCTCATATATATATATGTATATTACAAGGTATACTTGTGCCTGAAAACGAATATACCTACCAATTTTCTTCGTTTTTACCTTATAATTTATCAACTGATCATATTTCCCAGACGACAAAATATTTATTTTCAAAATTTTTATTACAATTTTTTACGCCTAGAAATAATATTTTGCATTTAAAATAAATTTTAATTAAATTATAAATCGTTATATGTTCATACCAGTTCATACAAGTGTTCGCTTGGTAGTCAGGCGGATGCAAGTCAGTCAGATTACTTGGAAAACCTTGAAAAATTGTGCACTTTCAGCGTCTTGGTGTCCCTCTGGAACACAAGTCCACGACACCCGAGGGGAAGATACCGTCATTACCTGAATAAGCACTGAACAGTACGGTCGGGTCACGAAATGATTCTGTAATCAGTTAGAATTTGAAATTGTTTAAAGAATTGTTGATCTTCCGTTAGTGTTGTTTTCTTCGGTAATCATTTTTGTAAAACTTACCTTTGTGAAGTTACGATTTTTTGGATTAATTTTTTGAAAGTGACTAAGATCCAAGTACTACGAGTAATTTTGATAAGCCAGTAATATGTGCGGCGACAACCAATTTAAGGTCAGAAAATTTGTATTAATTATTATAAGGTTCGACCCGACGACCAAAGGACGCCAACTGTATTGTTAGTTTTAAGTTTTGTAATAATTTTAGGTCCCCGCTGCAGTGGGTCCCACTCTTGGGCTATTGAAACTTTGATTGTGTGGAGGTAACTGATATTTCGTATGTTTGATTTTTGTGTGTTTATTTTGAAGCCAACCGGCACAGAACTCCGTTAGTATTATTATATGTATTATTATTTCAGTTTTTCTTTTTTGAATTTCTTTACTTGTCGATGAATTGTTCCCGCAACCCTAGCATGCTCGAAATCTTGCGGTAAGTAATCAGTTCGTAACAAATTTTTTATACATAATTATATCATTTTCTTGAAAATGAAAAAAAAATTGAAAAATAATTTTCAAGAAAACCGAAAAAATCTTGGAAGAATGTCGTAAAACGAAATGTAGTATAAAAAATTGCGTACAATAGGTAGTACAGTAGCACTTAGGTGTTGAGAAGAGAGCTCCATCCTTTGAGAAGAGAACGCCATCCTGTTTGTAACCCAGCAACGCATTCGTGACAGTGACGTGTGTCATTATTTGACGCAATTATCTTAACAAATATAACATAACCTCGCGTTTTTCTTTGGTAATTTTAGTTTTTAAACTAAAATGCATTGTTGCTTTGAAGCAAGTGCACTCGAGCTGAAGCTCTCGTGCGTTGCTAAGCAAGAATACATTTTTGTTTACAAACTAAAATTTCGAATTAAAACACGAGGTCTTGTTATATTACTATCGACAATTGTTTGATTTACAACCTACTCAACCTGAAATCCTTTTTCTATTATGCAATAATAGTTGAATCTGCAGTATTTACATAAATTCAAACCTACATTTTGTCATCTTATGAAAATCTTCTAACCGCTGAAAATCGTGTCCATCTTTGTAAGTTTTTTCTTATTCTTGTGATGGTGGAATAAGGAATAGTTAATTGGAAAGACAGCGTTTAGCCTAGAAGGCAGAACAAAGTAAGCACATCTTCTTCAATGCCTTACCTAGCCATAAAAAGATTTTGGTGAACTTTAATTAGACAAAGCTCTAAGCACTCTAATCGTAGGAAGAATTTTTGAAAAATTATAGCAAAATTTTGAAAATATAAAGGGTTTGATATTTAATTGTATCGCATTAAAATTTAATTCAGATAAAATAGCGATACAGGGCAGACCCCAACACATCTCTCCATCTCCAGTCTCCATCTCCCCCGCCGCCCTTAAAGATTTTGCAAATAACAGCTCCCAAAGCTCCTTTTTTATGATCTTCTCTACCGTTGAGGTTAAAACTAAATAATTTTGAGGTTTTTGATGCTGTAACAAAACTGAAAGGTTTAACATAAAATGTATTAACAATTTCGATACAAAAATTATAGAATTGAATTTTTTTTGTATATACCTATTTACTATTTCTGTACATTCAAGTTTGTTACACTTTCGTATGGCCATACTCGTTATTAAATTACCTGGTAAATTAAATGATCATAACCGCTTTGAACGCCCAAATGTCCTGGCACCCAAAAACAGCGGCGCCCAAAAATCTTACTTCGTAAAATTTCATATAAAACTAGTATATTTTAAACAATATTTGAGCTTATGAGCTTATAATTAAATAGAAAACGTTACTTGAAATTAAAAACTTTGTATTTTAAATTTGATATAGTAATATGTACATTAAGTAGGTTATACTACTTTTCTACTAACATCCTTATAACAATTACTGTGCTATATGAAATAGAACGCAATTAGAAAATAATAAAAATGGAATATCCAGCAAAAACAGTTTATTTTCTAATTTGAGCTTCAAATAGAAAGGACAAGATTATAAAATTCAATTTGAATTAATTCATACGTAAAACTTGAATGTTGTAATTAAATCGTATTCGAAATACAGCTCAAAATTTTGTTCGTTGTAGAATACACAACTTCAGGAAAATTCAGTTGGGAGTAGCTTTAAAATAGCGCCTGTCGACTGCGATTCGTTGCTTTGCGAAGTAATTAAAACCCATTCCGTCAATTCTCTTTTGATTAATTGTGAACACAGCGGCTCTGAGGGGTCCGGTCTATCTCCAAACCCACCGCTGTTTATCTCAGCAGACCAGCCGGTGTAATTTCCATCTCAATCGTCACTTTTAATGGCACACCAAATTGTTTCCTTGATTGCAGTGACATGTTCAATCACTTTTCATTTAGTAAGATGACTAGTTAATTGACTTTTGGGAAAATTCGCTTTTGTTCAATTTCTTGCACGTATACAACAATTGTTCACAAGGTACTCCTTGTATCTGTTTTTAAACAGATGCTGCAATTTATTTTATTGTTGACATGAAAACTTCCTTTCAAGTTGTTTGTTCGTTTATTCACTTTGTCTACATATTTAATTTTATAGCAAAATTGCATTTTCAATTTCTTATATGTATTTACTATTTAATGAGATGGCATTAAGCGATAGATACAATTTTTTATTTAGGTAAGTACCATTTATGATACCATACTACCATTCGACGAGTCAATAAAACATTAAATGTACATGTTATGCTGGCATAATTAAAATTTTAATATAAAGGCTTTCGAAACCACAGAAGAATTTAGTATACTGTAATAACATAATAGTACTAAAGATCAATGTTAAATATTTTTGCAATGGGTAAATAAAAATTACACATAAGTTAATTTAGTTGTTTTAGTATTTTGTTAACATACAAAAGCTAGGAAGTAATAAAGACATGTAGGGGTTGATTCTGAAAATCCCGATGTTGATACGATATACTCGCTAAGCTCCACGTGAGAGTCATCTGTTCAAAGCCGAGCACATGCAAATTGCACGAGTTAGGACGCCTAATAGACTTAATCTTGTCGTTTATGTTCAACACTCACGCGGGATAATTAGCAGCGACGCAGATCTTACAACAAAGAGCTCGGCTCTCGCTATTGAATCCTGGTGTTTGCTCGTTCTAATTACGGGGCCACAACCGACTCCAAATTAAACTTTCATCAGCTATTACCATATGAGAGAGCTCTAATTAAGGAGAAGTACTACGCCATTGTTAGCTGCACCTTGGTACAAGTATTAATATACTAGTGACACCGAGAATACAATTTATCGACCTTTTGCTAAGATTCCCTTTATAAGAGAAAGTAAAGTTCATATTTGTTAATAAATTTGCTAACAGAAAATGCGTACTTTTTAAAAAGAAATTGACAAAATTATAAGACTAATATTTTAAATCAAAAGTTGTCAAAACAAGAAGTTTTATTCTTCTGATGAGCTTCAATAATAGCAAAACATTATCAAAAGTTATAATAAGTATAATATGGGAAAACCGCAAGCATAGAGTATTAACTCAATGTGGTATTTTAAAAGTTTTTCATTTTCAACCATAATAACTGATAATTACATTTTCTTAGAAAACTGCACTGATTAAGTCATTCTAGTTGAAAAAAATTAAAAATATTATTCAAAAAAACTAATGACTGAATGCATTTCACATCATGCTGCATATGTTCCGCAGAATTGGTTTTTGCTGAAATACAGCTTTGTGTATAGAAATTGAGGAAACATGTGTTTTTCACCCAAAAAATATTTCTGTTATTTTAAATAATTTGTTGTATCTGTAGCATAAGAAAAATTGCTGCCAATTAGGTAATTTTGTAGCTTTTGAATTAATTTTTTTCTCTTACGTGGAATATCGTACTTAATTTTTTTAAATGTAAAAATTCGAAAACTTTTCGAAAAAAATAGTTGAAAAAAATTAAAAATATTATTCAAAAAAACTAATGACTGAATGCATTTCACATCATGCTGCATATGTTCCGCAGAATTGGTTTTTGCTGAAATACAGCTTTGTGTATAGAAATTGAGGAAACATGTGTTTTTCACCCAAAAAATATTTCTGTTATTTTAAATAATTTGTTGTATCTGTAGCATAAGAAAAATTGCTGCCAATTAGGTAATTTTGTAGCTTTTGAATTAATTTTTTTCTCTTACGTGGAATATCGTACTTAATTTTTTTAAATGTAAAAATTCGAAAACTTTTCGAAAAAGCCATAAATATTGCAGTTTGTCTAAAAAATTAGAAGTTGTTTTTCTCAAACAAACCCAGTTTTACCAGAAAATTAATTTAAATTAAAGCACATATTTTATTTTCTTGCGCTAAAAACCTACTAATACGACGCGCGCATTCTTTTCTCAATGTTGCTATACTACGGCGTCTAGTATCTAATATTACATAATATAATAAGTCAGAAATATATAATTTTTTATGGCTTCTTCTTTTCTACATAAACACAGCAAGAAGTATAATAAATATAAGAAATCAAAAAACCGAACTTGCTAAACTAAAAAAACTTAAAAAAAGCGGCTTTAATAACAAAATATTATTTAAATATATTACTTATTTAATATTATTTATTTATCAAAATAAACTGAGATTTTCTTTCGGAAGAAAATAAAAACTTTTGTAAAATACCTACTTGAAAAAACAATTTCCTCCTTATATCACTTGTTTCGAAGACAAATAATATTCAAATTTACTATAACATAAACCTCTTGTTAGTAAAAGTTATCAATATTCCAAGTAAAAAAATAACAAATAATATAAAGTCTACTACAAAAACTTGAAACCGATCGAAGCGAGCTCAAGTCGCCCCCATTGTACATATTTACATACTTATATAATAGTAAAAAATTGTATGTTGCTTCTTTTAGAATTTTTGAAATAACTTAAATAAGACAATCGACAGCATTAAATGTTCTATTTATATGCAAAACAATAGGTTACCTAACCCAAACGACTTAGCCTACAATAATTTTTGGTGCTACACACTGATTATGCATATTATAGTGAAACATCTAAATGAGCTAAATATAATTATCAATTAAATAGTCTTGCGAACAAAAATGTTTGTATTCACCTAAGTATATTTTTAACTTGTAGTTAGAAAAGATACATTTGGAAGCAAATCGGCTTTGTGATAAGTTTTCGCATTGTTTTCTAGTGCATTGCTCGTTCTATGTCCATTAGAAGATCTCGAGAACATCCAATATTTACTTTCACTCTATTCTCGTGCTATAAAAATGTATATCTAATAATTATGTAAAACATTAAAAAAATATCTTTAATGTATAGGGCAAACGTAATGGAATAATTAATTATTTGTAGTATAAAATATCACGATGTAAATGCTTTCTATTCATCACCAAATATTAAATGTTGAGAAAAATTAACTAATTGTTATCACATGTCTCGTACTTTTCGAAAGACTACATCACAGATGTTCATTTTCTGTAGTTTCGCAGTAACTGTTTTATTTTTAGTTAAAGTTTTTAAATAATTGAATCTGACGAAGAGAACCACTTTTTTCACTAGACATTTTTTACGTCAGCTAAAATAAGAGTGCAAGATAAATAAACTAGCTATGCAGTCGTTGTTTGACATGAGTGTCACCCGAGAAAACGTTCTCCAATTAGTCGGGTGAGATATGTGCTATGAGGCGTCCAAAGTGGAATGCAGTCTACCGCCCCCGAGTTGTTTCTGTATGTTCTACTAACTGCATTTATTAGTAACCATTAATAATGACCGTTGTGCATACTCGTACATCACAAAACATTCGATGAATGTTTCATGCGGTGAAAAACAATGTCTCGAATGGGGAGTCCGTTGATGATGTTGTCATCGGCTGTCAACCAAGGCCAATTTAGCGATCTGCAATCCCTATATGGTTACGTTCATCTTCATAATGAAGATACTAACTTTCTTATAGCATATATGTATGACGAAATTTATGGAGTTAGTTTTTTTCTTGGTCTAGCGGTCGCCCCCGCTTGTTAAATCAATCGTCGGGTAGCAGTTCTAGAACTTTTACAAAAGCTTCTTAACGTACGAGTTCACTTTTTCTGAGTCAAGTTGAATACACTCTAACCTTCAACCACGATATTAAAATTATTAATTCGAAACCGCGATAATTTTTATTATTTAGTCTGAAATGTTATTTGTAAGCTTTATTTTTTAACTTTTTACTTTGTGTGTGAAATTTATGTTAAAGTTGTTTTATTTTTTCTCTTTGCCTAGAAATTAATGTGAATGCATACCACTGCCGATGTGCAAACTCACGAGGTTATAAATTAACCTACTCGACTGTTTTATGCGATTTCATTGCAATGTTGATTAATAAAAAAATCACAGACTTCTAAATGTAGGTAACATTAATTTTAACGAAAAAGGTAGTTTGTATTTTATTTATTATTGGCAAACACACTGAAAAATAAAATTAAGAATGCGCACAAAAAATGTGATCCACTGCGACCGCTAGTTTGTAGGCTGGTATAGGTTAGACATTTCCTCCGGTCGTCCTTAGCCGGTGGTCCTGTTTTGAAATTTGTACGAGAACCGATCTATTGTTATAGCAATTCAATTGAATGACTTCGACCACACATACATCATAATGGTAGTTATTTCGCTTGCTAAATTTAGAATAACAAGTCGAATAAAACCGAAATTAATATTAAAGCTTTTCGCTTGTTGTAAGGGTGGCCCACTTGTAGATAACTTAAATTGAAGTTCGATAGTAAACTTACCTATTCAGCTTAACTCTTTATTTGTTGCAACTTTTTTCTCATCACAAATAAGTAGCTCAAAAATAAATATTAATACGAATTTTTAAGTAATATATTTTATATTGTATACTGTTCTTAGTATTACATGTAATAATAATAATAATAATAATAATAACAAATATTTACTTACAACGCTATACTAATTACATACATAGATACAAGATTTATACTGCTGCGCTCGAACGCAGTTTTCCTTTTCTATTTACAGAATTAACTATATGAAAGCGTCCCAGTGCGCCGACTAACTTAAGGAACCAAAAGGTATATCACAATTACTGTACAGCACACTACATAAAAACGAGCGCCGGATTCGTTATCGTTCTAAACTCTAAATACACTTTCCGAGGTAGATCATAGCTAAAGCACGATCGGCGGTCAAACTTTATTAAGGGCTATTGGTTTTAAGGGTGTTTCGGACCCCGACGATACGGAAGAGGTAGAAGATGGTGATATTCTGGAAGAACTTGTCGTCAAACTAATAGGTAAAGAATTTGAACTACCGGTCGATGAAGCCGCGACTAATGTTGCTTTGGAAATAACTGAACTTAATGAAGAGGGTACTCCCGATCCGCCGGAATTGTGAAGACCCGTTAAACTAGCTCCTAGGGAACGGGAATACGATTCTAAAAGAGACACTTCAGAACCAGTACTTCCTCCAGCCGATGCTAAATGTTGTGCTGCCGCAGAACCGTATAAACTTCTGTACAATTCGTGAGTTCGTGCGTAAGGTGTAGAAGGTAAACCGGGAGGAACTAACCTTCCAGATAATGGTGCTACTAAACGACCGGTTGCGGTAGAATAGAAAGCCGAGGAAGCAGTATGTGATTGGGAGTCGTTTTCTTTGCTGGCCATGTCGGCCAACGACCATATTCGAGGTTTTGAAGCTGAAGAAACGGACAACTGCGGCGGCGAACCCGACGATCTAGGTGGTAAGAAGGCAGGGTGAGATCGATCGTATAGACATTCCGGGCTATCCGGTCCACTGTCGGGTCGCGACTCGCTCCACTCGCTGCCGGCGTCGCCAACTAAACGAGGGTGTGGAGTTCGATCACCATCTTCGCTCGAGCCTGTACCTGAATCCTTCGAATCTATAATGAATAAAAACCTGTTAGTAAAAATAAGCATTCAAGTTGTAATGCGAATCTTATACCTAATAAATCCTTTCCATCGGTGCTTTTATGATCGTCGTCATCATTGTTATTGTCGTCATCGTCAACTCGATTTCTTGGTTCCCACGTCATTTTATTTTCTTTTTTAAGTCGACGTCTCGCATTAGCAAACCAAGTCGATACTTGTGTTAAAGTCATTTTTGTTATAATAGCTAACATTATTTTTTCACCTTTGGTGGGATATGGATTTTTCTTGTGTTCGTTAAGCCAGGCCTTAAGGGTACTCGTCGTCTCTCGAGTTGCATTTTTACGTCGAGCTCCATTTAGGTCCATACCATATCTGCAACAAAAATAGTAGCTTTGCAGATATTGTTTAAAAAAAAAGATGACCGTAACGAGTTTGTAATCTTAAGATAGAAACTCATTTAAGAGTTCGGTGTTTTTATTCAGATAGCGACAATTCTATTTCCGAAGCAATCGCCATCAGGAAAACCCTTATCAGAGCTTTAAGTTTGGCAACTGTTTAACTGCTGAATCAACGAGAACCAAATTAAATTTTTTGCCATTTCCACCATATAAAAGCGAATAAAATTTAAGTAGATATACTTTTATTAGGTGAACACCACAAGTTAGTATGAATGTGCTTAGAAATTTTAAATACAAGAGTACAACACGAACTTTTAACCGAAATTAAAACGATGATATTATCAAATTTTACTTTAAATAATCGCCGATGCGAATTAAACAGGGGAGGATTTTGTAGATGGGAAATTAATAAAAGTGTCAGTTATCTGTGAAACAAGCAGCCGCGTAGAATATTTCAATTTGATGAGTTAGTTGATGAGCGTGATGTTTGTAGATGCAAATGATGTTTTGTGCTTATTTTAAAATGCACATTCTGCTAGCGACAAATACAAAAACTAGGGGTGGTAGCATGCTGTATGTTACCCTTACCCTTCCAGTTTCGATTGCATTATCGCTGTTTCCATAGCAATTGCTAATCGTAGTGCGCCAAGCAGATCACTTCCGCATCAAAGAGTGCCAATAACAACCGCGATACTGAGGATGCGCGGTCAAAACTGTCAGTCGCGCTTCCATGAACTAAAAATACACCTTTGAGACTTTGAATTAATAATGGTCTCATCGATGCACTTTTCCTCTGCCATCACATGTCTGTTCTAATATGCATAATACTGGCTTTATCGCATCAGAGCGTCATGATTATTTTAGTTTGCAATCGCTTAATAACGACGGATGCTTTAACCCAACTTTAGTTACATTTATTTGACGATATAAAATGAAAACTTAATTTAAATTGAAAACCTTGCAATGAACAAGATTGACGTGTGAAAATAAAAAATTCGACGAAAATGTCGATCCGTGCATGAATCTTTTTTTAATGATTTACCTATTGGTAAATTGAAACATATCCGATTTAATCACACGTTTCACGATAGAGTAAAATTTGGCGGAATATTTCCGACGTGAGTACCAATGTACACAGATAACTGAAAATAATTTTGTCGGACAGCTAATAATTAATATGCATTTTGTTGTTTCGGAAGTGCGTATTTGTCATTTCCTTGTTGCAGCTGATCAATCATTATGTTATTCACATAGAGTAGCATTTAAGAAGACGATGCCCTCGCACGTGGACGGAAGGCTCACCAATTACACACTATTGTCACAATCGTACAAGACGTTCTAACTCCTTACAAGCTTATTGCGGTTGCAACCTGAATATCTATTGATAGTGACTCATGTGCCACGACTAGCATGCAGATTTAGTATTTACTGCACATAATTGATTTTAGTTGGACTCTAGGCAGTCACGGATTATAATAAGCGAGAATATAAATTAGAGATAAACTGATTTAGTTTAATCTTTTAATGGTTTTCGCGACTACTGGTTTCTGATTTTATATTTCCCTCGATGAAAACAGGAAATCTATAATGTAGGTAATAAATGACATACTCTGTTTAATTCAAATAACGGCGATTACCAGTGACATGTAAAGTATAAGACAACATTAAGGTCTTTAACGATGATTTTGATAAGCGAGATTTAAAGTGTGATAACGCGATTAACGTAAGACGCGTATAAACCGCCAGGTGCAATGCGAGGAAAGGTTTTCTACGTGAATTAACAAACCCATCTGTCGCCTCGATTTACATATGGAATATCTATTGTAGCAGATTAACACAACTACCCCAAATATTATGGATTACTAAAGGTGATTAAATACCAATACATCACTCTTCTGAAAGACTTCTTTAGAAACAAACAATAGACGGGGTAACTCGGTATATATCATCTAAAAAATACAGCCACGCTAACGTGACTATAATGAGGATTCGAAATAATGAATTAAAATATTATAATATTAAAGGATTTAGTCAAACTTATCCCCACATTTTCAAACTTTCGGCTAAGAATATAACGAAATAATTTTATATTTTAAATATAATATAAATAAACATAAACATGTTTTAACTCATAAACACAACTTTGCATTCTTTTTTTAAACGTACCTATTCACATCGATCAACTTCAGATCGAATCAGTGTAAACTGTTACTTAACTGAACATAACTGTAATGCCTACAATTTATTCCAATGGCCAAATCGAAAAGTTTTTCTACGGATATTATAAAAGTTATTTGACAACAGTATTCTATTATAACTAAATAAATTAAAAAGTATAGTTTTAATTAATATATTGATCGAGCATCCAAAAGTTGAGAAAAATTCATCTTTTCCTAACTCATTATTTTCAAAATCAAAGCATTGACACTTTCGTTTTACTATCGCTATTACGTTTTAGCCAATTACCATCAGATTATTAAATATATTTTTTGTTGTTTAATAAAAATTAATAATATGGTAAATAAATATCGTAGTGTGTGGTCAAATTCTGAGAAATTATCTTATCAAGTTTTCATATAATTATATTGATGAATTCAATTAGCAAATCGAACCACGTAATCACAGTTTCCTATCTAATTTATGTTATACTAATTGATTTAAAATGCGCCAATTCAGTTTTTATGATATTGCAAACAGAATCGAAGTTCAAATAAAAAGTAAGTCACAAATATTTCACAATTACTAATGATCTTCCTGCTGCGTTGGGTGTAAATACATTGTTACCTTTCTTTTCTTTTGATCTTGAACAAGGTAATCCATCATCATATTTGTTACATTATGTTTTATTTTGGAAGTGATCCAACTTGGGTTAATTTAGTCACTCAAGTTTTCTAAAATACCTACGTTAGAAGTTATAATAGCATTGCAATATTGAGAGTAAAGCATGATGGTCGTCTCGATAATTTATAAATTCAATTTCAATAATATAGCTTTGTTCGGCGTAGATTTTTAAAGTTTGATTCTACTTAATATTAAAAAGTTCGTAAAAGTTTGATAGGATAATTGACCGTCAACGGAATGTTTCTATTAAAGCGTATCTTATAATGCATTATGTTTTATTCACAAACACGGAGAATGTGTTAAAAATCCCTAAAGATTAGGGGACCAACTATTAAATGAGTAGGGCTGTTTTGGATCGTTATCGCTCTAAATAATAAATGACGTGCATTGGGATAGTGGGCGTCTGGACCACGAACAACGGCTTCGTGACCAACCCGACACATTAGCCAGTCATCAGTCACTATTTCACTAGGTATAATAAAGAACACTTGCTAAAAAAAGTCTGTTAAAAGGATATTCACCATTAATAAAATGTAGAGAAGAAAAGTATCGACTTCGAATTTTGATACTGATCAAACTTTTTGCAGACAACACACAATATATTATTTAAAAAAAGTAAAAACACACAAATATTGTTTTTCAAGGTAGATAAAGCAATTAATCAATTGGGGTTCTAGTTCTCTGATAACTGTAACGAATTAAACAGGTAACCTAAATAAACTGAAAAATAACTTACCCATTAAATGGATATCCGGCAAATGCAGCATCGTAAGGATGATAAACAGAGGGATAGGGCCAAGTGGCAGCTCCAGCTGCCAGATTCTCTTTTAATTCTAAACCGGCAGCCTAAAACAAACAAAAAATAGATATTTACAAAATAATAATAATTTTAAATAATTAGATGTGTATTTGAATGACACTTTTGATTATAAAGCAATTATTTATTTCCTTATCGCGTAAAAATATTAATTCATAAGTGCCTTTTTTCTTGTTTGGCAGTTCTAACTTCACATGAACGATATTATGCTGGTTATCTTAAGATGAGAATTATTATAGAATTAATATAGTTAATTAATTGGCTGTTGTACATATTTTTGTAATCATGCTTCATGTGTGGCTTCTCATTAAAATTTCTTTTATAGCACAATTAAAGTTTATGTTTTATATTTTCTTGTACCTAGTATATAAAATCTATTATAATATTATGTAAATATAATAATAAAATTAATTATTTAATTTAATAATTAAAAATTTAGTTGTTGAGATCCAAGCAAAGCTAAAGTAATTAGTGGTATTTGTTTTTAATTCGTTTTGATGTTCACATGTACATAATATAACTGTTTTAAAAGGTAACAAAAACAGCAAAAATAAGTTATTGTTAATTCATCACACACAATCATCAAGTGATGTGCTGGCTAATTAATAAGCGTTTCCTATATTTAGCACATTCACTGATGCAGCATTTACAACACAATGCTTGTTCATTTATTCTGTGTGATTTTCTACTTTAATGATTATACCATTATGAAAAAAAAAATTAATAATATATAAATAATCAAGAGTCAAGAATTGATTAAGATTATCGTTTGTAATAGAACTCTTAATCCCATCAGGAAAAAACTACCATAAATGCAAATAATAGCCAACGAAGTGAACGGTGGCGGCTCATTAATTTTGTATAGCCTATAGATCGAGTTCCTCTTAAATTGAGTCTGTCGAGAAAAATGTATTTTCAAATTTACATTTACAAGTTGCAAAATTTAGTAGATTCCATATTATTTGGTCGTGTGCACTCACCCCAACATAAATTAGCCGCATCTTATAAATGCATACATTTTACTAAAATAAATTCAAGTTTAATTTTTGCAAAAATTGATTTTTTGTGGTAGGAAAAATTGTATGTAACATACGTGCATAAATAATGTTTTGTTTTACTCCAGTACACTGATGGTTCTAAATTTCTAATCAACTGAAATTTGTTAGGTTTAATTCTTCATTTATTATTGTAAATTTCAAAATTAAAACTTATACACAGTCCTTTGCCATATAGAATCACATGCAAAATTTTGTTTTCATAATATGTAATTCGATTATGTACAATACTTTTTGTTTGTGATCAGTACCTACTTGGTAATTTTCATAAAATTTACTAGCTATATTTTGAGTATAAATTAAGTGAAAACATTTAATTAAGGCCGCAATGTTCTTAATATCTGGTATTTTTGTTTCTAGAAAACATTGAAACAAATCAGTTTTTTTTCACCACGAATGCTATGCCATGGTTGTTTTCGGCAAATACTTCCTTATTCTAATAATATGGCAAGGGAGTACAAAATGTAGAGCTATTATAGACTACATATCGTCGCTTGAAATCCACAGTGAGATACTATCTTGCAAAAATACGATTTTGAGTTAGGTATATTGAATTAAATTGCTTAACGCCCATTTTATTTAATGCCATATTGAAATATTCATCATATTCAGCATACACATCTTCATCATATTTTTCTCTCTGTCAAACAAATTTAATGCATTATAAGAATTCGGGTTAAGGAGATTTGACTGTATTACCAAATATCATAAAATATTGTAATAACGGCATCTTCTGCATGTTTTGACATTTACTGAATGCCAAAACTATTGGAAGACTAAGAGAAAGAAAGTTTGAATTTGAAACTTTAATATCATGTTTAAAATTTTCAACTAATTTGTTTGGATAAAGTATAGTAAAATAGAAAGAGGTTATCGAATCGATGATAATGCCATTATCATGATCATAGTGTTAATGTAAATTTTGTTTGTGAATAAATTCCTTTGTTTTATTCTAAGTTTTTAAATACATTTTTTTCCAATGACGTTCAATATGTTCCATTCCGAAATATAAATCCTGCGACGATTATTTATTGGTGATGCCATTCAGAAAATTCGTTTGCGGTAAAAATTGAAATCTCAAGTTTTTGTATTGGCCATTCTAGAATCAAGTCACAAAATATTTTTGTCTGTCAATTTTTTTTTCTTCATTTATTTACAAGAAACGTAGGGTTCCTATAAAATCATAAATCCGGAACTGCGGATACCTGTACAGTATTAGATCAAATCTATGATATGTATGCATGTAGTATGTAGCTACAACCACAAAACGCTTTAGCAAATTTTGTGTATAGGTATTTTTCTTAGTTTTAAATTATTTTACATACTCATTTGAAATTTAAATTTAATTTTCTGCAACGTAATAAATATAAATTACTAATGCACAGCCGAGGCGTTATATTTTTTAATATTTTACAGTAAACACATAAATTTTCCACAAAATTCATGTGGCATAACTTATTATACATGATGAACAACAAGAAAGTTAATGTTGCACCTTAAAAAGTTGTTAAATTATTATAGAAAGCACCGTGTTTTCAAATAAACACAATAAACATAAAGTTTAACTATAATATTTTGTTTGATGTTGAAATGTCAAAATTGTGATTAATGAACAGTATAAGTAGTGAGAAATATAATTATTTTTATTTTTTTTAAATTAGTAGTTTAAGTGACAGCTTTTTATTATAATAATCCTTTGGTTAAAAATATATGTTCACATGTAAAACTCAAAAAAAGTATGTAGTAGGCAGTAAACACTGAGTATCATATTCCCAGTTGTATAACTATTTGGCACGGTTTATGTAAGATACAACATAGCACTCTAATTGTTACCCGACAATCCAGAGACTAGGCTAATGAGGCAACTAACTGAGAGTGAGAACGTGTCTTGTGTTTAATCAACTTGGGATACTGCTTGTTTGTACTTCGATCGAAATTTCTCTAGTTAAACACATGTTAACACGGCATCAAACATTTATGAATATTTTTTCTCTCATCATATTCGATACAATCAGAGTAAATTCTAATAAATGTTTTCCAGTTGCCAAAATTCGAAAAATTTGGCAATCGATACTGACCACTTATCTAACTTTATTTTGCTCTATCACGTATGCATAGGTGTTTTAACTAATATTCTATTTTCAGATAAGACATTAACGTATCTATTTGATTTGTTGTACTATCTGCACGCTATGTTCAACTCGAATAACTTAATAAATTTGTCTTAGGTATTATGAACATTATGTCCTAATACACTAATATCAAAATGGAACATCGCAATATTTATAGTGGGCATCCGGTGAATTTTAAATTAAAAATATGACTGTATATTATGAAGCATTGCAAGAGCTAACTTATTTAAAAAAATGATAACAAAATTGCGATTACATGATTAATACACATGTATTACACGTATACACCCTATACACATGTTTAAATAAATTTGTACAGTTTTATGCGTGAGGTGCCATTAACCTAAAAAGTAAAATTTGCAATTATTATGATGAGCACAGTGAAAAATTTTTTACTTTAATTTAATAATTAATTACAATTTTATGTACACGGTCATCCACTTACAACATTAAATTATACGCGTTATTATTTGTCTTGACACCTTTATTATTCTATTATTGTAATTTAAATTAGTCTTTCTAATTTAATGTACCTTTTGAATGCTTTTATACGTTAATTCTAAGTAATAACGTGCAATTTTAAAGCTTATGTAGTGCACCTATCTAAATAAATCATTTGGGTATCTGTGTCAATTTAATAAATAACAATCAGAAATCACATAATGGGTTTTTGATTTAAAAATGTAGAAGATGAAGAAGATTTACAATAAATCGCATTCAAATATTAATTTTCCGCAATGGATTATTGCTTTCTTCGGATGTTTTAATTTGTGCTTAACAGATATTTGATTTTGAGCATCAAAATGAGCTTTTTAATTTTAACGTTAAATTTTGAAATAATGTTCAATAGGAAATTATATCAGCCGTGACCAGAATCTATCAATATAATATGTATAAAATTTAATAAATTTGTGCTTAAGTATAATATCATGTGGCAAAATTAAAGATTTATTAGCTTACCAGCTATACTCAAACATTCTTTATGGGCCAATTACTGTGAAATATATAATTATAGTGTTACGGCTATTATGCAAATAATAATCTAAAAGGTTCATCTACGTTTAGAGAAGTGACTGATGTGTTTTGTTAATAAAAAAATTTGAGAAGTAAAAATATCTATTAATGTGTTTTCAATATTTTTACTGTACCTGCTACTATTTATTGGGTATTTTAACTCGTACAATCGAAAACCCGACGGAGTACGAAATAAATTCATTTTAGGTACTTCAAGTTAACAGAACAGAAGTTATTCTTTCTTACGGTTACTGTACCTCTTTGTGCAGAAAAAATTTTTAGATTGTAAAAAACAAGTTATATTTTATTGTTATTCCATACAAGAATATTGAAGTTTTTGAAGAACGGTTAATAGTGCTGTTCGATATATAGGTAACAAAAACGAAACAGTTTTGTCAAATTAAATTAAAACAATGCGATTTTATAACAAATTTAGTTTCTTAAACTTTGCATGTCTCGGGTTAGATATAAACTGTATATATTATGCCCGAAGGTCACCGATCTAAAACATTTGATATTTGTATTTTTGTTTACTGTTAATTTACATCAAAAGTGGTAAAATAACCTTGAACGTTACTATCTCTACGATCTTTTTAATTTGAGTGCTTTTACAGAATTTCACCAATTAAAAAAACCCTTCCCATAAGACTTGTCGAAAATTCTTGGTCGTTATTTAAAGACGGCGTTAAAGACGATTTCCGTCAGCGAATGACACAAGAAAACTCGATGAATAGTTTTCTTAAATACATCTGATGCTAAACCGTGCGGACTCTCTTCAAATCAATTTATCCCAGTCAGCCAACAGTCATATCTATCGATTTAGCATTTATTTGACCCTTCTCGTATATTGAAATACTATATCATTTTAATACACTTATGTAAATTTTAATGTTTGAATAGAATAGACGATTACGCGATTAATAAAACTAATGGGAACATAATAAATGCAGGAAGTATGTATCACATTGAGCCATTCGTTGTTACATAAATTAACGGTTAACACAAAAAAACTACTCTCAAGGATATCCTCTAACGCATATTAAGTATGAATTCACAATTATTCACATACCTTATTTCAAAAGACACAGTTATTTTGGAATTATATGGGCTTCACAGTCGAGTTTAAATACAATAGTTTTGCAAAAAATTTATATTAATAATATTCTGCTATTTAAATCAAATTTTTATGAAAGTTTATAATAATAGCGTCATAGGTAAACTTTATGTGCGTCCCGAAAATTTCCAATCTTGGATTTAGCCAAATTGTTAAAATTTAATCATGTCCAGCGTGCTTTATGAATATGAATATGAATATGATTATTATATCTTCATCCAAGAGATTTACTTCTAGAAGAGCGTTGTACACAAACAAATCTAAAGATTATACAAAATGAAATGTGTTTTGTCATAAATCAGGATTGGGACGTGTCTTTATAACTTCATTACGGATTATTATATTAATCACAAGATGCTTGTGGTTTAACAATACACATGACAGCTATTCTACTGTAGTAAGCATTTGAAGTATTACCATCGAACACATTATGTAAGTTCTTAAAAGAAGCACAAGTCATGGGTATTATTTTGAAATTGCTGTTTCTTTAAAAATTTCATTCGATTCAAGAAAATATTTTCGACTTGTAAGTATAATTCAATATAAATTTTATAGATATTATAACTATCAGGTGGCTATAATAGGAAATTGATTATTCATGCGTTGCATATAAACTACTTAAACTGTGGAAGTACCAAACAATTCATTGTTTTGCATGTAACTAATTATACAAATATTTAAAGACCTTTTGTTTGTTAACAATGCGAAATAATAAACGTCGTTTTAGAATATAAAATAGGTGTTTTGTTGTTACTCGATTTTATAACAATTGCTTAAATATTAAATGAAAAATTAACAAGCTAAGTAAACGTAATAAAATTCAATTTAATTCATAAGCTTTCTACAGCTATTACTGTCTTCTTCCGATGTTTTCATATTGTGCAAAATATTTTTGAATTCGACTAATTTAAATAGTAAATACAATAGAACTTACCGCTGAAGAATAAAAAGGTGCTTGATCTGCTCCGAGTGCGGGAAAATAGGCAGCCATGCCTTCGGGGTAAGGGGTGCTATACATTGAAAGAGGTGGAAGACCGACACCTCCGGCTAATCTTTGGTAACCCAGAAGTTCATACTGACACGAACATACACTTTGACCTGTAATGGGGTCCGTAAAAATAGCTCTGCCAGTGTCGCAACATCTTTGAGTTGCTGGCGGGCTTCCAGGGGTTGGTGCTGAAGAAGTAACTGCCATACTTGTGGGTGGTGGAGTAGGCTGATTAGGTCCTGATGATACTGTACTCTGAAGCAAAAGAAAATACACAATTAATTTGTTTAATATGCGTACATAAAAATTGAAGGCTCCTAATTTACATACTAAATTTTCATGATCTGGATGTTTAAATTGAAAATGAAATCCGCAGTGTGTATTCAATTACTTCTTCCAAGACAAGTATGAACTACAATCTAATCTAACAATACATTAACTGCATATACAGGGGGAAGTGCGAATGCGAAGCGAACTCGAAAAGCAGATTTATTTTTAATAATGGCGAACGAATGCGTGATCGCATGAGTGAACATTCCCCTGGGTAAATAAATAATGCGGTTATTACAGCTCGACGAGTACGCTCTTACTCCGTGTTTCATGCAAAACTTTGATCCTTATGTCTACTCGTATAAGGATAGAAGAATATAGGAGTAAACGTCTACCTCATAATGTAATTTGAGATAATTTTATGACTACTTTCATCTCGTTGGTTAAGACGCTTTAGGGTAGATAATGCGACGCATTTCACCTATAGGTGTAGAATGAGAACTTGGAAAGCATGAACGTAACAATCGAGGATCTTTCATAATGCTAAAAATACTAAAAATTTAATTTACAACGGTTACTGCTGCAAAAATAGCACTTTAATACTAAAATTAAGATCCATCAAATAAAAATATAATTATAATGTTATTTCACACCGCAGCACAGCATGAAGTTACGAAAATAACGATCTGTTGGGGTAATATATTTTTTAAAATACCGGAAGAATATTTTCCAAATAGGAAACGTAAATATAACTCGTTTGAATTATTTTATAATTTAGAGCATCAAGACGGAAAAAGTAAATAATTAATAACAATAAATACACAAGAAAAACGACAAAATCTTAATTTAATTAATAACGAGATCCTAATAAAAATGCCACTCTGCATGAATATGTAAATTAATATTTAAATATTTATATAAATAATATGTGTTAACATTGTGTATATTATAATTTCGTAGTTTTCGTCGGGAAAATTTTTAACATTAAAAATAGTTTTATATATTTTAAGAAAATTATTCATTGTCAGTTTATTATCTATGGTATTTAACTTTAAGGAAGCTATAAATAATGCCTATAAGTAAGCACGAATTAAACTTTTATTTATGCGTAAAAAACTATTTAAATGGTCAAGTTTGTTCTTCAACCGTAATATAACAATTGTATACATTTGTAATTTAATATTTTCGCATAAAATATTTATTTATCTTGAATAACTTTAGTTCTTACGTTACACCCTGAAGATATTTTTTTGTCAAGTTTGTGCCATAACGAAAAACTGATAATAGTTAATATCGTAATTATAATAACTGCGTAATGTCATACATACTGCTTACATAAATCTATTAGTAACAAATATTTAAATTGGTAAAAAAAGCTGTATTTGTTATCAATAATCATTTGGTTGAATAACTTTTTCGTGTAATAGAATTTTATGGTTGTAGCATTTTCAAACTGCAATAAGTAGCACCGTGCACTTTGTATAACTTTCCCAGAGTATTTCCGTGTAGGTAGTGGATAGACACGTTTTTGTTTAAAAACATTTTAATCTAAAATCAATTTCAAATCATACTGGAAGGTTTGTTTTAGAATCTTCGTGAAAAAGTTGCTTCGTTTACAACCTGTTGTATAATCCCGCTATAACTCATATTCCGTCTTGCCATTCGATTCCGAGTCTACTATCTCGTTTGCTAAAATCCTCGATCCAGTATTTCAAATGTATTCAGCTGACATAGGCTATAAAGTTTAAAAACGAAAATGTTTTTTACATTCATATTACTTATTAAAAGATTTTCAATGGAAGTCAAAATAAAATGGTAAAAATTGCGGTTGATTCAATAGTCGTTATAAGCCAACTGTGCGTGTAGTATATTTAAAAAGTTGCTATTTGAATCGTATCATTTACGCAACATTAACGAACCGCTAAATAAACATATTTTACTTCCACAAAACAGCATTCGAAAACAATTCATCACTTAGAAAATTGGCTCCCCTTACAAAGAATAACTCAGGCGAAACGCTAGGCGCTAGGCTAACGTGTGTTCGCCCTTAGTGATTTATAACGATTTAATATTTATTTTGATGGGTGAAATTTGGCGTTACTAACACTCGGTGGAGGGTACGGCCAGCTGCTAAATTATATTTAGTGTGGCAAATAAAAGATAGTCACTATTACGCTTCTGCAACAAAGCTCAAAATCGTATATCGGGGATTTAATTTTCATAGCAAATAAAGATTTTGTATATTGAATGAACTTTTTACTGCTTTTCTATTCGTCAATAAAGAGCGCTATTATAGGTATATAGGTGCCACTTTGGATTATTTATTTAGCAAAAGTAGGTAAAATCTATTGTGTATTTAGGATGACTAACTGCAAAAATCCTATTTCAATTTCACACCAATTTTCACATAATGATATCGATAATAAATAATTGTAGTACTATATAGCTACACCAGTTATTTTATTTTTAATAATAAATACGCTATGAAACATTTTAACAGAAGTTCCTTGCCGATGTTTAATTAAATCGATATTTTAATTATTTCGTTAGTCGCTACTACAATACCTGCAACCGAAATACAAAATTTCGCGGTTATTTTCATTTGACCATTATACACAAAAATAATAGCCATAACGTGTTGGGGATAATGATTATTTTTCATAAAACGATGTGGTTTCAAACAATTTGTTGGTTAAAACCGACAACTTTTTGTAGTTAACTATCGGGTAAAAGGATTCATTTAATTCGAATTTAAGTATAGGAAATGAAATATAATTAAAATATAAATCCGTCGTTTCCACTTTATAGAAGGAAAACTTGAATATGCATACTATAAATTGAGTATAAAAAATAGAAGTTCATCACAATATTAATGCATCATTAATTATGAGATATGTGATAAATTATGCATCATGTATGCCTAAAAAGTAGATAAAGCAAAATCGTTATATAGAGGAGAGGTTAAAAGTAATTAACCGAACTATTACCGAACAGTGAATTCATCACTAATATCTTGTCACGTACACACCATTGCATTTTAAAATCAATTTAATGTCCACGTATAAATTTGCCGTTAACATTCATTAGCAGATAGAAAAAGTAATTGAATCGCTTGATCGTTCTTTATTAAGCATTACGAGATCAATAATTTTATGGTTTAGTTTATTCGCCATTGTTTTTTTTTTAACCGAAAAGAAAACATTTAATATACAAGATAATCGTCATACAATATTTATAAGAAGCCACCGTCATCTGAAGCACAGTTAGTAACACAAAATATCACCACAACATCAACAACTGTCGACAAATGATCAATTTACAACAAGAGTGCAAGTTCGGTGTGACTTTCAATAAACTAAAATAAATTCTAAATAAAAAAACTAAATTAATTAGTATTGATTTTTATTATCACGGACAACAATAAAAACAACAAATTTACTCATGACCTTGTTGTTTCTGACATCTAGATAAGACAATAATATGTGTTGAGAAGACTTGTCACATCGGTTGATAATGTCAAGATTTAAAAACGCACAAATCGCTGTGTGTTTATAATAATGTAAACAAAATGAATTTTATCGATAAACTTTTAATTACAGTATGTACGATTAATCTTGATGCACAATTAGGTATTTCAAAACACTTGAGATTATCACAAGAAAATTTAAACATAATTTGTTTGATTTTTTTAAATAATTATATCCTAACTAATTAATGACAATTGAATATAGTAATATAATACATGTTTCTAAATAAATGCAAAAACGTTAACGAAAGTATTATTAAACTGGCGAGTGTTTTAATTATATAGTATTAAAATTACTCTCCCAATTTCTTAATGTGCAATTAGTGGACTATCTACGGGTTACATTCAAATTGTGCACTTATACATAATATATCCTGGAAGTAAAATACATATGCTAAGAAAATCTTAACCAAATAGGAATACAGCAGATGTTATTTACGTTTACCGTTTTTCTTGCGAAAAGAGCGCAGATCTCAGAAATATCCACGTATTTAAAAAAAATAATTAAAAATTAAAAATATACGAATAGAAGAGAATAATATGTACTTAATCAAATTTTAGTTAAAATAATTAGTCAGGGAGCTTTTGGGCTGGTACCTATTGGTATACACCACTTGTAACTGAAATTTGAAGTATTTACAAGTCGTAGCTGACGACTTTGAAAATATTTGTATATTAGATCAAATTGTCTTACATATTTCCAAATGTGTTTTTAATCGGTCAAGAACGGCAATTTGATTGATACAAGTATACATAATGTATTATACCTATATAAAGTATACGGAATTTATAATCGATGTATAAAATTGAAGATTCTTATGAATTATGATAATTATGGGATATTTATATAAATATCGTGTACTTTAAGCAGTTACAGAAGTTCTCAAGTTTCTAGTTTACACAATTTAATATATTAGATTAATAAATTTATTCCTATTTTACCTGCATTTTATTACAGCTTTTTAATTGAAACCTTTTTAAACATTTCAATATCATGTAACTAGAAATAATGATGTAGAGCTAATACTTTTACTTGTTTTATGGTTTCTTATTATATCAGAACTGACACAGTTATTGATACAGATAATTTGTATATAAAATCATGTAACAATATAATTTTGAGTCTTTACATTATACATTTTTATTAAATTTATTGAATTGATAATAATTATTATACTAAAAATGTGCAAAAGTTAATTAGGTAAGAATTTAAGTTAAAGTTTTTTTTTAATCTGCCGAAAATTGGAACTTGTTGCAAAGAACAATTTTTTATAACAATACTGGAATTTAAATTATATCAGAAAACAATTAATCTAAATAATATGTCATAAGACAATTTATTAAAATTAAACGCTTAATCTCTTAATATGTGTACAGAGGTCATCTTGAGATTTTGATTAGTACGTCACTGTGTATTTATTATAAATTTTAACAAATATTTTAGGACATTGTTATGTAAGTTTAATTATAACTGAAGATCCTATCAAGCAATATAAAATAAAATGTGACTTTTCAGTCGATTTTTAAATTTTCAAAATAATTGGGAGAGATTAGCGATTTAGTATGAAATTAGTGAGTTGATTTAACATATTATTTTTGAGCAGAAAAATCGTTGTTATAACAGCAAAGAAACTTTGTCGAAGTTACAGATTCTGAACGTTTGTTGGTTTAGCAAAAAAAGTTTTTGTTACCGGTGCAAATCTTATTCCTCCGTGTGGTTTAACCCAAGTAAGTCTCAAGTTAATAGTTAAACAATAGTCATATAAAATCATAATTTAATAGTTTTGTGACAAAAAATATCAATTTTAGTTTAAGTTATAATGTGATGATAAACCCTTGAATATGGACTTACACTTCCTTAATTTTGAACACCACTAATATATCGTAGGTGAAAAATAGTAATCGCTTTACTACTTATATAATGTCTTAATTGCGGTTGTATAAAATAACGGCACAGAGCACATATATCAATGCAGTACAACAAACTTCAGTGGGCATGTGTATACCTAACTATCCAAGTATTTAATTTAAAAATGCAAGTTGAATTTCTTTTAGTTTTGATCTATTACTGATATATTTGTAATAATTGAAATTATGTTTGATTACAATAATTAAAGCTTGTTATCCAAGAATAGAATACTCAATAAGCACATGCACTACAATTCTTCAACGTTGAATCATAGTTGAAATGATTTCTCGAATCAACAAATTTCATACTCGTTAACGTTAATCAAAATTACATGTAATATAAATGTGCTATGTAATTAAGTATTCACATGTGTATATTTCAACTATACACGTTATTTCAACGTTATTTAGACTGTAATATGGGAAGAACACGAAGATAAACCGTTAACGTGCTTATTTGGAGGTATATACGAATCATAAATGTTTGTTATTTCTGTTATACCTGTAATTTACGGATTTATACAAAGAAATGGAAATTTAGATACCGAAAATGTTGAGTCTATTTCTGTTATAGTATTATTTGAAAGTAAATTATTATTTCCCTAGCTAGTCAAACCTGACCTAAAATTTTAAAACTGCGTAACTATAAAAAAAATGGTTAAGCCAAACCCTGTGAGCACGTTGCTAGAAGTAACGTGTTTTCAACGTTAAAATAACGTGCAACATTCGTTGAAATAACGTGCAATATTCATTGAAATATACATGTGTGAACATTTAGACGTTAAATTAACGATTTATTGGCAATACTTCTACACGAATTTTACTGGGTAACTATTATATAACTTTTCGCCACGTCTATCCAGCCAATCTTTTATATACTGCATTCACACCATGCCGTGATTCAGCGTATGTTTGCCATTTGAGGCGGTTATCGGTTATATTTATTCTTTATGGTTTAGACGTGAAAGGAATTTAAAGCCACAGCACATAAACAACTAAAAAGTGAAAATGTGTGCCTTCGAAAACTTTTCACGCCTAAACCATAAAAGATAAATACAACTAACACAAATGGCGAACATTCGTCGAATCTCGCACCGTGTGGATTTAGCATCAGGATTATAACACTAGAGAAGTGATCCTGGTGCTGTTCCTTACAAATACAATCTCGATATACTCCAGTACGGTTATACTGTATAAAACAAAGTAATTATCGAAGATTAGCTAAGAAAACCATAAAAACAATAAATTATTTTCGAGCTTTCGGGATAAATAAATATTCTTGACAAAGGGAACATTCGTTCCCGAAAGCTCGAAAATAATTTATTGTTTTTATGGTTTTCTTAGCTAATCTTCGATAATTACTTTGTTTAAAACTATATAGCTAATAATTTTAATAATATTATAGTTATACTGTATAGTACGGTAATATTGTTATGCATCAAAGAACTAAAAGATATTATTTTTTTATTTGGAATATATTTTGTATGTTGTTCTTTGTCTTCTGTGCGTCTTCTTTATTTTCCTAATAGATATTTACCGGCATTGCTGATTTGGTTCAATAGTTTATCATTGTTATCATATCATTATTTTTCATTATAAAAATCAGAATATAAAATGTAACCGTCAGGGTACCTCGAAAAGTTGACATTTTTAATCTATTTTTTTCTTTGGTGCATTTGTCTGTTGATCAAAAGTACTTGTACACTAGATCTGTAGTACTAGTATATAGAAAACTCAGCATGTTAAATATATTAGAATAGAAGTCTATATCTTCTTGTTTCTGATGTAACTGGCCTATTTAACATAATATTAATATGAATTAGTATCCATATTAAACTTTGAAACAGATACATAGCTATTTATATAACTTTTTCAAAAAGATAGAAGGAAGTGATTAAAACAAAAATTTTCAATTAAAAAGTAAATTTGTTTTCTGTAAAAGTAACCAGATGGCAACCCTAAACTAACCTATTTTCTTTACATTCTACGCGCAGTTTAATGTGAAACTTTAAACTTAAAAAAATTTTTCATTTAAACTTGACTTGCGTATTGTACAGAAGATTATTTTTTTTTTATAAGACTCATGGTAGATATAATAGTTATATAAAGGTATTATAATCAAGTCAAGATTTTTCGATACGAATTCGATTTTTCAGCACTGAATTACTTTACTGCTGTCCGTCGCCGACAGTAAAGTAAACAATTATTTTTAGAAAAAAGGTGAATCTTCAAATTTGACAATAAAATATTTCTACCTCCCCATCCGGCAAAAACAAAATGTGTTAAACCTGGTTCATCGTCGAGCAAAATTTAATGTAATACAGGAAGCTCACTTTATTTTTGACTCAAATGCATATTGTTAATCTGAACTGAAAATAGTACAGTACCACCCTACATAGTAAAACCTACTACAAGTAGTTTTCAATCGTTTTTTGCAATAGATTTTCTATAATTTATTTACAATTCAAAATTCGAACACTTTTGCATTAGCCGAATTATATCCATAAGTTAATTCAAATGAATATTTTGAATAATACTTTCTTATTTTACCAAGTGATAAACTAAAATAACTTTTTTATAAGTTTGCCTAATACCGAATTTGTCACTGTTCAAATAGTAAGACGGTGCTTTACAAGTGATGGACATAAAAAATGTTTCATATTAAATTTTGCCGATTAAAATTACTGAAATAATTTAAGACATAGTTTTACACCTTTAAAATAGATTATAGATTCCGCAAATATTCCTAAAATAGTTTTATTCTTATTAATTTTTACTGGTTTTTCTTACAAATAATTAATTTCGAATATATGTTATTAGTAAAAACGTTGAACTATTTAATTACCACATAACAAAAATCACATTCTCAATGTCAACCTAGGTGTGTTTTACTATTGAGCACCAGCAGTATCCAACTGTGCAGGTGTGAGAAGTTTTAAATTATTTTATTGTAGAGAATTTAATTAAGCATAAATATAGAAGTGATATCTCACTAATGAAAAAAATTGGTGCATAAATTGTATCGCTATAACTTTCCCCTTCCCAAATTTAATATATTATGATACTAAAAAATTGCAGTCAAAATGCGGCGGCATCAATTTTGGTTCGAATGACAAAAGCTTTTTCTATCTCATTGTATTTCTATAATCTTAAGTTAAGCCTTATCAATTATTGCACTCTATGTTTTGACCAAATTAGAATTTCAAATTATATATGTATGTAACTTAAATAAGAAAAAATGGTAGGTACTCGACGGTTAACCACTAATTGTCAGTAATTTGGTGTGCGACTACCAGCAGCAATTTTAATAACTTCTTGGCAATTTTGGTGTGCACAATTATTGTGAGGATTAGGTGGCTAACCCCTTCGAGAGAACTACAAGCTGTAAAGTTAATTTGTTGGATGCAATGTACATATAATTAATTATTGAAAATTTCTTTTCTGTTCGTAAACCCCAACATATTATTGAAATATACCTAATGTTTCGTAACTTTAGTTTATATTAAAATATTTATGATGTCTTCTAAAGTAATAGACTACAATAAAATTGTAAAACCTAATTACTTTTCTTGTACTACCATTAAATTCAATTTTTTGTTTGGTGAAAACATGTTTTTTGCATACATACGCGTGGTGTATGTGGTGGTACCAACATATTATCATACGCCCGCCTTATATAATATGTATAATTTACTATACAGATATCATCATTGTATAAAAAAGCATGCAATTCTCAGTTAATTTTGCATAGAAATTATGAATAAGTACTTCTTAATTTACAAAATATACGTTTATATTTACAAATATAATTAAAATTTTGGGTGTTCAGTGTTAATATATGTATAATAAAAACATGTTCGATTAATATCTTATCCGTTTTGCAAGTTCAAGGATTTAGCTAAAGTTGCAGAATTTTATACTTTGCCGTCCATAACTGCAACAAAATTAATAATCGTCCATCGTATATCTTCACAATATTTTAATTCAAATCAATAAATCATTTTTAATTAATTTTTATTATTTTCAATTTCAATGAGAGAATGAAAAATAAACATTTCAGCTACTAATATAAATAGGTATAAAAAACCATACAGATATTATAGTGGTACTTGATCTAATTTTCAATTTAATGTTTATTTGTGTGAAATTTAAATTTTAATCTTTTTTTCAAGTGCTTTGCAAGTGCCAATTTATAGGTATAACAGTAGATATAATGTGGATACATAATACTAGGTGATTTGTGTTTAAAGCCACTTAATTTGTCAGTTCACGTGGAAAAAATGTTTATTTAAAAGGTAAATTCAATTAATTACCCGTAATAAAAATTTGTACTACCTCCAGCTGTTTTATTTATCCCCAGGAGCAAAACATCATCAAAGCGATCGTATACCTATGCACGCCCCGACACCCTTACACGAGCTCACTATAGGTAATAATTAAACAAAATTTTAAGCAATGCAAATATCCTGAATTTTAACTGTGTTATATTTATAGTAATAAGAAGTTAATAATTTTTTTAAATTTTGTGCGAACAGGAAATTATTTTTTATCACACGAATCGCAAGTTGTAATTATGCAAGTATTCCTACAGAAAAAGCGTGTTGTGATAATTTGTGTTTAAATCTAAATGTTACATTTTCTCACGCTCAAAATGAAAAACACTTAAAAAACACCAAACATTTGTAACACTTTTTTGTTACACCGTTGTAGGTATAAATGTTATCATTAAATCAATACTTTCGCTGTAGGGGTTTTGTTCAAGAAGTGTATTTGAATTGCGAATAGGGTTTGTACGAAACAAACATTAGACAGAAATTATGGCTTTTACATACAGTTTCGACTAATTAACACAATACGTTATGAATAAAATTTGGATTTGTAAATTTTTATATTCTATTTTTAGTTAGATAACCTAAAAGAAGTTATTTATTTTATATTTTTCAAAACTTTGATTTCTAAATAAATACCTTATTTTGGAATTACGATGAGGTAACACGTAAATTTTGTAACAAATCCCAATTTACACAGAAACTTGTGTCAAAACGTCAATTTTTAATGTGAAACTAAATTTGTATCTATTAACCCTACAGCGGCAGCGAGTCGAGTTTTAAAAATTCGACGACACATTTTTAAATGAATTAACAACAGGTTATGAATTTGTGAACTTACATAGTTACAGTGTAATTTATAGATAAGCTAGCAGTAATTGTATATTATACTTTGGGGAGTAATATGAATATAGTTGAAAGCGTAACAAATTTTGTAATCTCACATGAACTAGATAATTAGGGATAGTATAATAATTAAGATGAGGGTTGCTAAGCTAATTCAGTGCGCGCAGGGCCAGATAAGTACCTGGGTATTCGGCGATACTCGGAAGCCAAACTGGGACATGATGTGTCCCAGTCGCTGGTGCACTCACTGAGTCGTCGCCAAAGGAAGCATGATTTGGCTTCCAGAACACACACTACACTCACACTCTTTGCCACATGTCCGACACGTGACCGATCACAAATGCTATGTAAACTACGGTAGCGTAATATGTTACAAGCGCACCAGGTGATAATTGCGGTCGATTCGAATGCTTCTTTCTGTCGACTCTGATTTTTGCAGTTCTGCCCAGTGGGTGGAGCGGAGTGGGGTAGTGGAAGGGGGTATATGCTGCGGTCAGAGCGTCTCCAACAAAACCCTGTTTTTGCCACCGACAGAACGCGACTACTGATGTCACGGAATTCTTTTAACGGCGACAAATTGTCGCGATCACACAACACAAGCGCAGTAGTCGAGGCGATCACTAAAAAATCGTCGCGAGTGGCGGGGTGCCTTTTCTCCAGGGACCGTACTGCTCTTTCTGAGATACATTTTTGTAGCCTCCCCTCGACGGACCGATTGATCCACCACCACTAAAAATTGCGCCCTACTTCTTTTTCTGATCCCCTCCTGTAGCGCATTTTTCCCCTCTTCAGGGCGAGCCGCCGGCGGATTGAAGAGCGTTTCAACGGTACCGCCTCGACCCGCCTCTGCGTCTCATCCAATCCGCGGTCCGTGATGGATCGACCGCGTGCAGACATCATCCCCGTGTGTAACCGCTGTTCGCACTTCTAAACACGAATCGGTCGTCTTGTGTCACACGTCGGTTACGTTCTAGTGTTGATTTCATTTTAAACTTATTCTCCCCTCACACGGTTATCTTACTAACTTCACAACGTACTCGATTACTAAACCATTTGCCACAGTTTACATTCTTTTAATGTTGTTTAGTTATCTTGAACCGCAACCTTCTACTAAATCGGTTAGTTAACACAGGAACACCTAATTAGTCGATTTATACTACCAAGTAATAAATTATTTTTTACAAATTGTTTTTGCATTAGGTTAGTTACACATACCTATATTTTTAACTTGTGTGACCTACTTACAAAACTGTTACAACAAATTGTTTTATTTTTTACCATTTTAATCGATGATCTTAACATAATTAAGCCGATCGGGCATTTTTATGTTAAAGAATTGTGTCCGTGAAGCAATACTAGGCCAGATCAAATAATTAACATTAATTATGATTGATTAATATGTGATTTATTACTCCACATTTGAAGGTATATAAATCAATATTTACTAAACACGACATCATGTGAGTAAAAATATTAAATTGCCGTTGCATTGGTAATAATAAAATATAGTTTAGTTCTAAAAAAAATATTCTACAAATTGCTAATTTTTTATACCTAATAAGTTAGTGTAATGAACATTAAATGTGTGCATCGTTACATTAATAGCTTATTGTAGTAACACAACATTTATTTTTGAAACAATGATTGCATTTTCTTCTTGTAAATTTACAACAGAACTTTGTTTTTGACGTAAGTTTATACGTTCAACCTCATTTTAGTAAAAATTTACCGCTAATCTTATAATGCGCTAACATTTTATTTTTGATTGATTATATTACTTATTTCAATTAATAGAACATTTTAATTTCACACAACTTGAATTATTATGCTTAAGTACTTATACCTACTTTCATGTTCACATTTTGTAAATGGGAAAGTATAGGGGATGGTTACCGGCATTGGGTAAGCTGCATCGTTGTTTTAGCAACAATACTCGAGAACTTCTATTTATTATCGAAATTTACTTTACCAGTATCAATATAAATTTAATCATGTATGAATTGAAATTTATTTATGCACTTCTGAATTAACCTATATACGCTTATATAAAACTAATATATTTATTCTAGTACACGTCAATACGTCATATGCATTGATGAAATCATATTGAAACAGGGTTATTGTCAAATTTTGTTTTAGAAATGACAAAATAACAATTTTCAACACTGAAAATAAAGGTAAACATACCTAAACCAAATTGTAAAATAAAAATCACTAATGGGTACAATTTATTCGCATAACAAATAGGCACAATAATTTAATTTGTGTGTAGTGGTGATGATAGATCACCACTCTTTTTGTGTTTGCTGTCTATAATTTTTAGTAATATACTTTTCTTGAAAGAAACTTCAGAAAAAATCAAGTAATTTATGTTGAAATGGGGTATTCCATTACGTCTAGTGTTCTGATCTAGTTATCTAGATCCCATAAAAATAATTTTATTGTAGTAGAAAATTCAGGCTTTCGTTTATAGGCCAACTTTTTGATATCTTGATTATTTGATTACTTATTTTTAATCACCGTCAGTATATGTAAACAGATTAACTGAAATATTTTCATATTCACTAAAAATAGTATATTACTGGCCAAGCATAGAAAATGATCCGTTACTGGGCGCGCAGCTATATTAAAAAGTGAGCGTAGCGAGCTTATACTATATACTTTTTTATCGGAAACATAAAATTATCAATTATATCAAATATTAAAAAATATTGTTTAAATTACAAATTGTGACAGATAAGACAAATTTAAACAATGTCATTAGAGCAACCCTCTATGGCGAAGTGCAATAAGCGATTGAATTATAATTAAATCGTTTGGCGATCGCCAGTTCGAATCCCACGTCGGACAAATTTTTATAATAGAATTTTTTTATAATATAAATGAATTGACTTGCAGAAGTAACAGAATCGACCATTAATAAAAACACATTAATGGCCGATTTTACATTATTAGTCGATTTGTGAGCTGATTAGGAATGCTTCGTTTTAGCTGCCGGGTGGACACTCGGAAAGCATCGCTTTCGTTATGTTTTCCGATAAAAGAATTTACTTGAACCTTGCAAAATTTATTTGTCTAAATAAAAATATTATAAGTAGAAATTATTAGTTATATCCAGGTTTTCTTAAACAATTTAAATATATTAGCCTTAAAAGTACAGTGGTTCCAACAATTATTAATACACCCCTATGTTAACCATGTAAATTGCACATTATGAAACCGATTTTTGACATATAAAACTCGCTTTTACAGCAAAACTTTTCAGATATTTTTTATTGCAAACTTTAATCTCTTCAGTTTTGTTTCTATACATTTTTTTATTTTCTTTCGCCGTTTACGAGTTACAGCGACTTGAAGAAAACTCTGTAAAAAACTCCCATAAGAGCAATGTTAATGTTCATTCACATTGTGTATCTGATTTATTTTTATTTGTATAATGTTAATCTAAGTGTATTTCATGTTTGTTTTAATTTCAGCATTTTTAATTTCTATTTTCTTTTCTATTTTAATCTTGTGAACCTATCTTTTCTTGAGTCCTGCGCTGTAGAAGGTTCATATATATATTTTTGCTACAACGGCAAAACGAGGACCAAGTACGAGAGAAGCGACGCAGCGACAAGACGCCATATTGCGCGCAAGTAAAAATTAAGTTTGTTTTCAAGTGCAATGTTAGTTTAATTTAGTGTAAATAAATATCTTTTAAGTGTTTACAATTATTTCATTCACCCAAAGGGCAGCAACTCAACAATTTGGTGACCCCGACGTGATACAACACTCAAAGAGTTCAAATTGGTATGTGGTTAAACATTACTATTAATTACAACCTGGTGACCCCAAGAAAGAAAATACTAATTTAGTGCACAAAAGAACATTACTCGTCAAGTGACCTCGCGAACATTATTATCGCTTGTCAAATTTCGAACAATTGAAACAAACTATCTCGTATTTCGGTGCATCATCTTACCACGTAAAGTGAAACGAAACATCGTTCCACATAAGTACATGATAATAAGTAACGGTACAAAGTATCCAACAGGATTTCATTTAGATTTCAACACATTTGTAATAAAAACATTACTACAAATTTAGTGCAAATAAACTTGGACAAGGAAACATTTCTTTCGTTAGTAGTTTTGTGTTGGTGAATTACAGTTTACAGTTACATATTTTCATTTGTGTGCGGGAGTCATTCGCACATCTGCACGCTGAGTTCGCGCGCAACCACATAGTCAACTTACTACCGAAGGACGATCCATTGGACGAATACGTTCAAGCAGGTAGCAACTGTTTGTCGCTGTTGACGTCATAGCCAGTGGCGTAACAAGAACAAGAATTGTTGGTGTTAGTTGAAGTTTCCACTTGAAGACTTCTGAATTAGGGTGAGTGCATTCCTTTACTTTCCTCTAATCCCTACCAATTCTACTTGTGTTTCATACATTAATTTTATTTTTTTTTGTCGAAATTCATTACATACAGCAGTATGGAAAATCTCGCGCAATTGAATATAAAACGCGGCAGCATAAAGGCACGTATTACTAAATTCAATAATTATTTAACAAGCATAACTGAAATTAACGACGTTGCAATGTTGCAACTAGTTGCACGCCTTGAAAGGCTTGAACCATTGTTCGAGGATTACGAAGTAATTCAAAACGACATCGAGCTATTGGACAACAGTCCAGCTCAATACGACGAACGTGAAGCGTTTGAAGCGTCATATTTTGATTCTATTGCTAGGTCTAAAAAATTAATTCGCGACAATTCAAAGCTACTTGAAGTAGCCGCTCCCTGTCCTTCAGAAGTTTCACACACTGCGAGTGAATCATCTTTCAAGCGTAATAGTCGGTTGCCAGTATTGCAACTGAAAACGTTCGACGGAACGTATGAAAACTGGGTATCATTCTACGACACATTTAAGTCACTAATTGAAAATGACCCAGATTTACCAGCTATTCAAAAGTTCCACTATCTCAAATCATCCCTAAAGGGAGAAGCATTAAAGGTGATCGATTCATTACCGGTTACCAACGCAAACTACGGTAGCGCATTAAAATTATTACACGAAAGATATGAGAACAAACATCTCATAATAAGCAATCATGTAAAATCATTGCTTAACATTACTTCCTTGCACAAGGAATCGCTAGTGGGTTTGCGTCAATTGGTAAATGATATTACTATAAATTTAAACGCCCTCAAGGCACTGGACCAACCGGTCGATCAATGGTCCACTTTATTAATACACATTATTAACCAAAAATTAGATAGTGTCACGTTACGCGATTGGGAGCGTCTCAACGAAGACAACCCCGAGATACCAACCATGGCAGAACTAATCGAATTTTTAGAGAAGCGCTGCAAAACACTAGAAAAATGCCAGCACAGCAAGCAACAGCCGATCTCAGAGTCGCGACCATCTAAACGCGAAAGGGTTGTCTCTAATTTTGCAATCTCCCAAACGTCGTGCACTATTTGCAAGGCAAACCATCATTTCAGTAATTGCCCAACTCTATTAAATCTTTCCATTCAAGAAAGAATTCAGCGAGCAAAGGAAATGCGCCTTTGCCTAAATTGCCTTCAGAAAGGCCATTCAACAAGATTTTGCAAAGCCACAAAATGCAAAAGGTGCAGAAGGACACATAACACTTTGCTTCATTTAGATACGGAACCACCCCAGTCAACTCCCCCGCTAGTTACGGCTACAGAAAATAATCTACCTATCGAAACACCAAATGACACGATCAGTCAAAACGCGTCGACAGTAGCCTCACACACCGTTTGTGGCATCGTCGCTCATTGCCTACTATCAACCAGTATGATTAAGGTGAGAGACGCTGCAGGTAGCTTCGTGGAAGCCCGAGCACTATTGGACTCGGGATCGCAGTCTAGTTTTATTACCGAGAACTTGCGTGCCAGGCTAAAATTACCTAAAACAAAGGTGGCGATTGCTGTAACCGGCATAAATGGAAGCACTTCCGAGGTTTCCCAAAGAACCTCTATAAACATTTCATCCTGCAGTAATGCTTTTGCTATCGATATAAATTGTTTTGTGTTACCCAGGGTGACCGACAGTATCCCTGCGATTACTTTTGACCCGTCTCATCTTAACATTCCGGTAGACATAAAACTAGCAGATCCTACTTTCAATGTAACTGGCGATGTTGACGTACTGCTTGGGGCAGACTTATTTTGGAAAATTTTGTGCATCGGGCAAATCAAGTTAGGTAATAATAAACCGATATTACAAAAGACACTGTTCGGGTGGATTGTAGCCGGACCTATGTCTCCCACACTGTACACCGGAACTTCGTCAATTCAGTGCAATTTTACTCACAATAATCTAATAGAAAGGCAGCTAGCCAAATTTTGGGAAATTGAAGAACTTCAATCAACACAGTCGTTGTCGCCTGAGGAAAAATTATGTGAAAAACTCTTCTCCGATACTACGGTTCGAGACGTTCACGGTCGGTTTACGGTTAACATACCACTCAATGACTCCATCTCACACTTAGGAGAATCTCGCCCCTCTGCTTTAAAACGGTTATATTCATTAGAGCGCAAATTGGAAAAAAATCATGATCTAAAGCGACAGTACAGCTCCTTCATGAAAGAATACGAAGATTTAGGTCACATGAAACTCATAAATGAACGCGAATCATTTGAAATTAATTCATATTATTATCCTCATCATGCAGTTATTAAAGATGATAGTACAAGTACTCGATTGAGGGTAGTTTTTGACGGCTCGGCGGTTACAACGACGGGTCTCTCCCTCAACGACGCGCAATTAGTCGGCCCAACCATTCAAGATGATCTGATTTCGATTATTTTACGGTTCAGACAACATTCGTACGTGCTTGTTGCGGACATCGCAAAAATGTACCGACAAATTTTGATCAACCCAAAGCAACGTTCGTTGCAGCGAATATTATGGCGTTTTAATCCCACCGATCCGGTCTCGTGTTATGAGCTATCAACAGTCACCTAGGGTTCTTCTTCAGCTCCATTTCTAGCAACGAGATGTTTGCACCAAGTTGCTCAAGAAAATATCTCCGTTTATCCTGCTGCGTCAGCAGTAATTCTAAAGGATTTCTATGTGGACGATTTGCTCACTGGGTCTAATTCCATCGATGAACTCTTACAAATAAAGGAGAATGTCACAAATATTCTAAACTCAGCCTGTTTTGAATTACGCAAGTGGCGTTCAAACAGTCCTCAATTGGTTGAAGTAGTCGAAGGTAGCAACGAGCTATTGCAAATTGGCGATTCGGAAGCCAAGACATTAGGTTTGTGGTGGAACTCATCCACAGACGTTTTTAAATTTTCCATAAAGGACTACGACTTCAGTCGATCAGTCAGTAAGCGAATGATCTTATCCACCACTGCTCAAATCTTTGACCCTCTCGGTATACTCGGACCAGTAACGGTAATAGCAAAATCAATATTGCAAAAGCTTTGGTCATTCAAACTTGGTTGGGATGAATCCCTACCAACTGATCTACATACAACCTGGGTCCACTTTCAGGATGGATTAAAATCATTAAATAAATTAATTATTCCGCGTCATGTGGTATGCAAAAACCCTTCAGAAATTGAAATTCATGGTTTTTCAGACGCATCAGAACTGGCATACGGTGCATGCATTTACATCCGATCCGTTGATACTAACGGTGATATTCACGTATCTTTATTATGCGCAAATTCAAGAATCGCTCCATTAAAAAATCTGAGCATCCCACGGCTCGAATTATGCGGGGCTCTCCTTCTTGCCGATCTGTTTAGCAAGGTAATTAAGTCGGTAAACATACCATACACTAAAGCTTATTTATGGACGGACTCAACTATAGTCTTGAGTTGGCTAAATAAACCAGCAAATACCTGGAAAACGTTCGTCGCAAACCGGGTCGCACAAATCCAAACTACGACAACGATCGATGATTGGCGTCACGTACGCTCAAACGATAATCCTGCTGATTTATTATCTCGAGGAGTGTTCCCTAAAGAGCTACCCACTGCCTCACTGTGGTGGAGTGGTCCTACGTGGTTATCACACAGTCACGACCAGTGGCCAGTCTCAGATCGCAATAACATTCATGAAAGTGACCTTCTCGAAATAAAGTCACCAGCTCATTTCGTGTTAGCTACACAATTATCCTCGGACAACTTATTTGAGCTCTATTCATCTCTCACTAAGCTGCAAAGAGTAGTAGCTTACATTCTAAGATTTAAAAACAACTGTCAAAGGCAAAACCCACGACTACATGGTTCACTGACCACAGTCGAACTAAATAGTGCATTAATGCACCTAATTAAGGTTTGTCAATCGCAAACATTTGCTGATGACCTCAGGCAACTGTCCAAAAAGAAACCCTTACGGACCAATAGCAGACTATTAATGCTGCTCCCGTTCATCGATGACTTAGGCGTCATGCGCGTAGGAGGTCGACTTGACCATTCTACGTTTGATCTAAATAAGAAGCACCCTATCGTACTACCGGCAGACCACATCTTGACGAAACTAGTAATAACACAAGAACACTTGCGTTTATTACATGCTGGGCCACAAGCCTTACTTGCTTCTCTGCGAGAGCGATTTTGGCCACTTGCTGGGCCATCTCAGTGCAAAAAGGTCGTCAGAAAGTGTATTCGTTGTTTTCGTGTGCGGCCTGTAACGATGGAACCGACCATGGGTGATCTACCTGCATCTCGGCTTACACCAACACGACCTTTTTTAGTCTCCGGTGTAGATTATGCAGGTCCTTACACAGTGAAAGACAGAAAATCTCGCGGATGTAAAACTTCAAAGGCTTACTTATGCATTTTTGTTTGTTTTTCTACAAAGGCCGTTCATTTAGAACTGGCTCCCGACCTTAGCACCGAATCATTTTTAAATGCTCTCAAACGTTTCATTGCGCGGCGGGGATATTGTACAAATATATACTCGGACAATGGCACAAATTTCGTAGGCGCCAACAATGTACTAAGCAATCTAAGACAGATATTGCAAAATAATAAATTCCAAGCTGATGTCTCAAATTATACCTCTCAAAAGGGTATAATTTGGCATTTTATTCCCGCTAGGTCCCCAACTTTCGGAGGCTTATGGGAAGCTGCAGTGAAGTCTGCAAAGTCACATATTAAAAGGGTCATTGGGGAAACAATTTTAACGTTCGAACAACTGAACACTCTACTAACACAAGTAGAATCATGTCTAAACTCTCGTCCGTTAACCCCATTATCCAGTGATCCTTCCGATATCACCGCTCTCACACCAGGCCATTTCCTAATCGGACAACCTCTAACTGCACTACCGCAAGAAGATTTGCAAGGGGTACCGCCAAACAGATTGACAAATTACCAACATTTGCAACAGATGGTTCAACATTTTTGGAAACGTTGGTCCAAGGAATATCTCTGCCAGCTGCAACAACGTTCCAAAAGGACCCAGCAGAATCGATCCATTGACGTAGGCATGCTTGTGTTGCTGAGGGATGAGAACTTACCACCTCTCAAATGGGCTATGGGACGCATCAGCGAAATCCACCCGGGCAAGGATTGTGTTGTGCGTGTGGTTAGTGTTAAAACTTCGACCGGTACAGTTCGGCGTGCAGTATCAAAGGTTTGTGTGTTACCTATAGACTCTTGACTACCAACTTTTCTATGACTTTTCCTTTTTATTGTTTTTGAAAGGGGTTCTTTCAAGGTGGGCGATATGTTCATTCACATTGTGTATCTGATTTATTTTTATTTGTATAATGTTAATCTAAGTGTATTTCATGTTTGTTTTAATTTCAGCATTTTTAATTTCTATTTTCTTTTCTATTTTAATCTTGTGAACCTATCTTTTCTTGAGTCCTGCGCTGTAGAAGGTTCATATATATATTTTTGCTACAACGGCAAAACGAGGACCAAGTACGAGAGAAGCGACGCAGCGACAAGACGCCATATTGCGCGCAAGTAAAAATTAAGTTTGTTTTCAAGTGCAATGTTAGTTTAATTTAGTGTAAATAAATATCTTTTAAGTGTTTACAATTATTTCATTCACCCAAAGGGCAGCAATTCAACAGTTAATTTTGTTAACTTTTTTACTTAGTTTTCTTTAAGTCGCTGTAACTCGTAAACGGCAAAAGAAAATAAAAAAATGTATAGAAACAAAACTGAAGAGATTAAAATTTGCAATAAAAAATATCTGAAAAGTTTTGCTGTACAAGCGAGTTTTATATGTCAAAAAACGGTTTCAAAATGTGCAATTTACATGGTTAACATAGGGGTGTATTAATAATTGTTGGAGCCACTGTATGTTAGGTAGGTTGAATCAAATGACGCCTGAAATTGCACGATTTAAATGGGTCAATTAAACGAATAGTCATGTCAAATATAATCATTCATTTGAGCTAATTAAATATGTATTAAATGCACTGCCATAATTTAATTATTGAGAAAAATCTACATAACTTATTTGTTTCAAATAAATCAAAATAAACAAAAAAATATAAAAATATTCCTATGCATGTAAAGGCAATTTGTATCAAATAGTATGAATGCACAAAAAATGAGTTACTAAAATCAGTTCAAGCATCAAATTAATAATAATTTTGATTGAAAATCTAGTTAAGACCGTAAAATTTCACGATTTATTCTATAGGTTTCGTGTCTCGTTACTCTGCATGATGCTAATTTCAAATTTTCATAGTAATTTTCATTAATAGCAATGTACTGACATAGAACAGTTTTTACCATTCGTTTTCAAATCCAACATCAACCTTTTACACACGTGGAAGACAATTTTTTTATCCAGATAACTTATCTTCAACAATTATCTCAAAATTCTTATAAATTTAATTCGTTGTACGCTTAATTGAAATCAAAACATATATTTTCGTCTATATGAACTATATTTTTAATATGTGACCTGGACTACGAAAAGGGACCTAACCTCGGAAAACTAATTTCCCGGTAAAACGCGTTTAAATATTTCAAGTATGTTTTTTTCTTTTTGTCTATAGGAAACGTTAAAAATGAGAAAAAAATTTTTTTGATGATTTTTCATGTTTTTATGATTTTACGTTTAACTTTGAGATTGATTTTTTGTGAAGTGAGTGATGAAGATAGAAATTTGTGGTTCGCGCCATTCGAAAGAGCGTCTTTTTTTCTATAAAAATCACCAAAAAAGTGAAAATTGATTTTTCCGACGTAAGGTCCTTTTTCATAGTCCAGGTCACATATAAGTAAAAAATTCTTTAATTCTATCTTTTTCTTACACATCGATTGTTCAAAGCAGACAAATTCAAGTATGGCATTTACACATAGGTTTTCCTGAGTAATAGTTTACTTTTTATTTAATATTATTATCTTGAATAATAGATTTATTTCAGATTTCACCATAATGGGATACAAAAGGATTGAAGACACAATGTTAGATTTAAGTACAAAAAAAAATTAATAATTGAAGAAATTCGTGGAAAACATCCAAACAGAAGACATCTGTAATATCCCTGAATTTTATTGCTGGAAAACTATGTATTTTCTGCTCGTATTAGAAATATCCTGTAAAGCATATAAATATTTTAAAAAACCCAAAAAATGCCACACACCTTTTAAAACTAAAATGTTTTTAATAGTGCGATTCTCTAAAAATTATGTTATAGAATGTTATGATAACATTATGTTAACAACATAGCTCTGTAGAAATTTTCATAACATACTGTTATAAATTTATAATTTTACGATAATTTCAAATCTGTAAAGTGCACTGTTACAAAAATTGTTAGTTAGAAATGTTAATAAAGGCTAATGTCCACTTGAGACAGAAAGTATCGAGACTCGTATATAAACCCATGCTAATACTAGTCACAGTATTAGTTTCAGAGACTTAGGTATAAGAATGGTTTATATGGGAAGTCTCGAGACTCTGTCTCAAGTGGACACTAGGCTTAACAGGTATTAATTACTTACAGAATACTAATTTATAACATTTATGTAATCTTACAGCGTTACATAACTATTATAGAATATTATGAGTTAGAGAATCGGGTTACTGTCAGACTTTCATCTCCAAGAATTGAGCCTCGACACCTACACTATAGGAAAGAGGACAATTTTCTGTGTATAATAAAAAAAGAAAAAATGCGGATTATCCATTAGTTTTCGAGAAAACGGCATTTGAAAATCTAAATTTTACATGCATTTTACATAGGGAATTGATCCGCTCCCGAGTTCTAGTGACGGTGCGTGCGTTCTGATATAGTCAAAGTGTTGGCAGTCAGACGCGATCGTGACCCGGTCGGGAGCACACCCACCGTTGCTAACGAGTTTCACACCTTACGAGTTTCACCCCTTTCGAGTTGCACCTTTGGCGTGGTGGTGCGACCTAGAGGGATGTTTTTAGTGAGTCAGCGTCAAAACTGACGCTCCGCTACCCTCCGCTCCGGTTCCCTCCGCTCCGGGCGCTACGCGCCGTTTTGACGAACGCAACCAAGGCACTCGAGATTCTAACCTAAAAATATTTTTTAAATTATTGCATAATGTTGCGTAATACACCCGATGTACATCCCACAATGTCACAATCGCGTCTGACTGCCAACACTAAGACTATATCAGAACGCACGCACCGTCAATAGAACTTTTATGTTAATGATTTCCCTATCTAAAATGCATGTAAAATTTTGATTTTCAAAAGCCGTTTTCTCGAAAACTAATGGATAATCCGCAAAATTTCTTTTTTTATTATATACACAGAAAATTGTCCTCTTTCCTATAGTGTAGGTGTCGAGGCTCAATTCTTGGTGATGAAAGTCTGACAGATCCCGAGAATCGCACTATAAGTTATCACAAATAAAATACACTGTAAGTATACAATACTAAAAATTGTATACGATAGGTTTGTTCCAACAAGCAGTTCTCTCCAGTTCTAGGCAGGGCCGGATCAAGCTATTTCAGCGCCTTAATACTAATTATAGAATGTTATGATAACATTATGTTAACAACATAAGCTCTGTAGAAACTTTCATAACATACTGTTATAAATTTAAAATTTTACGATAATTTCAAATCTGTAAAGTAAAAAACATATAAAATATTATAATCAAAAAAAATGCAGTACCTTGGAATTACAATGCACATTTATGCACAATTAAAAAACGTTCAATTTTTGCACCTTCTTAACTTAGGCGCTGGGTGCGGCGGCTCCATTGCAGCCATGGTTTATCCGGCCCTAGTTCTAGGACTGATACACATGCTCTTTATCGAAATTTGCAAGCATTAAAGATCATTTTCATTAAAATTTTAACTAAAGAGCATGCGTATCAGTCCTAGAATTGGAGAGAACTGCTTGTTGGAACAAACCCAATATTTATACAGTTCGAGCACACTAAGAAAAGCTCTGAAGAGGCGTGGGTAGCGCTGGTGCATTTAAATATGTATACTCAAAAGAAAATTAAAGTGCATTCTTACCTAAAAAAGTACTTACCAAATAATTGTTAATTAAATTGATTCATTAAATATAACTATGAAGATTTGTTTTAAAAAGAACACTTTTCTGTAGACAATAAAGCTCAAATATGAATAACACGAAAACGAACAAGGCAAAAAACCAGCACAATGACAATTGACACACAATAATTTGTAATTTTTACAACAGAATGTACTCAGGCGCGGATCTAGACTTTTGGCAACGGAGGGGTCACAGTTAATGGATATTCATTAAGCCTTAATGAATATGCGCGGTCGTGAAACCG
Source organism: Cantharis rufa (assembly GCA_947369205.1). Taxonomy (NCBI): domain Eukaryota; kingdom Metazoa; phylum Arthropoda; class Insecta; order Coleoptera; family Cantharidae; genus Cantharis; species Cantharis rufa. Next base: position 34,940,338 of record OX376303.1, on the reverse strand, counting down.
CGTCATGGAAATGCGCCGCAGGCGATTTTTTTATTGTCCTAGAAGCACGTATGTGAAAAGTTATGATTTTCATGGATATTATCAGTTTTTTATTAAATTTAAATATTAAATTAAATATAAACACTATTTTATAGCCACAATTATGGATTGAAGAGGAGGGGGTCATGACCCCCATGACCTTCTCCCTGGATCCACCACTGAATGTACTTGAGAAATAACTCGATGTTCATTGGTTCATTCAAATTTTTATTAAATTAGTTGACATATTTTCCGGGGTTTTTCTTAGCTTGGTGGCACTGTACAATACATTTATTTTTACTTTATTTTTTATTATTTTATATTATTATTACTGTATTATTTTATGCACTGTATAAAATACACTGTATAAGTATTGTATAGGTACAATTTTTAGTATTGTATACTTACAGTGTATTTTATTTGTGATAACTTAAAAATATTTTAGTTCTAAAAAGTATGTGTGCATTTTTTGGGTTTTCTAAAATATTGATATGGTTAATATCGAGTTACACTACTTAAACCACATATCAATCGAATATTCTGTAAAAGTTTATTCAGACGGATGACATTCCAACATTGAATTGCTATAGCAGCATTTATGTGCGTATTTAAATGCGCGCGGTGCGTGCTCTACCTTCCAACCTAAACACTCCTACAGAAATAGGAGCACCGCACGAACTGCGCGCATGTAAATACGCACATAAACGCTGTTATATAAATTCAATGTTTGAACTTCATCCGTCTACATGCAGTGCGTGCGTTGCGTTTGACATAAACCAATATTTAGTCAACTAAACAAAATCAGAAGTTGAATTTTTTCTAAAAATTAGCAATGTAGGTTGGAAAAATTGTCTTGGTTGTATACTTGGTTTTTCTGTATGATACTATTTGGTTAACTCTAGTGTGAATTACCTCAAATCTATAATAATAATACGAACTTATTGCAAAACTCGAAAAAAAGCTTATTACAAAGTAATGTGGAAAACTGATCATATCGTTACTAACAAAATTTCATGACCTATGGTGTTGTAAAACTTAGTGCTTGGTAATATAATTTTTCTTGGAAGGAGGCTAACCCTTAGCCGGTATACTAATTTGTGAAATATGTAGATCTTGTATTATAAATTTTTTTGTCGAGATCTAGCAGTAGGTACTAATAATTATTTATAACTAGCTGACCCGGCAGACGTTGTCCTGCCTCAGATTCTGAATAATAATCATTTATTTAGAAATGTAGTCACAATGATTATATAAAAGGATTTTATTAACACGAAATTTTTTGTTTTTTGTCTGGCGTGTAAAAAAGAACTTCATCAGAATAAACCAAAAAACCACAATAAATATAATACAATAAAAAAGTTGTAAGGTATGTAAAAATATTTCTTTATTTAAAAAATAAAAAGGTGCACCATGGAGGATTTGTCCTAGAATCTGTAAATGAAAAGTTTTGTAAATCTGTAAATGGAAAGTGACTATATTTCTACTTACCTTACCACGTGCGTTCATCGCAACGCTTGGTGGTAAACGATATTTTTGGTCCTTTCGCTTGGACAGAAGACGTGTAGTGCCGATGGTTTTCCTACTCTCGAACACGCTACATACAGCTGCCCATGAGAAAAACATGGCAATTCCAGGTGTATGCCACATACTTCCAATGATTGGCCTTGTGACTTATTGATAGTCATTGCAAATGCAAGACGAACAGGAAACTGAACACGCTTGAATTGAAACGGCAAATCAGTGGGAATCAATGGTATTCTTGGAATGAGAACATCCTCGCCTTTGAACTTTCCCATGATTATAGTCGCTTCAATGACATTCTTCATAACTTTTTTAACAGAGAGCCTTGTTCCATTACAGAGTTTCGGCTGGTTCAAATTGCGTAACATGATGATTACGGAACCAACCTTCAGCTGCAAATTGTGCGGCGGCATTCCTGGCAAATCCAAAGAATTCAAAAACTCGACTGGATAATTGACCACTTCATCCGGATCGGTAATTGAATCAATGGATTTGAACAAATGCAGTTGTCCAGCAATTTGATTTTGAATTTTTATGTTTAAATCGGCCACGTCCTTATTTTTAGCAGCTAAAATAGCCCGTTTGCTCAACCAAGCATGGTTCTTGTAATGTTCAGCAATATTCGGGAACACCTTTCTTATCAATTCTTCTTCCGACATTGCGAATTGACAAAAATTCCGTGGAAATGAAATGAGGCCAGTGGAAGCGTCAACCGGAATTTTTCCATTGCCAATAACTGTGTGGAAAACACCTCCGCTAATTCGTTATTTTGTAAGGCGACTCGCATATTAAATGTTAACTTGATGGTCTTCACGTATTTCCACAAATTGGACGACTTCAAGCAAGCGTTGATTTGATCCGCAGCCGTTGATCTCGGAACGATTGGCAGCGTTTGACGAAAATCGCGTTTGACGAAAATCGAAAATCGAAAATTTTTATATACATTCTTACAGACACATGGGTTTATCATGACCACTGGCGATAACTCTGCTAGGTACATAGATAGAGTAGCGCCATCTATCCGTTATTAAATAAGTTTGGTAGTGTTCACATCTACGCCACTGGTGCCTACTTTAATACATGGTACCTAAGTTAATACCTGGTACCTAATACCTACCTACCTAATTTTAAGAACTTTTAATGTTAATCAGCTATCCTTAAGTAGCAATAAACCTTTTGTTCTCGGTAATGTTAAACTATTTTATCGCGAATTTCGAACTTTTTTTGCACATAAACCTTAAACAGTTGGAAACCACTTAAATAGATCGATTAAGAAAGAATTACAAATACAGGGTTGCTAAAAATTGTTTGGTAATTATTTTTTAGTATGTGAAGATTTACTACTAAAATGATCCTGTGAAGTATGATCTTATGCATGATCCCGGCAGACGTTGTCCTGCCCAAACGGAGTTATCGATAGAATATATACCTCTTCTCCTTTCGTTGAATTGGTGCTTTCAACCTGAGATAGATAGACTTAAATTGTTGGGCAAGTCCTAGCTGTACTGCAATGCCATGATAGCAGTCGAGGAAGCTCCTAATCTCTATCCATTCTCAAAAACTGTACCCGCATGCGGGCAAGCCGAGAAGCGATACTTTTGGAGTTGATGAACTGGTTTATCTCAAAATTCGGTAAAAACATAATTTGTGATGTATTTAGATAACGCCCTCTAACGACCACTCAATGGGTGAATGAAAAGTTTTTAACCACATAGGGTGGCTTAATTCTTAAGCTGCTCTTAAGCTTAATTCTATAGGGTGATAATCAAATAAACTCTTAAATGTAAAATTTTGCATTTGTTTCGCGAATTTTGAACTTTTTTTTGCACATAAACCTTGTCGGAGATGTAGACAACAACTCACCAAAAAATTAGCCCAATCGGTCCAGCCGTTTTGAAGTGATGCGCGAACAAAAAAAGAGGATTCATTTTTATATATATAGATAAAATACATTATGCACTTATAAATATGTAGCGCTTGAACTGCACGCAATATTTGTTGTTTAAAAATTTCACCATGTGAACTCACCTGAGATATTCGACACACCAATCGAACCGCACGTTTTTGAATCACGAAAATAGTGTCGATTTTTGAAGAACCACCCCACAGAGTGCTTTTGTATTGTAGAAATGAATAAAAGTTGGCATAATAAACCAGGTCGTTGTTTGCATTTGAAAGATTTTGGACAACACACTAATACCAAAACACACAGAGCATAATTTTTAGTTCAATGTGGTCTTGCATGAAACCTATTTATCAGTATTTCACTTCTAGAAATGTTATCACCAACACTGATGGTATGTTGATAATTTTTACAGGTGTAATTTCTCTGTAAAATGGAATGTTAATATTTGCAACTCAGCTATACTTACCAATAAGTTGTAAACTTTTTAAATTGCTTGTTATAAGTTCAGAAAAACTTCTGATGTGCACTACTAATAGATTAGTATCGTCCGCATACATCCAAACATGGGTAGTATCTTCTTCACACAAAATTTGGAATACTTTTTAATCTAACATAAAAATAGCAAAGAACCTAAGTATGTTACTTTGAGGCACTTCAAGTGATATAACTGTTTTTGTAGATTAGACTAAAACAGCACTATTTACCAATACTTTTTGAATACGATTGGTTATAGGTAGGAGCTTATAAGATTGTAAGTTTACCCTCTAATTTCGTACACATATGTACTTTTGTCTAACAACATCTTGTCATCTTGTGATCGCCAAAATTTTCTGTTAAGTTAAAGGAGGCACCGCATAGTATTTTTTCTCATCTAATAATTCAAGTATGGTTGTAGTGAAACATGTAAAGCAGTGGTAGTCCCTGTTTTCTTCATAGAACCGTGATTTTGGTTGCTTCATAATAATTTATAGTTGCACAAAAAACTTAAATATTCTATTATAAATAATCTTGTCAATAATTTTTGAGACAACGTTGGGTGAACTAATAGGTATGCAATTAGATATCAGTTTCTTCTTCTGTAAGTATGCTTATCCACTCCGAATGTTAACTATCCATCCTGGCTATTTAAACCAAAATGATGTACTAGAGAATTTTTAATTAAAGGTATCGTTTAACGTTGCCTAATCCATAGCCAAAAAATCAAACTTGGGCTTTAGATCACAGCAGTACAGTCGGAGCAACCAAACCTTGATTCGCTGTTGTCTTGTTGGTATTTTTATCAAAGTAAGGAATCTTTTTAGTGTTTTTAGTGTGTAGAATAGTTTTAGTCTTTTTAGTTTCTTTTTTGTATACCTATAGGTATAATTGTAGCTACTTTTTGATGTACATGAAGTTAGCTGCTCCAGTTTTGAAAATTTAAAAATTACGTGATGTGCCACTGCAGTATCGTATCAGAAAGAGCATCTAATCTGAATAAACACATGCAGAAAGAATTATTTCCGAGCCATCTTTATTCAGATTGCTATTTTTTGTTTATCTAGATTCAGGTTACATTTTACTTATTTTATTTCGTAAGCTACGTAAGCTATTCGTAAGATACCAGAACTCGCACTCTGCGACTCGTTCTGCTATATGCTTATCCATTACGTAAAGCATACGTTTCGGTCGCTTTCCCTTAAATGAGTATTATCTTCAAGACCAACGAAAGTATCACTTTCTGTACAATTAAAAAAAAAGTAGTATCTCAAATCCTATCGACAAAAATGCTGAATAAATTAGTCGCAACCCATGGATGCTAGTAAAATCTACATGGTAATACTCAATTAGTATGGCTTTTTCCTGGCCAGGCGACAACTACTAATCTCCTTGCCATTTGTTATTCAAAGTATAGAACAAAATTTAAATTTATTTTTTCTTCTAAACCAAATTTAAATTCAATTTTAAACAAACTTTCCAATATAAAACAGAACGAGGAATCAACACGATAAAACTACCATATGCGCGGCTATTGAATTTATTATTCATAGTCCCGAAGTCTTAATTTACAACTTCAAATTAACCAAATTAAAACCATTATTTCAATAACTAAAATTAAATCTTCTCCTTTCCAAAATTAATCCAAATCAAATAATCAATTTTCCACTTCAATTAATCGCCAAGTCAAGCGTCTATCCAGATGGATGCCTAGGTACTTGGTATCGTCGGATTTAGGTAGATTTCAGTCTAAAACATTACGAATGATCACCGGTGCCCCATGGTTTGTTCCAAATGAAGTGATTCGATTGAAACGTGAAAATATCAACGATTGGTTAAAGAGATTTTAGCTTTAGTCTTGATTTTATAAATTAATGATAATAATCATAGCATAAATATGATTAAATAATTATTGTAAAGGAAGCGTCACTGGACAATTTTAATATGCCAAAAAAATGAAACACATTATTACTTATTATCTCTGGATAGATTGTAATAATTTATTAGTTAAATATAAAGAAGAAAAAAAAATTAATCGCATCTTAAACAATTCAAACTTATCCAACCTGGATAATTCCAATTTGGAACAAATAAAATACAAATCAAATCAATTAAATGTCAAAAAACAATCACTGACTCAAAAATGAACTTTAATTTCGCTAAAATATTTTTAGCAAATACCTTCTTTCTTCACTTAGTTGTCGTAATACCAACTAGATGGCGGGGAAACAAAAATATATTTACAAAATCCAAAATAATAAAATATTTACAAAATATAAATTTTACAAATTAATAAATATTAAATTAAATATTCCAAAAGCGAATGGGAATTTTGGAAAACAGCAATATATGTTGTTCGCAGTAGCATAGGTAGCAGTCAACTGGGGGCGACCCTCTGTCGAGTACATCGACCAAAAATCGATATTTGAAATTGTACTAAAAACCAGTGGAGGCCGTTAACGCATTACACTCTCTTCTAGATAAAACTAAAGACAAATATATACTTGAGTTCTTCCAAAAAAGTTATTAATACTTTATGTAGTCAACTATGTAACCACGACATTGTATAATCAACAATGAAGTTACTCGATTAATCTTGAACGTGATGCACCATCTTGCAAACCTTCACGATGCTTTTCGGCCAATTAAATGATCGGTCACAAATAATTGTTATTCACAAATATAAAAATTGTGTAATATAACTATAACTTGTTTTTATAAGATATTTTCGCAGAAGCTTCAAATTTTGGCATCATGGAAATACTGATTTCTTAGCCCGAGGGACTCATTCGTCTACTCCTCATTATAAACTTTTTTGATGGTAATAAGAAAACTCTGGCAGTTGCATCAATAAATCTGAAGAATATCAATCTAATTTAATTTCGTATAATCTTAGTTTCATTAAGGCTTCCCGCCAACTAGTATTGTTATATCTATTGGTAACCTCGTAAGGTTTAGAATTTAATAAAAAAAAGTATACATTTTTTCTGGGAAAACTATTGGACTCTTCAAACTTAATTATCAATTTTTTCTTATCGTGTTTTGCTCATAAGAGCAACGTCATCGGCAATATTAATTTTTAAATGGCAATATATATTTTTCTTTAAAAGTTTGGAAAGACCAAATTTTTATAATTAAGAATATGTAAAAATTTTACCTTCAAGAGAAAAGTTTTCATGATAATCAGGCCCTAATTTACCATTTATTAGGGAAAACCTGAAAAAAAGCCTGGGCACAAACGATGCATAGTTTCATTAGGTAGATACACAATAAAACAATAAAAAGAAAAAACCGTAAATAATGCTGTCAGATTTTGATCCAATCGAATTCACGAAAATGTGGTCTATCCAAACTCATGAAGACTAAGGTTGCCAATTAAAAAAAATTGCCTATAGCAGCTCAAAATCAAAGTACGATAAAAAAATTTAATAACAAATATTTTAAAATTAAGGTTGACGAGTATGTTCAGAAAAACTTTTCAAAAATTTTTTTATTGGATTAATTCCAAACTTGACGAACTACCTTATGAATTATGTATATAATTATGTTTTTTTATGTTTGTTGTAGTATTGAAATAAACTTATTAAATAAATTTTTGTAGGTATATAACAGGTAAGTGTTGTTTTTATTTCTTCAAAATGAAATAATAAATTATTGAGCACATTGAACTTCACAGAAAAGACAATGGATATAATAAATCCTTTAATCTAATTTCTCTAATTAGGATAGAGAAGTACAAAATGAATGATTGGCAAAATATTAGAAGAAATTATAATAATTATGAGAATATTGTAATAGTGGCGTAGCGAGCTTAATTCGCGCCAGGGGCACCTTTTCAGCCCCCCCCCCCATTCGAAAACCATAATTTAAAATATATTTTTCAGAAATTAATTATAATAAAAATAAAAATTATCCAGCAATTTTTTGTTTTGCGGAGTATTTAGCGCCCCTTTGTGAGTAGCTCCCGGGGCATGATGCTTCCCCTTGCCCCCCTTGATGATGCTCCAGCAATCATACCAATGCAATGTACTGCTGTATGGTTATTGATATGGTTAATATCGAGTAACACTACCTAAATCACGTATCCATCAATTATAAAAAAATATATAACATTGGTTGCAAGTATTGATTTTAACTGATAGTTACTTTTCTCTGTGCTTCAAAAGGTACAGTATGTGTGCATTATATAAGCATGACTAATATTATAATGTTGAATATTATTTTTTAGTTCTACACAATAATGTAAAATATTGTATTATAAATAATATAATATTAATCTATAATAAAAATTGAATTCACGATTGAATATTTATTAAGATTATTGTCCGAAATGTAATATGGAAGATATTATGTTAAATCGCAATGAAAAGTTATATTTTTAAATCTGTTTGTTTCGGGTTTTATTAATTTTTTACGTGTTAATCATGTTCAAATAGTTCATAGTTCAAATATTGGTTGTTATTCAATCGTCAGTTGGTTGCACTTTATTTAATTTTTAATTCATTCGTCGACTGACAGCTGAACGAAATAGTCATTTATAATATTACTAGTAATCAAAGTTATATCAACTATTTTTTGGGGTGATCCGATCATAAGTAGGAAACTTTCATAATGACACACAACTGAAATTTATATATGTATATCTACTAATGAAATTTTCATTTGTTTAAAATATTCACTTGCTCTCTGGGCGAATATATCTACCCCAATTTTTTTTAATTGACTTTGAAATAGCCAAGCTTCCTATTTTTTGGTTTATTTTTAACAGATTACTGTACAAAATTTAAAAGTATAGGTATCCTACAAATTTATCAATTAACATAAATTTATTAATCTGCTTTAAAATACATATTATATAGTTATGCATTTGAATAGAAACATATTTTTTAATTTATGTCAAATATAATGGTATATTACATACCTACTCTGTATGTCTTCATCTAACATGATTGGCTAAAGAATAAGTGAAACCTAGTTTAAATTTGATCCAAAGTTTACAAGTTGGCACAAGTTAATTTAGCTTTAGCTAACTTGGTAGCCAACTCTTCTTGAACAGATATAGGACTTGAAAAAGAAGAACTTTGTAGTGCTAACAACTATTTTTATCTAGGATGGAACATCGACCTTTTACTTAACAAAATCATATTGGCCAACCTTGACCTATTCTGGTTATAGTAATTGGTACAGTGGCTAGTCTTATTATGATTTCCGTGACCTTAAGGATAAAAGGAGATATATACATACATATTTGGCATTTTTTCGTAGATCGATTTCCAGTTTGTATAATTATGCAAACTTATGCAAACTAATTATATCAGGTAAGCGAATTGAAGTTTTTGGAGATTACTCTTTAAATATAAAATTTTATGCTCTTTCTGATGGCGAAATTAATTTATATTACCGAAAAAAGATGAGTTATTCTCTTTCGAACACATTTTGTATGTTTTTTATATGTCAAAATTTAGGATCGAAATTGGGTTGATAAGATTGGGTTTCAACTAAAGCTTATACGATTTTACTTATTGTCTTGTAATTTCTGTAAGTGATGTATTCGTAAGCTCTTAATCATCATGGATGTCGGTTATATAACTGGCGAAAAGTAACGGGCGACAAGTAACTAGAATAAAGCAAAAGAAAACGAGGACATCCTATTCGATTGTAACATCAAATAAAAAAAACTTAAAAAAAACTTAAAAAATTGTTTGATTTTAATGTTTTTTAATTTAGAAATTAAGGACAAGTTTAGTAATGACTCATTCAAGTAAAATAAGGTACCTTTAAGAAAATAGAGAATTCTTCTAATAAAATTCTTTCGTGTCTATTAATTTTGTTAAGATAATCAAGATAATCACATATCACATTATTATCTTCATGATAATATACATATATACGAATGACAAAAATTGTGGAATTATACTTGAAATAAACTCAGAATAATAAAATTTCTTCTATGATAATCCAGTTCCTGTAGATGGCAAGTTGAAAGGATATAAAGAAACACATTTTTTCACATTTTCAGATAAAAAGTAAATGGTCACGAGCGAGAAGATTTTATTCTAGCACTATATTTTCTGTACTTCTTAAAAAAGCAATGGAAGGTAAATACTATAATATTTGTTTAACTTTTCTAAAGGTAAGAACCAAAACATTCTCCGAGATATGAAACAAAATAATACCTACACTAATATTACAGTGTTCTTTAAAGTAAAAATTAAAACTTAACGAAATAACCTCAGACAAATCCAATAAAATGCACTGCACGGATGTGCTATTCAGAGCCGGAACTAGGGTATGATGCGCCCGTGGCGAATTTAAATTTGCGCCCCTACTGGGGGGTACTCCCCAGTATATAGCGCCGCAGACGAAATTTTTTGAAAGTTTCAAGGTCATTTATTTGCCAATTTATTTAAAAAATATATTGTAGGACTAAGCACGCAGCAGCAGGTAGTTGATCTACGCGTGGTATAGCAGGTATCCTGCTAATCATTTATTACATTTTATATTCTAGGATTTTATCTTTTCTTAGATTTTATTAAATTTAATTTTAAAATTGAAATTAGCGTCCCCTAACTAGCTCATGCCCGTGGCGGGCGCCTCTCTCGCCACGCCCTAGTTCCGGCTCTGGTGCTAATAAATCTATAAATGGTCATAACGATGGATGTTACAAAGGCAAATTCGACAAAATAAATGCATTGAAATAAATTATTACCTGCAATAGTCTTTTAGAATTAATTAAAAAAACTTGTTTAATTTTAGTCAGAAGGGTCATTTGTAGAAAGGAGTACAATGGAATGACACAATAATGACCCTACCTAATGGATAATGGTTAACGGCAACGATAATGAATAACATCGATGACTATTTTCTAAAATCGAAAACAAGTAGTATGTTGCAGTATAACCGAAAATGAATTAGATAATTAGTAAACCAAGGTGGACACTATATTGTCCAAAAACACTATATTGTCCACCTTCCTTGGTTTATTAAAGATAACGGGTCGATACTACATATTTGTTTTATTATTAGATAATTAGTTCACTTAAAATAAAAATTAATTTCCGCCCCCCCCCCAAACCGGTCGGGTCCACACATCGCTTCAGCCTAAGGGTCTACTGATCTTAAATTCGGTGTTACAAGTTTACACACACAAAATAAGCTGCAATTATACCTATAAATTTGCCTAGGTTTTCACCATACCATATCATACCATGAGTGGACTAACCATCATTAGGTGGTTATGAAAGATGAAAAGAAAGTAGTAGATTATTAGGGATTTTTGGATGCTAGTGGAGTTATTTGGTTAAGGCAAAAAACTTCAATTTTATTGTTTAGTATGGGTGAATTCTTTTGGGCAAAATATAAGATCAATTCTTTATTAAAATGTTCAGCAAAGATAAACTTTGTAGATTAAATCGACTATTTGATGAAAATAAATATTTCAATTTAATTCTAAAAATTCTCTCTTTCAAATCAACAGAAAAGCAGTTCTTCTTGTCTAACGAAAAGCGAAACCCACAAAACATTTCAAATTTTCTCAATTTCAGACTATATGAACTCACTTTCTCGAAATCCTTACTCGGTCATTATAGCCTACACGAAAAAAAAAGTTGTTAATGTAACTACAAATGCAGTGCAATCTACTATAATAATGAGTTGTAAATAAGTGACAACACCAAAGATAAGTAAAATTTACATATATTTACTATATCCTGCCATCTATTAAATATTTTGAATAGTCAGTTACATTAATAATTGCAAATTCTGATAAAGGCAAAAACAATAATCTGTATTATTGAAGCAGTTTTTATAATATGACGATTAATAGGTTATGCTTGTTTATATTGTAGTTTTTTGCGGTCAGTTTTTAGTGTTTTTAGTTTTAGTTTTAGTTTTTCAGTTCTTAGTTTTTAGTCATGGATTAATAAACGCATTTTTATACTTCTACAAAATATTATTACAATTTGTAGAGTTGTAAAATATTGAAAACTTAATTTTTTTAAATTAAAATTAAAAAAAAAAGAAGAAAATTGCTTATAATTTCAAATTTAACGTATATGTATAAGAGGACGCAGTTGACAGAGCATAAGAGTTCACAGTACGTACTCTTGTAAATTAGGGCTCTTTATAGGTAGTGTACACGGAAAAAAAGATTTTCTTAAATAAAGAATAAATATATTCTTAAAATTATTTATTTCATTTAAAAATATAATTTATTTACGCAATAAAATATGCTTATAGTAAAAATATCAGTTGTTTTCTACAAAGATAACTTTTTACTTAAAATATTATTTAAATGCAAGAAAATTTATTTGGAATGAAGAACACTGTTTTCTAGATACATGAACATTATCATATTCTCAATCGAAGTAATTTAATTACGTAATAACTGAGACTAAAAGCTTCCGCAAAGATAACATTTTTTATGTTATGTTAAGAACTTCTTAATTCAAAAATGTTCTTTATTTAAATCAAATAAATTTGTAACTACTTAGTTTAAAAACATCATTATTTAATTTAATAATATATTTATGTGATCTAAGAAAACTGAATCAAAATATCTTTTTCTTACAGCAAGAAAATATTTTTACGTGCGGCTATTTAAACTAGAGAATTTCTTGGTTCAATTATTTGAACTTTGAAACAACTTCTTTGAACCAAGTAATTTGTAGTAGTATGGAAAATAGCGTAGCATTCTAAATAATTTCCTGATTTTTAGTTTAAGAATTACCGATTATCAGCCGATACAAAGAGAAAGTGAGCGAAAGCTAGTGTTTACGAAAGAAAATTTTGAAAATATTAAGCGGAAAATTTCCGAATGCTTTAGCAAAAGAAGTCTAGCTAGGGAAATGGGAATAAATGAAGCTGAGAAAAAGATTAAAATGTGATACTATTCCAAAGTAATTCCAAAGTCAAAATATGGAAATTGAATTGTGAGTGAGGAGTGATAGTTAAAATATAATTATGTAAATAAATACGTTAGTTTGTAATAATCTACGTTGAATAAATAAAAGTTTGCTATTTTATACTTTCTATCATTTGGGTAAAGTATAGGGTCATTCATTTTGCGTGATATATCTTTGAATTTAAATTAAACAAATTGTGTTTGAGGTATAGCAGATTTTTTATTTTAAATTAATGAGCCTTCGATACCATTATGTTTTAAAAATAATTTCTTTCAATAGGGCTTCACAGCTTTGCTTGACGGCGGTCATCCGACAGGTGCAATTTTGGGTTACTTGAGCACATAACTTGGTCTCAATCTCACCAATGACGCGAACAACGTTGTTCTAAATGTCGACAATTATTGCTGGCTTATTGGCAGAGACTCGAGATTTAATGGAATCCCAAAGAAAAAAATCTAAGGGCGTCAAATCATAGGATCTCGGCGGCCAATCGACATCAACTCGTCGTGAGATTACATCGTGAAATTTCGGTAGATTTCAGTTCTTGAATTATTTGAATTTTGTACGAATACAAACCCAAGCCTTTTCGCAAAATTCGCCAAGTTGAAGCGTTCGAAAGATTAAGTTCTTGAGAATGACGCAAAATTGAGACGTTTTGGTTCTCTCGCACACTTTGTGCCACCGCACTAATATTTTCGGTCGACCGTACCTTTCATTGATGTCCTGGGATTGCTCGATTAGTCACTGAACCACTTTCTACAAATTTCTTTATAATTCGCCAAATGGTGAGCTTGGAAGGACGCTCATTACGACCGTAAATTGCACGTAACGCTAGAAACGCTCTCTGAATGGAACTCAGATTTTGATAATAAATTTTTACTACTTCGCTGTGTTGTTGAATCTTGTAATTCGCCATAGCAAAATGGTAACTATGACGGAACATAAAAACAGTTGAATGAAAAAAAATATATTTTCAAAGAAGGGCGTAGTCGGCTGTCAAAGTTGTATCATAGAAAATAAATGACCCTAATATATTTTACTATTTATAATATTTTTCATAGCCAAATGATATGCGTACTCTTAAACATCAACACACGTACTCTTATGCACATCTATATGTATAAGAGTAGGTACGCATTTGCAGAGCTACGAATTTAGTTAAATATCTCATATTTATGATGAGACAATTCTAAAAGATGAAAAACAAATACCAAATCCATATGGACTGGATGATATATGCATGGAAGAGCTACAAGAGGCTCTGAGGGGAAGTAAGAATAGAAAAGCATGCGGATTGGATGGAATTAACGTGGAACTTTTTAAGTATGGAGGCTATTTACTGCATCTTAGACTACTTCACTTATACAACATGTGCTGGAAGAATTTGGAAATCCCGAAAAACTGGAAGATATCTAAAGTTATTCAACTATTTAAGAAGGGAAAACGCAATGACTGTGGTAACTATCGAGGAATTAGTTTGTTAAACAGTGGATACAAATTATACGCTAAAATGTTAAATGCCAGACTAAAAACAATATCCGAATATATTTTAGATGAAGAACAAATGGGTTTCAGGAAAGGAAGATCAACAACAGATGCAGTCTTTACCTTAAAACAGATAATAGAAAAAAGACGAGAATTTAATCAAGAAACTCACATTGCCTTTATAGACTTCGAGAAGGCCTTCGATAATCTAATCCGCGAACAGCTCTGGGAAATAATGGAATATCAGGGTTACCCACAACATTTAATAAAAGCAATCAAGAGTCTATACAGCAACACTACAGTAATTCTGGACTTGGGAGAAAAGCTGTCTCAAGAAATACCAATAAACAAAGGTGTTAAACAAGGATGCTGCCTTTCACCTACACTCTTCAATGTATATATCGACCAAATTCTTAAAGAATTGAAAGAAATTATAACCGTCGGCATACAGTTGAATAACCTAATAACGCTAAAGTTAATTTTATACGCAGATGATACGGTAATTCTACAACAAAATGAAGATGATCTGCAAAGGGCCATGTTGTGGTTGTACCGCATATGCATGAAATACAATGTCAAGATCTCAACTCATAAAACGAAAACCATGGCTTTTAAGGGAAAACAACCAGTCAGAACAAAGATAGTGGTAGATGGAAACAGTATAGAACAAGTAATACATTTTAGATATTTAGGATGTGATGTGTCTGTGGATAAAGACTACGACATTGACGATAAATTAAACAAGTTTGGACAGATCTGTGGAACAATACACAGATTTTTAAAGAATAAGACAAAAACAAACACACGCATTAAACTATACAAACCAATAGCTGTTCCAACGCTAACATATGGAAGTGAAACCTGGGTACCGACATCCAAAGACGCGAGTAAAATACAAGCCAGTGAAATGAAATTCTTGAGAGCAACCAAGGGATGTACAAGAGAGGATAGAATCAGAAATGAGGACATAAGAGAAGAACTAAAAGTACACAGGATGCAAGATGAAATTAGAAACAACAATAAAAGATGGAATGATCACCTCGAACGAATGACAAAAGAAAGACTGCCACTAGCAGCCCGAAGATACAAACCACCAGGAAAGAGAAGCATAGGCCGACCAAGGAAAATATGGGTGCCGGAACAGGCAACATAGCCTAATCCATGTAGCGAAGAAGAAGAAGAAGATCTCATATTTATGTAATCACTTATTGTATTACATGTAAATAACATATTTTGAAATATTCACTTTTACAAATGAAATGTAAAAACAATAGATCAGCTTAAAAATTTGGAAATCATTTTTTTCATTTTATTATCATTTTATTCACTACACAGTAAAAAGTATTTCGTTAAATTAACAAAAAATGTTGTCAGAGTAGGTCCACTACAATTTTTTTGTTATATTAGCAAATTTATTACGCAGAATAACAACTTCAAACCTCAAATTATGATTCAAATTATTATATTTTGTAAGTATTTATGTTACTATAATAATAAAATTTGTTAATATTACAAAAAATTGTAGTAGACCTGCTGGGACAACATTTTTTTGTTAATTTAACAAAATACTTTTTACTGATGTGTAAGTGCGTACACTCTTATACGAATTTACCCATCAAAATATTTCATTTATGAAAACTTTGTTTTAATCATTGCATAAAATTTAGCCCTAAAGTGCAGTTTAGCTCTAAAAAGTGTGAAATGCTTTTTTGATAATTCTGAAATACTCAGCATGTTTCGTATCGAGTTTCACTACTTAACCCACTGTTAATGAAGTTCCGATTTAATTAAGTTACTTATTGTTAATACGTATTACTCCAAATTTTTTAATCTGGTTTGTGGTTAGTTATTAGTTTCAAGATGGTATAGCTATACGTATAGTAAACGTGTTAGTATTTTGGATTGTATATTCATTTGCTAATGAACGAAAAATAACGAACCGAAACTTATTACAGCTATTTACACCACCTATTGGGCGTTGTTTCGAGAAATAAAATTAAAATTTTAAATTGTGTTTTCTTGTTAATTCAGCAAAGAACACCATCCATAAATATATTTTTCATGTAAAAATACGCATTCGTTGTTTATCTTTTATTATTTATTTTATACATTAATATTAAATTTTAATTAGATATAAAACCGCTTTCGTAAAATAGTGTGATAGAGTAATTTAAGAGCTACAGGTACAATAAATACTAGATCACAATTTAAAGTAAGTGGTTTGCTTTCATTTGAACAAGAAATCATGGAAAGCTATACATGGTATATCATTTAGCTGAATTTTTTTAATGTTGTATCTAACATTCGAATTATTTTAAACCAATCGCCTGGCTGTAATATCAAATAGGATACCTTCTCTCATTAAAGATGCTGTTTAAGTGACCGCCTCTTTGTGATTACACGTCAGGTGTGAGTGATAACCCCTAGCCATCGCCGGAAGTCCGCACGTATTTAAGTACATCATACCTCGTCGATATAATCCGGTTCTTTAGCATTTAGCTTGACGCAAGCTTTTAATGATAACCTGGCTGCCTAACCTCAGGTACTGCTTTTAAAAAATTCTCTAATAATATTATAATAATTATTAATTAATTACGTACTGTTTTAAGATACATAAAGTAGATACCTATGTATCTTATATTTTTTTGTATTGCTATTTTTTTATTAAAATAACTGAATTTTTAATATTGAAGAAACACTAAAAATTGATAGAGCAACTCTGCCTAGGAACCATTGGCATTAGGGAGAAATACGGATACTATACATTATATTACCCATTTTATAATAAATATTCTATTATATAATATTATTAATATTACAGAAAAATAAACTTTCTACTGTATTGTCATATGAATGTAAGGAGTAAACTTTAGTTTGCATGATAACAAAAATTATTAAAACGCCTCTTGATGAAAGTTATATATTCTACCCAAGTTCCAAAACTTAATTTACAAGTCAAAATCTGAACCCCTTTAGTAATTGAATGTAATTATAATATTTCGAAGTTATTGCGCTGCAACACTTGGTTCGATCATTATTAGCTTCTATTTAATTAATGCGTTTATGCGTTGATGTATATTAATTAGAATAACTTATTGCAAAGGGTAGTTGAGTAAGTTTACCCAACCTCCCCAAGTTGCCGTCTCGCTCTGTCGCCCACTGTCTGCTCAAATTTCAACAAGTAAACGTAGTTGTAGAAGTTTTACTTTAAACTATAGCAATATGTCTCTTCTAAAGTTTCAAACACTCGACGTTTTAAATTAACAACTTGTTTTAATAAAATTCAACCCTTTTCTCACTTTTGCGACTGTGGAATTGTCACCAATGGAAATCTTAAGCGAAGAATAAATCAAAAGTTAGATTACACTTCTGAAGATAATAAGGCGTTTTAATGCTTCTCTTTGAAATTTAAAATAATCACAGAACTGTATAATTAAATTTGTACAAGGGTTACAAAATATTGTAAAAAATTTACTTTATTATTGAATTGCTTTAAACATATAATTAGGTAGGAAAATGACAGTAAGATGTTACATTTTCTTTTAAACATTCACAATTAATATTGATATTTGTGTAGAATATACTAAAAATGTTTAAAATATAATGTTGATATACTCAATATTATTGTGGTATTAAATCTACCTATTATAAATGTGTATTTATAAATACCTTCTTAGTTGTTTAAATTCAAAAATTCCTTTTTTGCAAGCAGTTCAATTGAACTCTCTTTGCACTTATAGTATGTACAACGGACACTTAATAATTATTTATATCAAGATAATAATGTATAATATTAATCTACACATCAAAATCTCTTTCAATCTTATTCGCGATTCTATCAGTGTACACTCAACTGGTATCATCAGATCTATACTATATAAGTAAAACTGAATAATAATAATATTTTACTAATTTAAAAAAAAAAATTTGGTTTGAACCATACAATACAAAATTTGAATACAATATAATATAATACAATGAATCAATGAATCTATAAGACAATATTGTATTCGATATAATAGTACTTATAATACTATACTATGAAGTGTATTTTTCCAGCTTCCAAATTCAAATTTCCACAACCGCCAGAAAAAATGTCGATATATTCTTTAATTTGGCCGATTATATTTAAATCAAAAATAACACAAAATCATATAAAATATAATTCCTAATGTAAAATGGAAACATCAATATGCAATAGTATACAAATACAACGCAAAATTTATTTAACGTAATTGATATTTATCTTCATATCTATGTCCGTTTTAACCGTCTCTATCTTCAGATTAATCTCTGTAATTTTCGCTTCAGTTTTAAAATAAACAAATTCTACTCAAAATTATTATTATTCACTTGTAAATGAAATATCTTTCCTTTCTACCAATATGGTACTTTAATTACTTCAACATTACAAATTTTATAAGTTTTAAAATTATTGTTGACCTTTTAATTTTTTATAATTTCCAATAGTATAATTTATTATAATTATCTATTCTAGCTTAGAAAATAGAAAGAAAAGAAACTAAATATATTTTATTGGAAGATTAAAAACACTTTTAGAGTGTAGCCAACAACTGGCTCAATTGAATCATGTCGTTTTAGTATATTATTTATGCAAATTGAATGCAACATAAGTAAATCTATTGGTGTATGAATTAAAGTATAGATCTACATATGGCTGACATAACCTTTGTCTGCTACTCGTTTGAGTAACAACGTTGGTAATAGATATTCACAGTCAAAACGTCATGGTTTGATTCCAGAGAGAAATTCTGTTAAGGATATTGTCTTGCTAAAATATTATAATATGGTATATCAATTTTAGTAGTTATTAGATTTAGGAGTAACGTTTTTATAACGTAAAGAGTGCTGTAATAGACTAACGAAAAGATTTTGCTTAACCCTTAATTGATATCTCTTGCCAACCTACTAAACACTTAAACTGCAAACATTGCAGACAAATTACCAAATGAGTTTACAATAAAACTGAAAAACTGTTAATTTTTTACCTTTATAACATATTTTTTTGTTTGAAATAACAACAATTTTTGGAATCAATTTTATTACTACTAATTTTAATTTGTATAATAACTAAATTTGATTTTATGATAAATGAACAACATAATATAATAATAATTCTACCTAAAACGACGATTTCAAGTTTACCTACGTCTTCTCTTTGATAAACGTCTCGTGTAATTCAGTTTTTGACAATCGTCTTCTCATAACTATATAATTTTTATTGGAAAATCATTATTGTTATTATTATAAGCACACTTTTTACTTGCCAATATATTGTAATATAATTACCTAGAAATGTGTTATATGATTTGTAAACTTGATTGTACATTTTGTAGTTTTAATGCTATAAGTTATCTTCATTTCAAACAACCTTTTTTCAAAATTTTTAAAATTAGTTTACAAAACCACTAACATATACCTAAAGATGTTTACATACATATTGATATCTATCTTGGCTCTGTAGCTATAATTTTACAAACATACATATTTATGAATCTAAATCCGCCCCTGCAGCGAAGCACCGAGAACGGAGACATCCGCTACTTCCATAGCTCAGTGTCTTTGTAGCTCATAATTCTGTCACCACACGAACTCTTACTTGTTTATACCAATGTTTCAATCTACTGCATTGCTAGTTTTTTATACTTTAAAAAAAGTTTCCTTAAGAATTCCATATATTTAAACTCCCGGAAAAGTAACATTGCAAGAACATATGTCAGATATTAAAAAAATGATGTAGAATTGTTGTCATTTGTAAAACTGACAATATAACAGATATCCAGTATTTAAAGATATAACATAATGTCAAATTTTAATTTTTTCACTTCAGCGATATTTAACATATTCGCCCATTAAATTATTGCAATGTGATTTTCAAAAGAGTCTGAATAATTTATGATACACTTGATTATAATGCTATGTATATGCACTTGCTCTTCTATTCTATTTCAGAATATTTATGAATTTTGGTTGACAATACAAAAAAAATTAGAAACGACGCTATATCTCTATTTTTCGATGTTGTTACAAATATATTACGAACATATTTTTATACACTGTTTCTAAAAATTATGTTGTTAACTCAAGATCTGTTAATATTACTTTAAATAACTATAATTTAACATTTAACAGTGTAGACAGATGTTGTAATGGTATTTTCAGAGACAAGAAATATTAAGAAATCTCAAGCTACACTAATTTAGTGGATCATCGTGCCACGGCAGGTGGCAGCGTAGTTTGAATGTATTTAGGAATGCATGGAAGATGATCACAGTCGCCTAAGCTTGGCATGGGGCCTCTCTAGCGTGGGGTTGCTGAATTATGATCACGTCGTCCACTAAAAACATTCGATTTTCATTCTTTATAAATTAATATATTATACTTCCTCAATATAATTTCACAAATAATTGATCTTTCAAATTAATTTAAATAACTAATAAATTAAATCTGAGATAAAATCCAACATTTTGCACGATTTTGGTTTGGAAACTGTTGAAAATTTACAAACTAAATTTTATTTATTATCTCTATACCTTCTAATTATTATGTAGGATCTAATAAAATATGATAATTTTGCATGTCTGAAGATTTGGTTACCTTTTAATTTCCCATAATCATAATAAAGAAGATACTCGTATTGTAATCGAGTCAAAAATTTTGAGTTTGCTTTTTTCCCATGGCATATGAGCTCATACCAATCATTCGTGACCATTGTTTAAAATAATTTACATTCACTATTATGAATAAATATACGTCCATCGATAAACTTGAAATTTTCCACTCTGCATTTAATAATAAATGTTTTAGTCCAGGAAAATGAGATAGATCTGCGATAGTCTACGGGGAAAGCAACGGGAAACGTGCTAATTATATTATTCCCTAGTAACCAAAAACTATATATTTTGACTAAACTTTTGTGCAAATATAATATAATATAAACAATAATAATAATTAATTCTTATCTAGATTAATTTTAAATTTATTAATTATCTTATTTACATGATTATTAATTTGGTTAATGAAGTTAACTGTAAGGGTTTCTCCACAAAAGACTGTGATTATAAACCGGTTTCCTGAGGTAAATAATAGTACTTAAATTAATGTTAGTGATTTGAAACTAAACCAGCACAAGTAGGAAAATCGTCTAGAAAAAATATTTTAGTAAAAGAATATAGTCAAAAGATTGATTACTAGAAAGTCGGCGACATTTATGTATAAATGTGAAAATTGATTTTTTTAATTGGGAAATTGAATGAGAAAAATATCAATGTAAACAGATTTTTCCGCGTCTAAAGATACTCAGAACTTGATATTTTGTTCTTTACTGATTGTTAAAAATTCACTAATAAAATGCAAAAATAGCGCGTTTAAAAATAAAATAGTTATTTCGTTTAAATTGTTTTTCATTGTTTTTGTTTGAAAACCAATTTATTGCTAATAATATTGTTACTTTGACAGATTAAAATAAATTTAGTTAACAATGAAAGAAAAACATAACGTACTCTGTTGATGAAAAAGTTTTGGCACATGGTATTCTAATTTTATTTTTGATTCCTACCTTCATATCTTATTTGTAGTTTGTTATTTGATACCTTTATATCTTATTTGTTATTTGTAGTTATTAAATAATAAATAATACAATTTTAATCTTTGTTTATGAAAACAAGTATTCTAATAAACCTCTTCTGTGCTAAACAGTCTCACAATCTATTATAAAATTATTTTCGGACATTTGCAAATTGTCGACCAGTAATTATAGATTGTATTCTGCAAATTGTGTTCCTCAAAGAATCAATGTGGCAAAGAAACAAATTAAATATGATCCCAAAAAAAAATCACAAGGTGGCAAATGAGGAGGTCTGGCTGGCCAGTTTATAGTACCACCACAATTAATTCATTTGTGAATTTGAAAATACTTGGTGTAGAAATTCTCTAACATTTATCTCAAAATGTTCTGGAAAACCTTCTTGTTGAAACCAAACCTCTTGATTTTCACGCGCTATTTCCTCTATAAAGAGATGTGTAATACATCTAAAATTAAATTTCCAATTAGTTTAAATAGACCAACAATAATATGATTACTTTTAAATTTGTATTTAAATTTGTATATATGGGACATTCCACGCCAAATTGACTACTTTTGAACCCGACCCCTTTCGATTTGTTATTAATTTTTATGAAAGTTATGAATTTTTCAAAAGTTTGGCTATTTTTTTTCAAATACCCATAACTTTTTCAAAAATTGACTAAACTCAACGTTTTTTTATAAATTTTTCAGTTTTGAATGTATTGTTCAGATAAAAATATGAAAACATTTTTCGATGTCATGTTCCATGAAATTTTTCAGTTTTTTGAGAAAAGTCATCAATTTTTACACTTTTAATTTTTGATTTTTTTTTCTAACAAAACTTCGACTTATTCTGCAGTTAATGCCGCCGCTAAACCCAGAGTGAGCCGACTCTGCTTTCTATTTCTTTCTATTTTTTTTTTCAATTGAAATTTTTTTTTTGTTTGTTTTACCACAATCTAACTTTGTTTTTATGATAAATTAAATTTAAATAAATATATAATCCTTAATTTTTTTTGCTTTATTCATAATCTTAACTAATAACTTATAATTGAAAATAATTTTTTATTTCATTATTCTTGGTCCTCTTCTGTCCTATTCTATTCTGAAGTCCTCCAATTCCGCATCTTCTGGTATAAATACCTACATCTGAAATGTATTTAGTTTGACCCCGAGCTTCAAATGAAAAGTTCAATCGGTCCAAAACTGTCGACAATTTCAGATGCAAATCATCTGATTTTCCTGATGATCAATTTTCCAAAATTTCACCAATTTATTTAGGCTTCTGCTATATTTTTTGAAAATTTCTCCTCTTTCTCTCGATATCAAAAGATTTTGAGACAAAAAAAATTGCGTCAAGGGCTGCGTCAAGTTGGCCCCTCCAAATTTTCAAATTTTCATTTCTTAATAAAAATCTAACGGACCTAGCACTTTCAAAGAAAATTACAGCACTCGCCAGCACTTCGCGAGCACTTTCCAAAAAATAAAAAAATTTTTTTTAAATCCAAAGTGGAGAGGCTGCGTCAAGTTGGCCCCTCTCGGTCCGAAAACGGCATTTTTCTAATAAAAAACGAACGGACCCAGCACTCTCAAAAAAATTTACAGCACTCGCCAGCACTCCGCAAGCACTTTCCAATAAATCAAAAAAAAAATTAAAAATTCCAAAGTGGAGGGGCCAACTTGACGGACCCTACATTGTATTAATTCCCGAAGGAATATGACTGTCCATTTTGGACTTAACAAATCCGTTTGTCGAGGTGGATTAATCCTCATTAACTTGACACTTCACATCCACAAATTTACAACCTTTCACTTGTTTTTGCATCCATTGTCATTGCTCTCCAAAAATTCCGATCCTTCACTCTCTCTCTCTCCAGTTTACGACCCCCATACTTCGCAGATCCCCCATCATTTGGTCATATCATCTCAAGTCCGGTCTTCCTCTCCCGCGGTCATCCGTGATCCGCCTTATCACGTCATTCTCATTTTTTTGTATGATGTGACCAAACCATTGCAAAATCTGCGATTTGATTACTTTGACGATGTCTTCATTTCCAACTTTTCTCAATATCTCATAATTCATCATGAGTCTGGTTTCTTGTTCACTAATTTTTATTGGTCCCAGTATTTTATGCATTATATTTATTTCAAACACTTTCATCTTTTCTTCCTCTCCTCTACCCTGACCCAGTGCTTCTGTCGCCTATGTAGCCACCGGTCTAAGCATGGCCTTATATATCCTAATCTTTGTTTTCCTTGACAGCTTCTTATCGTTTAACAAGTGTTTGTTTGCGTAGTTAGGCTCTATTTGCTTGTTGCAATCTACTTCACAATTCTTGTTCTCTTTTGTTTCTAATATTTAACTGCGTTCTCAGGTATACGAAGTCGTTTACCTCCTCGTATGTGTGGTCACCGATTCTCAGTTCATTCTGGTATTGTATTTCTCCTGGTTGACATCTCATATATTTGGTTTTCATTTCATTTATCTCCAAGCCCATTTGTTTCACTGTTTCTGTTATTTCTTGAATTCTACTTATTAATTCACTTATCGACCTTGATACAATAACCACATCGTCAGCATATGCTATCAACTGTGTTTCCTTGTTGATTATTGTGCCCTTTACTTTTATCTTTCTCATGATCTTCTCTAGAAGTTTGTTGAACAGGGTTGCCGACATAGCATCTCCCTGATGTCTCACTCCACACTTTATCAAGAAATCTTCTGTCTCTCCACTTGAGGTTCTAACACAGGCTGCTATTTTTTTTAATGTCATGCGTGTCAGTTCTATTAATTTACCGGGTATTTTCATTTCTTGCATTGTTGCCATCAGCTTACCTCTCTTAACTTTATCAAAAGCTTGTCTAAAATCGATAAAAATAATATACGTTCATGTCTATATTATATTCTCGGCTCTTCTCCATAATCTGTCTCATTACATATATTGCATCCACCGTCGATTTACCTTCGACAAAACCGCACTGGTATTCTCCTATTTTATTTTTTATCGCAAGCTTTATTCTTTTTTTTAATATCGTTGACAATACCTTGTATGTTACATTCAACAGTGTAATTTCTCTGTAATTCTCACATCTGTCCGTGTCGCCTTTTTCTTTATTGTCACAATTATTCCTTCTATCCACATTTATGGCATTGCTGCTTCTGTCCATATTTGTTTTATAAGTTCATAAACCCTTCGATGTAGTATTTCCCCGCCATATTTTAGCAATTCTGCTGCAATACTGTCTTTGCCAGGGGACTTTCCGTTTTTCATCTTCTTAATTGTGTCAGCTATTTTTTCATATGTCGGTTCGTCTATTTGTTGTTCTTCGCTTATTATTGTTTCTTGTTCTTCCTCTGGTATGTCATTCAATAGTTCTTGAAAGTATGTCATCCATATTTTTGTTTTATTTTTTTTGTGTCGTCTTATATTTTATTTTGTTTATCTCTCATTCCTCACGTCTTGATTCTGTGTCCTGCTTTCTGTTTCTTCAGTCTTTCATAGAATGCTTTGCTATTATTTTGTCTGTTATTTTTCACTATATCTTCCATTATGTTTTCCAACCATTTATTTTTCTTCTACTTGTATAACTTGTATGCTTATAATTCTCTCTATCTTGTTCCTCATTTGTGTTGAGGTATGCCAATATTGCTTCTCTCTTCTCTTTTTTCATCTTCTAGCAATCCTCGTCAAACCATCTCTTATCTCTCTTTACTTGTTTATATTCTATCACTCTCTTTGCTGCTGTTGCTATACATTTCGTAATATTATCAAATTCTTCGTCTACATTGTTGCCCTTTTTACTGTTTTCTATATACTGCTATGTTGGATATGCTTAAATAGTAAATTATACAATTATAACTGGTTTTAGTATCTGTCATACCTATGACGATCATTAAATTAAGGTATTATTGAGTCAAATGACTGTAACGAGTAGATTGATTGTTTCGGTAATGATGTAATTTTTGTGTTTTATTCGTGTTGTTTTTCATTTTGGTACTTGCACGAGAACAGCTAGTAACTCGGAATGCCAGGCGTATGACGTTTGACTGTCGGAGGTAGTTATTCTTGCCAAATTCTGGAAGTTGAGGTCAATTAGTTAAAATTCAGATTTGTACAGTTGCGTACAACATAAAAACTTTACCTTACTTGTGGAGGTTTCATTAAAGTCAAAGTCATCAGTCATATTAATATTTTAAATCAAGAGGTATCTCACACATTGGTTGGGATTTCTCAAATTCCAATTAAACGATTGCCAGTAGTTAAATACTTGATTTAGTTCATCTAACTAAATAGACCAAGGCATCGGTGCTATTCAAAAGGGACACCAAGTAGTCCTCTGCGACAAATCATGACACGAGAGAGGTTTTGAGAAGGTTATTTTGGCTACTCTTTGCCTAAAAATGAAAAGTTGTTAATTTAAGTAGTAGATAAGTTACGTGGAGGTAGATAGGTGATAATGATAAAGTTTTGTGATATTGCGAAGTGTAGAAGGGAACTTATTGAACATTTTGAAAACTTTTGCTTACGTCGATGTTCTATGACAAGTATTTTTGTGAATAAAAATTTTTGCGCTAATCAAGTTATGCCATTAGTAGTAAAATGATCTGGAGATCATGTTTAGAGCAACGAAAATCCAAATAAAGCCCGCGTCAGCGAGTAATCATCATTTGAACTTTTTGACAGTTGTCATGGCGACGAAGAAGGAATTTGCTTCCTACGAGGTTTCTAGTGAACCAATTTTAATAATAATTTGTGTGGATGTTGTTCGAATCAAGATCGAAGTTTTCTGAAAATTTCAAGAAGATTGGTGGTGGTCAAAAATTTCGAACCAGATAGGTTGGCCATGCAAATCGGAAATTTGATAATGAAGGAGGCTGTTTTCAAAAAACCTATAAAAGGAGGTGGCAAGAATTGCCAGCATTAGTATTGTTTCAAATTTCATTGCGAGCGGATGGTCTCAGCAGAAGTTAATTTATGAAATATTATGGTTTTAAGTTAATTAATTTATGAAGTATTATGTTTTTGCGATTAACCCAATTTATGAAGTTTACGTCATGGAGATTTTGCCAAGTTTATGGTAAATTGGAATAAGAAAAATAATTATTTGGAATGAAAGCAAATAGTTTGAGATTATTTAAAGAAATAATTTAATTCAAGTAGAAGAAGGCGTAGCTTAACCTAGAAATATTTACCTGCATCAAGATAAGTAAAAGTCGATAGGATATCGAAAAACGAGCGAAAAAGGTACCAATTAATTTAATCTAAAATAAAAGAAAAGAAGTGATATTAAAAATTGATATAATAAATCGTAATTTATTATTACCTACCTGTTTTGTAAATCATCCTTAGTATAGTTAAATTATCCGTTACACAATTTCACCATTACAATTTAAAATAATTCATTTATGTTAATTAAATACAAAATAAATAATCTTTGCACAACAATTTGCGTGATTAAAAATTGTCAAGATAAAGCGTGTGTGATACTAATCATTCACTATTTAACTAAAATTCACCAGAGGATTAAAGGACCGTTCACAATTAATAAGAATTCACATCAAAACATTTATTCATCATACAGAGTGTTTTCCAAATTTAGTTACGATAAGGTAAAGTAAAGTTTATAACAGTGTCCTAGTAAATCAGCAGCCAACCCGATAAAAGGCCTGTAAAATCACCAAAGGTAAGGTTAAGCGGGTGTACGACTTGGGATTTGTATCTGTCGGGAAACTGTATTTTCGAATATATTAGATATTCGGAAATCACGGAACGACAGGTAACGGGGAACTAGCTGGTAACAACATCGACTTACTCGCTACAGTCAACTCGATCTATGCTAAATTCATGCGATTTTTATTGACGTTACGTCTGGTGCCCAACAATATATTTACTGCATTACGGTTCACATTACATCGCAATACATTTAGATCGTCTTTTCATACTTTTTCCTTATTTTTGCATCTCTTAGTTTTTCCGTAGCAAAATGTTTACTTTTGTTCCTTTTTATGTTGTTTATTGTTTTCTTCATTTTTATTTTTGCAACTGCCAAGTAATGATCCGTTTCAGCATTCGCTACTCTATGTGATCTTACATCATTAATCAATGTTTTTCGCTTCCTTATAATTAAAACATGGTCTATTTGGTTCCCTTCATTTTGTTCTCCTCCAGGCTATACCCAGGTTATTTTATGGACCTTTTTCTGTTAATATCTGGTACTCTAAATGTCCATATCCAAAGACCATGTTGCAAAGTCTGTTTCCATTATCACTTGTTTTGCTGTGTATAGTATGCCCTCCCGCCACCTCGCTTACATACTCCTCTTTCCCAATATTTGCATTAAAATCTCCCATCATCACCAATGAATCTTTCTTTTCTCTTCTCTTGCATCATTTTTCTAGTTCTTCTTGAATTTTTCTTTTTCCATATCATTGGTATCGCTGGTGCATAAGCGCAGATTATTGCCATATTTTTGCGGATTCCTTTCTTATTCTCATGTATGCCATTCTTCCGTTTACTGGTTGGAACTGCATTATGTCTTTTTCATCATTTCTCACCATAAAGTGTTGAGTTTTATTGGTGTCGAGCTTAAAATCCTTAATCATCTTTTGGTAACCCACTTTAACTCTTTCCCCCTTTTCCATTTCCTTCTTTGCTATTGTCCATATTTGGTTTTATATTTTCTTTGCTGTATTGGTTAGGTCGTTTTCGATATAAGTCCTTGTACCCTTAAGTTTGTACTTGTTCTCCATTGCCGCTCTTTTTTGGTTAAAATCTTGCCACAATTACTTGCTTTTCTACATTTCTTCCTATTTTAAATGCGTCTACGACCTCAATCTGTATTTGCATCTTTTCGTTCAAAATTTTTTTGACCTCTTCTCGAGTTACCTCTTCAGCTGTTGGCAGGTTCTTAATATTTACGTTTTCTCTCCTTTTTTCCTCCAATTGTTTCTCCAATTCTGCTAATTTTTCCTCTTGTTTTTCTGTTTTTTCCTGCAGTTTTACAATTGTCTATTTTATCTCTTGAAATCTATTATTCCAGGAAGTTTCCATTGCATTCAGCTTCTCCTTGATGTTTCTACTTTTCTCTTTGCTCTCCTCAATACCATCTTTTACAGTTCTTGCTAGATTTTTCATTATTTCTTTCAGTTCCTCCATGTCTTACTTCCCGTTCTCTATCTCGGTTTTCTTGATTGGGGATTTGACTATTAGTTTGCTTCGTTAAAAGATCTTTTCTTCTCCGCTACTTATATTTATCTTCTCTCTTTTTCTCTTAATATAATCCCTTACTGATGGCACAGTATTTGCTATTGGTCTATTATGTTGGTTTCCACTCATTTGCTTTTGTTTGATTTAGTTACACCTACGCAACCCAACTTACCGCTTAAAATGTCAAGAATTTGGTTTTATTTGTTTGCTAATTCGGCACTTAATTTTTACACTCGAGTCAACCCCTTGGAAATGTTCGCATTACTACTTTTGTACCCTTAAGATTTTATTGCTGCCTAACCTCAAATACCTGCACTTCCTCGGCTTTCTTAAAAATCTTCCACCTCGTGGTTTATTCGTGTCACCAACACTTCTACCACCTTTCCACGTTCAGGCTACACAGATTGTTTGAATGCCGCGATTTCTTTAGGATTAAATACGAATTCCAAATTTTCGGAAACTTTTTTTCCATTATGGATGTCCACAATAAGCTGGAAGTCGTTCCAGCCCGGGTTCTTTCCAAAAACTTCCTTGACTTTCTTCCTAATTATAATCCCAATATTTCCTGGCGCTTGCGTTTCTTCTAATTTTCCGATGGCATCTCTAATGATAGCAATATTGTCAACTAATGACACGCCCTGATATTCCAACTGTTTTATTGTATGTACCAAAAAACCAGTGTTGGAAGAGATATAATGTATACATGCCTCCTGATCGTTTACCTTGCTCTGACAACACCCCCGGCCATCGGCAGGATATGGAGAGATACCTAAGTAAAAATTGTAAGAATTTATTACTAATTTTTCGAAATAAGTAAAAAATAATGTGAAAAAATGTAAATATGCAATTTTACTAAAATATGTAAAAATATGTAAAATAAAATTGGCTTAAATCAATTCAAAATCACTCAAAAAGTCTAATACTGGTTAATAAATGATATTTTCTAGCTTAGGAAAAAAATACAGAGATAAAGTTCTACCTTGGCGTTCATTTTAGATGTCACTTTAAAAAAATTTTAAGTGTGTTTATTTAGAAATAGTATGCGTGTTTTATTGTTAGAATCTTTGATTGACGTATTTTATTGTCAATCAGCGTGCGAAAAGTATACTTTGTCTACGTTAATTTACTTTGCAACGCTTATGTCATGTTGTCATATGTAGTTGCATTCGGCAGAAAGTTATTTGCCGAACAAAATAACGTGTGCCATAACTTAGAGCTTATCCCACATGTGTAAGAAAACATATTAATTTAATCAGATTTTATTTTCAATTGTTTGAATTTAAAATTTAGAAGTTTTTTTGATAGCGCATACGCAGTTCAATATATTTCTTATGTTTAATGTAAGCACTTATGCGGCTTATGTAAAAATTACGCTTTATGCTGATCTTATGCTTATGTACGTCTTATGTCTTACGTATATTACGAATAAGCACTAAGTTATTTAAATACTACTATTTCTATTTTAAATCCCAGTTCAAAATATTTTTCTCTAAATTCTTAAAATTTTTAGACTGTTTAATTATTGACTATTAATAACATTCTTAATAATATATTGTTAGGTAGGAATACAATAAATTCTTTAACTACTACATATAATGGTTACAAAATAGTTCTGAAATAATTTAATTAAGTATATGATATTAATATATTAATGTAAGTGGGTATCTGTTCTAAGTGTATGTGTATGTACGGATAGTATTTCGTTTTTTGCAGTTTCTAAACGAGAAGTGCATTTGGAAAGGATGAGAGAAATAAAAAATTCAACTACAAGTATTCCATAGTAATATCAGGTAGCTATAGAATACCGCATGCTCGACACATGTAAAAATATAATATGTAGCTGCTGCACGTTGTAGGTATAGTTGGGTACTTCCTTCCTGTTAAGATATTTTAATTTAATGTACCTACATATTATAATACCTAACGAATATAGAAATTAAAGAACATTAGATTTAAAGTCGAACAAAGTAAAAAGAGAAAATATTTGTTTACCATATAATAGTTAGCATTACTACAATAATTTCACAAGAAAAACACTCACGGCAGGGCCGTATCTCGGACTTCGATTCGGGGAGGGGGGGTTAAATGATAAATAAAAGTGCGTTGCGTCAGCCCGAATACTGGGGGGTATGGAATACTGTCCAGGAAATTGCGCCGCAGACAAAAATTTTTGAAATTTTCAAGGACAATCGCTCTTCTGTAAAGTTAGAAATGCCAATTTTCAGGTTTTGATGGATTCTTATGTATTTTTTAACGCTCTTTTGAGTGGAACAATGTTCCACCGCTTATCATTTATACACTATTTAGCCAAAAACAGTTCTACATTTTATAAGAATGCACAGCTTTACAAATTTTAAAATGCAATTATCTCAAAACATGCTTTTGAAAGTTACGACAGTTGTCGTCTCAGGGTGCGATATTCTAGGATTTTAACTTTATTTCGGGGGGGGGGGGGAGTTGAACCCCCAAAACCGCCCCTCAGATACGGGCCTGACTCACGGTATAGTCGCTATTATTTTCATGCTACTCGTATATAGCAGAGTACAGGGGTGGCCAACAAGTCGATTGATTGGTCGATCGCAAAGAAAATTTTGGTCGATCGCCAGGCCAATCTGACGCAAGCATTTCTTTAAAGAAAAAGTTATATAAATTAGTAGGTAAAAAAGCATATTAGACTACGATATGCCTATAACAAGTCTTCGCGACACATTTTTAAAACTTCTAAAATATATTCTAAAAAGTAGATCTCATGTACGTAAAAGTTAGCTACCCCCGCTCTATACTACTACATTGAAAATCACAGGTAAGATTGAGACAGACAAAGTAAGTTTAATTTATATGGTTCTAAAATTTACATAAAAAAGAAATTATTTCTATAATTCTCAAATAGGTAAAAGTGGTGTGAAGGAGGTGTGCGATAATTTCTAATGAACTTTGACTGAACAGCAAATGTAATTTTGTGTTTGTCAATGGTGAAATGAATTCATTCAAGTGCAATAAATACGTACATCTGGGAAAAAAAATTGCATCTAGAAACACAACAAAATTGCACAATTTTTGTATTTGTTGTTTATCGTTTATCTCCTCTGTGCTGTTTTATGCGCTTACTTAACCACTGTTTAGTCTGACTTATATAGAAGCCCGGACACTCCAAACCAAATTTGATAAATTACTTCATTTCCACATCTATTAGGTCCTTAAAATTAGTTAGGAGACATCTGTGATCCTTCATATTGTATGTAGCCAAGGTGCAAAATGATTTTTTTTTCACTCTCGATCTTGTTTTTTTCTTTAAGTTGATCCATCACTTGCTTCTATATTTTAAAAATTCCCTAAACATGTTAATGAGCCAACGTGGGTAAAAATATTCCTTTATGAGATTCTCTTTCTTAAATCTGGTATAACTGATATCAGCAATCCTTTTTTTTAATTCATAAATTAATATAGTTTTATGTTTAAAATGGTGGTACGACTCGTAATTATTCAGTCTTCGACAAGAGTCTGGTTTCACTTGTCAATTTGTTAGGATCTCCCCGTTTGCGAGTTTTACTTTAATATCTAAGAAGGCTATTTCTGCTTATAACTCCTGCTCCAAGGTAAATTTGATTCCATTGCAGCAGCTGTTAAAAGGTTTCAATATACCTATCCTACTTTATCGTTGGGCACCTCTGTAAAGAAATTACCAATTTTTTTCTGAAATTTTGAGAGAATATTTCTAAAACAAGAAGTATCTTTTAATACAATTATGTAAAATTTACATAACCAAGTTTAGTAAATTTTAGAATGTTTCTCAACATAGATAACCTTAGGCTTTTTATTCGCTTATTAGTTCATATGTGTTCTAGTACTTACTGATTTGTTTAGTTAATATTTATATTTTTATGCATTTAATTTGAAGAATCTAGGGCAATTTATATAAAGTATTTTTTTCTGTTTTTCTTTGGTACCATGATCTCGTGTCTAAATAAATTTAATATAAATAATGTAGGTACATTTAACAGGTGTTAATAACCTGCACCTAGACGTTTCTTAGTAAACGTAAAAGTAAAAATATAAATTTAATTGAATACTTAAATACATTCATATAAAAATAATATTTATATGACCTAATTGGTAAAACATGGTCAAGCACACGCTAATATACTACAACATCAGCACTATAAATCCATTTGCAAATTCCCTATTCATGAATATTGGATTGAAATTACAACAATGAAATAAATCCAAATTGATATAAAATGACAGGTAAACAAGAACGATAACCAACTAACATGAGCAATTCTGCAAATATATAATGTATTTTTGGTTTCAAGCTATCAACACATTTACAAAAGTGGTTGAAATTAATAATACTAATCTCGGGTATACACTACTATAAAATATATGTAAATACTATGTGGTATACTATTGTATTTTTATTAAAGATGTAAATTTTGCAATTGAAATTCGCTAGATGATACCATGCAACTGTCAATATTATAATACAAATTGCATCAATAAATATTACCGAAAATAATTTTTTTTTTTCAATAAAAGCACTTTCTTCTTGTTTTTTTCAATAAAGAAGCAAAGGTTCTTACCATGAAAACAATATCAATATTTGTTAATTTTTTTAAAATTAATTAATTTATATTTTTTTAAACAAAATTAATTTGGTTATCAATGACCTGGTCTGCGAAGAAAAAGTTTTCATGGTAATATATGTATTATTTCAGAGGTAATAAAAGCAATAGCGTAATGCGCCACCTGAGACACGGCGACGCCGCCAAGCCTGCTAATATTTTTTTTAAAAGCGCTATTTTATAGTTTTACTATCGATTTTTAACAATAATTAAATTAATACTCGTATATCAAGTATTGGGTATCTTTAGATGCAGAAAAAAATCTCGTTAATTTAATATTTTTAAAAATCTTATCCGTTATAATTGGAAACAGAAATTTAGAAAAGATCAATTTTCCATGTTATTTCCCAATGTTCTGTGCACGGCCGGTCACCCAGTATGATAAGAACTGTTCATCATTGAAATAATTTATATTATGTTGTTTGCACTAACAAGTTTTGACAAAGTAACTGATGAATTATCAAACAGATTTATTTAAAAATTGATAATTGCAACTTCTTTTGTTCTGTAACACATACAGTGAGCGAAATTCCATTAGTACCACCAATGTATTACAGGGTAATTTTTCTTTAAAACAAATTTAAAGGAAAAAATGCTGTAGTAAAGGTTACATAATAATTGACAATCCTAAAAAATTACATGATTTATTAAAATCAGTTACAAAGCAGTTTAAGTCTAAAAAATTCGAAACTTTTTTAGCGAAATTCTAATAGTGCCACTACATTTTTTGTTCAATTTTTGAAAAATATTGAAGAATATCAGGACTAATACTTCGTGCCCTCTCTATTATGAAGTATTACTTCGAAAATACTATTTGGTATTGAGTTTATAAAGTTTTGTAATACTTTTATTGAAATTTTCTTTCATGCTTCATTGTATGACGCTCTTGAGTTTCTCTAAGCTATTGTACTGCTTCCCATCTTCGCCAATTTGACGAGCAAGAAGTTCCCATAGATTTTGTATTGAATTTAGAACAAGATGTCTTGCTGGCCAAATCAACCAATGATATTTTTTGCGATGAAAACTGATCTTTGTCACGTTAAGAAATGTAAATGGCCGCATTATCTTGATAAAAAATGTAGTAATCGGCCATACTTCTTCTAATATAGGCCCTAATCATCTTCTAGAACTGCAACATATGAAATTTTAAGCATTGCAAATTTCGGGTGGAGACTTGGGCAGAACTTGGTACTGCGTCCGCCAGCGGTTGACCAATGAGATCCATCTCGTTAGAGTAAGATAGAAACTCGAGTTTCAATCTAGGCGACTCGGTCCATGTTTATGTCAAACAATCTGCTTTTGCATCTTGAAACAAAAGTTGGTGCTACTTGTTTGGCGTCAAAAACAGTGGCTGGATATTTAAAGGTAGTAACTTATCTAATAAGACAATCGACTTCACTGAGTGAAGGCTTATTAAACTTTCCTTGATACAAGCAATGCGTCGATTGATTTCGGTGTTAGGCACGAAAACTTACCCATGACAAATGAAATATAATGCCAGTAATTAGATTGGCCATATAGACATTGCATAATGAAAATAATTTACTGTCTCATACGTGGTGCTGGGAACACTCCCCTACTATAAATAGAGGAACACTCCCCTATACTATTTGTTATGTTTTCTGAAAATTTTGAAAGTTGTACTTTGCATGTATTTCCGTCTACACCAGTTGTGGGCAAACTTTTTTCATTAGGGGCCAAGAAATCCTAAAAAATTTTATGGGAAGCCAGAAAATTTCTACGGGCGTTGGTGCTGCAGTTGACAAGTTCCATCGACAATTGACAAGTTCCAATAACAATAATATTATAATGTTATTTATTGCTTAGTTTTAAGAAATTTATTATTACAAAAAAAATTTTATTATTTTATTTTTCCTTTTTTATAGCACAACAAAGAATGAAGAAAAAAGATTCTTTTAGCATAAAAAGAAAGAAAAAAAATTAAACTCGGAATTAATATTTAAAAAACAAACATGATTTTCGCTGTCCACTGTTTCGAGACTCGATGTATTTTTCATATTCGTATACAGTAGCGGTCATGGAAATTGCATTAGGAATTATTCCCGAATTAAAAGAATCGATTTCTCAGTATTACCTATATTGATAATTTTATTTATATATTTTCTTAATACATAGTATAAAGATTAAAAAATGGAATAGAAATAGATAAAAAGTTAAATTTTTGATTTGAAACTCATAAGCTCAAAATACCATTTTTCTTTTTAGAACACAATCACAAAGCTAGGCTTTTCAAACCGGGGGTCTGGGGGGGGGGACGTATAAGTGATTGTGTTCGAAAAAAGAATACGATATTGGATTTCAAATCAGAAATCTTAAATTTTTAGAAATTAGATTTCCGGTTTGCAACTTATAATGTCAATAACACTTTTTTGCGCACAATCTCTGGTGTACTAAGGGGGTTGTGCGTATTGTGTTTTTATTGTATACGGTTATTAAAGTTTCATTGGAATTGGTATTTTAATTCGGAAATATTCAGCGATGCAATTTCCATGACTGCCATTAGATATGTAAATGTTATATTTATAATAATTACAATTAAGCAAACAGGGCACCATATCGGACAGGGCCTAGGGCGCAGACGACGCTAAATCCGCCACTACCTGTTTGTGCCTACGAGGCTGTTAAATTATATTTCCGAGGGCCATACACTGCTACTTTAGAATGGATATTGGCGGGCCGGTTTAAAACTCTTTGGGGGCCAGAGTCTACACAAACAATCTTGATTGTATTTTATTTGTAATATTATCATATTAAATTTAAAATAGTAAATGTTTGTTCCTGTTCAACTATAGGAATTGTATACCTTTTTCAAATAGTAAACATTTCTGACGAAGGCGATTACCATCGCTGAAAGCTCAAATTGAAATATCATTATTGTAGTTTATTTAACTTGTTTTATATTTTAAAGTTTTGTCTTATTGTTCTCTCAAGTTAATAATTTATATATGGGGCATTCCACGCCGAATCGACCACTTTTGAACCCGACCCCTTTCGATTTGGCCGAAACTTTTTTCTCGTTTTCTACCCCACTAAATATATTTCTCAGAATTTTTTCAACTTTTTTCACCCAACCCAACAAAAGTTATGCATTTTTCAAAAATTTGGCTATTTATATTTGTCTATTTTTTCAAATACCCATAACTTTTTCAAAAATTGACTAAATCCAACGTTCTTTTTTTTTTAATTTTTCAGTTTTGAATGTACTATTCAGATAAAATAATGAAAAATTTTTTCTATGTTAGGTTCCATGAAATTTTTCAGTTTTTTGAGAAAAATCATCAATTTTTCAAATTCCGACACTTTTAATTTTTGATTTTTTTTTTTATGAAAAAAACTTCAACTTATTCTGCAGTTAATGCCGCAAAACCCAGAGTGGACCGACTCTGCTTTCTATTTTTTTTTCAATTGAAGATTTTTTTTGTTTATTTTACCACAATCTAACTTTGTTTTTATAATAAATAAAATTTAAATAAATATATCTTAAATTTTTTTTACTTTATTCGTAATCTTAACTAATGATTTATAATTGAAAATAATTTTTTATTTTATTATTCTTGGTCGTTTAAATAATTTTGGATAGAGTAAGGAACGTAGAGATTAGGGATAAACTAGCAGTAGAGCCAGCAATGAGGAAAGTAATCGACAATCCATTGAGATGGTTCGGACATCTGAACCGGATGAAGGGCGATATTCCAGTGAGAAATGTGTGGCAGGTGGCAGGCAAAAACAGCAGGGAAGAGAACAAGAGGCAGACCCGCATAAACATGGGACGATAACATTGGACAGATACTAAAAGAGATGGGGAAAACATGGAACGAGGCACAACAAATGGCACTAGATAGAAGAGAGTGGCGGAAATTTATAAATGAAAATGCCACTATATTAAAAGAGATAAGGGACACCTCAACACCTTCGGGTATAAATGAGGCTTTTGATTTTGATTGATTGATTGATTAAATAATTTACAGATTGTATACTCCTCTGAATTAGAAAAATTTCTAATAATCTAAAGAATTTTTAAAAGAATAATAAAAGGAATTTCTAATATATCTGTGTCTGGTATCACACTGTGCAAGTGCAATTGCTGAGTTCCTGCAATAGTTTTCATTTTTTAAAATCGGTCATTTAGGTCGTTTACAGCTTTGTTATAATCCACTTCTGGCGAAAACTTTACCGTTATACAACACAATGAAAACTTCTCGACCCTAAAGTTAAATTAATAAATCAACCAACTATATTGGCCTTCATCAGAATCTACAAATTGAAATCATATGACTAAACAGCATCATGGCATCAACAACAATTACATACCAACAAACCACCACTTCTACTACAAACTCTTTAAAACTCATTGGCGAATGTAAACGCACTTAAAATAAATAAAACATTTGTAAAAAATGCAGTCACAACGTAAAATTGCAAATTCGCCAATACAAAAATTAAAATTAAAAATTCAAGCAATATATTAAACACAATCTCTTTTAACGTTCTAATCTAAAAACACTACAGCACCACACATTCCAAACAAACACAGGTCCGTCTCAAATACACATCTTTATCGGCAAGGCAAACGCTTTTTTGGCTTTATAAGACCAGCGTAGATGCTACTTAATCCAATCATATCAGTCTGAAAGTTCAACGATTTTCCCTTATTATCATTGATGTGTAGCACTTCCAAAACTAAGCGTTTGTTATAGTTTTTTTCCCTGTCTAAAATCTGAACCTCATTATACAGCATCTTATGGTCCGTCTCCTTAACGTGCGCCGACAATCCCGTACTACTCTTCTTCATTCTGCAATCGTACTCATGTTGGTATATACGTTTCCTCAAATATTGCTTTGTTTGCCCCACATAGCTATGTCCACATTCACACATTATCTTGTAAATTACACCACTTTCATTATTCTTTTCATTTTTATCTTTTCCATAGTTGAACAGCGAGGAAGTGCCTTTCTCACTATAATAGACGGTCTTAGTCGTTTCTGAGTTGAACAGATTTTTTAGTCTAATTGATAATCCCGGTACGTATGGAATCTTTACATAGTTTTTAATTTTATTTTCTCCCACCTCATTTTAACATTTGTAAATAAAGACGTGACATCGTATGATACCAATCTATAGCCAATAGGGAGTTTAAAATTTCTCAATAACTCAGCAGCTGAATATGAGTTTTTTACATTATACTTCCACTCACTTCTCAATTCACTAAGGATGTTAGCAATATATTTTGCCAACCCGTACAAAGTGGCTACCCACTGTGCTGATGATGGGACGTAAAGGTATTTCATTTTTATGTATTTTTGGAAGGCCGTATGCTTTTGGTATAACAGCATTTTGAATCTTCAAACCCATTCTCAAACTATCGTTAATCACGTCTTCATTCCATAACCTATCAACCAAGCGATTATTCATTTCCTGCACTTTGTTTACGGGACTAGTTTTAATCAACTGGTATGTTTCTCTATCATTTAATATCGAGAGCATCTTGTTTTCATAATCCTGTGAATTCATTAGAACTGTTTTATTACCTTTGTCAGATTTTGTAACAATTATATCTCTATTATTTCTTAAAAACTCCTTCGTTTTTTTAAAATCCACATCTATTCCATCAATTCTTCTCGATTGTCCCTGCTTGTGTAAATGATTGGTGAGTATATTTACGGCACTTGCTCTTAACACATTCTTACTGTTTATGTTGTTTTCGTCTTTCTTAATAATGCAGTATTCAATATCTGTTATCATTCTC
The DNA here is from genome assembly GCA_947369205.1 of Cantharis rufa. Lineage (NCBI taxonomy): Eukaryota > Metazoa > Arthropoda > Insecta > Coleoptera > Cantharidae > Cantharis > Cantharis rufa. The sequence goes on along the minus strand of OX376303.1, from coordinate 34,900,845 downwards.
TTCATCGGGAAGCCGTGTCTATTATGCTTCACGGCAAACCGCGGACCCATTGATAAGATATTTTCAACATCTTTGGGGATTGATTGATGCGTAAGGTTCATCAGCCATTCATCCTTGCTTTCGCCAACCACATACACAAGACCCCAATGCAGAAAATGAGGAGAAAATAAAATTAAAAACTTTGTAAAGATTCCATACCGGGATTATCAAATAGACTAAAAAATCTGTTCAACTCAGAAACGACTAAGACCGTCTATTATAGTGAGAAGGGCACTTCCTCACTGTTCAACTATGGAAAAGATAAAAATGAAAAGAATAATGAAAGTGGTGTAATTTACAAGATAATGTGTGAATGTGGACATAGAATTTTTAATTTTAATTTTTGTATTGGCGAATTTGCAATTTTACGTTGTGACTGCATTTTTTACAAATGTTTTATTTATTTTATGTGCATTTACATTCGCCAATGAGTTTTAAAGAGTTTATAGTAGAAGTGGTGGTTTGTTGGTATGTAATTGTTGTTGATGCCATGATGCTGTTTAGTCATATGATTTCAATTTGTAGATTCTGATGAAGGCCAATATAGTTGGTTGAAACCGGTCAATAGACATATAAAACAGTTGTTTGATTTAAGGACCCAAAATACCCACGAAGAAAAAATCCAGTTCATCTGTTGATTTATTAATTTACCGTTATATGTAGTTGGAAGATTATTCGGTGCAGAAGCCCATTCAGGTGCCCGTCAGGTATGGCTTTTGTTTATCAACTGCTAGTTGAAGACTCACTCTCGCAGCTGCTCTTTTGATCGTACCACCAATTCCATCACACGAACCTTTTCCATGAGCAATCGCAAAAAAATGCCATTCAGCAAGCATTCCAAAATCACTGTTGTGGTAGTATAAATTGACAAAAATCTCATCAAATTAATTTAAAACTATTCAAAAATCTTCTCATTAAGGAAAATTTGTACATTTATAACATACTATAGATATATTTATTTAAATTTAATTTATTATTCATTGGATAGTGGTAAAATAAACAAACTTAGCAATTGCCCAGGCAGAAAGGAATGGTTATGATTTTAGCAGTTTGTTAGAAATTTATCTAATTCAAAAGAGTTCATAGTCTATAAATTATTTAAACGGCGACCAAGAATAATGAAATAAAAAATTATTTTCAGTTATAAATCATTAGTTAAGATTACGAATAAAGTAAAAAAAATTTAAGATATATTTATTTAAATTTTATTTATTATAAAAACAACGTTAGATTGTGGTAAAATAAACAAAAAGAATTTTCAATTAAAAAAAAAAATAAAAAGCAGAGTCGGCCCACTCTGGGTTTTGTGGCATTAACTGCAGAATAAGTTGAAGTTTTTTTCAGAAAAAAAAAATCAAAAATTAAAAGTGTCGGAATTTGAAAAATTGATGATTTTTCTCAAAAAACTGAAAAATTTCATGGAACCTAACATCGAAAAAATTTTTCATATTTTTATCTGAATAGTACATTCAAAACTGAAAAATTAAAAAAAAAGAACGTTGGATTTAGTCAATTTTTGAAAAAGTTATGGGTATTTGAAAAAATAGCCAAATATAAATAGCCAAATTTTTGAAAAATTCATAACTTTTGTTGGGTTGGGTGAAAAAAGTTGAAAAAATTCGGAGAAATATATTTAGTGGGGTAGAAAACGAGAAAAAAGTTTCGGCCAAATCGAAAGGGGTCGGGTTCAAAAGTGGTCGATTTGGCGTGGAATCCCCATATGTAAAATATTCTCTTAACTAATTTAAAAAAAATTCAATAAATAAAATTTAACATTGTCGTCTTCTACGGTTTATAAGTATAATTTCTTCTAAAAGATTAAAATTCGGTTTATTTATTATATAATTTTATTACAAAATATAAAGAAAAAAATTTTTCAAAATAAATTATTGCTATTTCGAAATTGTTGAATATATTTAACTACATAAGACGTGGTTAAAAGTTTTAAAATAATTGATGTTATCGTGATTATATCATATTGATATTTAAAATTTATTGTTTCAGCTATCTTTCTACATTCTGGAAATTGATTTAATTCGAATTTTAGCCATTTTCGATGCTTAATAAGAGTGCTTGTTGTTTGATTAACTTTTGTGATAACATTTTGGATTAGCATTATTTGGGCATTGACAATTATTTTAATTCTAAAATTCCCCCACCCCTTCACCGACAACAATTTCGGGAATCTCTTTGCGACAGCTTAGATTAATTTCATCTAAAAAATTCGATTTCGTAGAGAATATCGTGCGTAAAACCAATATTTTGACAGAAAATTCTACGACTAACTCTGTATATTATAATATATGACTAACTATTTAAAATATAAAATTTAAAAAAGCTGAATTAGCCAAATCCTTTCGCTATCGTCAGGTAAGATAAAAATAATGGAACAGAAAGGCATTGCAGTTAATTCACAGTCGAAGTGAATAATTCAACAATCATAACTAATTTACAAATTGTAAGTTAAGTAAGCTCTACACAGTAAAAACGTTTTGTTTAAATTTAATAAACAATTTTGTTTAAATAATTTTGCATAATGAAAACAAATTTTGTTTTGATCTTAACAAACTAAATTTGTTATTTAAAAAAAAAATTTATTTTTGAAATTTCTTTGTATTTAAAAAAGTTGGCTTTATTTTTAATAATTGTTTGTTACTTCAAATAAAAGATTAATTTTAAATTAAAATTAAATCAAATCAATAAATCAATAAAAAGTTGTTTACGAAATTAAAATTAAAGGTTTTCACGCGCAACTTGCTCGGAGCTGCACAAAATTTAAAACACCAATAACTTTGAAAAAAAATAACTTTATAATGATGAATATAGAAGCTCATTAAAGCTCAAACGAAGCTCTATCGATTGACACCAAAATTAATCAAAAATGTTGAAAAGCACAGAAAATGGAAAAATATGTCTATTATTTTTGCCCCCCCCCCCAGAAAAAGATTTGTGAATAGCTCCGCGACGATTGAGGCTCAAACGCCAAAAATGAAAGCTCATTGAAGCTCAATCGAAAACAAAAAAGTGTCAAAACGTTTGACACCTATTTCAGCCAAAAATTCCATTTGAGGAATGCATCACGTCCACAGCCCCCCCCCCCCCAAAAGTTATCGCGAATAACTCCGGGACCGTTGAAGCTCAAACGACGGGAACGGAAGCTCATTGAGGCTCTAACGAAGCTCAAACGTTTGACACCAATTTTAATAAACAATTCGATTTGGGGGAGCCAGCGACATGTACCTAAACATAGATATGATTTTAACAATTTTTTCCATTGCTTTCCGTAATTTCCATTGCTTTGTTAAATTTAACGGTCCCTTAAAAATTTTACGCACGTTTGTGAATACGGACGTAAGAGTAAAATTAAAACCGTAATAGCTATTAAACAGTGTAGTAGAGTATTGCTTTTTTAATTAATGGAAGGCTGCTACTTTATGTTCGATGCTGTCCTTTGACTAGTACAAACCTCGTATATAAACCTTCCTCGTGAGAGAGTAGCCATACTCGAGGAATATACCGTGTAGTGTAAAAATGACACAAAACTACCATAATGTAATAAAATTAATCTAAACTATAATACTGTTTCGATCTTATTATTGTAAGTGTAACTCGATGAAGTGTAGCTCTAGGTTTGGGGACAAGTTTTGGTAGGTGGATAAGGTACTGAAATTTAATGAACATCTGTTTTTTTTTAATTCTATGAGCAACCAATTCTGAAAAAAAATTATTAATAATAAAAACAATTAAAAGGTAATAAAAAATAATAATTCAGCTAGTTTATTCAATAGTAATGCAAAGGTCTTCTAGCCGATGCGATGAGATGGTAACGCGTCTGCAAGTGTTTAGGAAGATCTCAGCTTCGATTTTTCGCGGAAATAGTTGAATTTTAATAGATATTTTTGTATTTCTCCTAATATGCTATATTCTGCTACTCTTATAACAAGCATACTGCAAGAAAAACACTATTACTGCGGAAAATCGAACCTAGATCTTAAAATCCACTTTCGGAGTGATTTTTATTTTATTTCATCAACTAGCTGAGGTTCGCTTTCAAATTTTTGAACGTAATTTTCTTAGACACGGCAGTTTATATAACTTGAAAATAAAACAGGTGTTTGCTTAATTTTAATATTCTTTCAACCTACCAAAGCTTGTCCCGACCTTAAAGTTACAAACTGAGAAGTTCTTATATTTCCGATATAATATTATTAACATATCATATAGCGCAATTTGACGTATTGCTCTGAAGATGCCGTTTTAAACGAAACTAATCAGCAATAAATATGTAATAAATCTGCGATTTGATAATTTTTATATTTTTCTAGGCACCGCTGTACTATAACTTAGTACAAAAAATGTTTATAGGAACATAAGCAGGCGCTACATTAATTTTTAAATTTGGATGTAAAAACGTTAAATAGTAATTATTAGCTGTATAACATTTTTAATCAATAATAATAATTTAAAACTTACAACAGTTTTGTAAAAATGTTAATCGTATAGAGCCACCTATAGAGCTTAACTGGAATAAAACTTGAGGTCGTAAATTGAATCGCTTCAATGGCTGTTGCAATTGTCTATACCTTTATATGTATAAATAAAATACTTGGCACTTGTACTTGTCAAGTGGTTTTATCCAATAGGTAGACTACTATGCTAGTCACGTGACCATAAGGTGGGAAACTTTTTATAACTTTAAAAAAAGTAAGATTTATATCGTCGATATAATATAAGCTCAAGTTTGTATTGTCTTGAGAATCTATTACAAACCGCACGCCGTTTAATTTTCCTGTTCCATAAAATACATGTTTAGCCAAATCAAAGTTTTACTTTTGCATTTTTCAGTTAAATAAATTTTAATGCTATGGGTTGGTATTGTACAAATATTTATCAAATTGTTATTATTGTAAGAAGGCTATCTGTTAATCTTACACATGCATTATGTAAATTAGAAATTTTATGATCAGACCTTGTATTCCCATTAATTAACTATGCCTTACTAATTAAATTCCTTTAATTATTTCAAGTTCTGTAGCAAATTTAAAAATGTTTGATTTTATGACATATATCTTAACAAACAAGGAAATTATATTAAATAATTTCTTTGTTTTGATATAATTTATTAGTATCGTAGTTTCTTTAATTTTTTAAATACCTAATAGTTTGTAACAACGAATTTAATTAGTGCAAGTTGTGCAGGAAGAACTTGAAAACAATTACACATAATGTTTAAAAGCATTTATCTATGGCACTTATGTTAAGTTCAATAATTATTACGTCGAGAAATTTATGATTAGTTCGGTGTAAGAATAGTAAATGTGTTTTACGTTGATATGTAACTGCAACAGTAATAATAATTCTATATTACAGTAACTGGAAGCTACGTGCACATAATGTTATGGAATCTTCCAAAAGTGCGCAAAATATTACTTGTATTTTTATAAAATTTCATGTGTCAAGTTACAAGGTTTCCTAATATACCTATAATAACCTAAATTTTTAGACGGTTTCGGGCCTTCCTTGTTGCGGGCCCTGGTTTCTAGGAGCCCGGTATAGTTACATCAATGGCCTAGTTTACACCGATAACTTAGGTCAAGCGCTATACCTTAAATTCGACTTAAATAATTTAGGTGCCATGGTGTAAACTCTTGCTACCCGACCCATCTGACCATATTTTTAGGTCAGGTCAGGTCGAGCATTTCGTTGGACTGACCTAAGATTAGGGAGCCGACCCTACGCATGAAATACGGTGTAAACTGATGTACCTCGGGTCTACTCTTAAGTAGGTAATAATTTTGAAAACATCCACCAAAAAGTTGCCCTAATTTTGAAAGGTTATAATCCATTAAAAATAACTTTTAAGTAAATCACTTTAAAACAATTTCAACTGGTTAAAAATACCTGCTTTCTTATTTAAACAAATAAAATTAACTTAAACCAACAGAAATTCTAAAAAGAAGCATTAAAATTCACCTGAAAAAATTGAAGAAATTGAATTTTAAATCTGCACAAAATTGGTTTTGTTGCAATAATTTGCTTCTTACAATTTTTATTTTATCCTGTTTTATTCGGAGAGTCCATTAAATCGTATCTGGGAATGTTTATAAATTTTAAAAATAACGATAATTTCTCAGGTTCATAAGCAGGTTTGCCGTTGTAAATGTTGCTTTCAAATATTGCTTTATAGTTATGTGAAATTGAAAAATTAAATCATAAAAATAGCGTCCTTTAAAAGGTTTTGAAAATGTTCAGAAAGGATTTATCTACTACTATTCAAAATTCCGATTTTTTGTTATATTATATTTATATAATTAAATGAGTTTTTTAAAATTTAATTCTTAGGATTAAATATGTACTACTTCTCCATTTAATGTCGTTAAACTATTGTTCTTCTACATATAATCTTTATTTACGGACACGTTTCGTGTAAATTTTACAAAATAAACTCGACTGCTTTCGTACACATTCAATGCATAGCAATCATAATTTTTGCGCGGGATTTCAAAAAGATTTAACAACCCCTAGCGATTAACATATATGGATAACATGGTACCTATATTCCACCTATTTGTTGACAATACGGGCGTAGGTATGGTCCAAATACCACATGGTGTAAACAGTTGCAAAAGGGATAGGGCTTAGGTAAAAAGATAGGTCAGGTCACTACTTCATCTGTCGGTGTAAACTAGGCCAATATACAAGGAACAAATTAATACATTTTAAGGATATATTTATCTACTACTATTAAAAATTCTGATTCTTTGTTATATTATATAGTCTTCTGCATACTAAAATAAAGTCAGCCGATTATTTGATATTATTATATCAAATTTCAAAAAATTTTAATTGGTCTCAAAGTAATCGATAATTTGAAATGACTGATAGTGTCAAGAATTGCAAGTCAGATGTTGTGCGATGAAAACTTGCGAAATTATCATTGTTGTACTCAACTGTTGTATTTGGTTAGAAAAAAATTATTTTTGTATTAGATGATAATTGAAAATCAGTTTTACTTATAGAACTGGAAATAGTATGTTTTTTTCTGAAAATGTAACCAAATTGATTAATAAAAATATTGATTAATATTTTAGTACCATTTTGAATCATTAAAATAAAATAACTTATTAAGTCTGTCTACCAAGTTATACCACAAATTATTTTTTGTTTCAATTACACATTGCAGTTTTTTGTCTTTTGTCTATGTGTATTTCAAAACCCTATATTATACTTTTATAAATTAGTGTGACATATCCAGTTTTGCATTTACATGCCTGACTTGGACTTGGTTGAACTGGCTTGGACTCAAAAGAGAGTATGTGTTTTCAAAATAAGTAATACATTGATTTTATCATAAAATATATCAAATATTTGTTTTGTTGGCATTGAAGGTGAGAATTAAACCTCAAAAGACAAAATTTGCAAATTGATGCTGTGTAAACATTTCGTTCTAATATAAACTATACATATCTTATATCATATCTTATCGTTTTTAACATAAGACTTAACGATATTACAAAGTGACCATATTGAAGACCACCCAAATATAAATAAATGGTAGTGTATACTCAACTGAACACATTGAAAGTTCACATGAAGTAATTCTGGTCATATTTCACTTGGTGACATTTTAAAATTGTTGCTTTATACATATCGGAGCTTAGTTTTATTGATAAAACTGCTCGCGTGGGTATAGTTTTCACAAATGAATACATTTATAGATCGTTAGTTTGTTAGCGTATCTTTATTTCTTGTCCTGAATGCGTTTAATTGGGAACGGTTCTCATTAAGATTCTAAGATACAAACACTGAAAGTTAATTCAATGGTTTAAATAATTATTTAAACATTTTATAAAACTTACCTGTTTAGCACTTAATATTATGATGCTGCGTAATTTATAATTTTTTTTGATATTATTATAACTTATGATAAGCAGGTATATCATTTTTATTATTATTTTTATTTTCTATCAAAGTGGTGGAAAATGCTGTTCGAAAATTATTATTTTCATGTATGAATGAATGAAATTTGGTATCATTTCTGATGGAATATCACCGTAAAATTTGAGATGATCACTCCTCGTCATTCTAGATCACTATTATTTTCAGTATTTTTGCTTCATCAAGTATATTTTCCATGTGCTCCTGTCATAGCATTTCGATTTCCATACATTGTATATCTCGGATATTATTTTTATGTATAAATTATTGTATAATTCCAGATACAAATTATGTGCGAGTATCGAATATTCAACCCGATTTACGATTTTTACATTGCAGATTTCTTTACTATGTGGTATATTGGTATTTAATCAGAAAAGCTTGCAATTTTTTCTGTGAATTTATTCTCAAGCTATAAGTTTTTTTATATTTGGTTGTAAAACTTATATTTATATAAATTATTTATTATGTAGTTTTCTTTTGATCCTGAAAGGTAGGAAAGTATACTAGTACTTATAAAAGTGCATTTTTTTCGTTTTATTACAAAATTAGTCTAATTTATATGCCTCATTGTGGTTTTATTCTCAATGGATGAGTCAATAAACCTTCTTTATTTAGATGAATTCAGTTTTGTTTGTTTTTTCTTTTTCTATAAATTTAGCACATTATAATTCATTTCCATTAGCACAAACTAACAAGGAAATTTTACAGTTACAACGTTCCTTTAATTTTCTAGCTTCCCGTTTTTTGCGTACGTCAGGGAACGCGACACCTGACGCAGGCATTGATTATTATTCGTTCTTGTTGAATTGTATAATAATTGAAAATGTTTCGTTTAATTTTTTGATTCAAACTAATGAATTTCCTATATTATAACTTAATTTGTTGCTTAATAATTGCTTCGCCTTTTAAAATTATAAACACTCTATATGATTATATGCCTAATAGGCCGAAAGGCACCATGCATAAGAATCTCTAATAGTACAACATGTATAGTGCCTTTTTTCCTAAAGCCAATCTGATATTTAAAGTGTTTTTATTGGAATCACTAACACTGAAGTTCAAGACCCAATATTTGTTTTTTCATATGTTGTGAAAAAAGAGGAAAAACAATTTACAAATAATTTTATTCAAAATTTAAATAGGGTGTCAAATTAGAAACCCATTTTTGTTTTTTTGCATAATTTTCAATATCTTTGCTTTTTTCTGCAAATCTTTAATATAATAGATATTTTTGAATTGTGTAATAAGAAGACAGCCTATTTCTGATTTTTTTATCACACATAATAAATTAATAAGCCCATATATATCATATTTGTTGACTGCCCACCATTGTTAGATATTTTTCTCGCATATTATTTAACTATTTTAACTTCATGTTTACTATCGGCAACGAGCCGCACTAAAACTTTCAGTCAGCATGAAAAGTTAACATAGTATTCTTTATTAAATAACAGCAAATCAAGGTTTTCTGATATTTAGAAAAAACTTCAGTTGTAAGCTTTTTTAATTTAAAAAAATAACCTACCTACTTATTCTTCTTTATGGGTGTACTAGATGAAACAGTAATGGTTGTAGTAATATATATGCAATCTGCAAAATGGCAACGGTGTTTCAGGCAATTTGCAAATTGTCTATATTGTTAGTTAATAATGTGCTTTTTGAGTATGTAACAGACTCACATTGACTAGGCAATGTAAAAAACGATATTTTAAATAGATAATTTTAAAAGAACCATTTATTAAAACATAGCTCGTTGAACATTTTATATAAGAATAAAAACTATAAATCTATAAACATTAGGTTACTTATTTTTACGTGGATTAGAAAAGTGACAGAAATAAAATTCTTGGAAATTCTGAAAAAAGATTAAAAAGCTGCACTACTGACGATAATGTAATCATACCCATTCCGTCTTTCGACAGGGGTCGAACAGATCCAAGGAATATGTTAGGTGTAGTTCTTGGCGAAGAAGAGGGATTTTATAAAATAGGCACTAGAGCAGGAGATCTTCAGAAATGGTACAATCGAAATGAATTTGAGCCGGTGACGCAAAACTTTATAGTGCTTGCAGAAGATGTAGCTGCAGACGAAATTAGTCTTCGGGTGGCAGTGCTGGCAACTGCTTTTTCTACAGGTTGTCAGAGAATGTTGAAATGTAATTGTACAAAGAAGTGCATAAATAAATCATGCAAATGCCTTAAAAATAGAGTAATGTGTAATAGTCGCTGTCACTTTTCTAATCCATGTAAAAATAAGTAACCTAATGTTTATGGGTTTATAGTTTTTATTTTTATGTAAAATGTTCAACGAGCTATGTTTTAATAAATGGTTCTTTTAAAATTATCTATTTAAAATATCGTTTTTTACATTGCCTAGTCAATGTGAGTCTGTTACATACTCAAAAAGCACATTAACTAACAATATAGACAATTTGCAAATTGCCTGAAACACCATAGCCATTTTGCAGATTGCCTAAAGTACTAGTGAATTTGTATAGTGGCTTACGACTTAGTCGGTTTGCAGATTACCTAGGAATTTTGCAAATTGCCGGATTTCGCAAATTGTCGGTATCATATATATGTATCTCGATGGCTACTGAACAACTCAAAGTGGTACACACTGTAAAGACTTCCTGGGTTACTTATATTTACATTCAATTTTTGAGGTAATCTTACATTTCTTTAAGGAAATAAACATGAAATTACTACATTTTTAGGGTAAATTTACATTTATTTATAAATTTTACAGATTTATAAGATAATTATATTACAAATTTGTAGAAAAATACATCACCGAGTGAATTTCCCCCCTTCCAAAGGTGGCCATTTTCCTGCCTCCAGTTTTAGGGAAAATTTACCATTATATTTTTGAGATAAATTTACATTTTTTAGGCTGAAACATGAAATTACACCATTTTTAGAGTAATCTTGTACATCAATTCCTCTGTTTGTTTCTAATTTTTGCAATTCATTGACAATTCTTTTGTAATTTCTGAGGTACTTTTTTCTGGCAATGTTTTGGTCTAGACTCTAGAACATAAAAATTTCTCTGTGGGTTATCAGTCGTTTTGTACTTTCCAACCTCGAAGCGTCAAGTAAAATACATATAGCGCTCACTATTTATAATAATCGTATATTTCTATCACATCCGGAGAGTTTCTAAATAAAAATTAACTATAATAAGTACTACACTATGATTTTCAATTTATTAAAAATATATTACATAGCCTGAAAGCTTTAATAAAATTGTAAAGCATTTTACAAAGTTATGACAATTTAAAAAGTTTTGTAAATAACATGATTTACACATTTAACTTATAAGATAAATTTAACCAATATTTTATTATGTTAAGTTCACATGTAACAGCACGAAAGCATAAAATTAAACTTGAAAGTATTTTGTTTGACTTTTAAAACTTACAACCATCATTTAAAAAATTAATTTGACAGGGAAAAGAAGCACTTTTCTAAAAACACAGTTGTGCCAAATGATTTATAAAATTTAATGACAATATAAGAAGTATAAGTATATAATTTGAAGATTTATATTATAAAAAAAATAAAAGGAGTTGTAACAGTTCCAAGTGAAATAAGAAATTTAAAAAGTTAAATTCTCAAACAACTTAAATAGCTCGTTTTAGTGAGGAGTCATTAAGAAATAGGAGAATTTATATCCTCATCAATTTTAAGCGGCATTCTAAATCAACAACACCTTGTTTAACTTTAGCGTTTAGATAACATTACTATTATAAAATAATTTTCGTAAAACTAGCAAAACAAAAATTAATTTATCTGGTAATACAACGTAAAATTTAATTTTGTTACAATTTACTTAAAATATTACTTATCTTCACATGTCTGCAACAAATTTAATTTATACTATAAATAATATCTGTCCCATTATTCACGTTAATAAAATTTTATCAAATGTGCTAAAATTATGTTTGACAAATCACACTTCATTACAAAATTTGCCAAAAGTTATTTTTAAAAATTAACAAATTCGTAATATTAAACTTTATATTATAGTAGATATCATAATATTAATAGTTATCTGTGTAAGAAATCAAATTTCCTAATTCTTAACATCGACATATTTACTATACATATTTTCCTACTTTTCGAATTTCAAATTTTTATTCTTCCAAGTGCCATGCCCAATTTCGACTGTGGTAACATTCTTTACTAATGTACGACAGGATGTGATATGCGTGCCAAATATTATCACATACACACATACATATGTACGTAAGGAACTCGAACCACAGAAGTGTTATACACTAACTTTATGTTGAGAATGTTGACTAGACAGATTACACTTCGCCCATTGGTTATTAATTGATTTATAAATAGTTATTTCATCTCTCTTACATGTAACAAAAATTTTTTTGTATCTTTTTTTTCTTCGTTTGCCATTAGACAGTAGTTATTCATCATAATAAAAATATAATTAAATATTTAAATGCATATTATCTGCTAATTGCCTAAACGTCATATTTTGGTTGAACAGAATTTAAAAAACTTTTTTTTATATAAAAAGTAAATATAAAACATTCGCTTAAACCTTAAACCCTTTAGAAAACCCAAAAAATGCACACACACTTTTTTGAACTAAAATGTTTTTAAGTTATCACAAATAAAATACGCTGTAAGTATAAAATATGACGATATTTAGTTATTATATCGCTTATTATAGTTATTATATAATATCGAGTTACACTACCTTAAACCACCTAAAGTTACCTAAAGTTAAGATCAATTAGAGTTTAAATATAGCAATAATATTGCTTTATTTCTAGTTAATGCTTGTGACTTGTTCTTGTTATGTAGGGATCTAGGGATGTAATTATTTATGATATAATTGGAATTTTTGATTTTATCCTTATTATAAACAACTTTGTTATAACTAGTTTATTACCAAGATTCCAATAGTTTTTGTGCACTAATTATTGTAGGCAATTTATTATTGAATAGATGGAGATTTAATAAATTGTTATTCGCTAATTAAACGAAATGTCAAACAAAAAGTATAATTAAATTTTGAAAGTTAAGCATATCAAAATGTAACAGAAAATATATAACAGAAAATCAAAAGGATGTTAAAACAATAATTAATTGAGGATCTTAATTATGTGCGTTACTAATTTAATGATACCGAGTGGGTCTTTTCATTGGTTTTTCAGTGAGAGTTATGAGTATACTTCTGATTATTAAACCAAAGCTTGTCAATTACTGAGTGACAACTATTCTCAAAGCTTTATATGGTCATGGGTTTCAACCCAATAGAAAATTCAAATACTTATTAATTTTACAATACCTATCTCTCATCCCTTTCATTAACTTTTTTAAAATACATCAAACTCTAATAGATATTTTATCCATTTAGACCACAGTTTTGAGAGCATGGATATTCATAAACCGTTATAAAAAATAATGTTCTTCCAATAATTACTTATATTATGTAACAGTGGATAATTTGAAGTAAACAATTTACTATGTTGATATTGAAACAAATAACACAAATAAAACTAATAGAGAATGGAAGAGTCGTTTTAATTGTTAATAAAAATTAGTTGGGTTTAATATTGTATATTAAAATAACCATACAAGAAAGACTGGATTTTTTCTGTTTATTTTTGTATAAAATCAAAACTGTCTAAATATTTTAAACTTTTCATTTATGTAAATATTTTGTTTTCCTTGTTTTCCTGCCATCAAGTTAGCATTATGGCAGTGCTGGGGAAAAGTAAGGGTTTTGCCATTAACCCGGCGGTTGGGACAATAATTTTGTCTCTGTGAATTTTGTCACATTTATGTCAATGAATTTTATTGTTTGGAATTTAAAATTTGTCCCAAATTCGAAAAAAGTTTGGAGCTTCTTGGAGGCGATTTGTTTTTATGATTGATTTTTATTCATGGTTGGAGATTTGTAGATTTTGAAATTAATTTGAAAATCATAATAATTGATTGAAAGGTTAATTTCCTAAAATTTGAAGTTACATTTCAAGGCGACAAAAAATAAAATAGATAGCGACGCGTATGGTCCACTTATCCAATTGATCTGCTTTCCCATTTATTTGTTTTTGAAAATTAATTTTTAATTAATAATTTTAATGTTGATTTCATATTAGGAAGATACATTGGAATAGTCCAATTGCAATTTATTATTAAGAGTTTGGATTTTTTAAGTAGCCTGGTGGATAATTTAATCCAATATTAATTACAAGCATGTAAGTTATATAGTTAGCTTAGTATAAAGTCTTAAACACTAGTAAGCAAAACAAAAACAAAAATGGAATGCATAAGTATTAACTAAACCACTTATTAATCCAGGTTTCAAGTAGGTTTTGCTTAAATATTCACTTTAAAGCCTCATCAAGTCAATTGCCAGAACAAGTAGTATATTTATTTGAATTGTAAAAATAATCGATATCTTCGTGATGTACATAAGTAGTAAAATGTGATATTATCATCACGGCTGTATTTTATAAAAATAAACATAGGTAGATATCAATATATTTTATTTGTGAGAACTTAGTGCATTTTAGTTCCAAAAATTGTGACTGCATATTTTGTTTTTCCAAAATCCTGATGTGGTAACTATTAACTTTCGAGTATAATAATAAAAACATATACAGAGTGTCATTTGAATTTTTTCATGAACTATATGAAGCATTAAAAATTTGTGAAAAAACTTCTCTATAGCATGAAATGGAAGATTAGACTACGTAGTAGAATAAGAAGTAATAGTCTACCCAGTAAACATGAAGTTTTTGACACGCTGGTGTTATTGATACTTCTTGATATTATTAATAGTATATTACGTGCCAAGGTGGAAAATGCTGTACTATTACAGCCAAGCGCTAAAATTTATTCCGAGGTAAAACGTCCAAGTTAACTATAAGCGCGAGGTTATAATAAAAGTTGCCACCAAGGTATTACTATGTAAACTATTTTATTCACAATCAGTAAATATGACAAAATAATTAATAATATCTTGAAAGTTGCCTTTATTTTATTAAAAGTTTTTTTTAATGGAGGTATCTAGGTTGGAAAGTGATCACTTCCCAACCGGTAGGTTGGAAAATTAAACGAAATAGCTTTCCTATTGGTTTGTCAGTGAAAGTAAATAATAAACTGTTTCACAACTTTTATTAAAATTCTGGAATGGTTCGATTACTAACTGATTGTGAATAAAATATATTTACACTGTTTATTGGAATATCCTAGCATATTTCACTTTAATGGTGCATAAAGGAATGTAACGATTTCCATGGCATAGTAAAAAAATATTTTTTCCATAAAAAAGCTTAAATCTGTGACTGTCATGATATCTAGAGTTTTTAGATATTTGAAATAGTAGACGTTTTTATGTAACTTACCAAGTGTTACATTTTTTCGGATGTCCATTAGTGTTCTAAAGAAATCCTGAATTCAGATAAAAAGCTGTGACATGAAAATCATGTAGACTTTTAGTTTTTAATTCATTTTAATAGGTTTTATTAGTTTCAAATTACGAGTTTTTTTTTTAAATACACTTGCCGCTTGAACAACCGAAATGAAGCAATCAGTTAATAAGAGTTATGTTATGTTTCTACATGGTTATATGATTTTGTTAATTAACTTAAAATCAAATTAGTAAACAATAATCGACATTTGTAAATATGAATTCAATTATTTTATGTTACGAGTTGGGGTATCATTTAATTTAAAAAGTGTTGTACTTCCAAATGAAATTCTTTTGATAAAAAGTGTATCTTTAACGAACAACGTCATGTTGACAAGAAGTCAATAAAACGAAATCAAATCTAAACGATACTTTAATGTGACATGACGATATAACGAGTTATTACAGGTACGAGGGGAGATGTCACCATCCAAGTTGAACATAACGTAGGCTGGGTCGCGCTTCATTTGTCTCGGGGTCCGTCATCTATCTGGCACAGATCGGACCGCGATATACTGGACATTTTAATGGCCAAACCATGTCCAGGGTCGGTATTAAGCAAAACAAAAACGACATCAATTAGGTGGGTTTTAGGCAGAGTGTTTTTTACATCCGTTCGTACATTGTTAATATATTGGCTTTAACGCGGACAACCCTAAATTTATTTTGTTTCTCATAGACAAAAATAGCAGAAAAATAAAATTTTATTAACTGCGGTTGTGGTCGTTTACCGATGCTGTATTTATATGAATCATTAAAATTTGAATCTAAATATAGCTAGTAACTGATACATACGTTCTACTATTTTTTCAATCCTTTGATGGAGATAATCAATTATTTGCTTATGTTTTCATTCAAACGCAATCATTATTGCAATTAACTCAGAAGCAAATCCAGATCTCGCTATGAGAAGGGGTACAATATTTTATTATTTACAGTATTATCTATATATTATCTTGTCGTGTTTTCTACGAAAAGTGCAATATGGTATATTCTTCAATGGAAAACTTGGAAAATCCTTGGAAAATTTTGAGCATAATATGAAACATATTACAAATGTACAATACAACAAATATAACAGTAAAAGAATAATATTAATGTTTGAAAATTTTTCAGGAAAGCTTCAAAATTATTTATATTTAGAATATTGTAAATTACACTTATACCTACTCTTGATTGTAAAGAATATTTGGAAAAAATAGGTGTCACTTTTTCACTTAGAAACACAATAATAGTGTTGAGTGTTGTTTATACCAACAGAAAGTGTTAATTCACTAGCGACGATGTTGTAAATTTCTATTTTTGGGAATCGATAATTATGTAAACTAATATTTCGTCATGTACAAAATTCATATTTCTTTCTATAGCAGATAGCAGAAAGAGGATTATGAAAAACTCAATTACAAATTAAATTATTATTTGACAATATTTTTAATTTACTATAAATCAAACACATTTTGCGATTTCAATAGTAATTTCAGTAAAAATTACGTACTTTATCTATTCTTGCTGTTAAAGTGCATCTTTATGTACTCTTAAGGTTTAAGTGGCGTTTTTTCTACTATTTTAAGGTGAACAAACCACATAGCTGTTATAAAAATTAATTTTTTTGCGATTTCCGAACACCGCGTACAATATATGAGTAATTGTTATTTACCAATTATAATTTTAAGTAATTATCTTTCGTTTGTTTAACTTCGATATCCAACAAGTTGACCATAACTGAGATATATTAAAAAATGTATTTTTCTAACAAGAAAGATTTTGTATATCCGAAACCTTATCTGAAACAGTGTGTGATGGTTGCAAAAGTTCTTTGATAGCTCGTGAAACCGTATTCTGTAATAGCTAGAGCAACTGTTGGTTGATCTGCTACATTTAAGCAGAGCTGAAGTCGCAAAACCTCAAGTTTCATCTAGTGGCCTATAATGTATGTATGCAGTTTTAAGAATCAAAAAAGCTACGTCTCTACTGAGTAAATTACAAGTAAAATATAGAATCCAGCAATGCCTGCATGAAAAATAATTAAAAGATTGCTGTAAATGTAATTTCATGTAAAATTTGTTGTGAACCATAATCATCACGTTTATAAAGATAATTAGTAGAACAGATGTATTCTATGGTTGTTATGAGCCATCTAGAACGTGTTTCCCGTATAGCCTTAAATCGTATTTGAGGAAATTTTCCCCGTAAATGTTGGTTTGTATATCACTTACATTTTGTGTATCATTTCAGTTTCACTGAAAAGTAGTGCGGTCATATCTAAAGATTCTAGTTGACTGGCCTTACTTGAAGATATTTCAGCCATTAGTGTAGTTCGAAGGTTTTCGTCTTTTGATCTCATTCAGAAAAATTTTGCCTACATGGGTAGGTGGATTTTGGTATGCAGTAATATATTTGTGGAAGTAAAGTAATTTTTTCACGCATTAGTGCGTTGTACTCTTTTACACACATGCCCATTCAAACGCAATCTTCAAAATCGATTTCTAATATTTTCGGCATCTACCTGCTTACAATATTCTCTAATGGTTTTACATTATTTCTCGAGGATATCGAGAAAATAAAAAAATTATTTAATTTACTGAAAAAAAAAACCAAAGTAAAAAGCATAAAGAAATAAAATACAGAAAAATATTAAATGCAAGAAAATTATGATTGAAATTAGGTCGCAAATGGTTTAACTAATACATTTTTTGGCTTTTTATTCAAACAATAGCAGAAGAAATCTTGTGTGAAACTCGTATGAAAAGCTTATTTTTCCATACACGACATGCTTTTTATCTTGGCTAGAAACTCGATAAAAACTCTCACGCCTTGTACGGATAAATGCCGCTTGTTATGACTACTTGCACAAATAGTAGTTATTTACTGACATATCCAAAGCTCGACACAAAGATATGGCAGAGGTAGCGTCTTCCACAAAACTTGGCAAATCGAAAGAAACTCAAATAACAGCCAGCAATTTCGTTCTGCTATATGCATACTTATTATGTAAAGCGTTCGTTTCCTTATCCTTATCCGCAAATAATTGTAATTCGCTTATCCGTAAATAGCTATTTATTATCATATCGTACTACCTATTACTGTTATTGCATTATGGATTACATAGTAGTATTGTTATTGAACTTGCAAAAATATTTTAGTTAGCTCAGTTATCCATTGATAGCATAACAGTTTGTGATTGTAATAATTTGTGTTTATATTTATTTCGAAGGAGCTGTATGACCAATAACTAGGTAGTATAAGAAAACAATAAAGAAAAAATTAAAACAATCGGTACAACAAAACGTTTGGTCATAACATAACTCCGTATCAACTAAACTTCATAAAATAAAGCATTAAACTATATTTACAATTGAAAATAGCTATAATAAGGACCATAAATGTTATTACGACTGTAACTCATCGAACTGGTGTTCAATTACAGTACACCTTTTCGCTGTCCTCAGTTTATGATCTATATGGTTCTCTGACCCTAATAACCGGAACCGACCCGGAGTCAAGTTACCGGAGCCTATATTAATACCTGCAGACTGGCGCCACCTTCAAGTTTTACCTGCATCTGCATAGCAGACTTAATAGCAATAAAGTGTAGTTTAAACTTAACACGTTCCAATATATAATAATTAGGTATACACTTTGATTGTAAAATTTTGTTGTAACTGAAACCTGACATATTCATAATAGGTATGTACCTATTAGAAACTTAATCTTGCAAGGCACAAAAAGTTGGACAACTTTAATGATTGAACGCTGCTTTGAATAAAAATTAAGCTGGAATTTGTTTTACTACTTCAGGATATTTAAATTTTTTAATTTTAATTATGAGAAATTCTGTCCATTTTATAGCCAAAATTAATTTATGAAATAATGTCTATTCATTTGCTTGTTTTCTAATCTACATCGTTATTTTTATTATACCCAGTATCATTAATATACCATCAGAGATAGTGCTTTTAAGGCAATAATTATCATTTAACTTCATGCGGGTAAGGCAAAAAACCGGTCAAGTACATAATTTCGTTTATAATGTATATTACAATATTTATTTAGTACCTTCTCTAAACAGAATAAATAGATGATATAAAAACAAACTATTGGTTTTCCTATTATAGGTAGGGGATATATACAAGCGTAAGAATGCTTCAGTGTCGTAATCGTGGTTCTGCTATTGCGAGAGTGAAAGATGCAAAATTAAAAATAAATTATTTTTTGGGCACTGCGTCAAACTTTAATCCAGCACAAGAAAGAATTGGAGAACAGTAGTATAAACAACAGAAACAATAATGAAAGTTACCGTGGTGATTTTTCTAAATCCCAAGCACTCAATTACAATATACTATAGTAAATATTGTACAAATATTGATTTACAATAATTTATAAATAAATAACAATAACCGAAATATTAAGTTATAACAAACTATCCAGAAAGAAGAAAGAATTGGCATCGACTCTTGAACGGAAGCAGAATTTCCACATTGGACGAACAAACTAAATCTTTGAATTAAGAAACTCTATGCACGCCTATCCCCTGATACAACGCTAAGAAGATTACCGATCTAAGCGATCATAGCATTTGTATCGCTACTCTAAGGGCCCAAGGTTGCGGCTACAGCAAAAACTAAGAAATCATAATGATTTCTTATCGATTTATATTTATTATGCTTCAAAGTTTCCGCTTTTGTCGCTGCCGAACTGGCCATTTAGCACGAAATTCCCAAGTGATTTGGAGCTAGAGTATCTCAATAATCTCAAGTAAACTCAGGAGACAAAAATTCTTCGTTTCACTTCCAGCGGCCATATTGGCAAAAAGCCCGTTTTCCACCCGTCATTGCAGCCACTACAACTTTTTGGCAGGAAAACCATGGAATACAAATATTTACTCAATTTACTTTTCAAATTTAAATTAACAACTTTTAAACTTATATTGTAAGGACAACATAATTATGTACATATATCAACGTATATTATTAATTGTAAAGTATACTTTTCCTGTTATAATAAAGTAACTTCTTTAACTTTCTTTTGTTGTACTAATATAATCTGGCGAATATTAACACCAATTGTGTGCTTTCCACAGTTTATTGTAAGACATGTGTTTATCCTTAGAAATGTTAATTTGTATATAATAGCTTTCGGATAATTTTTCTTCGTGCAAATGTTTTCGTATAAATTTCTGCATACGATATTTTAGATATGATGTGACGATTAATCCATGAACATAAGTGTCAAGTTTTATATTCAAGGGTGTCCCAATAAGAAAGCCGGATTTAAATTTTGCGCAATTTCTTTGCTTTATAAATGTCAACTCTGAAATTAGACATGTGTTATCTTTGTTTGTTCCGTTTTAAAATTCATAATAAAACACCATCTATAATCTAAGCCCTAAGTGCAAGGTTGTTTCTTAGATCGATGAGAATGCTTCAATTGGAGGCATCGTACAGGAGGAATCATACATTCCGTACAAGAGTTTTTGGAGAGCAAATTGTAATATGTATCGGGAGCATTAGCTGAGAATCTGCAGATTCGCTGTTTTAATGTTTTTGCAATAATTTGTTATTTAATTTTTAGAGTGTAAATATTGTTAAACGGAGATATTCTGTAAACTTGTTTGTGTATTTGTTCTATTTGAATGCTATTTACTTAACTTCATGTGTATCTTTTATACAGCGAATAAATGATTACGATTGTGATTGTGATTGGAACATCGCGTTATCCAACGTGTCATCGATGAGATAGAGCCACATCTTTGTCAAAATGTCATCGAAAATTTCATGACAAGAGCAAGGGTCTGTGTTTAAAGCCGCGCTGGTCATTTGGCAAATATTTTATACCATACTTAATTGGAACAATATGTCTCCTTGGTATGACAGTAAAAATATCATCACTCGCTCAAAAAATATACTTTTTTTAAAATCATTAAAATCAGCAGCTAGGTACTATATTGATATAAAATTGAACAAATTACAAAAAACATTGCCCTTCTCCCTGACAACATTGTTCATAATTATTTTATAATAAAAATATAATATTATAATGTGAATAGTATACAACCATAATTATTAGAAATGTTGAGTCAATTTTCTTAAAATTACAAAAACATCTGCTAATTTAATAAAATAATTTTAAGTTTATTAAAAAATGATTTTAGAAAAATAATCAAAATATAATATGATTTATTTTTCATTTAAAATGTAAAATAATATGTATTGGAAAAAAAAATTTTTTAAATTAAATAAAAAAGTTGATTAGAATATTCCAATTAGGTACTTTTTGAAGTAGAACCTACACAAAATTTGACCACCTACAGCAACATTGTTTAAAAATGATGATATTCAGCTTTTATCCTAAAAGGGAGTTCAACCTTTTAGTGAAACATCACCAAAACATCAAATTTCACCAAAAACTCGCTTATTATTTCTACATGTCTACTATTATACGTTTTCATACTATAGGTAGGGGATTGTTCCCGGGTATGAGACAGCACTAGGTTTGAGACAGTCAATTATTTTCATTATGCAATGACCAAGGCCGAATTTAAGGGGTTAGAACCCCCCTCCCGAAATTATTTATCAATTAAGGGATAACCCTAATATGAAATTTTTCAAAAATCGAAAAAAATTTTTTGCTGTAAAAATTGTTTAACATCTTAAGAATAATGCGTAAAAATTTCAGGCCAATATTCGCAGTATTTTTTTAGTTATTGAGCTTTAATCTAGTCAGGGCGTGAGCCATAAATCTTTCAATTCTCGGCAACATTTGCATCTGTTGTATACCAACGTTTTTACTTAAATTTTATTACTTTTTAAAATTTTGAAAACAAAATTTTTTTAAATCTTTATTTATATATATCTACATATACGATACATAATTGCGGTTCGTTAAAATGGCCAGTTTTCACTCAGTTTTCTATTTTCTATGCCCTAGTTTTAGCATTTGAGCTAAACTTTTATTTTTTAATATTTTTGAATTATTTTAAAATGCCTGGCGTTGCTTCTGATAAAAAGGGTTTGAGTTCAATTGCCGCTTTTATTTTTATTCTGAATTTTAGTTTCTTTTGTAGTTTAATAAATTAGCTAGGTATTTATTTTTTAACTTTTTCAAAACCCCTCACGAAAATCTAGTCTAAATGCGGCCCTGTCATGGGTGAGTTTTTGTGCTAAGACCGAAATCAATCGAAGCATTACTTGCATCAAGTGCAAACATTGTATTCGAAATTGCACTGGTAAAAATTGCACTTTTTTTGATCTTTTTCAAAGTGTTATTTTTTCGAGTGAATAAATCGAAAAATGTAAGTGTAATGCATTAATTAGCATTTAGTGTTTTACTTATATTTTGCAATTCCATTAAAATAAAAAAAAATAAAAAAATAGAAAAATAGAAAATTTTTTGTTCGTCATTCTCAAAATAGTGTCATAATCCGGGTATGAGACACAGCATGCCACCGGGTATGAGACACTTTTTATTCGAACCCTAATGATATACAAATGTCAAAAATATCGTTATTGTGTCAGCTTAAAGTGTTTATACAGGGTGATTTTTTAATACCGCAAAAAAATTCGTTTTAATTATCGGACTTAAACAGTGGCATACCCTATTTTCTCTTATTAATATTAAATAAAATGCATCTGGAAGCGCTCCTGGATTAAATAAGCGAAATGTAATGAAATGATACAAAAATCAGCTCATATTACTAGCACTTAACCTGCCAATCATCAATTAAATCGAAAAAAAGGCTTTTGAAATATTAAATTATTAATATGAAATTATCAAAAGAAAATTAATGAAAAAAATTAACACCCTGTATCTCAGTAACGAAACATTTCCGGACAAACGTTTATAGGAAAGTTTTTGTTTACTTTTAATCAAAGAATCTGTTTTTTTTTTAATTTTTTGCAATATTTATCAATATAAAACACCACTTAATCGGTGTTTTGATCGAATTTTTTGGTATTTATTTTCGTTTAAGATATGTCAAGATGTCAATTCCAAAAAAGGAAAAGGAATACCAACAAAAGGGATTTTAATGCGCTGCTGCAAGCCGAAGGTTTGAAAAATTAATAAATTTAATATTTTCAAATAGATATGAAGTTTCACTTTATATTTTACACTTTTTAGTGGATTTTTCTAGGTGTATCATACCTGGGTACATACTTTTTTCTTGCCAAGAAACCTATCCTCAACAATTGGTCATAAAATTTTGCATGTTAATGCAAACACGAAACTTTTTGAGGATAAAAGTTGCGTATTTTCATTTCCTTTCCAACAGTATATCATAACACCTGATTTTATTTAATTGATGAACATTTTTGGCTCAAGAACAAAAAACCCGTCTCATACCCGGGAACACTCCCCTACATGATAAGGTAATAAGAATAGCAGGGTAAGAGTAGCAGGGCAGTATTATGGTTATAATATACAATCACAATAATAAACAGATGATCATTCCATCTGCTTATGTTAAATAGGATTTCTTTAGTTGTAAAAATAATTAAGTAAAATTTTAAATGGCTAAACTAGAAGATACATAGAGTGATGTCAGTCATACTAAAATAAATGGCGATTTATTTGAATAAACTCGGCTATATTTGGTATAAAACTTGTTTATTTGTAATATTTTGATAAAATCGATAATGCATTTAACTGATTTATTTAGATCTATAAAGCTTCTTTTTAAATTACAAAACTGAAGCAAAGCCACCCAAAGATTCACCACCATAAAATTTATTGATTGGATTCTAAATTATTTTAAATTAAATAGTAAATTTATTTACGGCGTAACTAGAAGTACATCGGATATACTTTTAATTTTTGTACATCAGATTGTTGGGTCAGGCCGAAGACATACATCGGTAAACATCGGATTTGAATAATTATCGAAATGCCCGCCACGATTTTAAACTTGACTTTTCTGGTTAGCCAGTATTTACTCTGCTTTTAACCTAACTTTTTTGTTTCGAAGAAAATCGAAGTACCTACAGTACAAACCCGGTTATCCGTCTTTCGATCAACCAAGGCTCGGTGTTATCCGAAGCAACGGGTTTATCCGAGATCTCCGCATTAATCGAGGTGTGTGCTCGGATAATACGGAAAAACTCGGATAAAACGGATAAACGATCTAAAAAAATTAATAGTTGGCCTTCAACAATCAATGAAAGAACATTACTATGTTGCTTTGCTTCGAACCCTAAAGATTAATCTACGTTCGTTAGATTTTCACTTTTATATACTTTTGTGTTTAAATTGTATTCTAATTTTCGAATGTTTTACGAACATTACCTCGGATAAACGGGGTTGTACTGTACTAGGTACTTGCACACACCGAAAGTTAGGTTAAATTTAGTAACCAAAAGCAATCAGTTATTTACTTACGACTTACGATTGATTCGTAACTTTTCCTATGTTAAAACCATCTAGATTTAATACAAATTAATAATTTCATTTGTTCCAAATAAATCATGACACTTGCTTCAACAATATATTTTTTGCTTTTGTGTAGTATCGTGCATGTCAAGTCACATAAGCATAATCATAAATGTTGCAAATATGCATGTGATAAAAAATATTAGGTCTGAAATTTTATATAAAATTTAAACACGATGTGGCTTCGTTTCAATATTTGCAGGTTATGATACAACATTTTCAGGAGCTTTTGATAGTGCTACTCAAAAGAGGGACGGGCTAACATTGTAGTATATCAATCTGTTGTATTCATATAATATATTGCAGTAACAGTACTATATTGAAAGTGTTAATCTATAAAGTTTATCATGAAATGTGAACATTCCTTATATGTATTTTAAGAAAAGCATAAATCTTTTGTAACTATGATTTGATATTCATATATGAACACTCCTATGCGTAAATAAATATCTATCACTAATATATTATTTTTATAAAATGTTAAATTGCTTTCACAATGCAGTAAGTGAGTCTGCGCATTTGGAGTCTTAATAGCGATGGTTCGAATTTAAAATTGTTTTGAATTCGTGTAATATGGCACTAGCTTTATAAGATCAAATTATTGTCCTCCAGGAGTTTTTAGTGGTAGGTAGAATTAATTAAGTAAAAATTGTAACCGTTTCATATTTAACGACTCGTAATTAAAAGCTACATTAATGGAATTTATTTTATTGTACAATTAAAAGTAAAGTGGCAGTTAATATTTTTTATATTATAGATATTTGTAAGTTAAATAGTTGTTTAGTTACAAAGTTGCTGTTTGATACAATAACAGCTGATAATCAATAGCTATAACAGCTACAAGCACGAATATTCTTGTTAGTAGGTACTGAATAAAGTGGTGTTGATATGTTATCCACTACATTGCTGTAATCAATCGAACATAAACACGTAGATATCCACTTTTTATTATATGTTTAGTTATTAAAAGTACATTAATCTGGCATAGATGCATTATAAGTCGTAATCAAGTCTGTGGACACTTGAATGATGTAAACGGTTAGTTATTTTATGAATCTGTGTTAATGCTGATATTAAACCTATTATATAGCCAATGAAAAATCTTGTTTTATTTGTATTCCAGTGTTATGACTCTTTTCAACTTAATAACATAATAAATTCAACATGTGAACTCCACTTTTTATAGCTAAACGATATCGATGATTACCGAGAAAACTTATTTCTAAAAGCTTTTAGTAATCCTTATCGTCAAACCAAAGAAGTTTAATAATTAATATCTAAATCGTTTAAGTGGTATTCGTATCGTAGCATCTCAAGATTTCCTTAGTATTGGATTCATAGGTGTTTCTTTCAGTGTTACTCTTTAATACTGTCATTTATAACAAAAGTTTTAAGTCAAATTGTCTATGAAACATACTTTATTCTAACATAAGTTACGTTTTATAATTTCAGAACTCGTTTTGTATTGTAAAATATACACCTATTTGGTGGAGTTTGAGGTTTTCTCATGTTGCGTTACGTTGGTAATCTGAAAAATTATAATTTTCTATTTAATATGTATTAATAATTAAAAAATAACATTTTATTTTAAAATTTTTCTTATTAATTTTTTTAGTTTAAGTTTTTTAAAGTTATATCGACTTTGAGACAACTTTAGTGCCACTAAGCACATTTTGCTCGTCTTCCACTGCGAGCTGAGCGGAATCCTTTCGTTTGACTTGCAACATTAAGTTCCGAAGCAGTGTTTCCATCGATAAACGACTGACTAGTTAAAAGAAGTCTGGTGCCATTGTGTTGGACGCTAGTTTTGAACGGATTCTGTTACCTCTCCCCTTTCTTTTTCCATACTTTTCTGCTTCAGCTCAGAAAAATCGGAGTGGAAGAAATTGAGAGATAATAATCACCGAAATAGCCTGAAAAGAGAAAAAGTGGCAAAAAAGGTGATCCCACCCTACTGCAAATACTTGGAAATTACTCCAAATAAGAAAACTTCAACCGTGAGTTGTTTTCCCGACGGACGGAAGGCAAAAATATAGCCCATTTGAATCACTTTATCTCTAGCTCCCTCCACGAAGTCCTCTGATAATAGAAGGTATAAAAGAAAACCGCATTCTTGGTGTTTTTTTGTAAATTTAATATTACAGTCAAATTTATTTTAAATAATGGAAAACTTGAAAATTTTGGCACAAAGATAAGTTTCGAAATAGAAATCATACTATATTCATGTAAAATATTTTGTCTTGTCCTATAAAAAATGATTATTTTGCTATTACGAGCTCGGAATCACGAATCACACGAGTTACTTAAAGTTCTTTTAAATGTTTTTCTAAACTTCTTTCTAACTTCAGAATAACGAATACTTTTGTATAAAATTATTCTAATAATAATGTTAATAATGAAATAAAAATTATTTGTCAAAAAAATCCAAAAATATTTTAACAATTAGAACAGGTAAAAATTAGAAAAGTTTTGTAATAATACACAAATTAAGACAAATTAATATAATTAATCTTTATAATCATTAATAATTAAGATTTGAATAAAGGGCATAAGCATGGTGAATCTGCCCCCGGGGAATATTAAATCGCCACTTTAGGGATATGTAGGTACCCATGAATACTAAGATCCTGAAAATTTTAAATCTCTAACTCAATGCTTCTTCGAGAAAATTAAAAAATCCTGAAAAATTGAAAAACATATTTTTCTCAGGAACAGCTTAATCAATTTGGATAAAATTTTAGTATACAAATTTATATTTAATGGTATATAAAGGCTTAGAACAAAATAACAGCTGTATAGGATTTCATTATCTAATGAAAAAACATTTTTTTTCCAAAAATATTTTTTTTAAATAAAATAAATATATTGCAGAGTATAACATAAAGATTAATTTCGTATAACTAAGCGATGGCATTCTTTGATGATATTTAACATTTGATCAACAACATTTAAAAAATTGTATCAATTGAACATTTAAATGATCAAATATGAATACAGTTAAGAATATAAAAATACTGCAAATAATTACATTTTTAAGTTTTTAATTATTCAACATTTAAGAAAATGTATGAGCAACGCGCTCAAAAAGTGAATTTTTCTACACAAATACATAATTGTAAACCTCAAATGATTTGACACATTTGTTGAAAATTCCCATTACACATACGGTAGAGCTGCAACCCAGGGTCGGTTTTTGCTAACCACTTTATTTTATGAAAGGTTTTCAAGTCAGATTACCTCGGTGGTTTGCCATTGCTAAACGAGGGAGGACTGTTAGAATACAGTTGTTGCCACACTTGGGCACGAACCAAGGGTCTCTGCTTGAATATATAATTTTTATATGTAGCAGTTAAAATTATCGATAAAAAACGTAGTAAAATGCATCGATGTCTCATCAAAATTGTTACTATAAAAGTTACTCGTGACTTAAAATCAAGTCTTTATTTTTTAGAAATAGTTTTATTATAATAAGATCATGTGATGTGTGCACGTGTATTTCATCATTAAATTTACAATAATTATTGCGATTAAACGCGTACGTATATATTGATAGACTTCAAACTTTACACGTTAGTTTAAAGCAACAGGCTTTCTAAAGAACTAATTAAATTTTGATTAAATGTGTACTAAGGTACTTATGTCTATCTCACTGTATGAAAATTATTTCAAAAGAAATTTTTTTCTCTGCCATTCTAAAAATACTAAATACCTGCTAACTTTACTCTTTAAATATTGTTAAATGATAGCTTATAAAATAATGAGTTCAACATTCTTCTTCATTGCCATTTTCAAATATGGTTTCCAACAATTTTCTTCATTCTTCGCCTGAAAAGAGAGATTGCCTTTAAAAATTCATTACCAGTAATTTACCAGGAAAATCGAAGTTTCGAAGTATTGCAAACCAGATTTGCTTTGATGAAATTTCAATGGACTGGTTACTGGCCAAGACTTTAAATTTCCTCGTTATTGGACGAACTACATGCACGTTATTGCAAGTTTTTCTTTTTGGTACGCATTTGTTCAAATAACTAACAAGCATTCATTCACTTATAAATAACTATTATTTTCAAATTCGGTAATCATAATTAAGCAAAAATAACAGAAAATGTTATATTTATGTAAAAAGTGCTTCTGGTTTACACTTAAACACCTATTATAGGTTTAGATGCTTTGTGTTAAACCACGTTCACAAAGCTTGAAAATAAGACTGAATAGAGATCGATCTATATACGTACATGCACAGATGCGAAGTTGTGAATAATTATGCAAGAATCAATTATAACGACGATTTATCACGCATTTCTTGTCTAGCGCGTCGTTGGAACGTCACTACATCAATCATATCCTACGTTAATCATTTTGAAGCGTCTGTTTAAAGCTAGTGTTTTAACAGCGGTTTTTTTTATAGCCTACAGCCAATTTTATATTAAATGTTTAATTCTGAACACTCTTGTAATTTGCACTTTTCAATAACAATAACTCGCCTAAGCATTAGTATTTACACATAAAAAAATTGTGTAAATATAGCATTCTCTCTGGCTGTCAGTATAATAAATTATTACAATATAGTGAAAATATGCGAATAATAAAATTTTTCTTAGTTGATTTTCCGAATAAATATATAATTATATACTAGTTTTAGAAGGTACTTTATTATATACGCATAACTATAATATCAAGTCGAATCAACTGATGAAGTTCATAATATAGTATATGTATGTATAGTGTATAATAATATCATCTATGTAGTTTGTAGTATACTAATACCAATTTTAGAGAAAAACCATAATTTATAAAATATAACTATGTATTATTAACCATATTAATTTTAGAAATTGTAACAAATAATTGCTATACTGACTGATGGCATATAGTCTGTCTGCCTAAGCTTTATTGTATTTTATGTATTAATTAATTTCTTTTTAATAGCACTAACCAAATAAAACGCATTAATTTCTACAAGAAACTGTTATGCAATTTACTGACCACTCTAACTGGAGTTTAGTATTGTTATCAAACGGTAATTAAAAAAACTGTCTTAATTCCTGTATTTATACTACTGAAGGAATTTGCTTAACATATCAAATGCATTTTAAATAGTCTTTGTCGGCTAAAATAGTTGTTAATTAACATTCGCTTAGGTAAGCACATTATAATTTTATAAATTCTTCTAGAATCGTTATAAAATTTTAAAAATTACGTTTTGCTCTTCTACGGTTGTTTTGTAATATTAGTTGCTTTGCCGTGCTATCAAATAATGTAAAACATGCTAAAATGTAGCGACGATAAAAATCTAATGCAATTTATTATCAAAATAATAAAAAAAAACGAAAGTTTGAAATAATTAGAACACTGATGTGGTTTAATAACGTGTATCTTCGCTAATAAGTATTAATTAATCTCAATCTAATAATTACGTAATACCTACTCGTCTTTCAAAAGTAATTCAGAATAGTAGGTTCAATATGTTCGAGTGTGAATAATTTATCTAATTTTTTTTGGTAAATTTATTATATAATTTAGTACATTTCCAAGTTGTTTTTGAGATTATAGTTGTTATACAATCAAACGCTTTGGTTTACAGTATTTACTTTAACTGATTTGAAGAAATTTTTATTTCTTAATATTACTAAATTTAAATCTAGAATCTAGATACATCCATAAATAACCGTAAATCACATTTAATCTTAATATAGGTACCTACCTACCCATAAGCATATCCCATATACGATTCAATATTTAGCGAACACTGTATAAATTGCAATATTATAATTTCTTTGTCTGTATAATGTCATACCTAAACAAAAAATGTGTAACATTCTAATGCAAATTACATTTCATCTTCACATATTCAAGTTTTATCGAATATAAAAGGAATTTTATGGTTAACGATGAGCCGTTAGAAAATTAGTCAGACATTTTTGTTCAAAAATTCCATAAATTTTATAGAAATAAAGATGAAATAAAATATTCAGAAAGGAAGTAATCAGTTTCACACACTATAATGAATATAATATATAATCTAAGTTTCTGTTTTTTTAAAATTAAATTATTTATATTATTAAAAGAAATTTTATTTCTTTATTAAATTAATAATGTGAATATATTAAAATCTCTTTGTTACGATCGATTTGACAAAAAGTGATTTATACCAGACTTATTATAATCATAAACAATATTTATTACAATTATTATTAAAAATCATTTATTGTTATATTATTATATATTTAACAAAAATTGAAGAGATAACTGAAGAATGCAACGTAGAAAAATATTATTAAAAAAACATTAAAAATACCTTAATTTATCAAATTGTTTAATGATTTTTTAAATAATAATTTACTAAGTTGTATTCTTCACTTTACATGTAAAATTCTATTATTTTAACCTTCTGATTCGTTTTTGTAAAATATTACTCTATATTTTACTAAATATCACAGATTTTAATCAAAATTATCTACCAGAAAAAATAAAACTATTAAAAAATAGTTTTTTGAAAACTTTTAATTCAAAATTACCCGTCGTTTCGTATTGTGTATAATAATAACTAATTTCTGTCGAATGTAGGGGAAAAGAGAGATTTCTAAAAAACACCTAAAATACTGTAAATTTATAGATGTTTTAGATATAATTTGTTATTATGGTATAGTATACCTATAATACATAGAATATTACAATATAAAATAAATCAAGGTATATACAGAATGATAATTTGCAAATTATATAAGTCTATTATTCTAAGATTTGTAACTGTAGCTAAATCTTTCCACTTCATGAAAGTCTACTATTGATTATGCTCTGCAAACTAACTTATATTATGTCATTAACACCACTTAGAACTAATCCCAACAATAATTAATCAACAGTACGCAGACATCAAGTATGTAGTTAGAAATTGCAGACAGCGACAGGATAATCGAATGAAGTAGCAATTTTTATATGCGTTAATTCGAATGACAACCACATTATTCCGAAATGATTTTGGCTATAGTTTAGTACAGGTAGTACGTGCAAAACCTTTTTATAGACCAGAAATAAGAAGTAGTACACGGGCACTGTAAATACTCCTCTCATTAACACAATGAACATCACGTCACAGTCATCTAAAATTAACATCGACAATCGCTCATTTAAATTGAAAATTAGTAGTAGCAAATATAGCCAAGACACGAATAATTGAATAACTTAAATCAGATTCACACACACATTAAGTGAGACAAAGATAGTAATCATAATTATTAATGTAAAACCTCTCTAATGTAATTCTAAGATCGGAACAACCTTAAATAGGTTCAAAGAGTACTAAAATTAAGCAAACTTCTATTTTTTTAAGTGCTCTGCGCAATCGTTTCCGAGAAAATATCGTTTAAAAGTTTGAAATACTTCAGCTAGTTTGTGCAACAGAAACTGAAAGATCTTCTAGCTGAGATGTAGAAAACAAAACAAAACGCATCGACAAGTGGATTGGGAGTTTGCTTCACCGAAATAATAGTTTTTTCTTTGGGTATGCCATGCTAAGAGTAGCAGTATAGTAGTGTGTTTTGTATAATATTCGAAGAGATCTAAAAATATCTGAACAAAAATCTTCCTTCCTATACCTTCCTATTCACTTGCGAACGCGTTACCATCTCATCAGCCGAAAAATATATCAATTATTGTTACAGTTCCATCCATAAATATAACAAGTGAAACGTTACAAAAATGACTCAACGCACGATAAAAGTAACTAAGAAAAGTGATTTAGATAGAAAGTTAGCATGTGCAAAAACAGATATTTATCTAAAGATAAATAGGATAAAAATAAAAATTAAAAAAATTTTAATAAGATAAAAATAAATAGAAATCTAAAGATTTCTAGATAGGAAAGAGAAGACTAGATTGCGTACTCTGTGTTCCGCTAGGACTCATCCCCTCATTCTGAGATACCATACTTAAAAAATTTAAATGGTTCCATACCCTTTGTAACATCTCAAATTAAAGGTCTTTTAAAATTCTGAAAAAATGAAAATAAATCAAGTAGGTAAATTTAAAATTTTTTGCGTAAAAAGATAGCATTTTAAAATACTTTTAATTTGAGGTGTTACAAAGAGTATGGTGCCATTTAAATTGCTAAAATTGAGGTAGCTTAGGTTGAAAGAGTGAGTCCTAGCGCAACATAGAGTACACAGTTTAATCTCCTCTTTCCTATCTAGAAAAGCTTCTTTTAGAGTTTTTTGATGTTTGATGTAGTTCACGAGAAATTTAAGGTGAATCGTTTTCAAATTTATACCCAGTAGAGACTTAAATGTAACTTTAAGATTATATTCACTTTCATACGTTAACTATTACAAATCATGATATTTACTGAATGATTTAAAACAGATTGTAAACTATACATAAATTAATGTAAAAATTATTATCTACTTATTTACAACATGTAATATTAATTTATATAAAAAGCAAGTAATTACGTAAGCATTGGATGTTAAGAACTCTTGTCTTTGCAGACATAGAAAACAGTAAAAACAAAGAAGAAACATATAGAATTCCGTATTCCTGAAAATAAAATATAGAAAAGATGAAAAATTAAGCACAAAGCTACTGTATCCAACAGAAATAGAAAAGTATAGATAGAGAAAGCTTTTCTCAAATATATTATAAAACCAAGCAAATATAAAACAAAAACATAAAATGTAAATGTAATAAATATAATAATCAACCCAATAAGAAAAATAAAACAGGATTACAGGGATACTAAAAACATAAAATACAATCTCCTGAATTACAGAAAAAGATATTGAAAAAATTGAGTAATGAATTTGTAATGTTCAGTAACAGATAAGCAACAAATGGAAATAACATTTGAGGGTTCTGTATTTCAAAGAAGATGACATCACAAAATGCTTGCACTAGCTTTATTCTTTATAGCGGAAGAATAACGAAGAAATGCATGTTGCATAATATTATGTTGAGATCTGCAAAGCACAAGAGAAAACAAAAAATTTAAAAATCTTCTAATCCTGTATGTATTTTTGATTCCTGGTAAAACGATAGTAAAAATTAAAAACCAATGCTGCAACCTACCGTACATACTTAATACCTAAAAATAATCAATAGATATGTGATTTAAGTAGTGTAACTCAATATTAACCATTTTGTTAATAACTTATGTATATACTTATGTATATTTGCAGCATATTTGCACTTACTTATTTGTAGCGTATAGGCGACGCAGTTCCAAGTTGAAAACCTTGAAATCTCTGGGTTATCACTGTTTTCACTGAGCTTTACTAGACTAACTAATATTTTAAGCTTACACTGGTAATACTTAATATTGTCTGATATTTATTACAGCTGCTAATTATTGTCAAAAAGTTGTTGGCTCACACATAATGAAACATACATATAATGTATCTAGGGCATTATGAAGATGTTTATGTCGTGGGCAACCAATTTAAAAGGCCGAGGGCCGTTAGGCCCGAGAGTTTTTAAGTTGCTCGAGAGCATAAACATCGGGTAATGCTCGTGATGTGTCAACATTTAAAATTTTTAAATAATTAGAATTATTAGCTCTTAAAATATATATAAATAAAATTATCAATATTGAGCTAAGGTTAAACAATAAAACACTAATTTTCGAGCTTTCGAGAATATATTGTTCTCTTTTTCAAGAAATGAAGTATATGTCAATTTTTAAAATTTTTATAAATTTTGAATTTGATGATTGCCAAATTTAATTATTTTTTTAAAATTGTAAACAATAAAATGGTACATTTTTTGAATTATATTATATAATTGCAAATGAGAGGGCATAATAAGCGGGCATAATGATTTATACGCCCTAGGGCATTATAGCCTATTTAATATATCTCGTTGTCAAGGTATAAAAGACAAATAATGATTCAGTGTAATATAAAATTAGTGATTACCCGTAGTGATCATGTGTCGACTGAAAAGGAATAGGTTATTACAATTAATATTAATTGTTACTATCATGCTTCTTTACTTGATATAAAATACTCAATAAGTTATGTTTAGCAAGCCTCTTGATTTGCCTTATTACCAATACCTAATAAGATCGAAATAATTATTAATTGTAAGTTATTTTTCCTATAGTTTTCATTTATTTTCACTATTACTTTTGATATTGAAATCTATATAACTGAAATTTCTATTTTGCTTTTTCTGGGATATCTTAGATCTCAAATTTTTGCACATTTTTTTTTTAAAAACACCTATTCCATCAAGCTAATAGCACTTATTGAATTTTATGGTAGACACGAACTTGTAATATAATTTTCTAATATCTACTGCAGTTAAATTTTATGCATAATAGAATTAACTGAAAACTACATATCTATCACCTAAGCATAATATGAAGAATAATAAATGTCAAAATAAACTAATAGTAAATAGGCTTTCTGTCACTAGTTTTGAAATACTAATATTAAATCAAGTCATAAGCCATCGATTGACTTTTATGAATTACGGTGTATGGTTGAAATATATATTGTGCAAATAAAAGGTACCACGCTATGCTCAATGAGGTTAACTACTAAAGCTCAGATGATGGATCACTCAAATGTTAACAAATCTCAAAGTGGGCGGTAAATGGACATGTAACTGAGCTCGTTATAAAATAAATAACAACATATTGTCTTGCTTGGGTGCCCGTCAAATAGAAATCGCATATTTAAACTATCCATGTGCCTGATTTTGTGCTAAAAGGTCAGCTAAACAGCCGGTAATGATTCCACCTAAACAGACTTGACAAAATTTCGAATCACTGTACGATAGCAAACATACTCCAATATACTTGGCCCCAAGATATTTCGTTTATTTTAATATTAACTATATTGGTACATTTTTAGACAGCTAATGATCTGTTTCTATTGCAAATGATGAAATAATAAAATTAAAATGCTCAAAAGCTTTTTATGACTTTATATTGCTAGCTTTCACTATGGATTTATTTAAAATGTTCAGAACTCGGCTTGGAATGATCTAGAACTAGAAATAAACTCAACAGGATATTATTATATTTGTATGTAAATAGTATTACGTATTCTACATTAAAGCATCGTAAAGGGAGTTAACAGGATAAAATACAGAAGTAGGTATCCACTAATTGCTTGTTGTAGTTTTTATTCATCAAAGTGATATTATATTTTATTATAATATATCAATATGACCGTTTACTTCATGTTATCCAATATTTTAAAAGAAACGTAGAATACGAAGAACACTTAAATTAGGTTGTCATCCTATTCAGTTACACGAACTCATCATTCTCTGTCAGTTCTGATATTATTCTTATGTAAGGGTAGGCCAAGATGAGCTTAACAGTATTTTTGCTTGTATTTACACAAAGTATCTTTGTTGACAAACATTTTCCTGAAGAAATTTCATGGTGGCCACTCAGTTAGGGGTCTGATGTTTCACACAGTTGTAAGTGACCTAAAAGATTCTTTAAACTTTCTGTCAGTTTCGACGTATTTATAGCACTGCCGAATTTTGTGGGTGTTCCTGCAATTTTTTCAAAGGAAACTATTTTGTACTTTTAAATTACGTTTTATGTAAACATTAATATTTGAATAGCAGGTCGATGTTCTATTAAACATTGAACTAGCACTTTAACAGGTTATTTAATTTATGGATATGTGTAATCTTTGCAACATGTTGTGGTATTGTTAAATTATGACTACATTGTAATCGATTTCAAAGTGTTTAAAATTTGATCAATTGTTTATATTATTATTAATAGACAATCAAACAAAACTATTTTCCAATCACCGGCAATTATTTTTACTGTCTCTTATTTAACAAAAATGTAACGTTAATGTTTTTTGTTTATAAATGAATTACCAATCAAATGCTCCATCAATCTCCTGAAGGTAGGACATGCACGCCAACAATTATACGAAATAAACAAAGTGATGTCGCCTTGTTTTATTTCCCCTATTGTTTCATTGTTTGTGCGCTCGTGAGACGCCTAGCGGGGGCCCCGTGATTTATCGGGGCACGTGGGGAATGCAGCCGGCGCCACTGGGGGCGCCAAGGCCCTCGAGCATGGTTATTGTATTTGTTACATGTACTGACGGACTATTTCGGAATTCCTATTGTTTTTCGCGGTTACATCGGGTCACACTTTATTACTATTTAGAGGTAAACGCGTTTTGCGGTGATGTTTGGTTTTTGTGTGAACTGAATTTCAAACCAATACACGGGGGAATTGCCATCGTAACTAATTAGATATTGATCGTACAATTTTTTGCCAATTTGATGAAAACATGATGATAATGTAAATTAGTAATGCCGATAATAATTTTTCATTTTTATTTAAATCCCCACATATCAATTCATTTTGCGACCATCAGTGAAAACCGTTCAATTTGCATACGAATATTTTTAATATTCTTAAATTACCTGGCTAGTACACATTATTAATAATTAACTTGGCACTTATAATCTGATAGCATAACCATTTATATAATAAAGTTCTAAGTTATGTTATTGTGTTGTATTATTAGGTGTGCGATGGTGGGTACTACAGATTTTTTTATTGAAACAAGTTTCTATACAGAAAACATATATCACGAATTGTTTATTTTACCAGCAAGACCTTAGTGAGGTTCACAGGCCATTACTAGATCATTGTAACAATGGTATAACATGCAACATGTAGACTCATTACATATTCGCATTCAAACAATACTGACACGCTTGTCAAACGAGATGCTGTTCTAAGAATTTATAATCTATCGACTATCTATATGGTATTGAAATATGCGAAATTATTAGTTATAATAATATATCGGTATAGCATAGCTCATGTTATCCGATAAAGAAGTTTTCACAAATTAGAAAAATATTATTTTTAAAATACCGACAGGTAAAATTATCTTTTTAATGGCTAATTCTTTTAGACTTAATTGTAGTACAATTTGTAAAGAAGTTTTTAAAAATAAGGTGTCAACGTTGTATGACTTGACAAGATTTCATGCGAATACAATGGATGCCGTCTAAAGGTTATTCGTTTAACTTACCAACTTTCTATTTGTTATACTAACTTATTTAGAAACTAAATGGCAAAACATTCAACTAGCAGACACAAAAGATTAACATTTTAAGCATCCGTGTAAGCCGATGAACAATTCCAGATGACTAAACACTAAGATTTATTATATTTGGTACACATTTTTTTAACACTATTTTTAGCAAGATCCATGTCTGAATAGCATATTAATTATTATAACAAAACATTACAGTGTCAAGAAAGCAAATAAATTATTTTAGTTCCTATTGAATCGTTTAAAAATAATTTTAAGCATTTATTAAAAACAGTCTTAAAAACTTCTGACGGGGATCAAGATTTGGTTAGATATAACAGAATAGCTTTAAATCAAAAGGTTATATCATTAAGCTAACCCTTCATGGAGGGTGTAGGGATTCTAAACAATTCAAGTTGAAGTTTTTTCAGTGCAAAAAACAATGTCAATTTTATAATCTTGTCTAGCCGTAGTTCCTATCCAAAACTGACATATGGCCGCAGATTTTTACACTTCATTCAGTGTTTCAGCTTTGAAATTCTATCGTTTAATTTCAGAGCATTTTATTAGAAGGTTGTGTAAATGAAAATATTTTATTAAAATTTATCTAGTTTCCATACGTGCTTATTCAGCTAAACGTTTTCAAGAGAAAATATAAGCATGTACATGTACTGGAATTTCTACTTTCAATGTTAGCTACTACGCCAAGTTTGGGTATCGCCGCAATTAGCTTATTAAAAAATTCTGATCATCATTTTATTCAATTCGTTTTTATGTATGTCACAACATATTATATTTAAAGTTGGTTAACATTTCGATCATCCAATTTGTCTGAGAAAAATTCCGTATAATACATCAAATTGGGGAGGAACTAGGGCGGCCAGGACATTATTTCTTAGCTTAATTTGCTCTTTTTGGTTTCCACACATATTTTACATACATATTATAATTTAGATGTAGGCATACTTATATGCTTAGGTTCATTGCCTTCTTTAAAAATAAACTTTTCACAATAAGTTTTATACCGGAATGCAAAACATTAGGTAGAATAATTTCTAGATAGATTTCCTTTTATTATTCTCTCGATTTCTAGAATTATATTTTATCCAATTCTCTAGAGAATTTTAATATACATATAGGTACCTACTGAACTTCTGCAATTGTAACCAGTCTATTTCAAAGTACTGCAAAATTATTATTTAACTTGACTTTCTAATATGATGGAAATACCCAACTTCAGTCTAAGTTGCGATAAAACCTGAAGAAGTCCAATAAGAGTTTCTTAACATTAATTTTTCAACTTTTATGATTTTCTGATTACGTCAATAATAACTAAACAGTATATAGTATATACTATATGTTATAAGTACGTAAAATTTATTGTCGTGTTCCAAAATCCGCATTTAGTTTTGACCAACTTGATTTAATTTTGTTTTGTAAAAATTAATATTGTTGTAAATAACAGTATTTTTAATTTTGTAAATAATATGTATTTTATTGCTTTCCTGCCATCAAGATGGCATTACGACAGCATCGATGCCATGTCGAGAACATTAATAAATAAATTAGTCTCAGTAATTTTTGATTAAAATTTTAAATTTAAGAGTTTATGATTTTGCAAATAAAGTTTATTTTACATAAGTAACTTTGTCCAGTTAAAATAAAAAAAATAGGTGCAAAAATTCCGGTAGAGCTAATTTTTTTATAAGATGTTCGGATTAATACCAGGATCAGTTTCCAGTAGTTTCCCAACAAAAATTTTTTTTGATGGCACCGCCATCTTCAAAAAACCGCGATTTTTTTAAACATTTTTTCAGTTTTTGCCTAATAGCGGTCAAAGTCCACTTTTGACAAAAAATTTATGCCATAATTTTTTGAAGTAGATCAAATTTGCTACTATTTGAGATTAAAAAAAGTTTTCTAGCTCCAGTAGTTTTCGAGTTATAGCTCTTCAAAAATCAGCTAAATTTCCCATAATTGGATGTAATGTAAAAATCAAATACGGATCAATTTACCATTAAAGATAAGATCGAGAAGCAATAGCAATGTTAAAAAATCCGTTATTATATTATGTAACTTAAAAAATTTATATTTACAAGATTATATTTACCGAGAATAGCAAAAGATAACTATATAAAAAGTTCTTACCTATCTTAACAATATTAACTTAAATATCAACTATACATATCATTGGGCGCTGAAGCCCTGGCCTATTCGATATCAGCTATTTCGAAGCTGACCACTGTTGTATCAGAGAATTTATTCATGTTGGTTTTGAGTTCATCATAATTATTAGAACAACAAATGACTCCAAATCAATAAACAAGGTGTCATATTTTCAATTCTGCTTTCTGCATACACCGTATTAAAGATTTCTTTGAGGCCGCTTCCAGCCATGAGTAGGTAAAACCCTCCCAGCCGTAATTCTTCAATGCAGGGTCATTTCAGTTTCTTACTATGTCTTGTGCTTTGATATACAGAGGCTGTGGAAAGGTGACAAAACACGTTTTTCGATCGGTGCTTTACACTTGTCACTGTCGAGTCAAAGAGTAGTATAAATTGTGTCATATTGAGTTGGAGGATTGTTGATGAATAGAAGACAAAGAATTTTGGAACGTTGATAATGCTCATCTTGGGTTTCATTTTTCATGAATCCGTTCCACCCTGCTACTTCCATACTGCTTGAACCCTTGCCATACAGCCAAAGGATATTTCTGTTCCAGAAGGCATTACCTCATCTTTCAAAGTCTGCATCTCATGCACATCCGCAATGATGACTTTTTTCAAGCCAGCATTGTCAATTTTCTAATTCCACGTTAGTAGTTCAATGTTATACCCCAAGTTTTTTTTTAAGTTCTGATTTTGAGTTCCTCTTGACCTATACGATATTGCTGTTAGGTTTCACTGCTTCGTAAAGAGTAACAAACATAATTCCACCCGTGACAGAATGTACCCTTCTCAATGATTGGGTTTTCTGATTGCAGTATTGTGGACAACTCCACAAGTGTATTGCTTGTTGTATTGCTTAATGTTGTTTAGTGGGTGAGGTTTAACAAACCGAAGGCGCCTGTATCCGGCAGAAAAAGTGTCCCAGAGATTACTAAACTACACGATTCACTTTTTTGCCTACCTATGCTACCAAAACTCTTAACTCACAATTCCAATTTGGTCCTTATTAAAGGTTTCCAACCTTATTTATACAAGGTGTAGGGTTTTTTATATCGTCAGGTTTTTTAGATTACTAATTTAAAATTTAATACCAACCTAAAATTCAGTACCTGTAGTATATACTATATATAACATATTAATTGTATTTTTAAGCTGGTATTAAACAAGGTATTATAAAAATATATTATTGTGTGAATAAATCTTCTTCTTCTACTTCTTAATCAAAAAACCGGAATTTTAAATTAGTAACCATAGCTCAATGCAAATCTCTTGAAGTCCATCAGCTCCGGATAAAGATTGGAAACCTGCTTAATAAAAATGTTTTTTTTTTCAATTTAAGGAAACTGTTTTTTTAAACCATATAAATTATTCATTACATTTACCTACACTGCTTAAGGTTGTAAGATCTAAAACTTGAAAAGCTGCATCTCGTGATCTATTTGATGTTAGCGAACCCATCCATATGCTGCTCAAACTGTAGCAAATTTACTATAGTTTAATAGTTATTATACAGGTTCTTATTTTAATATGAAATTAAGAAGGCACTGGATGAAAAGTGGATGGAATTCTCAAATTTTCCAATTTTGGGGAAATTTTGCTGATATTTGAAAAGCTGTAACTCGAAAACTACTAGAGCCAGAAAACTCTTTTTAATCTCAAATAGTAGCAAATTTGATCTACTTTGAAAAAGTATTGCATACATTTTCTGTCAAAAGCGTACTTTGACCGCTATTTGGCAAAAACTAAATAAAGTCTGAAATTTTAGCTGTTTTTTGAAGACGGCGGCGCTCGCGGCAAAAATTTTTGTTGGGAAACTACTAGAAATCAATCCGGGCATCAACCCGTACAACATATAAAAAAATTAGCTCTACCGGAATTATTGCATCTATTCGGATATTTTGACTCTAATTTGACTGGACTATAGTACTTTAAGTTGAAAATTAAAGGTATCACGGAAAAACTACATACCGCATGCCTGAGAATGATTTATCTTTCATGTTTGCTGTTCCATTTCTGTTGGGATTTTGTTCAAATTGATGTAAATATAAAATCTGAATAAAAGTTAATATAAAAGAACAAAAGAACACAATATTTCAGCTAGTTTATGCAATCGAAATCCAAC
This sequence comes from Cantharis rufa, assembly GCA_947369205.1. Taxonomy (NCBI): domain Eukaryota; kingdom Metazoa; phylum Arthropoda; class Insecta; order Coleoptera; family Cantharidae; genus Cantharis; species Cantharis rufa. The sequence goes on along the minus strand of OX376303.1, from coordinate 34,858,677 downwards.
GGTCTACCAGCCTAGTTGATACAGCGACTGTCTGTTTGCTTCTGTCGAAGATGGTACATACATACATACATATATTTTCATACCCTTTCTTCCAATGCAGCAAAGCGAACCGAAACCTTGACGTAATTAATTTAAAATAGCTGAATTTGAAAAATAAAAAATATGTAGGTTAAACCTGAAGATAGTAAAATACCTTTGCTGAAAGCCTATGTTACCAAACCATGTTACCAATATTTATTTTATTGTTTATTTAACCTGCATAATATATGAATTTTAAAACTCATAATATATTCTTCATCAACCTTTTAGTCCACTCCTGGACCATCGGCCTCTTTCTCTTTCGAGAAAGGTTCGAGCATTAAGACCCCACGGCTACCTAAACCGGATTGGGGAATGCCTGTAACCCTGTTTTTTAATAGTTGACGGCGGCAATCGTCAACCCAGGGGGACCGCCGGTTTTACGTGCCTTCAGAAGCACGGAGACAGTCATATCATTATATATTGCACTGGTTAACAATAATAAAACAAGAATTTCAGGTTGAGTGGATAAATCAAACAACAAAGATATGTCGTGTCAACGTTTCGAAAAATTTATTTTTTCATCTTCAGGACACACATATCATGGTGTTAATTGATCAGATTTTTAATAATGGGTAACATTGGTTTTTGAGGCTGTAGTTCTCAAACAAGTCAATAAAATAAAATATTGATTGCTGAGTAACAATGGTCATAATATAAAACAATAAACTATAGAAACTTAACTAATCAACATTAATAAAATAAGTAAAAAGATCAACGGTTGTAAAATATACTACTATGTACAATTTTTCAACTTTTTCATTTTTTTTCATTTTCATTTCATTTTCATTTTTTTCATTTATATTACAAATATTTTAATTACTTTAATTAAACACTAGTTTTCAAGTTTAGCTGTTTTGTAATAAATTATGTCAAAGGTATAAGTTTTTTGTTTTTGTTGCGTTGCGTTGAAAAAAATGTCATGCATAAAGAGAATCATACAGCATGTTGTGTTTCGTATCCGCTAAGATAAATGTAAAATACTGAAAAAAAATCTATTATTTTGGGGGATCTTAGAATCCAACCTTAATCTTCCAATCCACTTGCGAAGCTGTACCAACTCGACTAGAGGAACTTTGGAGTTTAGTTGCATAAACTAGCTTAAGTACATTACATTCAAATTTTTAAACGGTCTTTCTTCAGAAACGAATTTTCATTTCCATAAAAAGGCTACAGTTATATTATGGTCTGTTTTTAGACGTTTTCATACATTTTTCAACGAATCTGTAAAATTTTTCTTTTTTTATTCCAAAGTTATTTTCTTATGAATGTAATACATGCCCGTCATTTCGGTAATATTTTTTTGTTTAAGTCACATTATGTTGTTTATCATCAAATAAAATATCATTATAAGTTAAAAATATTAGAATATATCAAATAGTAGGATTTCATTAAAACATTTGTTGTGTATTAATTAATTAATTAAGCTCGAGTTCCCAAGATTTTGGAATTGGGTTTTTAAACGCCATTAAATTGTTTTATTGGCTCAGTTTAGATTTCTTCAAAAATATTTTTTTTACATTTTAATGAACTAATTTTGGTATCAAGTAGTAGGAATTTTTATTAAAAAATATCAAATAAATTTTACTTTTAATTTTGTATTGAAGTTCATACTGTTCGGGTTTATTTTGATTATAGATTTTCTAGGTCTGCCTGATGAGATTCTAAAATTCGAATCATATGATATCAAATGTAGCCGACTGTCAACTTTGTTGCTTTTTCAACAGTAAGATTTTCTAATATGTATTTCTAACTTATAAACATAATAATGATATTTTATTTTGATTATAATTTCACATGTTAATAACTATTTATACAGTATAAATGTTGTTTATTGGTTACGTCGAACTGTAAATTCCGGATATTTTATGCTTTTTTGTGATCTGGAGGTTTGTCCTATGTTTTTTGTAAACGGAAGTAGATATATCGCTTGGTTTTATGGTAGTGGATGCTGGTAGTTTTGCATCTCTTCATAAGGAGATGTCTTCCTGTGATTTCCATCCGATCCGGCTGTAGATACATAACGGATATTTGCTGGCTATAGACAGCCACACGGGTAGTTAGTGAATTCCATGGTGCTTGACATCTTCATGTATAGATGATCGTGTTTCATATTGCTTCTTTATCCACTCGGGAGTTACCTTGAAGACCATTTTTGTATGACTCTGATGATATACATTTTTAATGAATAGTATTTGATATCATATATGAAATTGTTGTGTCGTTAATTTGAATTACGTATTGAATTATTATGCTAGGGTAAATTTTACTATGCACTTTTGAGACTTGACTTTGATAAGTTCTCGGCTTTCTATTTTGTATCGAAAATTTGGTTGATGTTATGTAGTAACTGCTGGTCTTTTACCATCCTAGATTAGATCAGATTGGAAACTTGCATCTTTAACCTATGTTAATATTAATCTCTTTATATTAGAACAGTAAGTTAGCCTAACAACTGTTGATTTTAAGGTACTCGGTTCGAATCCGGGGAGAGTCAAAACTTTTATATGACCGACGATTGCCGCCGTCAACTATTAAAAACAAGTTACAGGCATTCTCCAATCCGGTTTAAGCAGCCTTGAGGGTTTTAATGCTGGAACCTTTCTCGAAAGAGAAAGCCGATAGTCCAGAAGTGGATTGAAAAGCTGATCAAGAAGAAGATCCTAAAAATTTAAATCATGCTTTATCATCATATCAATTAATATGTTTATTATCACAGAGTCATTAGCTCATCACAAAATGTGAAACATTCAATTTGATTTATCAAGAATTAATATTTTTTGACTTGGTCACTATTACTAGTAACCCCACAATATATTCTGTATTATCTCGTTTAATAGTTGTATTTATTTTATGACACGCCGCCCTTCTTATTTTTGACGATGAATTACTTATCTTCGGTTTAATTTATATTTTATTTATCTGGGATTAAGATTACTGAGACGGACCACGACTCTCGCATACCGTCGGAGCGATACATTGATGAGCAAGTAAATTTTTGAACTTTTCTTTTAAACTAGTGGAAAGTATTTTAGTAGTCTTCTGAATCCTAACCGGATTGATAAATGGCATATTACGACCTTTGACCAACTGCATTGTTAAAATTGGTAGTTATCAATTAAGGGTCTCGGGACAGTGGCGTAGCGTAGGGGGGCAGGGGGAAAATGCCTCGGGCGGCACGTCTGGGGGGGGGGCAGATCACGACCGTGCTGATGATGGATAAATGGCGCGAAATAGTTAAAAATAAAAGAATTGATAATAAAAGGTTGGTAAATTGCGGTAATGACTATTGGGTCATACCATGTCAAACCAACAAGTCACTCAAATAGACCATCACAGATTTCTTTGAAACTCTGGTTAATTATACTCTTTAACATCCTGAATTTAAATATAATTTTTTTTAATTGTAGCTCTTATAATTTTGGAGTTATTTAATTTTAAAAATCTCAAAAACGACACTTTTTTCATTCATGCTCAAGGATACAAAATGCTCTAACTTCTGTTATAGAAGTCCTACATAGTTGTGTAATAACTCATTTTAAAGAGTATTTAAAGGGCTTTAATTTGATGTGAATCTGGACTATTTTCTAACAAAAATGAATTTTTTGGAAAACCTCAAAAAATGTTTTTGAATTTTTTTTTGAGGTAGTGCTTTTTGAAAATTATAATAATAAAATATATTTATAATAACGACTTGGTGAATACTTCATAAAAATTTCTGAGTGGGACCATGATGGGATCGTGGTTTTTTGGGTTTCATCAATCATGGGTTTTTGGGATTTTTAAAATTAACTAACTCAAACACTATAAGGGAGCGTTCATAAACCACGTAGTTTGATTTTGACCTCTTTAGAACCCCTCCCTCCCATCATGTAGCTTAACGTAGCTTTTACCATGATAACCTTACCCCCCCCCCCTAGATGGAACGTAGTTTTTTTCCAGAAGACATGTTATGTTTTCTGTTAACAAAACTATTTAAAAATTATTTGGTATAAAAAATGAATAACACCGATATTTGTTTTTAAAACAAATAGCGCCCTATATAAAATATAAATAAAAAAAATCCAAATACGGAAATAAATATCCATATTATGTTATCGCTTATATTCTGAAAATTGCTTTCATAATAAATGAAGAAAACTACGTAGCTTGACTATAATCCCCCCGTACCCTCACGTAGCCCCGCGTAGCTTTCTACCTAACCCCTCCCCCCCCCTTGGCCAAACCACGTAGTTTATGAACGCTCCCTAAGAGTTAGAATTAAAAAAAATTATATTTAAATTCAGGATGTTAAAGAGTATAATTAACCAAAGTTTCAAAGAAATCTATGATGATCAATTTGAAAACTATTTATTTTTGGTAGATTTCATATAGAATGACCCTATTTCATATATTATTTATATAAGGAATTTAATAAGTGGAATAAGGAACCGAGAAGCATCCGTAGACGAGGCTTTAAGTTACGCCAGAAGCTTGTGGGAAGAACTTGGCATTTTTAGTTAACCTCCAAGGCAAATTAAGAAGAGACAGATTTTTGGCGACAGAGTAGTGCAGACGCCTGTTTATCGCCCGAAGACGATTTAAGGCAAAAAATAATTTCTTTATGAGATAGAGTACGTGATGCTGAAATTCAAGATAGATTCCAGCAGCTTCATAAATTCGTCCAAAAATAAATATGCCTTCCTAAGGTCTTCAATAATATTGGGCGTCGATGATGAGGAATGCAACCCCGACTAAGTTTCTCAAGATATTGACAGAGAAGAGTTTAAGCTTGAGTGCGAGCGTCTACGGGCTTTCATAACTACAAAAAACTATTTTTGCAAAAATTGGGGGGGAGGGCAAATTTAAGGTATGCTCCGGGTACCATAAATCCACGCTACGCCACTGTCTCGTGAAACGACGGCGATGGTTTTACATGTTCTTTAAATTACGGAGATAAATTAAAAAAATATTGAAAATAATGTATTTAAAATGGTCAGAAAGAAAATACAGTCTTATTCATAATAATAGGACACTTTTTAAAATATCATTATTATGAAAACTGTTCAAGATATTCTGAAAGTAACACAACGTTAGTAAAAACTGAGTTATTTTAGTGTTTTAATCCGCATCCCTGATAATACTAATACTAATAGGCTAATACAAAATACAAATAACTAGCAAATTATACCAAAAGTGCTGTTTTTGCACACAATTCAAAGTATAAATCAACTTATATGGCACAACGTAAAAGCAGTTAAAACTAGATCGTATACAAAATTGCAATTTAAACCAACAAATTGAATTTTAATTAAATATTTTGTTTATTCTAAATTATATAATTCTCATCCTGTATAAAACAGTATATACGTTGTTGTTATAAAACTATTATATAAAGTTGGTATAAAACCAACTAAGTATACAATATTTTGTTATTTGCACCCAATGATTATAAGAGCAGGGCAAAAGAAAACACTTTTGCTGTGAATCCAACTGGAAGTCGTTGTGTGTGTGCTGTGTGTATGCGAAGAAAACTCTCAAAATTGGTTACACATGGTTATATGGGGTGGCAATACGTGCTATTTTTTTAAGCCATCCTTTATTTTTTTTCGCGTTCATACAATCTGAATTTCATATTCAAAGGCTCGGTAAGTATAAAGTAAATTTTTTTACGCAATGGATCCTGACAAATAATCCTAACAGATCTAAGAGTACATCTATTTATGATTTATACATAGATTCTACGTTAAGAAGAAGTCTCTTAGTAAGAATCCCAATCTCAAAATGTCTTTAACTTTTTTTAACTCTTTAAATAAATATTTGTAGTTCTGTTCAGTTACAAATACTAAATAGGTACATGTCTTAAAATGTCTCCAGAATTTTAATTAAATTTCAAATATATGTAGGTATATATACTAACATTACAACCCACTTACTTATTTTTCGTAATAAAAATACCTATAAATTTTAAAATAATACTTATGTACAGGGGTGGATGGGCAACATCTTAGCGGCCCGGGAAATAATATTTGTCGCCCCTTTTTTAATTTTCGGAGGTGTCTAAAATATACTACATTTACAGGGTGTTACGCATTTTTTCTTTAAAATTGAATAGAGCATAGGTTTAGTACAGATCTTTGAATCAAATTACATTTACTATCCAAGAAACATTCTTTTATGTTTAGAAATTAATGACCCACAGTACAGATCCTCTCCTTGCTAGACGTACTTTCAGCCACCGCGCACCGGCCCTGCGCGCCTCTAAACAACTGGCCCATCGGGAAATTTCCCGGTTCGTCTTATGGCCCATCCGCCCCTGCTTATGTATGCTATAATGTATATATTAATATATTCTGCTGGTTTTCTTACCAGATCAAAAATACTTACAACAGCCTCAATGTGATACAGCAAGCGATGAAAAGGCAAAACAGCGACGTTTGATGGTAAGAGTTGTTAATATGATAGTTATAATACGAAATGAGACAACCAGAGTTCCAGAAAAGGTTTGGAGCACAGACAACAGATAATGGATGCAGCTACTCGAGTAACAGATGTGATGCTGTGGCCCACAGCAATAGTGGTTCCAAATCTCGGAAATCTAAACAACACCTTAATACGTGATTTTAATTAACATATTATTTCAAAAATCTCTGCCAAAAATTAGCTTGCACATGTTTTAATTCCTAGTTACTATCATTACCTTTTCGTAAATACCAATATTTACAATAACGTTTCCAAAGCTTATCTTTGTTTAAAACACCGTCATGATACCTCTATTTAAGTTGATATTTAAATTAATAATAGATGTCACATAAGATAATTATTGTCTATAATATTAACGATTTTTATTGGTACTTCATTGTAGGTGTTTTACTTATTACAAGCTTCAAGTACCGATTAGGTAATATTAAAGCTTTTGTAAACGTTTATAAATCATAATGTAAGTAGTTCTAACTCCTATTTTAATATTAATTTTTTCCAAAGGTTTTATTTACATTTTATTAAGAAATATTGTTTTTTTAACAAAAGAAACATTCAGATTCTAATATATTATTACAATTAAATTGTATATTATAACCGACAACTTATAAAATATGGAAACCGTCCCAGTCGGTGGTAAACATCAAAAATGACAAAAAACATTCAGGTTTTTATTTATTTACATAATTTTCATTTTATTATGCCAATTTTTTAAATGAATATATAACATGCTGGTTTACATTATTGACAACACTTGGGTTAGATTTACACTATTACAGGTAAGCATTCACTTTTAAACTAATTAATAATGGTTAAACTAATAATAATTTATTATTGGTAGATCCTAAAAATGCTTAAGTTTATTAAGATAACTTTTTAATATATTATTTTACTTCAAAAAGTGGGCGAAAAAAATGTAAGTGCCTTAGTTCTTTTGTATTACTTGCTATTGTCTTGAATGAAATTTCTTTTTGCTTTCTTGATGTGCATCTTGAATATGTTGAGAGGTAGATAACTACTGACTTACAAATCTGAAGTGTTTATGAGTGTTTTGCACGAAACCTCTCCATAGGGTTGCCTATTTAGCTACCACTGTAAAAAACGAATATCTAGTAGGTATCTTCATCGATTATAAATGTTGACTGAAACGATTATAGAATGACTTATACAATTACAAAAAAAATGTTTTAAAAAAACTCTTACTTAAGAAAATATTTGATTTCGCTTTTAGCAGAACATGGAAATTTATGTATTCACATTATATTTGTAAATTAAAATTAAAAGTAAATAATTTATCATTTCTATTTAGTATTAGAAAGTATCATACTGGTAAACAATAAATTATCACTGTTGATTAAAAAAAGTTATTATATAAGTATTATAATTAAAAGGCAAATCGGTAGTGGCGGTTTGGTGTGTTTTACTGGTTGAGTTACAGAGCAACGGAGCGGAAATTCTGGGTATACAAATCGCGAAATTTTGTAGTTTAGATAAACTGATATGCTATGGATTTAAGAATTTTTTTAATATTTACATAAGTCCGGCCAATCGACAAAACATCAAGGTAAAAGAAATGCACGAAAAAAATAATTTTAATTAATTCTAACCGAAACGGAAACGTACAAAATTAAAATAATGTTCGAATTTAAAATTCAGAATAAATTTAGATCAAATTTTTCATGTTTTACTTCTTCTGGTCAAGTAACAATTGGAACTCTACCTGCCTTGCGTGTGGGATGGAAGCTTCACCTTCTAGACTCATTAATATTACCACTTGTCCGCACAATTAAAATATATAATCGCATTTAGACAATTTATATTATTGATCGACGATAAACGACCAACCTATATCATTTATCTTATTTGTTGTGAACACCAATTGCCGTATAAATAAGACTCGGGTCACATATCTGTATTTATGTCTTCTTTTTTACACCACCTGCTATGCAAAACTGTTCCAAATTAAAAATAGTGTAACAGCAGCAGGAACATTAACAATAAGAATATTTTAACGACGACATAGAAACTTGCTTCGTATCATCTTAATAGAAAGAAGATTTATCAATAAAAATGAACATGCTTACAAAAGTATCAACCAATGATTTACAGTTTTAACTGTAAATATACATATTAAATCTTGTTATGTTAACATTGTTACCACAACATATATATTTCAATAATTTATTAAATTATAAGCAAGTGACTGCTGCATGTGCCAGAAGACTATATTATTATATCGTTAGGAACTGCAAATTATATTAAATACTACAGCCTGCTCTTTCATATTATTTGTCAATCAATCAATAATTAACTTAAATCGCAAACATATGAACTAGAATATTACAAAATGATAACCTCACAAACTCGAGAATGCCGTCAAATCCCAACACCAAGCTAGATATTCATCAACCCTGTTGATATTCCAAGAGCAGCCTTGTCATAACTCTATTATGCATTTTTTGAAAATTTCTGAAAAAACTGAAAACAGAGATATGAGTCTAATAGCTGCACAAAAGTTTTGAGCTACCTTTCTTTAACTGGGCACACCACAGCAACCTTAAATACATTAGGAAATAATATCATTCATAAGAGACTGATTTATTAAATATCCTATTGGAGCAACAAGACTGTATTGATATTTCTTAATAAAATCTCCTGGAAAACCAAGAATACATCAAATGTTCAAATAAAATAAACTACTTTTGTACTATTAACATTTAATTCGATTACTTTTCTTTGTATAAAGTTGTTATATACTTAATAATGCTGCAAGGCGCTCATTGGCCTAGTAGTTAGCACGATCAATTGCTACTGCTAAGGCGCTTCCTCAGCGACCTATAAAAGAAGATCACAGGTTACTTCTTTTTCATTTTTAAATGCCCTGGTTACCGGTTAGAAATTATTACATTACCACACACATGTGGTTTTAAATTAATCCAATTCATTCCTTAACTATTGAATGATTTAAATTATATCAGCTTTCTACCTTAACATTACAATTATTCAATTTCCAAGTACTAATTTTTATAAACCAATCCTTTATTTTTTTTAACACCAGCAAATACCCATAATAATGCAAATAAAAATGCTGAAGAACTTGAACTTAGCAATTTGGATGTTTGTATGTTATGTTTAAGTACGGCATGCATTGAGAAGCTCATTTGTGATTACAAATTTTATGATCAAGAACAAGGAGGAAATTTACTTGAAAAGAAATTAGGACTTATATTAACTGTTGATGAACATGTAGATGAAAATCTGATATAATAAATCTCCTGATAATATTAAATGTACGGTACCCCATCCTAATAATGTAAATATCGGACAATAAAAGTTCTTATCGTGCTAGTATCGGGTAACCGAAAGTGAGATAGCTAAAACAAATGAAGTAAGAGTCTGGAAAATAGTGAAATTTTCTTTAAAAAGCAGTTGTTTAAATTTTAATTTTATGATTTTAAGATATAAGAAAGTGCAAGACCTAAAACTAGAGTTCTGACGAAAATTTAAATTAAGTTCAAAACGTAGATAAAATGTTAAATTATTTAAAAAAATCTTGATTTAAATCTCGAAAATATGAATTAGTAATTGAATTAAATATATTTGTGTTACAAGCCATTGCGTTATTAAGTTAGGTGTTATGCTTTTTTTTCATCCTATCATGTTGTCACGAGGAAGGCGAGTCATCGAGGATTGTCTAATATTAGTATTTGCAATAACAGCAGTTATAATTAATTTTGTTCTATTACATAACAAGCTACACGTATTGAGCGATCAGATGGAAGTGATATTGATCGATAAAGTGATTAATCCGATTAATCAAGGATGTTGATTAGCGTTGACGGTGGGTGAGTTAATTTCAACTTAATTGAAACACAATGAGGATAAAATTTATATAATATTTACTGTGATACTTATTTTGTTTAAAATTTAAGTAAGTATTAATTTCATAATGAACAATAAATCTGAAACATCATAATTTTTCATTTTTACGGTTTTTTCAATTTTATTTAGTAATGTAATTCAGAGGTTTTTTAAACATTTTATTTGAGGTCATAATTCGCCCAACAAAAAATAAAGATCCATTCACAAATTAACCGTAAGCAAGCCCTTTCTCTGTTGCTTGATGCTTCAAGTAAATATTCTATTTAAAAATTTGAATTATTATTCCTATTTACAGAATTGAAATTTAAGAAAAAATATTCAACTCCAACTTCATGATAATAAATATAATAAAGCGACGACTTCTTTACAATAAGTTTTATTTACAATATCGTGTCCTTAGTTACGCTCAAAATTCTAAATTGAATGAGTATCTGCAACAACAGTTTTTTTAATAGTCTTGATTTTACTAATTTGGATATATGCATTTACGTAATACACGTAATAGTTTTCTATCCAATTTCTAATTTCCACCAGCATTTTGTCGAGGTCAATCGTTTTATTCTGAATTGTAGCTTTATATCACTTATGGCTTCTTTTAGAATTGATCATCAATTAATCGTTAATTATTATTTATCGTTTAATCCGGAATAATTTATTTTGTCTGTATTTTTACCTTAAATCATATTTGTTTCATCAACTATCCAATCCAAAAACTCCAAATCTAGATTTTCGGTTGTGAACATATACGTCTACAAGAGTAATACGAGATAGATACTCCTCTCACAATACATTTTTCGATGGGTAATAAGAGGCTACTTACAGAAGCACCTTCAACCATAAGCACACTTACGGATGGTATAGTCATCACAAAGATTCCAAGACTTTATCACCCTAACGTCGGTTTCTAGATTACTCAGAAAAGATTTCTCCTTATCAGGTGCGAATTAACTTGCAATTAATAATGCATTAACTTAAACTTCCGCATATCTGCTATGCCGTTAAAATTTCTTGAACTGAAACTGCTCCCTGCATTCTTTTAGAATACAAGTGAATGGCTAACGAGCGTTATTTTACAGGCATCTGTAATTGCATGTGGTGAATTACATTGTAACCTATTAGCACCACTATGCATTGAAATAAAAACACAATATTCAAGTTAATAATATCGTTTTATGATAGAGTTTCACATTTCACCGTCACATACGTTTGATTTGATATGCTAAAGTTTAAATATTTCTAACTTTAATATTGTGTTTTCATATTAGTTTTAGTTTGTTCTAGTAAGTATTATTTATTAGTAAGGTTTTTATTATTTTCACTCACGGATTTTACTCTCCTTGTTTCCCTTTAAGAGTCAACCAATCTAGTTCGTTCAAGTCTCACGCTTACCAAAGCTTTAAATCTCACTACTAGCTGTCATAATTTGTTAAAGCAGATATAGGGAATGCTTTGGAACTCCGTAAATTCCTTTAAGATTAAAGATATATTCTTCTTCAAGTGCCATACACTATGCAGTGCGTAAGCGATCACTTGACTGAAGCCAAGATGACGTACTAGGGAATTTATGTAAAGGGATGGTTTTCCGTTACCTTCCCCATAGCCTATCTATAGCTGCATTCACATAGGGTATTGCAGGGGCATGGTAGGTGGATGGTAGAATTATTGCAACAGATTCTTGCACAAGGTCAACATACCATTCACATAAACTTAAAAGCTGGTGTAAAACCAACAGCTTACGTAAAAATAGCTTACGTCGAATATTAATTTCATCATCTTCAAAGGGGTCCATGCTACACGCACAGTAAATTAGCGTTTTCAAAAAATCGTCTCAAGTATTTCCGGATTGAATATATTTTTATTATTTACGAAACCAAAACAGAATTAGGTTATGTTACAAAATATATAAACTGACAGTCACAATAAGCACCGCCCTTCGACGCTGCCGATTGGCGCTTGTAAAAATTCTTGCACCGTGTATTGTAAAAGTTTAAAGTTTGGTAACTTTTCCACAGGCTGTTACACCGCTTCTTCCACCGTGCAAGAAATTAAGTCTATCTGAACGCGTACACTTGTGCGCATGCTTTGTAACTCTTACATATTCTACCATCCAAATACAATACCCTATGTGAATGCTGCTTATCTTAGGCTTTAAATCGCAGCAGTGTATTCGACTCAATCAGGATTTGAATCACAGTTATCCGCTTCCCAGTCGGCCGGTCTTAAGATATTATATTAGTAATATTATTTTGATCTTTATACATCAAATTATCATCTTTCTTTTTTTTTTTTCTAAACCATATTTTTTGAGGTATTAAAAGGTTTTATTGATCGTTTTTATAAACACATATGTAATCGTCTTCTTTTAATCTACGTGTCCATCTCTATTTAGCATTTGGCATTCATTCTTTTAAATTGATAAACCATACTAATGGCCACTGATCGGTATAAAGTATTGTAAGTATAACAAATAAAAATGTGTATAATAGGTGTATTTTTGAATAAATTGAAGATATTATGAAGTGAAGAAATTGGGCTTTAAAAGATTAATATTTAAAGCGGCAGATATCCAATAAGAAACTGTAATGCAGGGGGTCATTGCAGTAATGCAAGTCATAAGTTTAATTGCTGATTTTAGCTCAATTATTTACTGTTTACCTTTCTGTTCCTGTTTATGTTTAATCAGGAAAAGTATTAGCTATTTATTTGCTATTACTTATGGCTTGATTCACCAACTCTGATTAAAACGTAATCATTTAATTAAATTTTACAGTCGAATAGAAAAATTCTATTTATACTGTCGGATGATTTCTATTGGCTTATTAAATTTAATCAGAGAACGAAGTTTTAATCGTAGTTGGTGGAACTAGCCCTTAGTATGTAGTTTATTAAATGCAATTAAAAGATCAAATTATTAAAACGAAAGTTTAACAGGGTTGTTTTTCGACGGACACCCAAGTGTTGTGAAACGATAATTATAATAAATTATTATATAGTTGGAACAGTTTCTTAACTAAATTTGACTTAAGCGTGGCCTTGAATTTTAAATTGGTTAATAGATTGAGATGCCTATTGAAGATCTGTAGATCGCGTATACATATGATTTCTTGAATTGATATTAACCGTAGATTGAGATCGACAAACTGTGTATGTGCCTACCTCATTTTTCGGTAATGACAAATTCACACAAGTATTCTTAATTGTCAGATAATTTATAATTTACCCAGTTACCCAGAGTTCTCTATCGAAATCGGGCTTCTCTATGAGTATTGTACTATCGTATCGGTATTATTTTTAAGAGGTCAATTGCAAAGGAATTTTGATATGCAAGATTTAGAAGTTGCAGGAGAATTATTTGCAATAATTTCAGGAATTGGAAAGAAAAGAAGAGGAATTGTGTGATACTTGCCTTTGGTTTGGGGACTGGTTGTGTATATTACCTTATATTATATAGCATTTTTTACAAAATACTGAACCTGTATATTGATAGTATACCCATGTATTTATCAGATAGATACATAATTTATTTTTGCATTTACCAGTTATTTTTTAAAGTACTCTATTATGATAGAGTACGAGTTGTTGGCCTACATAATATGAAGTGTAAAAAATTTAGTAAATAAATTTGCAAATCTTGTTCTTGGTTATACCGTAATCTCTTGAAATATAGAAAGACTATTATTGTAGTCTTGATTTTATTTTAATACATGGAAAATATTATTTAACATTTTTTAATATCTCATTATTTACTACACATTTCCAACAGCAATGCACTTCATTAAAAGGTAAAGGTGATGTACGAGTATTTATTAATTTGTAATACAACATAGCAGATATATCATTATTACCTACACCATAAAAAAGTAAATCTTAAAATATTTAACATTACTAAACATAAATCGCATCAGGCATTTAACTTTTTATCTCATAGTAAGTATAATAAATATTTATATTTGTTTTTTTTTGTAAGAGTGATTCGTTATAAATGCAAAAGCATATTTTTATAAGTCATACAGGTATAGTCTTGGTTGGCAAACGTAAAATATTACTTAATATCCTAAACACTAAATTTACAAAAGATAAACATTAGATACATTTGTAGATAAGAGTGACAAAGGCTATATACTTAGTTGGACAAACAATAAGGTAGTCAATTCCAAAACCTAATAAATTACTCTGCAAGTGTTCCTTCAATTCGGGGCGGGACACCCCGCGTGGATCACATCGTGACTATTACTATTCCCAACTGTTAAACGTACTTCAAAACCAGCCATAAATGATTACAATCTTACTTGACTTTCTTCAGTTACATTGGTCACAAATTTGAATATGTTAATTTTCAAACTATTTGCCTAAAATTTATAGTAATGTGTTTGTGAGGATCGGTGAGGGCGCGACTCGATTGAAATGGGGTGTTGACACGAGTTTGTCATATTTAACACGGAAAGGTTAATCTGAATTTTATATTTCACTCTCTTATATTGCATGCTATTTTATACAAATGTTTAAGATATTATTCATAATAATATACTTGTATTTACTACCGCAAATAGGAATAATTTATACGCCTTACCTATATCTTTAAAATAAAAAGCGCAAATATAGGAAATCTGTACCATATTATTTTTCGCGCAAAATGTTAAAAACCAGTTTCTGCGTTTATTTAGTTTTGACAGATGAATATAAAAAAACCAATACTTCGCCTTCTAAAAATGAACAAAATTTTAGAGAGGATTTAAATATTATATAGGACTATTCTGACTGGTGGGATAGAGCAACGATGATGGCGATGAGCGACGCTAAAGTACTACTTTTCTACCGCCTGCCAATAACACTTAATTAATTTTTATAAATATATAAACATGTCGTCTTACTAATTAAAAGAAAATATTAAACGAAGTATTGTACATTTTTAAATAAAATATAAATTAACTTCGATAGACAAATCATAATTATGAATACAGCAAGTACAGCTATACGTCTCTCACAATACAGAAGATCTTTCCAAAAACGTACCCGAGAAATCTCTCACATAAAATTTATCAAAACATGCATTAAAGAAAAATTAATACCAACTTTTGCTAATTATAAACTTCCAGCCGATCTGACTGAAAATCAAAAATGGAAATTTTATTTACAACGAATGAATAATGCCAAACGTAAACATTATTACAACTTAAATTACTTAAACAATATGCTATTTCATCTTTATACCTATTTATCTGCAAATTTACATATCGCAGAAATACAAATATTTCTAGATAAAATTAATGAAGAATGTAATAAATACTCCATACAAGATCAAATAATAAAAACCAAGAAACTCAACTCACTTAGAATTTTCAAATATAAACAAAACATGAAAAATATCCTTCCGAAAATGAATTATCACAAATTTTACCCAAGATATACCAACGTAAGTAAACTTATTCTTACTAATGATGAAAAAATCTTATTAAACAAAGGACACAAATACGCTCCAAACACAAATAATTTTAACATTATTGAAGCCACTATTGACATGGATTGCGCCATTAGATACCATACCGATGAAACACAATTAAGAAACAAATCAATCAAATTATTTGAAAAAGAAAAAAATAACCTAAATCCTAATATATATAACTATGAACAATCAAACAATTCAAAAAAAGAACAAAAAATTATAACCTCTCTAAAAAGAAGAATAAAAGAAAATAATATTATGGTAGTGTTAGCAGACAAAGGAGCAGGACTTGTACTATTGAACCAAGAAATATATTTTGAAAAAACTGAAAAATATCTTCAAGAAAGTAGATGTCTAAAACTAAATAAAAACCCTCTAACAACTTATACCACTAAACTCAAAAAAATAATTGCAGAACATGATAAAACTCTAGAAAACTTACAAATAAAAACACGAGAACTAATTCCAATGAACCCTACAATTCCACAATTATATATACAACCAAAATTACATAAAATAAACATGCCAATTCGCCCAATCACCACCAACTATAAATCACCATCATACAACTTAGCAAAATCTCTAAATTATATTTTATTAAAACATCTTGACTACAAATCACCATATTCAATAAAAAACTCTTATAATTTAACAGAACAAATAAAAAATACAAAAATTCCAATAAATACTATACTAGTTTCTTTTGATGTATGTAATCTTTATCCCAGCATCCCTATGGAAGAATCACTTATTTTAATAAATAATTTCCTAAACACTACTTGGCTAGACAAAGACGATATTAAGGCTTTATTTAACCTAATCAAAATTGCAACACAACAAAACTTCTTCTTCTTCAACAATTCATATTATCAAATGATAGACGGTACACCGATGGGTTCACCAATCTCTCCATTTATTGCTAATATTTTTATGGATTCAATTGAAACTAAAATTCACCAACTTCCACTTGCCAAATATTGCCTCACTTGGCATAGATACGTCGATGATATTCTAACCCTATGGACAGGTACACTTATTCAACTTAACCTTTTTTTAAATCAAATCAACAACATACATAAAAACATAAAATTCACAATAGAAACTGAAACAAACCACCAACTCAACTTTTTAGACCTTCAATTAACCATCCAACAACAACATCTATTATTTAACATATACAGAAAACCAACCTTAACCGACACTTTAATTCCACTTCAATCTAAACATAGTTACAAACATAAAATTTCTTCTTTCCTTTCTTTAATCGAACGTGCTTTTAACATACCGCTCTCTGAACAAAACAGAATTAAAGAATTCAACATTATAAAACAACTTGCACAAAATAACGGATATCCTATAAAAACAATAAATAAATTAATAAACAAAATAAAACTAAAAAAAGAACATATCTATTTCAAAACCAACGATACTAATACAGAACAAACTATATATAAATCTATAAAATATTACGGTCATATTAACAAAAAATTGAACAACATATGCAGAAAACATAACATCACACTCGCTGAAAAAACCACAGGAAATCTTACACACCTTTTATGTAACTACAAACAAAAACCAGACATAAAACAATCTAACGGCGTATACAAAATATTTTGTAATAATTGCAATTATACATACATTGGACAAACAGGACGACGCTTAGAAATTAGAATAGCCGAACATGAAAAAACCCATTCCATTTCCCAAGTAGCCAAACACATAAAACTCAAAAAACACACAATTAATCATAATAAAACCTTAAACCTTCACAATGAAGATAAATACTTAAAACGATTAATTTGGGAATCCTACGAAATTCAAAAAGCTACTAAACAAAAAGAACCTCTTTTGAATAAACACGAACAACTAAATTTTCTGCCTCTTTATAATATTTTTCTCTGACTATTTATTTATATATACACACCTTTAGATTTATAATTTGAAAACTACACACACCCTCTTCACATTCATTATTTTTTAAATCAACACACCATCTAACGTCAACTTCAAAAAACAATTTTCAAATTTGTAATTTTCAAATAATATTTTAATTTTGGTACGTTCTAACTTTATATAATAATAATATATTTGTAACATAATCTTCTTTAGACTTGATGATGAATATCTATATTCGAAACATGTCGTCTTACTAATTAAAAGAAAATATTAAACGAAGTATTGTACATTTTTAAATAAAATATAAATTGTTATAGTCCAAATAATTACTTGATTATCCTTATATTATAACAAACAGAAAATGTTTTTATGTTTTATGAAAAAATAACATGGTTTATTCAGAACAAGTATATACCTATATTTTGTTTTAATTAAATAGAATAAAATAAAAAGAATTTTAAAAATACATTTTTTAAACCTTCAGCAATTTTAGTAAAATTCAAATTATAATATAAGACCTAATTTTTATGAGACCTGTGAATTTTTAAAAACGAAAAATTAATCTTTAAACTAAGACTTGATTCTTATCCTTTTTAAACATCATTATGGCCCTAGTCCTCAGAAGTTGAAGTACAATATCTATAAATTGCAATGAAATTAACTACAGGAGATATTAGAGAATTTCAAAATTCGGAAACCAAAACTAGAAATTGGTGTACAAGATTTGTATCGGCAATTTAACTCTCGCTTTACCACTTAAACGCTGTTGACCTGACCTGCCAGATTTAAGATTTCTCATTAAGGATTATAATAATATATCAAACATTATTTTTCTATGAGAAATTACTTGACCGAAGCTTTTCGATTTTGTATTGGCTTTGTATAATATTGCTACTTTGTTAAACGTTTTTTCAATCCTTTTTATGAGGTTGATTAACAGGGCCGATTTATCCATTAGGCAAGAAAGGCAGCTGCCTAGGGCGGCAGTCTTTTAGGGGGCGGCAAAAATACTAATTAATTCTAATAAAAAATGTATCATAAATAGAAACTTGATTGTAAATTGTACTTATTTAAAAATTATATTACATTATGTAGAAAACATAAACAGTTTTTAAGTGCCGCATAGTAATGCAAGAAAGTCAAAAATAACAATAATTAAAGAACAAAAAACTGTCTAGTGTTTAAGTAAGTAAATTTGTTATTTGGTCAATAAATATTATGTTATTAATAGGTTCAAATTTTAATTTTAAGGGGCGGCAAAAAAAAATATGCCTACACTGAGAAAAATGAACTAACACAATTTTGTAGTAAAAAATTTGTAGTAAGAAATTATATAAATGCGTAACTAATTACGCTAAATATGAGAAGAATTCACAAATGTTATGCCGGTAATTTTATATATATTGTATTGATGTTATTGTAACAAATTTTGTTACAAAACTATCACAATTTATTATTTTTTGTATCGCATTAGTTATGCAATTTTTTATACAGCTTTTGTAGTTCAAAATTATTTGACTTTATAAAACTTGAATACAAAAAATCTTAATTTTTACTACACATTATAATCTTTTAAATAACACAAAATTTGTAGTACAACTCTATAGTAAGATGTGTTATATTATCCTACAAATTGTATTACTTGATCAAGCGTACGTGATAAATTTTGCAGAAATGCAAAAACGAGGGAACACAATAATAACTTTATATTATTATAAAAAATAAAAGTATGAAGAAAGGTATGTAGTATGCACATATGAGTAGGTGTATCGTCAAGCTAACTTTTATCATTTTATGTAACGGCTTCATGGTTATAGTTGGCTTTAAGTTGTGATTGTGATTAATATTGTGATATTATTTTAAAATGGATGAATATGTAACTAATAAATTAGTGGAATGGAATTTGGAAAGTCTTCAAGAAACTTTTGCAAGTAAGGTCAATATATTATAATTATTAATGCATGTTTTTTTTTGTTGAAAATTTCATTCCTTTCAATTTTATTTCTATTTTTTCGCACTGTTTCTGAAAGCGGTTGTACACCATTATATTTCTACATGTAAAAATACATGTAAAAATACACGTGTATGACCTTCAAAAATAGGACCTGTTCTATTCCGTCAATTTTTGCATGTAGAAATACATGTACAGTGGCTCCAACAATTATTAATACACCCCTATGTTAACCATGTAAATTGCACATTTTGAAACCGATTTTTGATATACGTATAAAACTCGCTTTTACAGCAAAACTTTTCAGATATTTTATATTGCAAATTTTAATCTCTTCAGTTTTGTTTCTATACATTTTTTTATTTTCCTTCGCCATTTATGAGTTACAGCGACTTGAAGAAAACTCTGTAAAAAACTCCCATAAGAGCAATGTTAATTTTATTAACATTTTTACTTAGTTTTCTTTAAGTAGCTGTAACTCGTAAACGGCGAAAGAAAATAAAAAAATTTATAGAAACAAAACTGAAGAAATTAAAATTTACAATAAAAAATATCTGAAAAGTTTTGCTGTAAAAGCGAGTTTTATATGTCAAAAAACGGTTTCAAAATGTGCAATTTACATGGTTAACATAGGGGTGTATTAATAATTGTTGGAGCCACTGTATAAATACAAGTGCAATTTTAGTGTAGTATACGCTACATTCAACATCTACACATGTATATTTACATGTAAAATATGATGGTGTACTACGACCATGAGTGACAGCAGTTTTAAAAATACTCGATAAAAAATTTAAGAAAATTAACATTGCCTTTATGGGGGAGTTTTATTAAATCTTGAAACACAGTTTCAGTCGGTCCTAAAAAAATTACTCTATAGTAATATATACCGATATGTTTAATTAATTTATTTAACACAGTAAACCAAATTGATGAAGAGGCCTTTCTTTTACTAAACGAAAACGATATTCGAGATTTAATTCCCATAATTGGGCTACGCAGAAAATTTCTAAACAAATTCAACCCATTTATTACAATCATTAGGGTGAGGAGGTGTACCTAACTTATGTATTATTACACATTACATCAAGTTTTATTGTAGGCTTCTAATGCAGAATTAATAATACTACCTCAAGAATCGAAAACTCCTTCGCTAGCATCGACAGAATCTTTCCACCGATCATCTACATCTGATATAGATAACGACATAGGTACCTTAGATGTGAGCAATTTATCTGATACTTCTACTGACGGTATGTAACTGGAATCCTTAAATAATCTTAACATAATTCTTTTTCTTTCCATATTAGGCGAGAACGTTATTTTTTATGCCCAAAAAGCTAGTGTAGGACAACCTTACACTTTAAGTGTACATCAAAATGTAAATATTTAATTATACATATTTCATTAGACCACTAGTTATTACTTTTTGCTTTTAGCCAATTAGAAAACTACTTGAAAGTTGTGACGAAGGAAAAATCATTATAGCTAGCTACGGAGAGAATAAAAAATTTTTAAGGTCAAAATTGTGCGAGCTTATAATAAAACACGAGCTGAAAAGCGATTTTGATAAAAAGTATTTTATTTACTAAATAATACTCTATTGTGGCTAATTACTTATAATTTTTTAAGAATTACAACTGCGCGATTCCAACTAATAGCTGAACAAATTAATGACATTTTTATTCATGAGCGAGCCGAAATTTATTACGTACCATACAACAGAAATAAAAGTGGTCAACCAAGAGCTGCCAGAGGAAAATTGTGGTCCACTTATTGCTACTTTAAAAACAAATTGAAACACCTAGGTCTCGTACCA
The DNA here is from genome assembly GCA_947369205.1 of Cantharis rufa. Taxonomy (NCBI): domain Eukaryota; kingdom Metazoa; phylum Arthropoda; class Insecta; order Coleoptera; family Cantharidae; genus Cantharis; species Cantharis rufa. The sequence goes on along the minus strand of OX376303.1, from coordinate 34,837,146 downwards.
AGTAAAAACGAAGATAGTAAAACTGTACCATTGCCTTCAACTTCTACCGAAAATATAAGTAAGTAATTAATAATTAAATTAAATTCACTTAAATGTAAATTCATAAATTGATTGTTTGCGTTCTATTTTCTGTAGGCAATGAAATAGAATGGTTAAAATATAACTCGACCCCATTTAAAGAAGTAGTAGAAAAGTGGACAATAACCAAATCGTACCGAACATCTCAACTCTCTACGACGAATATAGCATCATACTTCACTTTATTTCCAGGATTATCTCATCCTCTAGGATACACATTATTGACTTTAGACTTTGACGATACATATAAAAGTAAAGAAAACATTTTATTTGCTAAGTGGTCGACAATTAGTAATATAATTTTGACATTAGCTAAAAAGAAAAATGATAACTATATAAATAAAATATTATTGGAGTTGAATGATAAACCAGGTAATAACATTTTAGTTAACTATATAAGAATTGCACCTATGTCATTATTATGTGTTTTTAGACGATTTAATAGCTTTGATGATTTTACCGTTAATGTTTAATATTGTAAATATTAAATGTAAAACACCTGAAAAACATTGGAGACCATCTAAGCCAGAAGTTCAGAGTGGATTTTTACTTCATTTAAAGGTAAATTAAATTATCTTTTTAATCAATTACTGACTCTATTAAAATTTCAGAATATAAATGATTTAGAACCGGCACTGTCGTTACGTGAACAGAAATATTCAAAATTTAAGCTGACAACTCAACCACTTCCAGTCATCATAGGTGAACTGGATAAAATTACTGGATGTTATATTTGTGTTAACGATCTCAGATATAAAGTGGAAAGTCCCTTGAAGGCAGTGGATGTTTGTTTTAAAGTTTTTCACGCACTTAACGCCGAATATCCAAAAGAATGCGATTCAACGTGGATGTTTATTCAAGAATATATGTACGGTATTAAAACTAAATTTGATAGAAAATATGTAGCCGTCTCTTCCCTCATTTCTGATATTGAATTAATTCTTTCAAAATAAGTTATCTTTATTCCTTTCAAGAGGTTCTAGTTTATAAATACATTAGTAGTAGTAGTTCTTTTTTATTATTATTATTTTTTAAAAATTTATTTTATTTTTTATAGTATTTTTGTGAAATTTGAAAATGGCTTTATGTTATTATTGTAAATTCTCCACAAATTCCTTAAAATCATTTACATGTCATTTCAAAATGTGTCATCAAGAAATTGAACATAACTATAATTGTGGAGAACCACAATGTTTCAGAGTATTTTCCTCTTGGACTGCTTTTAAAAGGCATTTACTTTATCATATAGAAAACTCAAATTTAAAACGTTCTGTAACACCAGAACGTCCAGAACACACAAATGTTCAAGAAGAACACACACATGTTCAAGAAGAACACACAAATATTCAAGAAACTGTTACTGTAAATGAAACTCGTGATAACAATCACATTATTGATGATACATTTAAGCATGTTTTGAAGGATAAAATGATTTATTTTATGTCGGAGATGTATAATAATTCTCTGATTCCGAGAAATTTTATTCAATTTATTATAAAAAAATTTCAAGAAGTATTTTGTGAAGATATTCTACCTTATATTAGTAATAGGATGGTAAAATCTTTAAGTCAATGTAACCATTGTAATAATCATGTTAATTTTAGTGAAGAACTGCAATCGATAGTTGGTATTTGTGAGCATCTGTTTGATGATCTTGACACTGAATATAAAAGGTTCAATTATTTCCAAAAGCATGAAAATTTTATTAAACCTCAAGACTTTATTATTGGTTATAAAAATATTTTTACTTCTTCTAAAAACAGCACAGTTTTGACAACTAAAGCAGTTACCGGTAAAATTATACCGATTAGAAAATTATTAAAACTGTTGTTTGAAAAAGATAGTGTATTTAGTTTGACCCAACAGTTTATTGAAACTCTACGATCTTCACATACTTACCAAAATTTTATTCAAGGCCCTTTATGGCAAAATAAAGCTCGCGAATATTATGAAAATAACAAGCTTGTGTATCCCTTGTTCTTATATTTTGATGATTACCAAGTTGGTAACTCTCTTGGTTCCCACTCGGACGCAAATAAACTCGGAGCAATCTATATATCTGTTCCATGCCTTCCCCAACATTTACTTCCAGCTTTGAGTAATATTTTCCTTGTTTCTTTATTTTATTCAAAAGACCGAAAAGATTTTGGCAACAAATTTGTTTTAAATCCACTCATAGAAGAATTAAATTTTTTACAAAATAATGGTATAGATTTAATAGTTAATAATGTGCCAGTAAAGCTTTATTTTAAATTGGGATTAATTATGGGAGATAATTTGGGTATCCATTCTATGTTAGGCTTTTCTGAAAGTTTTGTATGTAATTATTCCTGCAGATTCTGTAAAATTCATAGAAACGATTCTAAGAATGTTGCAAATTCTAATAATTTAGTTTTAAGAACTCCTGAAATGTATGAAAGTGATTTAAAATTGAAGAATATATCTTACACTGGACTGAAAGAAAATTGTGAATGGCACGCTCTTCAAGGATTTCATTGCACCACTAACTATGTAGTCGACGTTATGCATGATATTTTTGAGGGCATTTGTATATACGATATTTCGGCTTTACTTAAAATTTTAGTTTTTGAATACAAATTATTCACAATTGAAATGTTGAATAATCGTTTAAGATCATTTAATTTTGGTCACGAGAACTCTAACAAGCCCACATTTATCACAGCTTTGGAAGGTAATAACATAAAAATTAGGATGTCTGCAAATGAAATGATATGTTTTGTAAGATATTTGGGGCTTCTTATAGGAGATTTTGTACCCAGAAATTTAGAGGTATGGCAGATCTGGATCATACTTCGAGAAATTACAGATATTACCACTACTCCAAATTTACATTTTACGGAAGGACAGAGATTACAAATTTTTATACAAGAATATCTAGAATTGGTAAAACAATATCTTCATGATTTTAAACCCAAACACCACCATCTATTGCACTACGCTTTGGTATATGAACAATCTGGTCCACTAGTTCATTTATGGGGTATGTTATTTGAACAAAAACATAGGCAATCAAAACTTACTTCAAACATTTCTGGGTCTTATCAGAATATCATTCACACTTTGGCTCTTAAAGCGCAATTGAAATTATTCCACCAGCTTATCAGACCACTGAATGAAGATGAAAATCTCGTTTATTCAGATTCAAGTCCAATCAATAACACAGACCATCAAAAATATTTTGCTGTATTTGATCAAAAAAATATTGTGCTTTTGAAAAAATTTGAAAGATATGGTGTTACATACAAAACAAATGTCATCTTACTTATTGACTCTAGTGATATGCCACTATTTGGGAAAATTCAAAACATTTTTATGTGCAATAAAAAAGATTTATACATTTCATATATTTCATATGAAACTCTGTGCTTTGATCCCCATGTTCATGCATTTGAAATTTCACTTTCTATAAATACGGATATTCAAATTATCGCGTTTAGAGATATACATGATTTCGAGCCCTGTTTATTAACTAAATTAGAAAAGAAAGAATATATTTCTGTAAAATATTGTCCATAATACTTGTAAATTTCGATTTAAGTGCGAATATTAAATTTAATTTTTGAAAACCAACTAATCGAATTGTATTTCTTATAGACTAAGTGCATGTAACAAGCTTAAGAGCTAGCGACGGTTTTGACTTTGCAACTTTAGGATGAGTTACGAATTTTTTTAATGTTAGATTTAGCACCATAATTAACAGACAAATAGGTTTCTGCGATAAAGTAGGCCAGAAAGAGTTTAAATTTTATAGAACTTAAGTAATTTTGGAAGTTCTGTCAACGAAATGATAATAGTTTTTCATTTTTTATGTGTTATATTATTAGTAAACAGAAAGTATTTTATTTTTAAGTTTGATGTTAAATAGGTGTCTATACCGGATATATCGACTCGACTTGGACAAAGACATGATTTTTTCTTTAAGTAGAGAGCTACAAGCCCCACATCTTTATCTAAATCGAGTCGATACACTATACACAGTATAGTTAGTATACTATATAGTATAGTATAGTATAGTCTATATATTTTATTTGTTTTTAGAAAATAAATATTTATTACAATAAATACAAACTTTTAATTACCTATCCTAAAAATCCACTACACTTTTTCTAGCAAGCTACAACTTTGTAGCAATTTTTACAATTTTTTCACGTATGAAACCTACATTAAAAATACGCATTTTTGCTACAAAGTAATAATGTTTAGTACTATAATTTTTGTAACCGTGTTCTATAATTTCTCCTATATTTACTACAATATATAGTATTCTTCTCAAAATATGTAGCAGAAAAAGAGAGAAATTATAACAAAATGTTACACCTAGAATACGACCTTTTCCTACAAAATAATTGTACTAAATGGTAAAATTTATAGCAAAAAGTAACATTTTATTTATAGCAGCCTAGAACAAAATATTAGTAAAAAGAATAGCAAACTTATGGTTTTATGATATTAAAATATATTGAAAGATCGTATACGTTTGTCGAACATTTTACTGTAACGGCGTTTTGAAAAAATTCATATAACTTTGTGTAACTTAATGTTACAATAAAGTTAAGACAAAACTTTGTAAAATAATAATATATGTTGTACCTAGTTCATATTGAAATACAATTTGTAGCGATTAGGTTGACAATTGTAGTGTAATTTATAAAAGTTTTTTCTCAGTGATAGGGTACTCATATGCCTTAACGCGGCCCTATTGATTAATAGCCAATTTAGTTACATTTTGTTGACATTCTTTTTCAATTTTTTTTCCTTTTTTCTTTAATTTAATTTTCCTTTATTTAATTTTTAATTTGACATTTTCTTTTCCAGTCTATATAATATCTAATTCTACAAACCTTCCGGCATCTTATCCAGCTATCTCATCTTTGATTTTTTTCTGTCTTTATCTTTTCCACTCTGTAAAAATTTTTATTATCTTACTTTCCTTACCATTACGTGTTCGAGTCATTGTAATCTTTGAGTCTTCACAAACGTGGCGATGTTTTACTAATTACTATATTCTTTGCGTACGTTAGTATACATTGTTCGTTCTTATTAGTTATTGTACCTTGGGAAACCTGGCAAAGTTGCCCTATCTTACAGCTGCTAATCTCAAAGTCTTCTGTTTTTCATCGTATACTTTAACTACAGTTTCCTCATTTGATTAGATAGCCACATCTTCCTTAATTTTAATATTTTAGTAATTTTCTGTGTTATTACTATTTAATTATTGAAATTATAAATTAATATTTATTTAATTTTTTAGAAAATTTATTTAAATTTATTAAAATTTGCTCATATTTCCTAAATCGAGGCATAAATTAGCTATGAAAATGCTGAAACTCTTCTTTAGCAACTATTGTCATTTGAAATAGACATTAAATTGGGTCCCAATGCTCAATCTTAGTGTCGAGTGGAGATTCGGGATTTCTTACTATGTTCTTGTCAAGGACTCGTAGATGGCCGATACGTCCAGTTATATTATCTTGTATTAGCTAAAGCCACCACTTTAAGCCACTATTACGTACATAACTTTGGAATACAAATTCAACCCTTAATTTTTATTTAGTACACACATCTTTATGAATACGGGTGTGTAAGTGAAACTTAAAGAATATATTTAGATGTACCTCCTTCTATCCATTGTTAACCTGTTATTTGTAAGTTCCTGTTTTGCAAAAGCATAAAATTATCTACAATAAGATTTCAAACAACATTCGTTGACAAATCATCCGGTTAGTTTGCAAACGCCGTACAGTCCAAATTTTAATTAAGTTCCGGAACCTGGCGTTCAGGACTTTTTTGGATATTTCGCAGGAAATTAAAAATCAAAATAATTACACATTGTCATCTGAAAATTCAAAAATATCTTTTCATTCTGCAACCGAATATCACAAAATTTTTATTAATTAAAAAAATAGATTTTTTTGTTGTTTTGGGGTTTTAAGATTTATTTAAACCAATCTTATCATATGCATCTTGTTGATGACGACACTTTCAACAAAAAAGGACCCTTGCATTGTTTTTGTGAGACGAACGCTGATTTTATTATTCACGCGTGAAGTTATTCGATATTACTCACAGGATGCGCATAGTGCTTAAATATTGAACGACTTTCCCGGGTTACCATTTAGTCAAAAATTAAACTTTTAGAAATAATCACAATTTTTACGAAGAAACTTCAAATAAATTTTAATGTTTTTAACCTTTTAAAACTTTGAACCCAAGAGACGATATTTTTATAACTCACGAAAAGGCGGTAAGTTTCAAAACGATATCCTGGTCTGATAGACATAAAAAATGTCAGATTTAATAATAAAAAATTTGTTGATTTTAATATTACAAATGCTTTATAAAACAACTTGGAGAGATGTTTTTTGCACCTAAGGATATGTTGTGAAAATAATAAAAGGGAACTTATCGTAAATCAGTTTTACTATGTTATAAAGGTTTCGGCCTTACGCTGAATTTGAAATCGCTGCTGCTTGGTTAATTTATTATAAAGTTACTATTTTATCGAAGTAATCAAATAATTTTTGTAATGAAATTCTGTAATCTGAATAGTTAAGTTAAAAAAAAATTTATTACCTAATTAATTAGATACATTATTTCAGGATAACCTCAAAAGAAGAATGGAATAAAGCATAATATGTAATTATGTATGTACCTACTATTGTCTAAAAGCTTTTGGCAGCCACAAGCCACAACTTGGCGAATATCATTCAATTTTAGAAAAGTGGCCATGCGAATTTGTGAATCCAGTCATTTAGAATTTATTTTATTTATGCACAAAAATAACAGGTATTTAGTTAAAAGATTTACGTATAAAAACGTATTTTCTTTTAATTTTTGGTTAAAACAGTGTCAAACGAGATACCTGTATCAAATTTACAAACTTTCTGACGTTGAATATTTAAAGCGCGCTACTGCAGGATGAAATTTAAGACGGATTTAATTGATGCTATAGGTATACCTAGTATTCTTTTATTACGTTACCTCAAATCTAAGGTATTTTAAGTGGATTAAAGGAATAAAAAGTTTTAGCTAAAATATTTCTACGAAAATATATAATTTCAAATAAAATCAAATTTAAATTTCATTAACTGGATAACACTCCATGCGATGACAAAAAGTGCAAATGCATTTTAACAATATACGTATTTCACTCCGTACGTTGAGCTTAATCCTGGGGGGAACTTTTGCTCAATCCTAACCCTAATAGAGATTAAATACTCACACTTCCATTATTGCTAAGAGCCAAATCATTTAGTTCTCTCTCAACTTTTCTATATTGACTTTTAAGTGTTAAAGTATAATCAATTTTTCTTTACTAGTTTTTTATTTTCTAATATGAATATTGTGATTATGTAATTATTTCTAATATTTATAATTCTGCTAATGTGATTTTAATCAAAGTTTGAATTTTAAATACAAAGATAGTATCTGATTCAGATACAATGATTGATTTTGCGTATTTATTATTCAATGTCGGTAAAGACGATCCCAAAATTGTATAAATTTATAGATATTATTTTTATTTGTGGCTAACTAATTAATTTTGCCATTTAAACTTTCATAGCAATTAATTTATCTGCAAATTTCTTAAATGTAGCTGTGTTAAGAAATTAAATTATTAGGGGAGTTATTTCAAGGATACGAAATGTTCACAATTTGCATTAAAACATAAGACTTGAAAACATTTGTAGGTACGTAATAATTTTTATTCTTACTTTAATATTTACGTTATTTAATTAATCTACTATAAGTGATGATGGCACTGTTTCATAACTTTTTTACGACGAAAACCTAATAGTTTTATTTCTATATTTATAACAAAATATTGTTCGTTCTTGGGTAAATGATATTCAGAAACTAAACTGGGGTTAAAAATTTTCGAAATTAAAATAGCTGATTTTCCAGTTAAATAAAAATAATTTGACAAAAAAAATGTTCGTTCGACTTCAATTTGTAGTAATTGCTAACTTTTCCCGTCAGACCGATTGGATAATGTACAAAATAATCCTATACAAATAATTTTTAATACAAAAAGCTTTTGTTAAAAACTTGTAATAATTTAATTTGAAAACGTTGCTCTTACCATAGTTTCAAAACTGAGGTAATCTCGAGAACCTTCGGATGTGTACTTACCTTTAAATAAAAAAAATTAAAACAACTTTTTAAAATTTCTGTTAATTTATTTAATTAAGACAATAATGTTTATATTAATTCTCTATACACACTTAGATATTTACAAACAGATAAAATTAATGTACACTCTTAGGCTGAGAGCCAACAAATATTGTTAGTCAATATAATAATAAAAATTTTTGATATGAATAATTTATACACAACAATTTTCTAACCATTTATAATAAAATAACAAGAAGTGTGATGTAGTACCAAATTGCATTAGCAATTTGAGTTTTACAACAACAGGTTTACAAAAAAAGGTGCGCGCATCCTCCAATACTTGGTAGGTTCTAACAAAATTATTAAATCAATTTCCAAATTACAATACCAGTTTTTTGGACAATTTATGTATCACAGATATAAATAAATGCATGTACACAAAATATACAACGTATTGCAATCAATCAACACGCGAGTTCTTGCACTCACTGATTAACTATTAGTTGCACATTGCCCATTGTGTTTAAGATACCAGACGTCAGCTATAATCTGCAACAAAATAAAAAAAGAGTTAACATTGCGACGTAGTAAAATATAATATTAAATATGAGGTTTTTAAGTGGCTCTTTATTAAGAAGTTACGGTAAGGGTTAGAGAAAATTAAAAATTATCACATGAAACGATAAAAGTTACGGTGCAATAAATGATAATTTTTTCTGTGATCTTGTTCAATGGAGTTACTTGCTAACGGTCTATAGTGAAAGCCAACCTGGTAAGGGTCGTTTTACTGATCAAAATCTCGTGTTATTTGTCAATGTCAAGAAGGTGGCGATAGCGAGCATTCCTCATTTTGAATATTTTAGCGTAGGCACTTACCTAGCGAACGGTCCAGCAAGGCGCGGCTCACACCGGCGAGACGAATCCCCCGTTCATACTTTGCGGGCTGCGTTAAGAAACACTTGTATTGATAACATTCGTACTTTTCATAAAAATATGTGTACTTACCTTTTATAAAAAGGTTTAAAGGCAGCATTTTCGGAATTAGGTGTCGAAAGTTGATTTGGTTGTTGTGGCGGTCTTTGAGGCGATTGCAATCGATTAAACCCACCCAAAAAGTTTGGTTGTGAATATCCACCGTTTCCCACTGAACCACCGCCCAAACACGACCCCTGTCCAGGTAACAAATTGCCAGTAACGCTAGGTAATTTCATATTAGGGGGTGTTTGAGGTGGAGTATCCGTTTGAACTTCCGCAAAACCAGGTTGACAGTGACTCGACAAGAATCCACCATTACTATATCTCGCCGAACTCGGCAAAGCAAAACCATTGCTACCCGACCAATGTTGTTGCGTCGCAGGAGGTGGAGGTGGTGTTTTGCACGCTGCCGTATCGGCTAAGGACCAAATTTTGGGTTTGGATGGTGGTAAAGGTACACCGCAGTCTGACGATTTAATTTCCGCCTTAAGTCCATATGTGGTTCCTAGCATGTGATGCATTTGACTTCCGAGCACATCGTCTTTTCTTTCCTCGTCAGTCAAATCGTCGTCGTCCATGTCTTTCGCATTTCGTTCGGCCTTTATTCTTCCGTGAATATCTGAAAATAAACGATAATTGAAAAATCGGTAGCGGTTTCTTCCCTATGCGATTTTAAACTGCATCGGGGCGAAACTAAGTGGTATAGTCTTCGTTGTGGGGCTATAAGCATTAACTGCTGATCCGATTAAAATGAGATGGGGGAGTTAATACGCGTCGTATTTGAAACGACATTTCACAGACCTAATAAAATCTCTCGCGTAATAACCACTCTCAATTTTATGCACTCACCTGTTTCAGTTCTTTTATCGTCGTCGTCATCCTTATCCTTATCCTCATTATCGGATACCATTGCGTCGTCGTCGTCATCAGTTTTATTTTTAGGTTCCCATGTCATCTTATTTTCCTTTTTCAATCTTCTACGTGCATTTGCAAACCATGTCGATACTTGTGTTAATGTCATTTTTGTTATAATAGCTAGCATAATTTTCTCCCCCTTTGTTGGATACGGATTTTTCTTGTGTTCGTTTAACCAAGCTTTTAAAGTTGCAGTCGATTCCCTAGTAGCGTTTTTCCGTCTCGCTGCGAGATCGTACCCGGCACCATACCTGTGACAATAAATAAATGAAATGGGAACTATAATAATAACATTATAGGTATTTGGCGTCGTTTTATTTACTCGCTTTGTGTATTTTATTTGTTATTCGTGACTAATCGAATGCGTGATTTATTCGGGATTTATCAGTGTTCTATAGTTGCGTGAGTTGGAAAATGACATTAAGAATCCTAACAGAAACGAAATCAGGTAAGTATGCGGTAACGATCTACGCCGAACAGCTACACGGTTTGTCAAGGAGATGTTAAATTTGTTCTATCACCAGTTTCTTTGTGCAGAGCTGCCAAGCTAATGTAGCACCCACCCTCGAATCCCTGAGAGCGGGATTTGATTACGGTCAGAGTGGTTTCACCCCTATTAAGCGGGCCACTTTTTCCCGATAGACAAGGGAAAGGCGGCCTTCGCCGTCAATAAAACGAGAAAAATAAAGTTTCCCTCGATTTCTAGACATCATTGATACACTTCCGCTGAGCGAGCGATTGGTTACGCCTTGTCCGCCTTCGATCAAACCGATATAACTCAAAGTCAGTATTTATTTAGTCAGCTCTTTTTATTAGGTAAAAGATATTTTAAGCTGAAGTATCGAAAAAGCCAAATAATGTAAGACTTCTGTTAAACGAATAATAGTAGTCTATTGAACTGATTCTCCAATCTACAATAACTAAATTAATTATTGTGATTGCCGGGGATAAAGGAAATTGTTTGCTTCTAGTTTCGAACTAGCTTAACAATACCGTGTAAAATAACTGGAACCGATTTTATCGACTATAAATACAAATGGTGCATTGCGATGGCAGCCACCACCTGCGCCGCGACGCCGCAACAACGCTCCAATCAATAGTGCTCCCTCTTCAGCCATTTTGTCTTGAAGCCATTCTAACAATGTTCGTTCCGCGACCGTGAATTAGCCGCAGCGTAATTTAAACCGGATTCAACAACTATCAATGTGAAACTTTAACTTGCAGTTACGTTGCGAGTCAATACAAAAGTTTCCTTTTCGTCGCTTTCGTACGTCAATTTTAGGAGAAACCCGCATTTTAGTATTTTTAAATAAAAATTATATAGGCTTTATATGAATGCTGTTGCTAGCGGAAAACATATAGAATGCAGGATGAATATATGTAGGTATATATATACAGTGGCGGCAATCTAAAATGCCCGGTTGAAAAATTTTAAGTTATTCTTAATTTTTACTTACAAATTTTGTTAACATGGAACTAATTCATATGTTATATAATTGTCTAACTATAAATACATATAAAATTATTAAATTCAATGATAGATAGTATAAATAACTAACAAAAGACTTCATTATAAAATAAAGCATTGTTTTCAGGTATATTTTTGCGCTCGAATTTGATATAAATTTTATAGTAAAATAATTATTTAGTAGATAATTAATGTAGTCAAGTGTTGATTAATAATATATTGGTTAATAAAAAAATTTATTCATATTTAGTTGAACCTCCATTGGGCCTTTATTACATCTTTTAAACGGCGTGGCATTGATTGTTCTAACCGCTGCAAGTAATCGTCGCTTACGATTATCCCTAACAAATGTTATCGCTTTTTTTCAACACAGGTATACTTTTAGGACTATTGTCAACTACATGCCTCTTCATAACCGCCCAAAAGTTCTCAATGGGGCTTAAGTCGAGACTTAAGTTTGGTCAATCAATTGTATAGATACCGTTATTAACAAAATAATTCGATACCTGTGTAAAATAAAAAGGAATCAATTTCATATTTTTCAATCATTTGTTAGCTAAATGTATTCACAACAATGCCTGATTAATACATTTTGAAAAAAAAAATTATTTACAAAAATATTATGTACCGTTTTCGCGGTATGGCACGGTGCATTATCTTGCTGAAAAAACCATTCTTTGTTTTCAGCATATAAATTTAAAACCGATGGCTCCAAACTGGGTTTTAAAATTTTAATGTATTTTTTTACATTTACAGACCCTTCTATGATATGTAGCTAACCTAAACCACGTTGAGAAAAGCAACCCCATATCATAATTCCAAATCGACCGCGTGTTGTTTTTATGGTGCATTTATCTGATAGGCGCTCGGTTTGAAATCGCCGCACATATTGCTTTCCATCTGACCCATGGAGTAAAAATTTTGACTCATTTGAGAAGATGACCCTTTTCCAATCACATACCGACCAATTTTGATATTTTTTGGCAAATTGTAACCGTCTTTGTTTCGATTTTTTTGAAAAACGCGGTTTCTTGACAGCAGCCTAAGCGCGTAATCTGAATTCAGCTAAACGATTACGTAAAATTTTTTTGCTAATATTTACGCCAAGGTCATCTTTTAACTGTTTTTTTAATTGTCTTCGAGATTTGAAGCGATCTTTCAATGCCATTTTGCAAAGCTTACGATTTTGTGACTTGGTTGTTTTTCTTTTCGAATTCCCTCTGTCAAGTGGTTTTGTACTGCCCTAATGGCATATTTAAAAAAAAATCTACTTGCAGTATGTCTATCATACCCAACTTTCTCACTAATATAGGTAAAACTCCTATTTTCACCATGTAAAACTAAAATTTTCTGTTTTTCAGTTTCTGTTAAATTCTTTCTACCTACGATTTTTTTTATATTTCTAAGATTTATTAAACTAAACTGATGCATTTTGTACACTAAATGGTTAAGAAGGGTTACCTCATAATAGTGTATGTCATTGTATTTTACAAAAAATTACCACCCTTAAAATTAAGCCGATTGTAACAGGTATATTGCAAATAAAATGCACCGGGCATTTTAGATTGCCGCCACTGTATATACAGTTGTTTTATCTAATAGATCTCGGTTTTTATAGAAAAACGTAATCGCAACTCGAATGACATGCAATTGTTTGAACCGACACGCTTTATAAATTTGTCCTGCCCATAACAATTGTTTGGAAAGAATGTCACGCTAAAGGTAGTCTTAGTATTTCCAACTTATTGATTAATTAATATAAAATGAATGAATAGTCCTTACCCGTAAGCCGCTAACGTAGGATCGTAAGGATAATATCCGGTAGTCGGTTGAAGGCCAGCACTCGTCCATGCACTCATATCAGCTGCACTACCGGTACTCTGAAAAAAAAACAAAATCTATTAATATACTGAAATTTTTCTCGCCTGTAAAATAGTAGGTAATTCTAAAATGTAGTTATAATAATTTGTTATTTATTTCATTGTAATCCAAAAAATCAAAAAGCTTTTGTACTATTTTCAGTGCCAGTGTGATTCAGGTTAAACTCCCCTACTAGGAGACATTGTCCTGTCGCCCGCCGTTCAGTGATTCTCACGGCCGCAGGATCGATGGCTGTCGAGACTGCAACTCCAAGAGTCAACTTGGAGTTGTGAGCTATATTGTAGCACAAAAGAGCAGTTTTTAATGCAGCGTTCAATTTTAAAATCAAAAGTACATCGTTAACTGTATGCTTTTATAGTAATTTAATGGCCATATTAAAAGAAAACATGTTAAATCTAAATAATCCGATAAAGAAATTGTTGTTAATAGCAACATATACCATCATCATCCTAATGAGGCTCAACTTCTTTTATTTCACATGGCTGTATTTATTATACCTTAAAAATTTTTAACATAATAAAAATTTCATACTTAGGTAGGTGTCGCCATGTTTATGGTACATAAGAAATAATTCGTCTGCCGCTTTTTATATGTTGCTTTGGTATATGTATTTAAGTAGAAGAACTAAATTTTTTTCTATCGGATTTTTGCCACTAATTACCTACTTGAAATTCTTGTGGTGTGTACATGTAATGAAACTAACTTAATAATGGGTAATAGCTAAACCAAAACGTAATCGCGAATCGTTTTAAAAAGATAACAAAAGCGCAGATAGATATAGCTAGTTGACTGTCCTAATATATGATTTAGAAATCCACTTTATATGTGTTCACCCTGAGTCCGGAAGCCCGAGTTGCTATATATTTATTCTGTAAGCGTAAATCTTTCGGTAGGGTGGAAGACGATGAAGTAAGGGATGCTGCCCGGGGGAATCTAGAAGATGGATAGAGACTTTCGCGCTTAACGCCGCCTGAGTGCCTATAAAAAACCTCATTTCTAACCACTGCTCACTAAATTACTGGCATTATCCCACAGTAAACACCAGTCAATTGATACCAGTCATTCGGGCCGTTTTAACAGAGAGCTTAAATTGATGCAGTTATATCGCTTAAAAACAACTTGTTGAAAATGCTTGATGAAATTTTACGCTTTTTGAACAAAATAATTTGAAGAATACAATTTTATAAAACACGTCTACCTTAAACAATTGGCACGTAAAACTAGATATTCATTTGAGTTGACAGTGTTATTAGGATGTAACGACGTTAGTTCCTTGTCATGTACTTTTTAACTAGGCACTAGAAACTTTCTCAATTTCTTAATAACAGTCTTTAAAAAAAGGAAATTGTTTTAATTTGTTTAAAAGTTTTTGATAACAATAGTCTTGGTCGACGAAAAATTCGGAACTAGGTAAATCGTTGATGTATACTCGTATCACGTTAATCCTGCGTTACAACTTTTTCCGTATACTTTCGTATGTCCTTATTTTTGACACAATTAAGGAAATAAACTTTTTTATGAATTAACCTTTTTGATGGGTTAATAGTGAGTATTAAGCATTGTGTATTATGTAAAGTCGGTATCTATTTAAGTTAACCATTTTGTCGAACTTTGGTTTCCCAATGATTTTTCAAAATATCTCTAAACATATTTATCTTACGTTATCTAACATTTAATACACAATTTGTCATTGATAATATGTAAAATATCACCATTAGTTGCCGACAAAGGATTCAATCACAGTTGATAACGTTTCCAACACTGATAAGACTCTTCACCAGGCGGCTCAATTTTTTAAGTATTTTTTATAATAATTTGAAACAATGGAACATATTAATATATTATAGTTTTTGGTATCATCGGCTCACGTTTATACGATATTTGGAATGAGTGATTTAATTATAGCTGCGATATTTCTATCGACGGTAATTTAGATGAGTATCACCCATGACCTCCTTAATCAAATATAAATGTATATTATATTTATAACATTTTTAAGTAAATGAAAACATGGCAAAATAAAAAAACTTGTTTAACAAATTAACTAAACCAGTTATATGAGATTTAAAACTTTAAAGCAAGTTCCTGTTCTTTAATTATGTGAAAAGTATTACAAGTCAGGTGACAACTGATGTCAAGATTGAATTAAATAACAACATTACTTACAAATTTACATCTTGTTTTTTGATACCTATTTACCTTAAATTGAAAATACGCTGTTAATTTATTTCCAATTCAAAGTCTCAATTCATTTAACGCTGGAATTTATTCTAATATTTCACTTTCCCTAAATAACTTTTATCCAAGTTAGGCCGGTTACCCCTAACCAAAGATTTACTTCCATGGATATAATTTTTGCAATAATTATTTTTTCAGGCATAAATCTTCGGTTAGAGATAACGCGATCCTTCTCACGATCTGAGCCTTAGTGGCATGTTTAAGAAGTTAAAATTAAAACATAATATAAGTTTATGGATAGGTTGCATTTTTATTCCAGATTTATAGAAATCTCTTATCGGAATTAAAAGGAAGCATTAAGCTTTCAGCGTGTATTTTAATTCCTTGTTGCATCGTTAAAGTAATTGCAGAACTTGATTTCTGTATTTATAATGAAACGAAACAGAAAAATATAAAATATAAATCAAATAATCGATCGATGTAAGATTATAAAAAAAGATAAGCCTTACTTATTATATGAAATTCAAAAACGCTTAACATAAATCTGAAATCTTCTACATCGAACACTTAAGGATACAAAGAAGCAATTTGTAGTCCTTCCTGCGTTTGTACTTATACGGAAATTGAACAGTGTTTACGCGTGTGCGTCTCTCAACTCTCAAGTTTTCTCCATTAAACGCAAAATACGACGTTCTCCGAGACCAACTTGGTATCGTAAAAATCTCGTGTAGAATAATCGATACCACATTTGCTCCAGCGAATTCAGATTGCAGCTAAGTGTTTGAAGCCACATATTTATGCTAATCTTATGTTTAAAATCTTGACAAAAATTCAACACAAACTGCACCACGTGAAATGTTACCAGCAACTTTTCGAACAAAATTTACGCATCATTTACCACGGCATACCAATTGATTGTATTTCCAATATTTAAATTTAATAAAAAGTATAGTGTATTATTATTTGTACTGCGCATTTTTACATTTTGTATTATTGAATATTATAATAGTGAGTGCTAAATAAACTCATCGAATTGCAAAAATTTTCAACACAATTAGGTATCCACTCCAATATTAGGACAATAATAATACGATAAGAGCTCAGTCGCATGGAGCCGTCAGCGTCAATGCAAAAATTATTATATAAATATACTACATACATTTCTTATTATGTAGTTTTCAAAAATTACATAATATTTTTGGAAATTATTTAAAATTGCTAAATAATTATATTAATCAAGATTTCAAATAATAATAAATTTTATATTTAATTTTAAATATATTTAGAATTTGATGTTAATCTACTGATAGCGGTCACTATAATCAAAATATACGCCATTACTATTTGTTTGTCATTATCGGTCATGTAAGCAATATTTTTCTACACTCGACAAAATTACAATCCATTATTCTAATTGCTGTTTTAGAAATTAAACTAGCCACAAAATTAATATACAAATATTGATCAATCTGTCATAATTTGACTATATTTATAATACAACATTTGCTTACATGAGATTTATTCACGTGTAGTACTTTTATTGTTTTATTTACCTGGGGGTAATTTAGGACAAATTTTCGAATAATCAATGAATTCATGACTTGGCTAGTGGAACTTATTATTTCATGTATTCAGAAACCCCTTTGAGGCATTTTCGTGTTAATTTTTTGAACTATGTAATATGATTTTTATTATTTTTAAATAAAAATATTTTTAGATTTAAAATTTTGATCAGATTCAAAAAAATTTAGAAGAAATAGAAAATAATTGCTTCGAAAATTTGTTACTAATGCAAACATTCGCCAAATTATTTAAATGTTTTTATAATACAAAATTAATTTTTATGAACATCCGGAGATTACGTATATTTTTAATAAAAGATTTTATTTTCACCAAAAATTGTGTACACCTACTTAAAAAAGTCGCAAATAATTCGTTGATATTTTCAGATATTTCTACTTCTTGGTACACCTATTTCTAATCGCGATTCGCCCCTCGAAAATTGAGATTAAAACTAATTTTACAAAATCGTAAGTAGATAAATAATTTAAACGGTGAAAAAATATTAATGAAACAGGCATATGAAGTAATTTATTTTTTGATTAGTTAACGTTTTCAAGGTTATTTCAAGGTCAAATTTAGTTATTTAAAAAAAGCTACTTATACATTTTTAGCAGCTGCAATTTCTTTAGTAAAAATAATAAACAATTTTCGTGTAAGAGGCATTGCAAACAAATAGAAACATTTTACAAATTACGGCAGATTAATCAGACTTTCATAATTCGGTGTTAATTCCAAATCATATTTTTCCAAAATTGAAGTTTTGAATTATTTGGATACAGTAAAACTTTTTGTTTGTTCCACCAACCAATCGGGCAATAGCACTTTAAATTTATGGTTACAAATAAAAAATTTGATTGGTTATTTGGTTTATATATGTATAATATAATAGATTCGTATCCTAGAGATATTTCGAGCTAAAAAATCGGGCATAAGTCACAGCCAGGGGACATATTAAGCAAGAATTATAATAGAATACATTTCGCCCAAGTCAAAAGTAACTAGTAACTTAATTTTGTGAAACATGCTATTTTTACAGTTTATTTTTATAGTTCCACTATAAGTTTTTTTATCTTGGTTCTAAGTCATAATAATAATTCATTCAATAATAAGTCATTCATTAATAATTAGCGGTTATATAAACAAATACTATTTTTAGAAATTTTAGAAATCACTTGCAAATTGTTATATTTAAAGATTGATTTAATATTCTGATCCAAGATTATTAGCTGTAGATGTAATTTGGTTTGCAGTCATTCTTGCTCTGTTTGCTGAAAACTCAGATCACTGTTGACTGATTCAATTTCAAATTTGCCATACAAATTTATGAAACACCAGTCAAATTAAAAAATATAACTAACTCCATTTATTATATAGTTGGTACATTCGATTAAACAATGTATGTACTAGTATCATAGAAGAAAAATGCTCGTGTGACATTATTAATGCACTGTGACATAATGACCGCTAAAGTTATGCAACCGACAAGTTAGAATTTATTTTGATACATCGAGAATATAGCCAAGTGCTCTTTATTGACAATTGACAACACCCAGTTGCCATACAGTACTCTGCCCCAGATTATCAGCGGCCGCGACCCCATAATATAATTACAGAAGTGTGAACATTAAATGAAACAAAAATGCAGTTGTTTATAATGGCTTTATTATTATAGGTTCATTCAAACTATGTATGTATTATTAGCAATTAGAATATATCTTTGCTTTTTCATGTTTCATTTCAACTTTATTTTTTAATTTTAATTACTTTAATAGGTGTATATCGTATATTATCACTTAACATACATATAATTATGTAAGTCGTAATATTAGAATATATTTGTCCTACAACAATGTAATATCGTGCCATATAGGAAAAAAAATATATTAAATTTTACAATTTTTTTATTGCACACCAGGAAGGGATGCGCGATTTTACAACTTCGAAGACAAGCCACCACAATTAAAAACTGAAAACTATTTAAACTCAAAATGATCAAAAAATTTTATTTGGGTGAACGTTTTTACATAATATGTAAAACAAAATTTTCGTTCGCTGGAACTATTTCTAAAAGTCCTTACACTGAAAGAAATTTGGTTGTAGCTGAAATGTCAAAAATATTTAAATTTTGGAATTCAATAATCATATCGAAAAATCAGATTATAATTTTTAACTTTTCGGAAAAATGAAATAATATAAATAAACCACCATGTAGAAAAATCTCTTTGTTTTTGATATCAAGTTTCTTACAGTATGTAGTGTTGGTGTAGTTCGTTGTAAGCAAGATTGTAGCCATATATACCCTTGTCGCGTCGAAAGAAATAATGTATAGAGCAACTAATTATATTTGTTGTAAAAGGCAAGAGACTCGAAGGTGAAAAACGACAATGAGTTTGGACCGCGGCGCGGTATCGGCGGTTCTGAGTGTCGTCGGTTCGAGAAATTGCACTAGTGGACCGAGAAGAATGCAGAAATTGGATTTTTATTGTCACACCGCGTTTCATAACAATACATTCCGAGTGTCTGCAACTCGTCACTGTTTTTATAAGTTTCTGAGTTGCTCGCCCAAGTCGTCTAGTCAATTTATATGGGAATAAATTTACTTAATAGACCAGCGCGAAATATTTTAGAATGCTGCATTTTCTTTGTTTTGAAAGCTAAATTGGTTGGCATTGTAATAAAATTATTATATTTTTGTAATTCATTTTTAGAAAGGTTTATTTACTAGATATTTAAGGATAGAGGTATTATATAAAAACAGACCCCTCTATATGGGCAATTTTTTGTTTAAATTTCTTTACTTTCCGGTTAGTCGTTCTGAACGTTTATTACAACTATTGAATTATTCATGGATTGACAATGTTAAATATGTCCAGGCATTGACTACTTATAAATATTGTTATCAAACCAGTACTTTAAGTGTAAGAACGTACATACGTATAATTTTTCTATACATTGTATGACTAATAATAATTTACATACCCACAAAATATTCCTGTATTATTACCAATTACAATATTTTTAAATAGTATGCATATCTAGTAGTTATTGTTTTTTTTTTATAAATTATTATTTTCAAATATAATAGGTTTGTATTGCATTGTTTTACCTTGTTAATACAAAGTAACATGAGTTATAATTATAACCGACATTAATAATGACGTATTTAGATTAAAACAATTATTTTTATAAAAAAAGCTTGTATTTAAGTATACTTAAAATTACAGCAGTATATATCCCATTGTATTTTCTTGTTAATTGACAGGAAATCTTTTGAAGTCATGTAAAAGTAAAACATTAATAGTAAATAGTATTAATAAAAAAATCGCTTCATTATAATACTTTATATTTGTACCGATTATTATTGTCGAAGAAATATAAAAATTTAAGACTTAAAAAATAATTTTTTTGTAAATACATTAATATTTATTAAATCAAATAATTAGCTATTATTAATTCATATTTTTAAACATTATATTCGAAATAGAGAGGGGGGGGGACAATATTACTTAAGAATTGTATGTTTGTTTTAAATTTCAACTGTCAAAACTTGAATTTTACTTCACCGGAATAATATATTCTGTAAATATTTATTGTAAGTAATGCATGATATGTTTCAAAATATATTAAAAATTGTATGTAGTACGCAAACTGATTTAAAAATAAGTTGTGGATATCTGATCCTGGAAAACTGAAAGAATTTTCTTAACGTTATTATTTATTTATTGAAGTTTCAATCAAAATTTAATTATTTTAAAATTTCCAAGTACCGTTTTCTTGACATTCCCAGTAAAGCATCAATGGCTCTTGTGCTATTGAAAGGCGCCGTTAACGATAAGTCAGGGCGCGTCAAAAAGTCGAAAAACTTTTTAAA
The DNA here is from genome assembly GCA_947369205.1 of Cantharis rufa. NCBI lineage: Eukaryota > Metazoa > Arthropoda > Insecta > Coleoptera > Cantharidae > Cantharis > Cantharis rufa. The sequence goes on along the minus strand of OX376303.1, from coordinate 34,816,081 downwards.
TCTCTACAGGTACAAATATAAAAGTTAATTACTAGGTACCTACTTATAAAAAATGAAATTCCAGGTTGTACTAATTGCAGTAACTTCTCAGTACATGATGTCCCTATAATATTGCAACTAAATACGAGGTACTAAATTTAAAACCAAATGATCATTAAACTTTTGCAGGGCTGTTGCAAAGTTTGTTTGTAAGTTAATGTTAAATCTTTCTTCAAAAATATTTTGTCAAGTAAAGAACAAAGATCAAACTTTCTGTTTCTGCCTCATAATATCGGATTATGTCCTGTAAACGTTTTCTCTTCTTTGTATAGTGTGTGCAACAACTTAACATATAAACGGGGGACCTATAATTTGTGCAATAGTTCCATTTTTAAAAAGGGTTTTCGTTTTCTAGTCAAATAATCTGTTTAAGTAACTGCAGATTAAGTATTATCTATTTAAATTTCATAACACTAAATAAATTTCTACCCGATGTGCCATTATACCTATTTACATAAAGAAAAATTGTTACTTTCCTCAAAATTTATTAAAACTTCAGTACTTCTGATAAATTCGTTCCTTTGTTATTGTATCATCTTTGTGCATCGTGCATCGTAATAATTTTGATTTTGTGTTATATATCAATGTTTGTAAATTATGAGAGTTGAACTAATTATTGGATAATTTATAATCTGAATGTTAGGTATGTGTAGGTAGGATCGTCACCGATTAGTTTCTTATTACTGCGTAAATTTGCCTACCTAGCTATTAAATCAAGTTGCAATCAATTTTTATTACTTTTACTATTGACATTCACTCGAACTAAAAACAAATTTCAACACGATAATGGTCAACGATCAAACCGTTTGTGTGCACATATCTGTATCAAATTGATTTTTTTGCAATTTATACCTTAATATTCCTGCAAACCCACGTGCACAATTAATGCAACAGAATGTGAATATATGCAGAGGTAAATTAACTTATCGACAGCATGCTTACTTAAAAAACAAAAGAATAAGGAAGGAATCAAGTCGATTATATTCAACGACACCAATAATCGATCACCAAGAATGAAGTTCCAGATAACACTATATCAGTTGTCCCAAATCCTATGTTGTAATATTTGCCAAATGTCAGATTTTCCAGAAAAGAAAAATAGAAATTATTTACGTTACCAATTTAGGGTCATCCACATTACATGATCCTTTAGGCCTAGAATACGATTGACCATTACGGAAACAATTTTGATTTTAGTTTAACTTTTGCCTTAATTTGAGCCGCAATGGATAATTTCGCAATATTTAATATTTTAGAACTTATCAGATTATTAACTTCTATGCATCCCCGGTGACCCAACTCCCTGATGAAGACTAAGTCAGATTTGTGGGTTATAATAGAACTGTAGGTGGAAATACGACTAATTACTCATTCAATTTTCGATTAATCTTAATGGGAGAAAAATTTAGCCATAAATAAAGTAATTTTCAGACGAAATGCACCAAACTAAGAATAACATATTATGAAACCTACAATTTTAATTAAAATAACAGTGTTAGCTAACATTTTTTAAATGTAATATGGAACTGTGTTTACTGAACAAGTTGCGCAACATGTTGTATTTTCTAAAATTACAACAATTAAAAAATCAAAACTAGTTTATTTTCTAACTGTAAAACACTTTTGTTGTAGAAGTGGGGGGTCAAAGATAATAGTCGCTATTGCAGTACTCGGTAATCATTTCTTACCGGGTGCGAAATCTAAACAAACTTTCAAGGTATCCATCAGTTATTAGCTATTTTTTCTATTTATTTCTATAAATTCAAAGTAGATATACATTTGATTTAAAATAATCTAATATGTTTTAAGGAAATTTGGCAATAAATACACATTTTTCACATAATCAACAAATATAACAAAATTTACTAGAACTGTCTATTTCAAAATATTTAAATAAAAATATATTAAAAGAAGTTTTTGTTTTCTAAACGTTCTTATTGTGCAAAAATATAATTGAATCGATCTTATTGTTAGCCGCGATTCTTTAATTAGGACTAATAAGTGTAGGTATGATGTAATGATTGTTTAATAAGCAGCGAATGTTTGGCGCATGCCGCTCTTGGGTGGCCAGACTGCAATAATTACTCCTTCAACATTGATTATCGCTTTAACGATTACCACTGATTGCGAATGAGTTAATAATATTGTTATCGATCTATAACAAAGAGAATAATGTGCACTTGAAATGAAAAATTGATAAAAAGTCATTCCTAGTAATTCGTGTGCATTTAAATATATTATATTGGCCCATTATAATTTAGCTATAAGTGTTTTATAAATTCTGTTGAAAATTATCCACCCTAGAGATTATGAGACCGCATTAAGCGAATCGGTAGTATGGTGCGTGTGAACACGCACCCTCTTAAAGCACTCAAGGCAAATACAGACTCTAATGTCAAAATAAGTTAAAATGGAATACTTACCAAGGGTGAATAAAAAGCCGAACTATCGACACCTATACTAGGATATGGATTTTGGTCCGTTGAAGGGTAAGGTGCACCGTATACTCCTACAGTTCTTGGATATTGAAGGGCTAGCCGAGCGGGATCGTACTGACATGAGCATACGCTTTGACCCGTTAGAGGGTCGGTAACTAAAGGTCTTCCCGATTCACAACATTGTGTAGGACCCGAGTTTGAAGTTCCTCCTGGCGATAAAGCACCGCAAGGACCACTCGCAGATCCTCCTGGGCTTAGGGAACTTCCTCCAGATGCTGGCGACGGAGCCGAATGCGTTGTCGTTTGACCAGACACTAGCAACTGGAATACAAAAGAATAATGTTATAGTGCGATAAAATAATTTGTAACAATGGACATTCAAAATATTGGACCTATAATACTACAATAGGTATTATTTGGCGTGGGTGTATCATTTTCAAAAAAGTCATAATATCTGAATAAATCCTAGTCATAAATCATATTTTTATGTCACATTAATTTTTATAACTAATTCAAAACCTTGACAAGGTAATTACTTTTAAAAAATTAATCTTATCAATACAATTAGGCATACATTTTTGCGATTATTATCTATCAGTACCTGACTAATGTTTCACTTTAAATGTCCTTAACTAATAAATTTATTATAGTGATGTCAAATAATTTGTTTAATAATAAGGAAGCTATATAAATTTAACAAAAGTGAATTAAGCAGCTAATCAAATATTCCAATGTTATTTTAATGATAACTGTGGTACCTACTAAATCCACCGAAAGATTTTAAATATATTATTTAAATACCTATGCCGAAAACGTATAACTTAAAGTCTTTCACAAAATATATTTACTTATTGGTAGGAATTCAAAGCGCCGACAGTAAAAATATAGATGTCTTCAAAATATCATATTGACTTCAAGAACCCTAGAATAGACTAAACCAAAGCTGAGTGTTTAGAGACCACATAACACATGTCCATATTAAATAAATATTCTTCAACAATCCTAAAACATTCAAAGAAAACGTCGGTATTTTTTTGAACGTCACTTAATTTTTTTTATCAATTTTATTTGGATGTTGATTTACGGCAAAATTGTTGTGAATAAAATAAAAGTTAAATTTTGTTTTATGAAAAGAAAAGTGGGAATGCGTCTTTGGCAATAATGTTGCCCAAGTAGATTTTATTAATGGGTTTATAATTCAAAGCACGTTTTGTAATTTGCGTGTCTATAGAATCTAACTTCATATTTATTATACTTAATTCTTAACGCACTGTTATAAGTACTTTTTACTTTTAAAAAAAATTATGTTGGCGGAACAGTGCATGAGTGATCACATTAAAACAAGCTGGAAAGGAGTAGGTAGTTGTTATAGATAGCTTGACATTTTCCTAGTTATTTCAAAATGTGTTACATCTAAATGAAATTAATTGTTATAAACCTTGTAGGTACGAGATTATTAATTTCTGAGGACGAATAGCTTGACTTGTTACATTACTAATTTGTAAGTTAAAACTTGAAGAATGGTTAGCACTGATGTTCACAAATTTATGATCAAGAATAAACTTCGACAACAGCTGTAGATATATTCAGTATACCATAAGAGTTTTGCAATAAAAACGAAATGTAGGATTTTAAGTTCACACAATCTTGAAAGCATTTGTACATTTAAATCCGGGTATATTATATTTAACGACAAACCGCTTTCAACTCAAAATTTGCAATTTACTAATTCATATTATTGCATTTAAATTCCAAATACGATTTGATTCGATATTATTATATACTGGGTAAAAATTAAACTTTTATTTTTCATCCGGTGATTGGTACACAATTAAACAGTACTGCAATTAAATACAAGAAATATATGTTTAATTCACGTTCTCCGGTAAAACTGGCAATGCGCAATGATGCAGTCGGATAAACTGATCGATAAATTCTGAGCAAAATGAAAAGTTCAAAATGCATTGTACACTTACATGCCTGTTTCTTAATGCTACAAAGTGAAATAACTGAATTTCAGTTATTTCCTTCGTTTATTGAATTTTTGTGCTTAACAAAATAATTTGCAGTAATATATCCACAATCCGTTGCGCGTTGTATAGATAAAACATTTGGCGAATTCGACTTTTGAGAATAATACATACAGATGAATTTTTTACGCACTATTTTTTTGGCACTATAATCACGTTAACTGAGTTAATAACTTAACAGCTGTCGTCCTTAGTTTAAATGCAAATTGGCGAATTGAAAACAGTTTAACCTAAATTTTTGGAATTGTTCTAAATAATATCTGCTCCGCAAACGTCAGTTATTGGTCTGTGTTGGTGCCCGAGATTTACTTAGCTAATGAACAATTTTCGTCGTTCGTGGAGGAAACCTCGATATGAAACTCTCAATATTGCTTTATTTTATTAAAAATATCAGTCGCTTTTATCGTATGCTTGATACCGGTAAGCACAAAAATTGCTATTTAATCTCATTACTAAATAATGAAAATCTAAAAACTATTATCAATATTTAATTCAGTGTGGGTATTAGGGGAGATGACGTAGTGGTCGGTATTATATGCATATTACAGAGCAACTCATAAGAGCTGAGTAAATGTTTACATCCCTATACCTTTGTTTATTCGGCTCTTAGACCACATGATTTTAATGCTAATCACTAATTGCTTGACAAAGATCTGCTTATTTACATTAATACATAATGCAATTTGAAATCGGTTTGCAGCATATGGCAAACTCGAATCTATGACCTTTTAGAAGCATTTTTGTGTAATTAAAGTAGGTGAATAATATCATTAACAATACTCAATGTTAGTCTTTATTGCTATTATAGTTTCGAAATCAATAATTTTAAATTTTTACGCAGCTATACAACACTACATTATAATTTATCGCAAAATACCTCAAACAAAATACTTAACACATTGTTAATATTTTCAAAGTACCTACATATTATATTATCTACCTTATAAGTTATATTATGGTCTAACAGTATATGTAATATACATTGACTATATACAGTCGATAAATTTATTTTAAGAAAAAATAACAAGAAATTAACGAACTAAAATGATCTTTGTAATTAAAGAATAAGTTACAAGGAAGTTTTATACGCCAAAAAATATAATAAAGTAACGTAAGTATATAAATACCATAATTATTTATAGATAATAACTTTTTGCAGTAAGCACTACACCTAATAATTATTTTTGATATTCATATGTAAATAATTATAATAATTTCTATTACAATGTTGAATAGAAAATAAAGCAATCTTTAATAGATTTTGTATTCGGTAACGAATTAAATTGGTATTTATGTACTATATCGATCAATTGTAGGTATACCTATGTATTACTATATAATAATAAAGAACAGTGAATAGATCTCTAAAAACTGAATGTCTATGTTATACGCGACGGCAAAAAGTGTAGGTATTCAAGCAAACAAACTTTATCCGTAAAAATAATAAACAATTTTCAATACGCCAATATTTAACTACAGTTTAGGTATCTATTTTATCAAAATTTTTTTGGAATTATTAAATTTTTTGAATAAATAGCAAACTTAGGTACTTCAGACGTACATACTTAGTATATGCAAAGGATGAATTAAAATTTTCTATTGAGGATTTTGTCCATTTCTTTAGAAAATCCCATTATTCTTTGATGTTATTGTTATTGGGAAAAGTAACCCTTTCTAACAAAAACTTTGTACCTTTTCATAAAATAGTATCTTCAAGTATAAATTCGTCTTTGGAATAATATTATACAATAGAATCTATTTAAGCTTTATCTAAGCCCAAAGGCAATTGCCTAATTAGAAACGATTTTAGCACGTTTTTCTTATTTATTTTTAAAATAATAATAATTTAGAACCTATTTAACAGTACCACAACTACATCATTAAAAAATGAAATTGTCTTGCAATTATAATATTGTTTTGAGTATATACGTAAATGTTTCTTAACGAAGCAAAAATTAAAAAAATTTGATGGATGCCAGTTATCGAATCGATGATATTAGAATCGACCGGATTTTCAAATTAATTTCCAAGAAGCTATTTCAATTTACCAATGTTTTAAGATATTATTTATTCGAATGACAGTTTGATAGAATTAAATTAAACGCGTAAACGGGATTACAATAAATGCTGCCCGGTAACCTATAGTAGTACAGTTGCGCGCCAACTCATCCCCAAAACACCGAGAGCAAAAACTCCAACATTTTTGTACGATATTAATATTTATAAACCTTTATGAAATAAACTCCTAATTATATTATAATATAACAAAACTCTCATTTGCATTTAATTTTAATGAAAGGTAATTTACGATTTAATCGAAGAACGTCGACAGCTGCCGTCGGACGGTCACCTGAAGTAATGGAAGCAATAATAAGCATTGGAAAAAAGTACAAACTGGTTTTGCCACGATAACGAGTAATTTTGCAATTGTTAACAATCAATAATTTCGAAAAGCAGCGTCGGTGCTTCGTCCCAAGAAATTTAACTACTACCACATAATTAGATATAAGAACTATAATTACATTACAATTTGTTTGCGAAGCGCGCATTTCGACGGAAGTTTAATTAACATGTTGTGAGCATGCAAACTACGCGATATAATGATAACTAAAATTGATCACAATTTTCTTTCTCCCTAATTTCATGTTGTGGTAATTGTACATTGCACTTGGATACTCGTTAATTTCATAATTTGAAATTGGTACACCAATGTCATTTTGGTTTAATAGAAGGTGGCGTGTATTTACCTGCGAAGCCGTCGGATAAGAATAACCAAACTGGGCATAAGCAGCCATGTCACTACGTTTATTATAAAATATATCACAAAACACACAAAATTATCCGCAGCCTACACAACACCAACAATTACATGTCCAAACTATTGCTAAAAGTCCTCGACGGAACAACATCAACATACAAGAAACAACAAAACGACGCGATGTATACTCCACACTGTATTAAGAGCGACTAGTGATCGGAAGATCTCGAGCGTTAGTAAACGGGAATTGTGCCACTCAGGGGGTTTACCAAAATGGGCGGAGTTTCACAAAACAACCACTAACTACACGAAAAAGGTGGAGAGCAAACTGTTTTCAGTTAGCGGATTGGATCCCCTCTACGTAAATACCAACCCACTGGTGTGCCACTCCGCCTAGGATGAGAGGGCAGCAACGTTTCGGTCGACTATCTTGTTTATGGGACTCCTCAGATCCGTACAAATCCCTCCTCGCACAACAAAAACACTAACTGAATTTATTGAATACAAGGTGTTTGTCTGAATGAATCGTTGGCATCATTTGTATTCCGATTCGGACGAATGATGCTCCGCTTTTTACATGAAAACCCACTTTACACCTTGTGCCGTTTGGATTTTATTGTCACACAAGTGCTTACAGCAATAAAGATGCAGTCATATATGCTATGTTTATTAAATGAACAAGATATAAAATTGTTAAAAATTGATAGTGCATTTTAAAACAATTTAAAATGTGTTTTACATTAAATTTGATATCGAGATTATTTAACTTCTCTTTAAAGCCGATATATCCTATCATCAAGTGGATATTGATTTAAGGGTACCAACTACAACAATCGCGTTTATTTATCTCAAGCAAAGCTAATTTATAATATTATAACTTAGGGATCTACTCTCGGAAAACTACCCGATACATCACAATAAATTAAAAATTATTTTATTATTTAATAACTTTGACTGACAAAGTAATCATCAATAAGTCCATTTTATTGTGAAATTTTATTCTAATAAAAATCCATTCAATAATCTCATGAATTATACAAAATTGTGGTATGTATGAGTACATACATAATATTTTAATATTATATACACCGAAATAAAATAATGTATATAATTGTCATATGCAAATATGCAATTAATGTCTATTACCTAACTATACATAGAAGGTTACGAGTTAGGTTAATTACAAAAGTCAATAACGCTTACTTAAAGTATTTTTCATTTTCTTCAATCCTTGCAGTGGGAGAGCAGTAGCGGCTCGTAGGTAATTTGTTTTAGTAAGAAAGAACAAAATATTAATGTTCAAATTTTCGACTAATTTAGACGAACACCGAATTAATGATGCGTATATAATTCTAATTTAACTCAATGGTAAAATCAGTAGCAAACAGATTAGTGAGCTCCTTGAAAAAAATAACGCTACCACATATTGGTACAAAAATACATTTTGATGTTTAGCAGTAAATGTATTAGAGACGGCCGGCGCGGCGCAAGGGTTTTGTACGGCCAATATGAGACTTTCAAATTTCATGAGATTGAAAGCATTAAGAAGAAATAAATCGGCACAAATGAACGATGCCGGCTAAAAAATATAAATATTTTAAACATTAACTGATTACTAATATTTACACATAATAAAAAGCTTTTGGTAGGAAATATTAAAAAATATTAAAAAAGGAAATAAAAAAAGAAATATTTATTATTTGCGTGGCAATTGAGACCTTATAAAATTACATTACATAAGTTAAAAAACTGGACATGCATCTGTCATTGATAATTTAATTACAAATAAGTAAAGTTGTATTGAAGAAATTAATATTTTAATGAATTTAAATGGAAAAAACTTTTCAAAACCTGCTGGTCATCATGAATATTCCGGAATTCTTGTCGGCCCTGGTCATAAAGGGTAAATTGCAAGGGAAATTTGCTGATTATGAAATATTTTGTATAATGTATATGAATGAATATGTATGCATACCTATATAGACAAGCATTTTAAGAGATGTGTGCAGACACTAGTTATTTATGTAATGTCAGAGCCAATTTTTAAATTTGAATTCAATTATCTTTGTTCGAAAATCACATTGCATTATATTTTAAATTACGAATTAATTTTAGTATGTATTATTATGGGGGTGCGAGAGAGCACAGTCCCGTTTCGTCTCAGGAAATTATGGTGAGCCTATTAAGATTACTACTGATAAGATTAAATTTGATTTTACAATCGTTACATAATATCTATCGTATTATCGGCAGAATAATAGTTTCAACATTTCTGTATAATATTTGAACAAATAAAATGAATAATATTATGACCCATTGAGGATATATTCAAATTCAAAAATACACTTTCCTCAATTAAAATTTATTAATTTATAATGGACTAGTTTCGACTAATCAGTCTTTATCAACATATTCCTATAAAAATTATAATTAAATTAAATTAAAATTAAAACTACCCTGACATCTTACCGTCAAATAAAATATTACACTCTATACAGAATAATTCAAATAAAATAAAAACAATAAAACCGAGATAGTGATTTTTAAAAAATTTCAAACATAGGTGTGAAATTAGTCGAAACTAGTCCATTATAAATTAATAAATTTTAATTGAGGAAAGTGTATTTTTGAATTTAAATAAAATGAAGTTTCAATTGTTCCCAGCGATGTACAACTTCATTTTTTTGATATAATTTTTACTTTCCTCATATGTACCTATACGTATACGTATGCATTAGGGAAAGTTTTGTTATCCACTCATAAATAAAAAATCGACAATTTGATATTATAATGTTCCCTATCATGACCTGATTAGATTTCGATGAATTTTAGTTGGATATTCGTCTGTATGTCAGTGTGTGTGTGGTTGGAGGTTGGGGTACGAAAAAAAATAGTATCAACCGTAAAGGTTTAACTGCAACGAAATGTCATGAAATTTGGCATAAATGTGCACCATAACTAAACTTAGAGGCCACACAGTAAAAAATTTTTGTCGTGTAAAATGTGTAGTGTTGTTGGTAAATAATTTAGTGTACATTTTTACACTAACAGTGTTAATAAAATGTAAAATAATGCTTAATTTACACTTTATTAACACTGTTAGGGCCAATTTCATAATAAAAGTTAACAGGGCTTTTAAAGTTAAAAGGCGACTTAAAACGAAAATGAATTTCATAATCAATTTTAACGACGACTTAATAGTTAATGGAGCTTCAACTTAAGTCGTCGATTTTGGCGCATTAAATACTTAAGAGGCCTGTTAAACATAACCAACGTTTATTTGAAGTTTGTGTGTTATACTGCGTGTTTTAACCTAAAATGACACAAGCGCATTGATTTTGACGTTATTCCACAGACCTCTTAGTTAATATTTATTCATTCGTTTGTTCATTTAAAGGGTCCATGGGTTACATTTTATAGTTTTCAGTTCAATTATATCATCGGTAGTTCTAACAGCACAATTACTTAACAGTAGTTCTAAAATCATTATGAAATGCAATATTTTAACAGAGATTTTAAGTCTCTCATTAAACAAAGCGATCTTTTAGTTAAGCGGACATTAACGCGTTTATTATGAAATTGGCCCTTAGTGTAAACATTTACATGAACACTAAGTTGTGTTCATATAAGTCCAATAGTGTAAAATATTTTTTACTGTGCAGCTGAAAATGGTGAAAATCCGTTGCGTAAATAAAAAACAATATAAAAAAAGTTCTAGTGTCAATTACTTTTAGACCACAATTTTTTACTGTTTTATTCAATATGTTTGACATAAATTAAATGTTCGGGATAATGTCGATGGTCGGAATAAAAAAACATATAATTATGTGTTAATATTTTATGTTTAAAAGTTTAAAATGTAAAATTGGGAACAGTTATGCATGCGATATCAGTAGATATCCGATTTTTATTAGTATTTTATCTATTTTAGTTGTAGAATATGATTTTGCTATAATTTTGTTATGCAGCAAAAACTGTTTTCTTAATTTAGTCTTTCTAGCCTGTTGAAAGGCTTTATTGGGATTGTAGTTCTGGCCTTTGACTCTTGTTTTAACCATTCAATATTATTACAACCAAAAATGACAATTTATAATCTTGATACATAAATAATTATTTTAATTTTAATTTTTAGGTTTATTTCTAGAACATACAAGGACTTACAAGAATAAGTAGAAATATCTTCGGGAACTGTTAGAAGACGCCTAATACAAGAATTAAATTTTCATGGAGCTATAGAGTTCGGCGTAAACCAATGCTTACCAAAGCATAGAAGCAAACAAATATTTTGTTGGCGGAAAAATATGAAAAATATACAACTAAAAATTGAGAACAAGTCATTTTAGTCTGACGAATCTAATATTGAGTTCACTATTGTTTGAATAAATGGCAGAACACAGTAAAGCCTGTTTTATCCAGTACCGTGTTATCCGGAATTATGATGGATAAAGCGGCAGGTTTCAAGTGATTATATTTAAAGAAACAAGCCATATGTCGCGTCGTTTATTTCTCTCCCATACATACAATAAAAGTAAAACACCATGCCGAAAAAAGATTCTAATAAAGCAACCATTAAAACGATAAGGAATGGCATACCTAAATATTATGGTTTACAGGGCCGATTTATCTATTAGGCAAGAAAGGCAGCTGCCTAGGGCGGCAGTCTTTTAGGGGCGGCAAAAATACTAATTAATTCTAATAAAAAATGTAATATAAATTGAAACTTGATTGTAAATTGTACTTAGGTATTTAAAAATCAAATGTAGAAAACATAAACAATTTTTAAGTGCCGCATAGTAATGCTAGAAAGTAAAGAATAAAAATAAACGAAGAACAAAAAACTGTCTACTGTTTAAGTAAATAAATTTGTTCTCAGAGCTTATACTTATTTTGCTAATAAATATTATGCTGTTATAATAAGTTCAAATTTTAATTTTAAGGGGGCGGCAAAAATAATATGCCTAGGGTACTCACATGCCTTAACGCGGCCCCGATGGTTTAGAAACTAATTAAATTAGTAATTTTAAAACAAAAAACAGTTTTCAAAATGCTAAAGAAAGCTTGAACAAATGCTCGATTTGCTTGTGTAATTTAATATGTAGATTTCAAAATACCAGTTGGTAAATTAATGACATAATAATGGGACAAGATTATTTGGAAGGAATAGTGCTGTAAATGTGACATCATTTATTTTGTTGACAATATTGTATAATCCGGCACTCTGGATTATCCGGCAGCGTCTCATCTCCCCGAGTTCGCCAGATATATGATCCAGTTTTAAATTTATTAATTATTCTGTTTTTCTTTCATCTCTTTCGTTATTCTAAAAACCAATTCTGAAAGACCGGGGAAAACATTTAATTCCAAATGTATTATTTCTATTGAGGATGGTAGCATCATGGTTTGGAGCTGCATGACTAATCTTGGGGTAAGAGAAATTAAAGTGCTCGAGGGACGATTGCATACTAGTCAGTATATCGATACATTGGAAGAAATTTAAGAACCTCATATTTTGAGATTATTTTTTTCAATAGAATAACGCACGTTGCGTTATTCTATACCGCAGATCAACTAAGCTTAAGCTCTTATTGAAAAATTTTCCTTTAACATTTTTTAAACAATTTTCAAAATTTAACATAGTTCATTTACAGTAGCGTTACAGCCTAGAAGTGGATTTTGGCTGACCACTTATGGAGTTATAATAGCAAATTACTTCGGTGGTTTGTCATTTCATTACCTGTCAAACGAAGACAGCTTGAACCGCTTTCTTACTCAGACTGGGTTTAAACCGAAGATTTTGGCTTACAATTTATTTAAAATTTTAGTTTACAATAGGTTGAAATGGTCTAGCTCTTATGTCCATTCATACGAAACTAACAATGTTTACTAATGAAATTTTTTCAAGTATTAAAAGTACCGCCCCCCCTTTCCCGAAAACCAATGATTGGAAACGCCACTGAGCTATAATGAGTGTAGGTTTGTTTACTTCGAGAGTTGTTATCTAATTTCATTAATTGATTACCTCAAAAAAGTTTTTTTTTCAATCAAAAGCACGTTCTAACTTAAAAAAGTAGTATATTCCAGTATTGTGATGTGAAAACGTCAGTAATTTTGTAAATTAATTTTTTGGAACCCTTATTTAACTTCCAAAGAAGATTTTGTTAGAGGTCAACAAAGATCATAATGCCGGAAGTGGTACCATTTATAATTCTGCAAGTATATTGATTTAAAATAAAAATATAACTAGAAAATTGTTTTAAAAATTAGTTCTAAGACTGGTGACTGGAGTTAAGAAGTAATATACATTATATACATAATGCAATAATGCTGTGTATTCCCCAGACAAATTTTAAAGCTTGAATACTAGGACAAATCGTCTGTGTTTTCTTTAGACTGAAGATGAGGCTATAATAAAGCTTCGAAACTAGTTCCGATTATAAAGAATTAAGAACTTCGTTATAAAAATAAAAATTAAAGCAACTACATGGAATAAGCAAATTGAATTATAAATGAAAGAAAATAAACAAAGAGCATTCTCCCTGAATACATGAAGGAGAAAAAATTGAAACAATAAGAAAAATTTATTTTAAATATTTAAAAAAATTTTTTTTTCTTTTTATGTCGCGGTTTGCGGACCCCCAAAAACCATGCCACGGGCCACTGGGGGTCTTCGGACCACTATTGAAAAACACTTAGGTAATAGCTTAATAAAAACTATAAATTTAAATATAATATGATTTTCAAATGAATATATTTTTGAATTGATATATAAAATATTGAACAAGCTTATGTTTAGCCCTTGCTTGTAATTAAGAAAAGATCACAGCAATATGTATACATGTCAAATTTAAAACTGACAATATTACTGGCCAGTGGCAATCAGTCACTCAAATATGTCCAATTAAAATTAGAATTTTGAGTAATTTAATTTAATTACTGTTTCTCATTATTTGTTGTATTTGAACATAAAACTTAATGAAAAATTGAATGTTAATAATTCAAATAAAGTTCTTCGGTTAGGAAAAGATTCGATGGGAAATAAAATTTTATATAGAACAGATGTTAAATTGTATATTTTTAAATTTGCATGATTGCGAAACGAGGCCTCGATCGAGTACCTACATAATATCACACACGTTTGATAATGATGCACGTATCGATGAACATCATGCCATCTGTTGTAACCGAAAAGATTTTAAACTACTTACTACCATTGGTAGAATTTAAGGCTGTCTTACATTACATAATTTCGTACATAAGTCATTTCCTTAATAATTTCGTTAATATTTGCACAGAAGTGTCTGTCAGCGTGTTTTGAGGATTCTGAGCCAAAATTGAGTACCTTTAAGAGATCTTTCTACAAATAGCTTAAGAACAAAGATTTTGATTTTTTCACAATTTTCTGCCTATTAAAGGCACAGCGATCACAACGTGAACAGTCGAGAAACGTCTATTTGTTGTTAAAACCTATTACTAAAATTAAAAATGTTAGAAAAAATTAGTAAATTAGTAACAGTACCAATGCATCTACAAAAAGTCGATGCTTAATGTAGAATTTTGGTTAGCAGAGTCTTTGAACTGTTCTTCTTTTTAACACTACTGTAGTAAAATATGATAACCAGATTTTTATGACATAAATTAGGTATCTCAAAGTTTAATTATTAAAAATATCCCAAACCTTCCAAATATCAAGGAGTTGCTTTTAAAGAGCGATGAAATGCATAACTTTGTTTAGAAATTCTAAAACGTTCTTAATAACACCAGAGAGTTAGAGGTCTACGAGTTCAGTAACCTTTTTTTACAGGTGGTGTACAACATTTTATTTAATTTCGCTTGGGAAAATTAGTATGGGTAATCAAAAATTGGTAAGCAATATTCAATCCACAACGATTTTTTAAACTGTGTTGACAGTGAGGAACTTTCAACATGATTTTGGATAGCCAAATCGCCGTCTTTCCCCAGGAAGCAGATAAAGTGATTTTAAAATAATACTATTGGCTACTAGTTAAGCAGCTTTAGTGGCTACCTCTTTGTGTTTTTACATATATTTAGGTATAATACAGTTCAATGTTATAATTTTTGACATACATATGTCACGCACGTAAAGCATCCTGAATATACATTGCTATAATAATTACATACTCTTTGAATAAAAACATATAAGTATTAAACTTGTTATAAAATGTTTCATTATGTTATCATAATAAGAGAATATAAATATATAAAGAGAGAAAAAATTTAGTGCTACCGATTTTTAAAATAATTGCAATTGATGAGCAACTAACTTATTATAAAGTTCTAAAAAAAATTTATATTTTTATTTAAAAATCAATTAACTTAATCAATAGTCCGCTGTGGTAGCCTGGTGTAATCAGTGGTTGAATTACAGTTCGGAAATTTTAAATTCTAATAATGAATTAATATAATTCAAAAATAATTTACACTTTTATGAAATATTACAGCTGCTAAAATCAATGTTTTATTTTAAAATGATATGCTCGGTTCAATAGTCAAAGTTGTTATACCTTTTTTCTATAATTAAAAAAGCATTGTTGAAACATGTTTTTGTTTCATTTTAAACATATTTGACTTATACATACAGAGTGTTCTACTTAAATCTCAACGTCATCCATTGGAGGACTGATAGGCCAGCTCATGACTGACCAGAATATCAATATATGATCTATGAAAAAAATCGTTAAGTTTTCAAGATTTAACACTTTTATGAGTTTTCACGAATACCCGTTTTCGGAAATTTGCTTCAACCCTTCTCAATTTTCTTTTTTGGTTTGGTTTGTTTTTGAGATCTTCAGTTCTTCCAGTATGCATGGCTTTTCTTCATACGCACTTATGTGCTGTAAAATAGCCTCACAGATAAAACATCAGAAATGGGCAGGAGAAAGAAGGTCAGAGAACATTAACAAAGATAAAAATTACCCGATCATGAAACAACGCTTGAACTGCAGCCACTGAAGCTCAGGATATATATAATGAATGGCCCAATTTTAGTGAAACCAGGCACTTTTTCTGTTTATTTCTTGTGTTGGAAGTTCCAGATCAAGAAGATTATTTATGTACCAAACGGAATTATCCAGTTATATTCTTCATCGAAGAAAAATGGGCCATATATCTCAATACTTACCAACGGATCATCAAACAGTCATTTTTAGGTTGTATATAACAATTTCCACTGGGAATTTTATCATGGCTCTCATTACGAAAATTTTAAGTACAGACCCAACACTTTTAACAAAAGTTTAGTAAGCGAACACACGATGGTCGATACTCTACAGCAACATGATGAAGACTAAATGGCATGAAGTCGACACCCCCCACACACCAACAAGAAAGACGTAACTCACTTTTACCTATTTTTCAGTAGAGCGATTTGAAAGTTTTGAAATCGCTCTACTGATAAATAGGTGGATAGTCGAATAACACAGGTGTTCTACATGCCGAGTACTATTTATTTTAATAAAAACGCTGTATCCCGTGAACAACCCCGTACATAATGCAAAATGTACTTATACAGGTAGTTTATTTTAGAAATATTAATCAATTTTTGTCGTGAGTTCTTCCAACGTTAACTTAAATATCCACTATCTTGATAACAAACTCGAAATAAAAATAAGTGTAATTATTGCAAACCCCTTTTTTTTAACTATGTAGATTGGGTGGGTAAGTAGCTATTTATGTTAGAAATACATATTTAACAAGAGCTAAATAATTGTAGAATTTATACAAATAATTAAGCTTAAAAGTTTTTAAGATTCCTAACTTTCTAACATTTAGAGATAGCAACTTTGAAGGGATGCTGTAACTTTCCGGCAATTATCCTCACAAAGTTTATTGGTAGCAAAACTTCCAGAACCAAGTAACCAACTTGTACGAGAGAAACTTACTCTTATTAGTATAAATAGAATAATTATATAAATTTACATGTATGTAAGTATAAAGTTTTTAAGACTCTTAGGAACACTTGTTGCAATTTAAAAAATAATAGAGTAGCGTCGACGAAATTTTACGAATCCTAATTAATTTACCGTGAAAAAAGTAATAAATAACTCCTGTCACAATAGTTCAAAATATACTTTCTCAACTAATTTTTGAACAATTTGGTCGACGTAGATCGTAACACGATACAAATAATACTGACATTACCACACATTTGCATAATTTAAAAAGAAACGAAAAGCAATTTATTTCAAAATTGCTTTGCTTCCACTGCCTAATAACAATAACGTTGCTTAATAAAATTGTAATACCCCTCTGTTTAGGATATTAATTTCACATGTAATCTATTGCTTATTAAACTAAACGTTTTTTATAATTATTTTGGTTTTCATTTAGAGATCTATTCACCGCAAACAATGAAATGTTTGATGTAGAATTTAAATTAACACCAAGTGCTTTTTAATAACCTGAAAATAGCAGTTTCAAAAACAATACGTTTATATGTAAATAATAGTATTATGTGCTCTGTTGTTATGAATTATAATCGTCTCGTACTGCCAATCTATTGCACACCAACTTTTTTTTTTGTACGTCTATTGTGATTATTATTATGCAAAGCATTTATGGATTAATTGAAAAAAGCATACACACTCCTACAACACAACAATTGCTTTTATATTTATTTTGTTCAGTGTAATATCTAAAATTAAGTATTAAGTATTATACATATTATTTACCTACTACATTGTAAGTCAAAATAGTATCTATCTATTAATGTACTATACCAATTGTACATTTTTCGGTAAAATTTTTGTAATAAATGTTTTCTGCAGGAACTAACTTCAATGTAGATTAACCGCCGTCGGTTTGGAATTAGTTTTAAAATGTTGAAAAATTTTCACATTCATTTAGATTCCTAAAAATGCTCAGGAGTAAGATTATCCCGAGAAAAATAAAAATTTAAGTATTCAAATTTTCAAAAGTCTTACTTGGAAGCAAATTTAAGAAATAGCAAAAATTTTGTGAAAAGTCATTAAGCTGTTGTGCAATACAATGCAAGAATCAAACCGCCCAACAAATATAATCTCATGTTGAAATTTATAAAAATGAATATTTGGGCGCCAAAGGTCTCTAAGCTGTCTAACCATAGTATTATCTATGCTAATATTATTGACTTATTGACACTAATGTAAGTTACCATTTAATACCAGGTACTTGGCAAACCAACAAATTAACAAATAGTAATCCTAGTTATTAGTCATGCCCAATAAGTCATTTTACAAGTATAATACCAGGTAGGTATATTCAACATCAAAAATTAGGAGGGTACTTTTCCTAAATTTTAACATTGTTTGTTTTGAAAATTTGTTGCAAAGAAATGGTGATTTATATTTTCAATTTATTTGAAATAACTCGGCTAAATATTCGGCACAAACCTAGTTTACTTATGTCAAAAAAATATGGAATTGAAGCAAATCTACTGTAAGATTGAAAGGAATATAACAAAATAAATTAGTCGGTTTCTAGAAATAAATTTTACATTGGCCGAATTAAATTTTTTTTCGGTGATGTCTTCGTGACAAACCAAGAAAATTATAATTTTTTTTCGAAAAACTTAAAGCGTTGTTTATCACAAAAATAAAAGTAATTTAGATTAAACTAACAAAAATCGAATTTCTTGTTTTTGGATAATGTTCCGCTTAATGTTTATTGTTTACAGTTTATACTTAATTAAATATCTGACAATATAACTAGTAAAATTTAAATTTTTATCAATATATTCTGTTAAGTTATAAGTAACTCCATTAAATGTGTCTACTTTAATGCTGCTAAATCTAAATTTTATTTAAATTCTTAACATTATTTCGAGTGCCTATTATTGATTTACATTCTTATGTATTGATAAAAATTCTCCAGTCGATTTCTTTACAATGTATTGAAGAAGAGATAGTAGATAATGCATAAACAACACTCTAAAAAAGAAAATAAAGCACACGATTAGTTAATTATTTAAAACAATTGAGCTTTTACTGGAAAGATACCCAGAACATCATAATAAAATACATTTTATTGACAATATCCCATAAAATCTTTTTAGTAAAAACTTTGCTAAGGTAATTAAAAGGATAAATTGTTGGCTTTGTGTATGTAATGTTTTTTATAAAGAGTATATAACTACTTCCGTCGGCGCCAGACCATTTTTACCTGGTTGAACGACTGCTCGGAAATGCCTAAGTTGTATCAACTTAGCAATGATAGGAATTTATTTTAAAAGACAGTTTACGTTATGAATGGACTAGTATTTGGTACCACCTGATGTTAACCGCCCCCTGTGATAAACAATATGAGCTTTCTAGTTTATCCTTTCGTGTCATTTGTAATAATAATCATTAAATTTTCTTCACTTAATTATTGTTTGGCCAAGTTTAGTTTTTAACCGTATAATTGTAAATATAAAATATATCTAAATAATAAAGTGTTTTTTCCAAAAGAATCAACTTTTGATTAGAAGTGCAACGACAGGGAAATAAACGGGCAGCGGCGTGCAATAACTCAGGAATCATTTTATTAGGTATACATACATACCTGCATGGTTCCTTTTTATAAATGCATTGCTTACTTATTACTAAGTAATAAAACGAAAGTCATAACAGTTACTATGCACGTATTGTTAGTGTACCATATAGCAAGTATTGAAATAACAAACGTAGTATATAAACCTCGTTAAATTAAGCTATAAACAGTGATCATAATTTACCTTATTAAAACACACTTAATTTTACCAATTAGGAATCTAATAATTGACCGGTAAAAAAAGAAATTTCTTTTAAAATTCAGTTTGTTAGATATAGTAAATAGACGTAGGCCATAAACCAGATTTACCTCTCGATAAAGATGTTGCCTTGACTTTGGGTGCTTTGCGATATAACTGTATTAAATTCAAAGCTAATTCCTTTTTTTGATTTTCTAATGCAAAATTGTAAGACAATAAGTATAAATCAAAAACTTCTTGACGGAAAATCACGAAGAAATATTTTTATTGAAGCTAATAAATAGCTTATACAATTAGTTCCCCATAAAAAATTATACCTTTATATCATAATAATATTATATACTCCTTTTACATGAGCTATCTGTTGTGTTGGTATACGCGTATAATACATATAAACTGCGGTCAAAACCAAGACAATAGTTTTGCCCAAATATACGAATTAGAAAAGCATAGAAAAGCACACCGAAAATCATTGTATTTCTAAGTCATTATAAGTTATTTACCTTTCAAGATTAATATCTCTTAAACAAAAAAAATTTAATTATGTTTGTCAAAGTTTGCAATTAAATTATTAATAGTAAATAATACAAAAAAATGTTAAATTTGACTTACTGTCTTACGAAGTTATATCGCTAATGTAGAATTAATTCATTAAGTGCATGCTTTGTAGGTATACATATGATTAATGTGTTTACGAATAAAAATAATGATGGTGAACGTAAACTAGGGTAATAAAAATTATAGATCTAAGGTTAGAAATTTATAACATTTTTTTTAAATAAAATTTAAACCAAATGAACAGACAAACGTTTTCATTATCATGGCGTGAGTACCACCAAGTAACATATTTTAATTATTCTGAATGATAAAATATTATTTTAAAATATTTAAGAAGCACCTGGTTAATTGTATCAAGCAGAGTATATTTAGTCTACTTTTAAAAAGCCTCGAGCTTTTCTATCCAATACTAAAAGTACAATTAATAAAAGTTTATTTATAAATAATTATAATATTAAAGTAAAATTTTCTAAATATAAAACATAACTTGGCGAGAACAACACAAATTTGTCAAAATTACAACCTATTATAAAAAAGAAAATCAGACTGACAGTTTATAAGTTGCATTAGTTGTTTAAAGTGAATGAATAATTTTGTGTTGACAAAAGTTAAAGCTTCCTGCATATTAAATTTTGGTTCAGCGTTATATACTTCTTTTTACTTGAAATACTTGGCATTGAAGTAAAATGATTTAACAAATTATCCTACTACAAATTTAGACTTTCAAGACAGGTTTGTTACATTTAAATTTCTTTCTATACTGAAATTAATCAAACAATTATTTTTATTTATGTTGTCGTTTAAGTAATATTTTCGCTTAGGTTATGTATGAGAGTACAATTTAGAAGTCCACAGTCTAACCGCGCTATAGTGAAATAACCAGCTAAGCCGTTTAATGCTAGTAACCCACTAATGTTATGCTAGGGAAACTATTAAACTAATTTGTTTTAATACTTGGAATTAAAATTGTAAATATAAAAATAATACATACCTATGAAGAAATTCTCATTAACACATTTTTATTAAAATTCTTCGTGTTCTACTGTAACTTACAATTTTGTTATTCGTAATTTAGAAAATTAACTGTAATTACGTGGACTTGTTATATTTTAATAAATACATTTTAATTTCTAGTATACAACGTGATGTCTTTATTATGAAATTGCGTTAAAGTTACAGCTGGGTTTTAATACTTCGCATAATTTGAAAGTTACTAAATTTATTCCTTTTTAAAGTAAAGAAAATATACTTATAATTGGGATTTAAAATTAAAAGGCAACACATTAAATGCAATCAAGTTTTAGCTGTAACATATCATTGTAAAGTAGTCATATCATACCTAAGGCCACTATTAAGAACCGTAATGACATGTAGCACACACCAGATGATTATCCCTTATACTTTCATAGAACCTGTTATTACATGACAGGTGAATTTTTTTTTTCAAAAAGTATTTTATGTGTTGAATTAAACTGTGTAGTGATAATTTGTATAATAATAGATATAATGGAAAATCGTTCGTCACAATTTAAGAAAACAGCTTTAGTTTTTTTTTAAATGCTTATTATGTGAACTGAGAATATAAACGATTCAAAGCATAAGATAAAAAATTATGTAATATGTGTGTTTAATAGTTTGTTTTAATGACATACTCAGTTATTAATTTACGTTTTATGAGCTTTATTTTCAGGACAGCACAATCACACATTGTTATTCTCGAAAGCTTTGTACTGAAAAATTTCAAAAGATAAGAAGTAATTATGGTTAATTAATTCTCGTTTACAATGAAAATTTTTTTATCGACAAAAATAATATTTTGCAAAACTACATAAAATATGTATAGGGGGTGTTAGTCAAATTCTCCGTGGATGACCCCTTCTCTAAGAATCAATACAACCGCCTCTGACTTTACGGTATCATGCAAATGTATTTATATCTGCACATTTATTGTGAATAATAATTGCATAAGTAAATCCGGTTTGTATCAGTAATACTGCAAACATTTTAAAATAAAAATAGCTGTTTATACAATTAATTCCAAAATCGTAGCCTTGAAGCCCAAAATTTATTCAAAGCATCTGTAGGCCAAATTGAACAGCACACCGAGTGTGTAAAACACAACTTTCGCATCGTGTCGTAATGTTGTTTTTTCATTACCAAATGAAAACAAAAAAAAAGTCACCAATATCACTAATTTAATGGGGGGTTTTATCCGTCTCTGCATCCGGTCTCTGCAAAACTGTCATGATTATTGCAATATATTGCTAAGATTGATTAGGCATACGAAGTTTAATACCTGTATTTTTATATATTAACTGTTTAGAATTTGCTTTTACATTTATCTAAATAGATATTAAAAATTATTATTTTCAGGTAGTTCTAGATAGCTTTCAAACTATAGTAGTTATCGATAAAAACATTGAACAAGAATAGATTCTTTTATTTTACTAATTCATTAAAAACTTTAATTTTCGTCCTAAAATGCGACTACATAACATTAATTTTCTTGGTGTGTTGAAAATAAACCCTATGAAATAGAAGCAAACCGGCATTCTATTCAAAAATATTTCTCATTTAAATCTTTGATTTCCGGTGTGTATGTGGTATAGTACAAACATATCATACAATATTTATATTTTTTAAGTATTCACTGAGAACAGAAATGGCACCAATAACCAAATATTATATAAATTTGATATATAATGAATTAGATGATTAAACAACGTTTTATTTTGTATTACAAAATATTTAGTTGTAGTAGCAAAACAAACTTTGTTGGTGGGTTTTCTAATAAAAAATTAGTTGCTATTACAAATTCTTTTCTTGGTGTACCGTATCCGGTTAACTCTACTTATACACCGTACTCGTTGCCCGTTAAAAAACCTACAGTTAGCAATTTAAGCAATTTTTGGACATTTTGATCGAAAAATTTTATTATGAATGATATCTCATCAAAGGCAAACAATAAGAAATAATAAAAATTTGGTGTTTTTTTACAAAAAATCAAGATACAGTCCAATATATGAGCGGCTTAAACTTTCAAGCTTCAATTAAATAAAAAAATTCGTGTTTTAATTATTATTTCTAATGTCGTCATATTGTACCATTTCCACTTAGAGAACTTCAGTTATCATCTTACAATTAGCCAAGGCCAAGATGGCTTACCGGGCAAATGAAATTAAAGAAATGAATTTTGATTTTCATTCACGTCTATATTTATGTGATTTCAAAGTCAACTGTAATGGAGATTTTTGAACTCGGCAAATAAAACTACTAATCTATATCGACGTTTCGAAGATTTTATTTTGTCTTCTTCTTCTTCAGGATCTGTAATAACAAAATCATGATAGTATGGCAACGTCGATAATATGATGACGTCGAATCGTCGATATAGATTAGTAGTTTTATTTCCAGAGTCCAAATATCCCCATTAAAGTTGAGTTTAAAATTAAAGAAATGGTTTTTTATTACAGTCCATAATAACTTACAGATTGATGTTTAGATTTGAGATAACAGCAATATATCAGTAAATATTAAGAAATGAGGTAAATTACAAGATAATATTGGTAACAATTTTATTTTAAAATTAATCGAAATACAATCATCGCCATCAATAAATTTTATCAGTGATGAATGTTTACATATAGTTTTGTGCAGAAGTAGAATTTTTGAAAGATTATAAAATATAGTAGTGTAATAATTAATATGAAATGATTTATTACAAGTGTATTATGATAATACAATTTGCAATTAAAGAGTAATTAATAATATGGAAATAAAAAGGTAACTGAAATTGTTTGTACATTTTTCAGGCTCATTGTTTTTAATGTAGTATTCTCTTGTATTTCAAGTAAGTATGAACAAGAATATGGCGTAACTATCTTTAATCTATATTAATTTTATGGCTTTATTATAGAATTTAAATTGAAAATGTATGAAAATAGTTTTAAAAATTTTTTAGAATAACTTACTGTAGAACATAACTTTCGCTACATAAGCACAAAAATGTCTTGCAAATTAGAAATTACTATTTTTTATTATTTAAATTAAAAAGTAACTATTTTTCACTACATTAAGCTTTTATAGCCATACATGAAAACACTACCAATTGATTGTCGTTAAAATTGCTCACTTTAATATTTCCGCTAATTATTACCTAGTTTACTGCTTACATAATCTAGTGTTTAAAGTTCATAATATTGATATTCTTTATTTCTACCATACATAGTAATTGTATTTTTTTCCTCTAAAACTGTTTTGCTTAAGTTAAGTTAAACTAACGTTTAACCTATTCACCTTATCTCTCTAGGGAGCCTAAGCCCCGTAAATGCAACATTAGTTCCTACAAAAACTAAGATTTACTTCCGCCTATAGTGTGAAGTAAGGTTTTAATCAATAGTCGAATGCGTGCATTTTAAAACAAAAACATTCAAATAATAGAAATTCAGCCGCTGAAGTGTAAAATACGCGAGTAAAAATTTGGAGAATAAAAAGTTTAGAAATTGTTACTAGATTCAGTTATTTGTTACTTTACTGTATCTACTAACTTACAATAGATACGTGTAATTTAAAATTTGCTGTTAATGAATTTAATAAGATGAATCGGAGAAATAAAAATTTTTTTTCAATTGGAAAGTAGTATTTGAAAGAAGTATCGTTCAATTCGAATGCAGCCTACTTATTTGTTTTGGCGTTACGCCACGGGCAAGTATGTATCTACCTATATTCTAATTAGCTTTATGTAATTTATTTATTCCGATTGTAGTTTGTAAAAGATTCCAAAATTACAATGTCAATAATAGGTAGAATATTTGTTATTTATTCAAACGGTTTAGTAAGTAGGTGCAAATTTTAAATAAATACTATAATAGAAAAGTAGTCAACAAGAAAATGCTACTGGTTCACAACGTGCTTATAAATTGCACCTGTAGAGAAATCCCACGGCCATTGAATACTCACGCATACGACCCGCTTTTGTGCAAAAGGGTCGTTATTTTTACCATCAAGTGCTACATACTTAAGAAAGTTTATAATTATATTTAGAATAATTTTAAACAAACAATGAAAGCTTTTATAATTTACAGCAAAACTGTCATTTCGAAGGTACACAAAATAATTTAACACTCCCAAATTTAACGTTGGACATACGCAATAATTGTTGGCATTATATGCAGATTAGTTGTTTTTATTATTATTAATACGCAGGAAAAGTTTAAAATTTGAATTAAAATTTCAGAGTACAAATAATTCAAAATATTATGTTGGAAGTCATTTGCAGCGAAGAAAAAATAATTTTTTTTTGAAAATTTTATACTTTTTTATGTTTTCTGAAAAAATGTTTTCATTATAAATAAAAAAATGGCGTAATAAAGGGTTAATCTGATTCGCAGTTTGCCCAACTGAAGAAACTGCAGGGCATATTAGCGCATTTCAAGTATACAACACGTTTGCACGTGTAAACAATGTAACTGGATAAATTAATGCTTTTTAGTTATTGTATTTACAACTGCATTAGCAAATATTTTAAAAATATCATTTAAATGGAATTGCAGTGTCTTGGAATAAAAAAAAAGTGGTGTCCCAACCTATACGACATGGGCGATTTTGTAAAAAGTCTGAAAATTACTCTCTGTAACATCACATTTAAATTGCACTTTCACACAATGAAAATACACTAAATACAAGACACATTGAACATATTTACTTGAAATAATTGATTTTAAATTTTGTAAAATTTCAGCACTTAGAAACTACTTTAAAGATGTTTTTTCAAAGAAAATTTACTGGTTGCTTGGAATACACATAATGAACACCCTGTCTTTGTTCTAATGCACATGAAAAGTTGGGTTATAACCAACCTTTACTGCGACAGTCATAACATAGGTGTTACCACTAGCAACAACGCAGATATTCCGCTGTCCCATCCTATACGGTGTCCCAACCTATATGACAATCCCTTACATTATAAACAAGCACTTGCGTATTGTATTTACGCTATTTCAGTGATAAGATGCTTTTGAAAATTCGTAGAACTGATATTTTCCACTATCTTACTAATATTATCAATAGTAATAAAATAAGTGGAAAGCGTTTTGTCGATACTTGGGGAAACATAAGCCAACTGCTCGTTTGCTACAGCAGGAGATCTTATTATTCTCAATTTTCCTATTATCACAATTTTAAGTAAATATTGTATTTTGCGTTTTGAAATTTGAAATTTGAAATTAACATTACTTCAACAAATAAATCTATAGTTACTTTTACGCAACTTAAACTTTGAATAATGTACAACCTTAGCAGCATAAAATCTGATTTTGGAAAATATACATATTTTCTATAAAGTGGATTAAAATTTATTGTAACAAAATAACGCGGAGTATCTTAATTACATTATATTAAAAATTAAAAATTATAGTATAAACATAAATTTATTACTAGCAAATTTTTACAATTCTAAATTTTTATCAATTCTAAAAATGTTTTTTCTCTAGGTTAGCATGTACTCATTTGTTTATGCAGGAATTTTTTAACTCGCTTGTATAGCTTATCATAATGACTTTTTATGACGGAAGGTAATAAATTTGGATATATTTAGCTGTAATATATTTTGCCACCCTTTCTAGATGTACCAACGTTATCATCGAAAATCATACTTAATATTTTGACGAATTTTAATTACGTTATAAACTAATATGAGTTATGGTTAAGATTTTGTATATTCTTTCCGTTTGTTGGTCAAGTGAAACAGTTATTTTTAAGTTGAACATTCAATGACTTGTAATCGTTTAAGGGCAATACACTATTATAGCCGTATATTAATTTAAGTAAGTATTGAAATTAAAGTAGTGCAGGTGCCCTTGCACGTTTGTTCCCATCTTGACATGCAAAGGGATGTAAAGTACGTGTCCACTCCGGAAGTGAGTTAATTGCGTCAATTCCTTTTACCGATAGCGTCAAAACACGTGTGATAGTCTCTGAGAACTCGTTATAATACAAAAGAAGAAAAGCTACTAATTAAAAAATAATATAATATGTATATTCGTTGGTTGTACATAATCGTGCTATTAGCAACACATTTGTATTCTACATTACTAAATTATTATTTATGCTTACTTGAATATTCTAATTTAATGTTTATAAAAAAGGATATAACATAGCTGTTAGATGTAAAGTATTATACAATTAATTATTTTTTTTTAATTCTTACTAATATTCAGTATACAGGAAGTAGTCGTTAACTGTCATAAACAAACAACTTGTAATATTTCATATTAATAATCTAATATAGTGAAAACTATTTGCACTAACTAGGTGTAAATAGTTAAAATATATTAATAACTTCTTATTAAATTATCATACCAGCTCATCGTTTAATTCTCATTTTGTATGCATTCGTCTTGATATCCAACTTATTAATCACATGTTTCATTGTAAAAATCCCGGTGTAAATTTAATTGCTCTTTACTTTAAAGCTGATATTAATCTAAAACGAATACAATAAAATAACAAAACAAAGAGGGTTTTATAAATACAAAAGTGGCAATAAAAAAGCAACACGTACAAACAAATGTTAATAATTTGCATCAAGAATGTGAGTTAGTCGAGTCTGCAAATATTGGGCAATTAAATTTGATTTACTTTATACTTACATACCTGCAGGTTGGTAGTGTACAATATTTCATCGAAGTAGGTACTAGTACTATAATGCATTATTCCATCAACAATAATTTTCTATTACATAAAACGGAGTAACCGTGAAGTTGTGCGAAATTACCTCAACCTTACGCTCGTTTCGAATGCAAAGCAGAAAATAAAGCTTAACTTATTGTTTATGTAATTAATTTTGAAACATATACTTAAAGTGTACCTGTTTAATAACAAGCACTACGAAATAAAGTTAAGTAGATATTTATACCTACAAACAAGGGCTATTGTTTTATTTTCTAGTTTACCTAAAAAACAAGTTTAGAACTTGACTTGCGAGCAATTCAAATTGTGGGTAACATTATAATAATTTTGTAATACATAATTTTGCCTTGTTTTATGAAATTTTAAAATACAAAAAATTACGTAATTTTATAACGGCAAATGTGTATAAAATATTTGAAAGTTTTAATTTAAATTAATAGTGTTGGACTCGTAAAGGTACTATAATATGCTTTATCTCTTAAGATATTTTATTGATGTGTACATTGTAAAGCGATAAAATTGTAACGTTTGATTTAAGATAATTACTGTCAAAAAGACTTAATGCTAGCTTTTTATATTAACACACGAATTCAAATAATTCTTTCGACGGTTGCATTAACCGACTAAAAATTTATTGATGGTGGTAACCACAGCAAGAATATTAATTTTGTATTTTTACAAAACCAGTTTATAAAACCGATTGCAAAATTTATTAACGAATGACTTAATAAATTGTTATTACTGACGCCTTTTTAGGCACACAAAATAGGCATTTATTAAAAAGTAACATCATTTTTAAATTAAATTGTAAGCTAATTTATGTTTATTACAAGAACGTTATATTTTTTATTAATCAATTTAAAAAATATGTAAGATTTTTTTTATATAAATTTTACCAACGATTGAAATCAGTTTTGAAAATAATGTGAAAATTTATTTGATTTCCTCACGGCTTAATTGACTTGCCGAGAGCATGGTAGCCAATTAACAATTAAATTTTATCATTGATAATTTCAAATGCTTATTTAAAATTTAAATTGAGCTATGACGATCAATTTATTGCCACGAAAAAGTGTATCTACGCTTATAATCGTAGTTTTTAACTAAAATTCGTATACATTTCAAAATTAATCAAAATTCTTCAAGTAGTTCTTGGCTTAGCGAAATTAGAGCCACGATAAAAAAAATAAAAAACATTTCAACATTACAATAAATCGTAAATCGTATGCAATTAGAAACCAATCTGCTCAGTAAAAATACTCAAACTTAAGTGTATTTTGTTTCCGTGTTTTGGATTTCACGTTAAGCAGTGTGTCCTTTATGTGTGTGATAACTGATAACACATTGCTCACATTTACATAGACATGGGAGAGAATTTTGCAGATTACATTGGGGGAACCTGAATGAAATTTAAAAAGCAAAAGAAGTAGCAAGTAGCCATAACCATAGAGAAAATTGAGAATATAAAATAAAAACAGTATAGAACTGTCAAAACACATATAGTACTTTTATAATTTAATAATATATATTCAAGTATAATAAGCTAAAGGTTTTCTTAAATCTAAATAAATTATTACAATTTTAGAGAAATATCTTCAATTAATTATTACAGTATGTAGCTGTAATAAAAAAGTTTTCGTTAAAGAGCCTACCTAAAATTATATTTTTTCCGTTAATGGCTTTTATTTTGTATTTTTTAAACAACAATAATAATTAGTACTAGAATTTGAAAGTAACGTTATTTAGAGTAGATATATTGAATTCAAACAAAGAAAAAGCTCGAATATATCCCAAAGCTACACGCAGATCACAAAATGATTTAACCCTCTAACATGGCAAAATTTATAGTATGAAATATCTATATTGTATGTATATGTTGAACCATACAGTTAAAAATGCTGGAAATTCATTTTAGCTCAACTTTTAGAAAAATTTTATTTACTACAACAGTTTTCATTTAATTGTTTTTAATTTCTATAAATTTAGAAAATTTATTAAATTGTTATTGCACTATAGGAAGTATTTAAGATACCGAACAATAAATGTATTGTATTAAAACAATTAATTAACTATTAACCAATGAATTAGGTTTTTTACACTTATGGACTTTTAAATCCTACGCCTCCAGTGCACATTTTCAGATCAAAATTTCAAAAGTAACTGTTTCTTTTGAACCAAATTACAGGAAAATTTGTTCTTTTGTTTACATTTATAAAACAATAATAGTGATGTGTGCTGTATTGAATTTTTTGAAATAATGACACTATCGTGGCATATATCATATATTTATTATGTAGTACCTACGTAAGTCTTTATTTTGAAAGCTTGAAATTATGGTTGCTCTAATTCTTGCATGGCTTTTTGCTTTATGAAAATACTATTTAGGTGTGTCGAATGTCTTAGATCCTAAGATCGTACATCATTCTTGCATGAAAAAATTGCGAAATAAACAAGTTATGTAGTTATACAACATCTAAAATATTTCAATATAAGAAAAGAAAAAATCCCAGGAAATAAATAAAAATTACAATCCGCTATAGTTTAAGCGCGCACTGTTTAATTTATAATTTTATTTAACAGTATTTAATAGCAATAGTAAAAGTGAAAGAATAAGACTACTTTTTGTAAACTAAATTTTTATAATTTTTTCCCAAATATCCTAAACAGATTTATATTATTTTTTTTTTTTTATTTATTTATTTATTTATTATTATTTATTTATTTATAGGTATGTATATAAAATGTCCCAATTATGCCCGTACTAATAGTCACGGATTAATCCGAAATTCAAGATTAATTCTCGAAATAGCAGCTGTTGCTACGATACGGTCTAAATTCCAGTAATCTCATTGGAAAATTTTAGGATTATCTTGAATCTCGGATTAATCTGTGACTATTAGTACGAGCATAAATGACCCATAAGTGAGAGATGATTTTTACAGTTGAAATAAATGAAAAACTTTCCATAAAAATTGACATTGTTCTAAATAAAATTGCTATGGTGACGACCAAGGTTAATTGTTATTATAAAAATTGTAAACCATTTTTTATGTTAGATATTTTTTTAAGTTTGTTACATTTTTTTTATTGTGCTTGGAAATATTTACGCACTTTTTTGTGTGAAAAATGGGTATTTTGATTTTCAGTTAAGATTTAAAAACTATATACAAATTTTTAGTGAATAAATAAACATGAGGGGGTAGAAAAAGCCACAAGTTTAAATTTTCTTAAATAAACAGATTATTCTTCCCGGGGTGGTTAATGCCTTCGGCCATTCAGTTTCAATATTGCTTTTTATCTCTCCATACACAAATAACTATTTTTATAAAAATTAAATGTTAATTTAAAAAATAATACAATTAACGTTTCAAAGTGACTAAATTTGTACAGTTTTGATAAGAAAATAAAATTAACAATTCGAATTTTTGGTAATAATAGAGACGTCGATATTTTCAGATTATAGTAAATTTACAATTATAGATAACATACCTGTAATGCATACATATTAATGTTTTGATAAAATATTTTCGTTTAACTGATTTTAAAAAATTCATGACTATAAAATATTAAAGAGCAAGTTCTAGGCGTGCTGGTTTTTTTATAACTCTGGTGATAACTATATAGTAGCTATTTCTAATTCATAGAAATTACATTGGGAATTATTCCCGAATTAAAAAAATAGAAAATAGAACAGAAATAGATAAAAAGCTAAATTTTTAGTTTGAAACTCATGAGCTCAAAAATACATTTTCTGTTCTGAAAGCTAGGTTTTGCAAACCGGGGGGTCTGGGGTGCAAGCACATCGGTGATTGTGTTTAAAAAAAATAACGTTTTATTGAATTTCAAATCAGAAACCTTAGATTTTAGAATTTTAGAAGTTAGATTTCTGGTTTGAAACCCATAAGATCAATAACAATTTTTTTGCGCACAATCTCTGGTGTACTAGAGGGTATTCCATACCCCCCAGACCCCCCCGGTTTGAAAACCTAGCTTTGTATGCGTATTGTGTTTATATTGTCTACGGTTATTGAAATTTCATTGCGAATTGTTATATTAATTAGGAAATAATTACCGATGCAATTTCCATGACTGTATAAATAACTTTAAAATCTAATTTGAAGCATAATAGAGCGCGCAATTTTGATTAAATTTCTGAAGAAGAAAAAAACTTGTTAGCTGTTTCATAAATGGTTTATTTCAGTATTGAGAATTCGAGTAAAAGAAACGATAGCATAAATCGTTATTGATAAAATTTAGGTTCACAAGTAAGTATTATTTATTTTAAATTGAAGAAATATAAAATTATTTGAAATAATTTTTCTTATACATTTCACGAAAACTCTTAACGATCTATCCTGTACATGTTGTTATTCTCACATTGAAACCATATTCTTAATGTTTTGAATTCTTTAAAATATTTTGATTTTCGAAAATAATTTTGAGGATTAATCAAGATTGTTATCGGTCGGTCACAAGTGGTGGGGAGATTTACACCACTGCACTGGTATGAAAACCATATGGAAGTCGCACAATTTACTGTAAGTTCCTGAGGAAATTAAATATTCTAATTAATGCGTAATTAACCATTTTCAAACATCTTGCCGAGTGGGCTATATTAATTGCCTTATATTTGAATTCAAATGGCGATATCGCACTTAAACTTAAACAATTTATTGCTAACCAGAATTAACAAAGTTACGATGTTCTTTTAACCGGCAACTGCCTATTAAATTAATTTAAGAAAATTGACAGCACAAAATGTCAATTACGTGATATATGCAGTTAAGTACATAAATTCTACATACCGTATAATCACATAAAACTGCAATTGTGAAATTTAAAACTACCGCGACAGAATTAATAATTAAAAATCTATAACAATATTAAATATTTAGCATAAATTTCACGTAATCAATATGAAAATGTCCGATTGAATGCGTGATTTGAAGCACGCAGTTTATGTTCCATTGTCCCATCCGTCATACTTAACTAATTCTAAATTCGTTTCGTGTCTGAATCGAACACAATATTCTAAACCTTCTATGATGAATTTTTAATTGTTAATCATAAAACAGGTAATTTGTTTAAATGAAAATCTGGTGAAAATACTATCCACATATTAAATTGATATAAAATTATGTTATTAATTGATTTGTTTTAATTTTAAATAAATCCAAACATTTGTTGCGCAATTCAAATAATTTAAAACAATCACATTTTACGTGTATATTATTTGTAAAAAAGAAATTCAAAAAGAAAATCGTCTTCAAACTGATTTATTATGTCAAAGCAATTTGTATTATGCATGATTTTCAAAGAAATCGTTGTGTAATGGATATTATATAAATATTTTTATGGATGTCTGAAATAAAAGTAAAACTTCGACTTTCCCGCGTGAAACGAGATAAAACGTTTTACACAAATCGTGATACACCCTTACTAAACTCTCCCCCCAAATTGGATTTTTTATAGAAATCGGATTCAAATGTTTGAACCTTACAGGTCTTCCCATAAAAATTATCTTAATAGAATTATAATGTATTTTCTCTTTTCCGCAATTTTAACGAATTTTCACCATTTTCATCTGGCTTCTAAGTTTAGTCAATTGTTTATACAAATTTTGATTACATTTGATTGGGTGGCTCAATTTATACGACTGATGCTATTTTTCCCCACCCACGAACAACCAACTATAATTGCTCAAAATGTTATTATGGCATCATAACGAATATTTTAATATCAGAATTTCAATTTTCGAATTTTATGTAGATTAAAATACTTTCCATATAGTACATACGTTAATAAGTATGGAGAAATAATAATATTGTTACAGGGGCGGTCATATTTCTAAAGTGTCCTCAAAGTCACTTGATGTGTGTGAATTTTGGTATCTATACGAAGAAATTTATTTACTTAATGATGTATTCGTTTTTAATGATACCAGTATGACTTTATGTAATGAAAAATATACGTACATACTAGCTAATATATACACATTTACCGGCAAATGTAAACTTAGTATGTTTAGTAGGACCGCCAACTTTACATGTCCTTTGAAGCACTGAAACGATCAAGGAAGTTTAGACTCACCGGATTTGAACAGGTTACCTTAGTGTCAGGATTATTTGGCTGACAATTATCTAAACCAGCGTTTCTCAACCTGTAAGAGACGCGTCCCTTAGAGGGGCGTGATAACACTAAATAGGCTTAAGCATATCGAAAAAAATATTATTAGAAAAATTATTTAATTTACTGAAAGACAACCAAAATGAAAAACATCCTGACACAATAAAAAAATAAAATACAGAAAAATATTGTATGAGAGGCGGCCAAGATGAAAATTATGATTGAAATTGGGTCACAAACTCTTTGAGGTTGTGAAACGCTGATCTAAACTAATTATTTTGATTATCGCTGTACAGTAATATACATATGGATAGTTGCTATTTGAATGAACCACCTCCGATTGGAGGTGAAGGATTCCACCGAATACATCTTTTTTTAATGATATTGATTCTAAAAATTTCATAAATTTTAATGATAACGAATAAAGATAAAAATACTTGAATTTTTATTTAATTAATATTGCTGTTTTAACAAGCGTTTCTTCTAGTTCTTAACATTATTTAAAATAACTTGTTTTATATATAGTACCTACATAAATATAGTATATAATACTTTCCCGTAATCATTTCATTATAATTTCTATCAATTGTATGCATTTTTTAGTATGTTCATACCATGAAAAGCATACAACAGTAATCCAATCATGAATACGGAGCTCTATGATTGGACCAATAAACTTTGATTAGAAATTTATATAAATGACTTCACAAAGCCAACATATTTACTTTTTATATTTATTAACATAAAATAATAGTATGATCTGTTAAGAATGGAATAAGCCAGCTATTTATATTTCTTGTCCAATTGTTGTTATATGTTAACAAAATTAAGTGATATAACGACAGCAACCTATTTCTATTATGTATACCGTAATGGATATATTGGACAGGAAGTTGGTGAAGTGCACAGAGATTTTTGAACATCGACCCATAGGGTTACAGGTTTTCCATTTCTGGTTGCTGTTAAATTATTTGTAGCGTGTTTGAGATTTCACTTTAATCTGTAAGTTACTAATAGTTTGTAATTAGTATGTCAATTACTACTAGCTTTAAATTTAGTATATTATTTATCTATCCGTAATGTTCAATGAAACGGTCATTAGCTTAGTAAGTTAGCCGAACAACTGTTGACTCGAAGGTACCCGGTTTGATTCCAGTGAAAGTCTACAAAGTTCCTCCTTCGGAAGGTATGTAAAGTCGGCGGTTGGTTAGGTCGGTGATGCCACCATTAACTGTTTAAAAATAGGTTTCTGGCGGTATTACACTTAGGCAGTTTATTGTACAAGAAGTTGTACAATTTCTGCACAGAAACACGTTTTTTACATTTAAAAGCTTTTGTACAAGAAAGAAGAAATTTTTTAATTAATGCCCAGTAACTGTAACAACTGTGCCAGAACGCCCTAAAAACGTGTTGTGTACTATTTCAGTGGTAAAGTAAAGTGGTAAAAGTGGTAGAGTTTAATGTACATACAAAAAAGGTGTTTATGTGCAAAAGTTGTACAACTCCTTGTAGCTCCGATGCTCTGGTTTAAGCAGCCGTGGGGTTTTAATGCTGAAACCATTCTTAAAATAAAAAGAAGCTGATGGTCGAGGTATCTTTGTATCTAAACTTATTTAAATGAAATATTGAATTTAAATGAAATGAAGAGAATAATTATCCCTCTAAGGTTTTTCATTTTAACCAAAATATGCGATATAAGACTTTTATATTTTTCTCTAAGCAGATTATAATAATTATTATAATAGATACATATATTTTGAACAGAATAGAAATCTTAGTAAAAGTAACCATTGAACCATTCAGTGCCGGCCCTTAAATACGCCAGTGTCTATAGGTAAAATGAATAATTTTAAAAATTAATGTCGTGTCGTGGATTAAATCCCGTGAAAGAAATAATTTTATTAAATATGAATATTAATATTAACTTGAAGAATTAATTGGTGTAAACTCAAAATAAAACAAGCTTATTCGTAAAAGTTTTAACTGAAAACTTTCCAGATAGATGAACTATGACATAATAAAATAAATTTTATATTAAAAAAATATAATAAGCAAAATATATGTGTTTGTATTAATAGCAATAAATTAGAAAGATCTTCAACGTTTGTCGTTATTCTTCTTCAAGTGAAGATTTGGCTGAAGCCAAGATGACGTACTAGGGAATTTATTATTACATAATATTATTTTAAAAAAATTATTTTGTTTAAACTATAGAATTCCGTGTTTCTAGCCATTTCATTCGGTACCTTATTTTGTCGAATTTTATTTTGAGAACTTTTGAAATCGGAATTTAATTTCTCGCGATAAAAATAATTGAAAATTTTTTATTTGTTTAATCTTATCGTATTTTAAATGGAATTTATTAAGTTATTATTAATAAAATTGCCAAGTCCTGGAATACTTTAATTAGAAGTAATCACATCAAAATTCATAACAATAATTTATTATGCTATATTAAGTAAAAACTACAGCAAAAATTAGTTTTGAAAATTCTCTGAAAAATATTTTTGAAATATATTTTTTTAAAGTAGATATAAGAAATCTTAATGAAAGTTTTCAGTAGTTTTCTTATAGGATTAAACAATGACATCGTCGCATGTGTTAAACCGCATCGTGTCGTATATTGTTTCTGTCAACTCTGTTGGTCTATTATCAAATAAAAGTATATAATGCAAATTAGTTTTTGCAATATATTATAATTAGAGCTGGGATTTATATGCACAAAAATACTTGAAAATATGCGCATATATATGCATCAAATTTCTCTAAAATATGCACTAATATTGATAAAATATGCATTGATATGCATAATAATAAATTTTTTTTTTAATTTTTATAGGTAATGTATTTTAAATATGTAGTACCTAATATATAAGCATAAAGCGTCGTTCTTGTCCAATTAATGCTACGAAAATTAATCGAAAATAACCCAAAATATATGACATTTTTTCTTTAAAGTCTCATTTTCTCCGATGTATTTGACTTTAAATTAATTTTTTTTTATTAGCTAATTTAAATCAAATACATCATAGACTAACAACATATTATGAAACTTGGCAAAAATTTACTATCATTCTAACTAAACCATAAGGCTACCCAAATATTTGCAATGAAGAAAAACATTAAATTTCTAGAGTGCATATTTCAAAATTGAAGTTGTAAACAGAACGCACGACTATTTTTAAAATAATTGCTTAAATTGACAAATTAAATAATAAAATTTTTTATTTTCTCTATAAACATTCTCCTAAAAACTCCAAAAGTGGCCTAAATATGCACAAATATGCATTATTTGCTGAAATATGCACCAAACATTGAAAATATGCAAAATATGCATTTTGAGGAGCGCTTTTTCGGATTCGTTTTTTCTTAATTCGTCCAGATTTCAAAACGACTCTGTTGGCATATCAATATTAAAGAATATGCAAAATGCATAAAATCCCAGCTCTAATTATAATACATTTCAAGTTTCGCTATATGAAATTAAAATTTTAAAATTTTCTCAAGTTTTCTTCACTTACCACGAAAGTAAGGTGCTATACTTCAGTTTAGGAAATATCATTTGCCTTAAATTTAATTTATTTAAATAACATAATTTGAGAATTTACTTATTGGTGTTTAATTAATAAAAATAAATTGAAGTTTTGATTTTGATTCATACGAAATTTTATTGATTTCCTCAATAAGTGTGAAAATATTTAAGTCAGTCGTCATCAACATTACTGCTATGTAGATATATTTACATAAGTACTAAAAATGAATCGAATCGTTATTATACAAGAAGAATAGTTCGACCAAAAACTTTCCTAGATTGACACTCGGCTTTTTTATCCGTCAGTTGCATCAGTACTCATTGTCACTGAGCAACAAGTTTTTGCAATATAACTGACTGCCTTGCCATAATTTAAAATCTCACTAATTAAATATAATTACTATGCATAGTAAATATTGTGCTAATGAAGTGTCGAATATAATTTTTAATTATTTCTTACCATATTCATATAAAATTATTAATTATATGTATTTAGTTATTTGTAAAAGTATATAGACGCACATAATATTACTACTTAATTAAAGAAAAAATGAATAAACATTTAGGTACAGAATTGTTGAGTGCGAGCTAAAGTTATAATATTATAATAGTTAAGCTGAACAATTTAATTAAATCAAATCTAATTGCAAATTATATTCCATAATACCTAATACCCTCCAATTATAACTTGTATTTGTTTTGTAAAAATTAGCATATTACTTTATTTAGAAAGATAATTAAATGACCATTATTTATGTTTACTTTTTATCTTTACATATATTTTCATCCGGAAGAAAATGAGAATTTTTAAAATTTCTTTCGCGTATTTATTTTTGTATAAAGCAATTCAAAATCAGCGCATTATTTATACAAATCGTTTGAATATTATAAATTTTATTAAACAAATATATATTCCTCTTTAGTATAGTAATTCTAAATAAAATAAGATTTTAATTAAAGTCGAAGTGAGTCTATCCATAACCGTAAAAATCGATTGATATTCTACGATAGTGCGTTGAAAGTTGAAAACTAACTATAGCGCGTGCTACTGTGATTGAATGAAGAAATTTGAATGATATAAATAATTAATTTCTGTGAAATGTCAAGACATCTCTTAAATTTTTAGAAATCGTGATAACGTACACTTTGTATTGTTTTTAATTTTAAATGCCTCACTTGTGCTGAATTTTTATTAGAACACACACGGTGAATTTAAAGTTATTCTTTGACTTGGAGTCGAAATTAGAAAGATTAATTAATTACTGTAACTTTGCAATAGGTTACTCGAAGCACATTAATTTAAATAACCGTTTGGTTATTTTTAGCAATAAATTTCGCTGTATAAGAATTTGTCAAATTTCGCAATTCCGAAAAGATTAGTTAAAATATTAATTTAAACATTGCCGTGTTAAATTTAACTCCAGGAATGGGTACTATACAAGTGGAGAACTTTTAACAAGTTGATACCAAATTACAATTAGAGAGAAGAGCTTAAATACCTACATAAACTTTAAAATGACGCATTATGTGTGAATTTCATTTTTAGTTGGAAAACATTGTATATGCGGGAAAATTATCTTATTATGTAATTGTTAAAACCATCGTAGATGATTTTGAAAAATTTATTATAAATTTTCATTTAACCTGCGATCGGTGGATTTTCATCGATTTACGATACTATCGAATCGTTAATTATTATGTGTATGGGCGTTCTTACCTGATTAGAAAAATAATTGTTTTGATTAATTATCTCATGATGATTGTGCAATCCTTGATTAAATTCCGTTGCTAAACCGTGTGTGAGATTTTCGTGGATGTTCGGACTGATACTCAGCGTTACATTAGGACTAGGTTGTAAATCTTGATGATGTTGCATGTTTTGATGGTTAAGATTTGCGGGCATGATTTGTTCCGAACATGAGGGTGGTATATTTCTCAACCCCCGCATGTCGTTTATCCCCACTCCCAACATCATCGAAGATTCCCAGGTATCCTCCATCTTGAATATTTTCACCTACGTTAAGTGATGTTCTTGATTTGAAATTATATTTGAAAGCATATCATCGATGAAAAACTTGTGCTTTAAAACCAAGTCACTAAAACTTTTAGTTTTACAACTTTAAACATCACTCGAGTGTTTATTATTATTTTTGTGGACGTTTGATGAAGTCTTTTGTAATCTGTAGATGTTCAAAAAAGTTCGTATTGGGTGGTAATGTAAAACGGGTGTTTAATAAGAATGAATATCCTATTTAGGAAATACTTGTATAATAAAATGTTTAGGATGCTACAGGTGTTCTTTTTACATGCGTCGGAGCTTTTGTATAGTCGCGCCGCTCCGATCGTACTTCATATTCATAATCGTGATTTTAATTCTTCATTTCTTTTAATATTTATAAACCGTGCAGCATCCTTAAGGAGTAGAGGTTTAATTTTTATTACTGTGGTTAACTTTTCTTTTACGGCCGGCAAAACGTTTTGACAAAAAGTTCAAATTAAGAAAATGATTCTATCTATGCTTTTTAGACAAAGTTGGTACTATTCAAAAAAAGACGAAAAAAAGCACTTTGTAACTATTTAAAAGCTGATGACACAGTTTAGTTCAGCACTTTCACAGTCTCTTCGAACTCGCGTGGTGGCAAACTGCGTGTGTACGTGAAGGGAAGGTTTAGTATAACAATGAGGAATGAAGGACCCGGTGTGCGGACAACGGTACCGTCGGCATCGCGAAGAGACTGCGTGAGGTCGGTGGTGACCGCCTTCCGCCTACCCCCACCGTAGTGCACCGTTCCAACCCTACGGACACTATTATAATTAGCTGCACCGTGTTGTACAGTAAAACCAACGTAACGCAATCGTATTTTATGGCATTCATTAAATTTATTTGCAACTTGAAAACCTTATTCTAACACATATGAGATTTACAATAAATCTTTAGAATTTACGGGTATTTCTGCAAGTTTATACAATATTGTCAAATTGAAAAACAACCTTCTCCATCTAAGATTTATGAAATACTTAAACATAATAATATAAAATTAAAAACACGTTAGTTATACGAAACCTCGAGATTCGTGTTTCGTTGTATTTTCAGCTCATCAATAAGGTATAGTCAATAGTCATAATATATTATGTACCCAATTTCATAAAATATTAATCCAGTAGAATTGAACAAAAATGTTACAGTTCTACAGTTTGACAATTGTTTATTAACGATAATAATAAATAAGGCATTCCAACAACTTCTACTGTATAATCTATTCTAATGCAAGAAACTATTTTTAATATTAAAATTTTTCGTTAACTCTATTTTATTTAATACTTACATTTAAATTCAAATTTGGAACTCTCTTTATTTACAATATTTACATTATTGTTGAACTTTTGATTTATGCTATTGTAAACATGATTTTTTAACACCATTTAACACCTCTTTTTTAAGAGGTGAAAAAATTCGTAGTTTCTAAATGTACCATCACAAAAAGAATTAATTAGTAAGATCCGCATTCAGAATTTTATTGAGTAAAAAATTAGTAATACAATATTATCAAATAGATGATGTTTGTAGAGATATTATGTATATGTACGTGTTTACCATACTGATAATATTGATATCAATCTAAACAATATTTTAAACATTGCTGTCATTTTATTATTTTAGCATTTGGTCAGATAAAATTATTAAATTTAATTTTTCCAAAACTTGAAATATCAAAATTTCCTCATTTATAACTAATCTTTCTCTTGGTGCGGCATTAATG
Organism: Cantharis rufa; assembly: GCA_947369205.1. Lineage (NCBI taxonomy): Eukaryota > Metazoa > Arthropoda > Insecta > Coleoptera > Cantharidae > Cantharis > Cantharis rufa. The sequence continues at coordinate 34,774,426 of OX376303.1, read as the reverse complement.
GCTTAACATTAAATTAAATGTTTAGGTTAAGGCTAAACAACCTAGAAAGCTGAAATTTAGCATTGACGTATATTTGGTATTCCATGGGCAGAGTTGAGTAAGGTACTTTTGATAATTTACTTTAAGCTACATAATATACAAGGTGCTTTTTAACACACCTTAAAGCACCTTATACTTCTTTTAATTGTAAAAATAGTGTAAACTTTCGAACTTTGTTATTATGTCATAGAAAAATAAAAATGGCAAACTGAAAAAGTTTCCCAATTTTTTTATTTGAAAGTGTAGATCAACCATGCCTTCAGTTTTTTTTCAGATATTTTTAAGTACGTTTAGTATAAGAAAAAAATTATTGAAATTTTAAAACATCAGTGTTATGAGCTAGTACTGGAACACAACAGCATCGCTGTCAATATCAAACCTGCACATCGATATTTGAAATTGATGTTTGAAAACAATGATGTTTTTGCCTATTTTTTCCAATAATTTAAATATTAATTACAGAAACATAATAAATATATATATGTCAAATATTTTGAAAATACATCCGGGTCCTACCGCGAGAATAATAATATCAATGACTCCTTTTACTTTTAGTTTCTTACACCTTCAGCAAGTCTTCAGTCAATAAACGCATACTTACATAATCTTCCCATAGCACATATCTTTATATCTAACTTTTTGTCACCTGACTGTAAAAAGTGAAACTGGCCAAATCGTTTACTTCGCAAAGTACATATTTCGCTTGGGTGAATAAGAATCTTATTTGTTTTAGAAAATAAACGTTCTGATGGCACCGACGCGACGGACGTGGCCAAAATTTAATTTATTTCGTGTAAATTTTTATTTGAAGAATATGCTGTAACATCGAAAGTAGTATAACATCGCAAAGCAAACATCGATAGTTTCGATGTTCGATGAACATTGATCGACATCGATACATTGTTCGGGTAACATCGATATTTCGAAAACATCGAAACATCGAAAACAACAAACAGTGATTATAAGTAAATTCGTTAATTATGTTGTTTGTTATGTTTTTGATCTATTAATGACAGCGATGGACATGATGATGATCATTAAATGACAATATTTCATTATTTATTTACAAACAAGATAATATAAGTATTTGAGTACTTTACATAGAAATATTATATAAACAACTTAAAACCTCAATAGTATTATTTAAAATATCTTTCCATCCAGGGCGAAAGAGACTTTAAATGCAACATAAAAGGGTTTTCGTCTGACGAATTACAAACCATTGACAAACCAGCTTATAGTGAATGAGCCGTTAAAAGAAATTAACCAATTTTGTTAGTTATAGCACTGAGGTGACAAAATAATAAATATTATTTAAATAAAGGAGTAAAATAATTCAGTTAATAAGAAAATTGCACATTTTCTAAGTTACAAATTTCTCGACATCTACGTACGATGACAAATTTGATCTTTAAAGTAATTGTCTGATCTTAAACATGTAGTAAACTTCGTGTAATGCAATTCTATTAGTCGGCTGCATTATAATAATAGGTTAATTCTGTGATGTTTTTTTTAATTGTTTTTCAAGAACCTAGTCTTTCGAATTTTGCATTATTTATTTACTTCTAATTCTTCTTTTTTAATTCTTTCTGATGTCTTATCTCTTATCTTCTTTAGATAATTCTTTTTGTATATTACAGAAATATATATTGTATTCCATATTTTGTAATGTAGTAATATAAATATTAATTAAAATACCATTCCTGTCCCAATGAAAGCAAATTTAAATACCACACATAAATGGCTTTTCGCCAGAAGAATTCCTATATTCGCAAACTAGCTTGTATTTTAGTTGTTAAAAATAGTTAACCAATTTTGTTTTAGTAAAAATTGTCGTAATATCTTATGCAATTTTGCGCTGTGACTGATGTTTTATAACATGTCTACATCTCACCGTTAACCATAAACAGGAGATTTAAATTTATTTTGTGAAGATTAACTTGATTGCACTTATTTATGTTTTATTTATAATATTAAAGGCTAACATTGTAACTTTAGAATCTCACTATGATTTTATTTATTATCAATGGTTTTATTATTATTAAATTTAAATGTTAAATAAAATACAGCTTTTATTTATTTATTACCGAAATTTTAATATAATCATAAAGTAGACATGTGGGAATTATACAGGGTTTCCCAAATTTCAACGTCAGTACTTATAGACCAACTCGTGACTGACCAGAATATCAAAATATGATCTAAGTAAAAAGAACGTTAGTTTTCGAGATATTTTATTATCTTTTTCTTTTATGAATTTTGTGAAAATCGACACCTTAAACCAGTTACTATTAATTATTATTATTACCAGTATAAAAATAACTATTAGTGCCATAATTTTATAAATAAATATGTTTTTGCCCGAGTCATAAATTAATTTCTTTTATTCGCAAACTTCAACTCCTTATAATGTAAAAAATGTACCAAGCTAATCTGGCAGTTATTTTAAAAAATTGCTCATCCAGGGTAGTTTTCGAAGTGGTGTAACGTTTGCTATATTTTATTTTAAAAAAGAGATATTGCTAATATTTTACTGCAAAAGGAACATAGGGGAATTATTTCAATAATTGAGAATTCAAATGAAAGCACTTGTTAAAGGTATTAAAGTGACAGGTATTTATTTAAAACTAAATAAAACACAAATTAAAAATAAATAAAACATAATTTAAAAAATATAATGTAATTATTATAATACATATTATAATAATAAAAAAAAATTAAACCGATATTTTACTAAAGTGTATAGTATTAACATGTGAAATTATAATCAAAATAAAATATCATTATCATGTTATAAGTTAAAAAATTTTTGAAAATCTTACTGTTGAAAAAGCAATTAAATTACTACATGTGATATCATATGTTTCTCAATTTTAGAATCTCATCAGCCAGACCTAGAAAATCTATAATCAAAATTAACCCAAACAGTATGAACTTCAATACAAAATTAAAAGTCTAGGTCTTTTAAAAAGTCTAGGTTTTCTAGGTCTGCCTGATGAGATTCTAAAATTCGAAACATATGATATCACATGTAGCAGACTGTCAACTTAGTTGCTTTTCAACAGTAAGATTTTCAAAAAATTTTTAACTTATAGCGTGATAATGATATTTTATTATGATAATATTTTACTATAATCATATTTGATTTTCTGGTCAGTTATAGACACCCTGTAAATGGAACAGTACATCTAGTAAATGCCGTTGAAGTATTTACTGGCACATTTGCGGTTAGGTTCTTTTAAAATCATTTTTAATCATGGTTTGACATAGTATAGTAATTATGGCTGGATCTGAATGATCTCAAATTATACACATGTAATCTTCTCCTTCAAGGTTTTGGAATTTCTTAATGACAGAAATTTAAATGTTCCGCTCTTGTTGGGACACCCTTTATATTATTAAAAGTTAAACTAAAGAAATATGGTATGCTTTTTGGTATCCTTGAAAGATAGAAAAGGCGTAAAGGAAAAGGAAACGACCAGACATTTTGACCATGACATTCGTGCATCCAACGGTTTCATCTAAGATACTTAATCTTATTTAGATACTTAAAAAACTTTGAGTCAATAACTAACAGTTACTCAAATTCCAAAAAATTATTTGAAATCATCAAAGTTTAACAAGAAATTTGATGTGTAGCAACGGTCTAACTATCTTTTCAAATGTGGTCCATCTCACCTAATTATATAGGAGCGACAGACCACACAACTTTAGCCGTATAAAGATGATATAACAATCTTATTAAATGTTCAAAAACTTCTGGTACTAGTAATTTAACAATATTTGATAACACAAATATTAACAAATGTTGGGCAACAATGTCACACAATTTTGTCTATAATGACGCGATGGAGATAAATGTGATATACACAACTCTCTCTGTTAAAAAATGTCAGTCATTCTCTCACTGGTCCATCTTTCCGCGTGGTTAACTCTTCTAGAATTGCCCTACCATTACTTTACTCCTGCAATTAAAAATTCTTAATTTCCATTTGTCAGATATTATTTTTAAATTTGTTTATATACCATATAATACAAAATGGTTTATATAAAATAAACCAAACGTGGAAGCAAATATCCTGGCAGCGAAATGTCTGGGAGCAAATTGTCAGGGAAATAAATATCCTAGAGCGAAATCTCCTAGAATCAAAAGAGACTATTTTTACGTAACGCTTTTCTATATTGGTCTATGTTATTCCGATATTGATATATAAAGGAAAGTGGTTTTTAAGCCGACCGGATATCCAAATTTGACTTCGATGCATATTTCGAAAACGGTAAAACCAATCGAGTTAGCAATTACGACTAGGTCATTAAAGGCGCCATTATTTATCTATATTTTGGTTTATGGTTACACATATTGTAGATTAGATTTAGATGTGTTACAATCAACTTTATATTTTCATAGTAGGTTAATTATTAATAAATTTTAAATTTGTGATAAATTTTAATTATTTCATAGATACTCAAAAAAACAGTAATTAAAACATTTTGGATTTTTGAAGATTATATACATATTAGGAATATTCAGTAATTCAGTGGTTGATTGTGGGTTTTTTATAATTTCGGTTCAATTGCTAATAAGTGGTGGTAGTTTAAATCCGACCCCAAATGATGATTCTAGTTCTGACTTACACATTTTGCGTAATTTAACAACATATTTATTACTAACATTACTAACAATGCAAATTATGTAGTTTATTTTACAATATAGTTCACAATAAATTACAAATTAATAACTGTTAATAACAAAAACAAAAATAATAAGTTATAACAAACTAAAGCTATCCAGTAAGATGAAACAAATCCTTCATAAATTCCCCTGTAGGCATCGATCTTACCACAAAAGCGGAATTTCCACATTGGATGTGCAAATTGTTTCTTTAAATTAAGAAACTCTGCGCGTGTATTCTCCGATTCATCGATTAGAAGACGAACGATCGAAGGGACTAAAACCTTCACATCTCAACTGCAAGGGTTCAAGCATGGTTTACAATAATTGATTCATTTATTTAAATAATACAAGTGTTTTTTTAATATTTTTGTATAGTACATCTGCATTTCGTTTACCTAGTTTCTGTGATGTTTAAGAGAAAATGAGACCCAATTACAAGCGAAAAACCAAAATCCTTATCAAATATTACTACAATTTGTGTTTAAATATAAATAAATTGTATTTCAGTTATTAAAAACAAAACAACAAAAACCGATGCTAAAATCGAAAATCTGATATAAATATTAGGATCTTATTTTGAACATGTGGGAATCGGATTTAAAACCAAAAAAAATTTTTGTTTTTGGGTTTTGGCTGTAGTTCAGATGAAATTACTGCAAAACTGAAATTAAAGAAATGGGTTTATATTTGAAAGATAACCGTAAGCGCTTTCGGCATCTTTTCATTTCGGTTTCTGTACATAGTTGCATGTACTTAAAATTTTATATAATTTCTTTAAAGTATTAAAATTATAATACTAATAAATTAACTACTAATTTTTTATTAATAAATACTAATAAATTATTGATAGATAATAAATAAAATAATTATGCGGTCCTGGGCTCGCTGAAATGATGTTTTGAGTTTATGCTTCAAAAATGTATGCTAAACAAACCAAAAGTAAATGAAAAACTATGTTGCAGCAATTTGGAACTCTGCTTAGGTGAAAGAAATAGAGGAAAACCAGAAATTAGTTGGATTGAAGCCATGAAAAGCGACAGCAAAATGGAAGAAATTTAAAGAGATGAAGTGGATGCTGATCACAAATGTATAAACTATGGAAAATATAAAATCGTAGGTATGATATTTTAAAAATAGTATTACTAATTACATACAAAACTCTAATTAACAATTTATATAGTTAACTTAACTTAAAAAAGTAATACACACTAATTTATCACACATTAAACTTAAGAATTTCATAATTGTCTGTGCGTGTTACAACTTCATTAACAACATTGATATTCTAATAATGATTCAACATAATGCTGTAGACGTCTAATTTATTTGCGTAGAATATTTTTCTTTTGGCAAAAATGGTTTGCAAATTTATCTACTCTCTTGTTACCAGTCAGTACCGTCAGGATGCGTTTCTAAACATAAAGTTCTTACAACAGAATGGGATGTTATCTTTGATGGGCGGATTTTCGTAATTAAAAACTATAATTATTAGTAGATTATTTTACTAGGGATTAAAATAACTTATTAATCGCGAGGTGGATTGTAGGTCACGTGGTAATTATCCGAGTGATCTTATAAAAATTGATATTAGTAGATATATTTTATCAAATTAAATGAAATTAAATAAAAAATATAACAAGAAAAAATTTAAATTAATGCAGTTATCTCTTCAATTAAAAGTATTCGTGGTCGTACTTATCAGAGAAACATAGACAACACAAATTCAATGGGCAGGTATTCAATGCAATTGATAATGTCTTACTTACTGATTATTGATAATAAAGTTTGAAATATTACTATTATATAGAAAAATACGCTATCACGTAAGTGTATTTACGTAGACAATCGCAAAAGGTGCAACAAATTAATATTTTGATAGGCTAAGTAAAACACAACTTAACGCATGATGTTTATAGCGAAAGTAAACGATAGTAATAACGTATTCGAAATAGATAATGATATTTAAAATTATCAGTCAGTAGCTGACTGTAGCTGACGTAGCTGTGAGTGTAACTGAGTGAGTAGTCAGAGAGTGCGGAGAAATTATCAACACCAAATCCAAAATCGTGATGCGTGGAAAAAATTAAACGAAGCCTACATCTAACAGTGAATAGATATTATGTCAAATTTACATCTGGTAAGTACGGTGTACGGTGACAAAACAACCACTTATATTATATTAAATTATCAATAAAAAAGATATCAGTAAATACTACCACTAGAAACAGTATTGAATATAATGAGGTACTTGCACAAAAAAAAGTACGTGCAAAGTTTGCAAAAATGTGATCCCCATGACCAATAAAATAAATAAAAATTCATTTAAATTCAAATACATCGACGAAAATAAGATTTTAAAGAAGAAACGTTATATTTTTTGGTTTTTTTGATTAATTTACGTAGCGTTAATTGGATCAGAACGACGCTTTCAATTTTGGTGAAAAATGTCTTTAAATTAACATCAGAGTTATGCAGTGCTATTCTGAAACAAGAAATAACGTTGGCAGCTTGCTAAACAAGAGAAATATTGCTAAATAATTCTATTATATATATATATATATAGTTCCCTGCTTATTTAGTAATATTGCTCAATTTTTTAGAAAGTTGCTAAGAGAATTTCTAGTTACAGAATAGCACTGATTAGCAGTTTAAGCGGTATTTTCGATTTAGAAATTAGATAAGAAATTAAGGAGTAGGCGATAACTTCAGTATTTTACGTTAGGTTAATAATAAGTCTGATACACATAAATAATAATTACTTTGTTTTTAATTTTGTTGCAAAATTACTACTTTTTGAATGTCGCTTGAATTTTAAAAAGTCATTCTTTTTATTACTAGTGGTAAAATGATATAAAAGCAATAAAAGTGTTATAAAAAGACACTTTTACCTTGTGTTTCATACAAGATGTTGTCAAATTTTGTTACAATTAATATAATTTACTTTGTGCCAATATTTGAACTGTCATCGAAAGCGATCGATATTGCTTGTTTACAAAATTAAGTTTTAAGAGAAAAAATTTTGCAATAGAATTTGAAAAATCTTGTATGAAATACAAGGTAAAAGGTGTCATTTTATATAACGGCGCACTTGGTTTTAATAAGCATCACTTTTACCTCTTGTTGCACAAATAGCTATTATAATTATAGTTATATGTAATATAATAAAAATATAATTTCAAAAAGGACTGTGCAACCTTCCTTATTTAAATGACAATTATGACTTTGAATATTATAAACTGTATGTCGCAACGTGAAGTATTTATGCATTATTTGAAGCGTTGCTGTTTATACCTTGTTGTTATACCTAGTGTTGGTGATCTAGCATTATACTCTTTTAAATAAGATCAAGTCATTTTATGCTCTTTTAAAGAAATGTGTAAAATTATGCTAATGCCATTCTAATCTAAAAATGTTTATTTATATTTTACTTATATAAATTAAATTAAAATATTAGAGTTAAAGGAACAAATCAAGCAACAGTCTTCGAGCTTAATTTATATATTTTCAAGAGTTAATATCACTAATAATTTTATATTTTACTTATATTTTACATTGGATAGTTTGTCTTAATAATAAAAATAAAGTTTTTAAAAATTGGTGGAAAATTAAACTCACTTCAGTGATTTAAATTGACATTAGTAAGTATCCCCCCATAAAATAATTCAAAAGTAATGATACGAATGCTTAATAAGTTTATATTCTTGTAACTATTAAATCACTAGTTCGATGTATGTTTCTAGCTTGATTGTATTCACATTTTATAAACGAAAAAAGGTAGTACTTTGCAAAATTATATAACTACATTAAAATCTGTAACTAACATGGCAATTATTCCATTTAAGAAGGAGAAGATATTCTTTTCCTTTTCCTAAAAACAATTTCAAATTCAGTTAATATATCATTTATCATAAAACTATTCCTGACATACATCAAAGTAGTCTTAATAATATACAAAATTTTTGCTGTAGTTTTTAACTTCTAATAAATTTGTTGAGGCTGCCACGGTTACAATTTAATGCAAATTTTTAAATTACTCGATTTTGAAAATAACACATTTGTATTGCAATTTCACAGCCAGGTATACAAATTAAGCAAGTTGACAATAGCTATTTACAGACGAGCTGGTAAAAGCGATACATTTCGGGTTTGTAAGCAATATATCAGAACTCGCTGTCGCTCGTTCTGATAGCTTACGAACACGAAATGTCACTTTCCCAGCGAGTCACTGTATCTAGCTTTACGTCCAAGACAAAATAAAAACATAAACTGTTAACAAAAACTACACTTTTAAAATAAACATTAACTTTTTTAGAACGGGTCGGAATATAATATAAGTCCCAGCATCTTATCTTATCTTATCAACATCCGCCGTAGCAAGATAGTAGGTCACGATTCGTATAAATTATTTTATTATAATATATGGTGAGAAAGCGGTGCGCAGTGCTTTCCCTTTATACGCAATATCACGTTACCTTTATATACACTACCATATCCCCTTATATGCATGTTTATTACGAACACTCCGGTAACTTATCACATTCCAGGCTATAAAACTGCTTAGAATATACTATTTTTGCTATTCTTGGCCGTAAAATTGTTTTCTTGCAAATATCGCCTTCAAACCTTACCTTAATAAGAATAATAAAACTATAACCTATATTTTGATGTAATTTGATAAGTGAAATACCTCAGAAATAAAATTCGAAAAATTTTGGAAATGAACAACTAAAATTATTATCTAACCATAGTCCAAATGTACCAAATGTTTTTTAATCTAGGAGTGGAGGGACGTGCAAAGGGACACGAAGAATGTGCTTTTTTTAGTATAAGGTAATAATCTCGAAAACTGTTCAGTCCTAGTCAGAAAGCTATGACATACAAAAAACTATGCCATGTGTAGGCGATCACTTGGTTAAAGCAAAGATGACGTACTAGGGAATTTAATTATTGGGATGATTTCCGTTACCTTCTTCATAGCCCACGGATTTATCATTGACTTTAGATCACAAAAGTGTATTCGACGCGACCAGGATTTGAACCGCGGTTACCCGCTCTTAAGTCTGGTAAATGAAATTTTTACTTTAACCCTTTCAGACCCAGGGTACACTATAGTGATGCTGTACTAAAGATAAATGATCACTATTGGTTTTATTTTAAATATATTATATTAGACAGAATTTCACAAGATAACTTTTACATATTTTACTGTTTGTTTAAATATTATTGTTTATAACAAATTTTAAAAATCGCTTATTTACATAAAAGAAGTGGATTTTCTTAGGCGATAAATTATTTTTAATAAAGAAAATAGTATATCTTTGTAATTATCTTTACAAAATAAGAAAAAATTTGTAGCTGAAAATTTTTGTCAACATGAAATTGAAGTAAATTTCCTATTACAAATATAACGATAATAGTGCAACACACGATTTTGCGCCATAATAGATAATATATTATCTCGAAATCTTCAAATTGGTCTAATTATTGTTACCGGAAAATGTAAGAAAGTAATCATTTACGTAATCGGTCAAAATATAATTTTTACCGAGAGCCTTCGGCAGTTTTCACAACGAACCACAGGAAATGCACTTCATAGTTTCTGCGGTATATTTCTCGAGTTCTTTCTCTGTTGGTAACTTGTTCGTATCCGAATGTTGGATTCTTTATTTTTGTGGTTTCAAAATATGGAATATTTGAAAATCAATCATAGAAAACAACTTAATTCGAAATATTCTGAAAATAAATTTACGTGTCTATTTGCTATAATTTAATACTAATAATAAATATTTTGTTCTTACAATTATCGGAATAATTTCTTGGTACTCTTTTATTAGTAGTTAATCATTAGAATAAATTGTATATAATAATATTAACATAATTCATAAAGAAAATAATATATTCTATATAATTTGTTGAATTCAGGCAGACCTAAAAGCGTTGGATAAAGTAATTCAAATACCCTCAAAAACATAAATGTGAAAAACAAAGCCTTTCTATTCCAAAACGGTTGACCATTAGAAGTTGAGAGATCCAGAATACATGGACATAAGAAAAAGTGGTGTAGTTGCCTACATAAACCAACATTGAAATAGTCTGTTTCTTAAAATTCCTTTGTTTGTTGTACATTATTATTTTTTATTTTTACTTGGCGTTGGCAAGAAAATGAATAAAAACCTTTAGTTAGTATTACAATTTTTACTGTATTAGAATAAATTGTACTAAATAGCTTAAAAACTAGTTAATGTACGAGTAGATTATTATTATTGTTATATCTTTTTAAAATAATTTTGGAAAAAAATTATTCAAGCAAAATACTTTTTTTGATTAAAAAAGATTTTACTGTAGTAGTGTAATATAGCAGTCTAGCAGTACTGTACTTTGGCGTTGAAATTAGAAGAGCGGCAATTATGTTCCAGAAAAAATCGGAAAGTGAAAACGACAAAAAAATTATACTTTTTTGTATATATTCTAGGATAACATAGTAAATATGCAAGCAATTTAGTTTTTTTAGCAAGAATATTTTGAAATGGAAATTAATATTAATGGTAGAAAAATTAAAAGATGCTTTAAGGAAATAAAATAAAGTTCTAAAATATTTAGAAAAACTAATGTAAAGAAACGGAGGTTACGGTCAGTTAATTTACACCACGAATCGAGCTTCGACTTTTGCACTATTGGAAAGAGGACAATTTTCTAAGCATTTCTTGTAATTACATTTTTGCGGATTATCCATTAGTTTTCGAGAAAACGGCATTTGAAAATCAAAATTTTACATGCATTTTAAATAGGGATTTCACCAACACGAGTGTTCTATTGACGGTACGCGTTACGCTATGATGCCATAGTTTTTTCAGATTTTCAGTCTTTTCAGATACTGCAATTTTATTAAATTATGATATCAATTTACATATAAAAAATAGTATTATTAAAGTGCAGTCATTAACACATAAATCAGTTGTCATCACCGCGATACGTAAATTTGTTTAAATACTTATGGTTTAAAAGTGGATATATTGATGTATGTACGTCCAGAAAAATTTGAAAATCCTGTAAATTTTAGTTTTGGTGAGTAATGCAAAACACAATATGAAATTGAAGATTGCATTAATATAGCAATAATTCGTTGTACTTGGTGTAAAAGAAGTTTATGTTTTAAGCACTTTTTTGACGACTTTCATTATTGTACCTACTAATTATAAAGAATGAACTAGAAGGAAGCATGTTCCATCAACAATAAACAAATACCTAATCATTGTGAATAAACTATCATAACTCAAGTTTCGCAACTCACTTTATTTATTTGCATACAGTGGCTCCAAAAAGTATTTGTACGCTTTTATGTTAACAATGTTAATTGTACATTTTGAAGCCGTTTTTCGTCATATAAAAATCGATTTCACAGCAAAACTTTTTAGACATTTTTTGTCGAAAATTTTAATGTCTTCCATTTTGTTTATATATATTTTTCTATTTTATCGCACCGTTTCTGACTGACAACGACTTACCCAAGACTCGGTAAAATACAAAAATAGTATAATCTATATCTTGGAAACGGTGCAACAAAATAAAAAAATGAATAAGCATTTTTTCTTGTAAATTGTATTCTCTACGTTTCTGTTCATATGCATTTTTCTTTTTTGTTATAAGTTGTGGAAATATAATTAGCACACCTCCGGTTTTTTAATAAAAATCACCAAATTAATATTTTAATCAAGTTTTGTTTTATAAAATCAGAAATTATAAAACAAGAAATTTAAAATTGGAAAATTCTCTGGTGGAAACATAATAAGCACACCTATAAAAAAAATTATTTATTTCAAAACAATTCTATACTTTTGAAATAATCTAATGAAATCTTACTTAATATTATACTTGGTTGGACAGCCCTTTTGCACTATTACAGCCGTACATCGCCGATCTATGGATTCCACAAGGGTGGCACATTCTAATGGGGTGATCTTGCACCATTCCGATTGAATGATTTCCCATAAGTGAGCAATATTATTTGGTTTTATACCTGATACCCGCTTCTTAACAATCCCCCATAAATTCTCAATGGGGTTTAAGTCGGGACTTTGAGCAAGTCACTTTAAAATATCAATTTTTTTATCATTAAGCCACTTTCGTACCAAACGCGATGTATACTTGGGGCCATTGTCGTGCTGGAACTTCCATGATCCCCAAGCCAATAATGGTAGGTTTTCTGAAGTAGTTGTTAGATGGTTTTCCAGCATGTTTTTATACATTTCGGCATTCATCTTGCCTTCAATTCTTGCTATGGAACCTACACCATAAGCAGAAAAACAACTCCAGACCATGACAGTACCAACACCGTGTTTCATGGTTTTTTCAGTGTATTTAGGATCTAATTTTCAGCCCTTATTTCAGTGGAAGTGGCGAACGGGTTTTTTTGTGATAAACGAACAATTGCTTTGTCCTCCCGCTTAGTAGTTTTCCTTACCCTATTTCGCTTTTTATTAGCACATGTTCCCGGTGTTCTTAAATGCTTTAACGAATTCAGCACTTCTTTACAGGAACACCCCAAAATACTACCCATTTTTGTTATATTGGGACATTTTTTATATTTAATGTTAATTATCCTCCTTTCTTCAAGAGTGGTACTCTTGCTTTTACCCATTTTTAAATAAAATCGTTCAAATACACATAGAACTGTAAAAATAATTCAAAATAACCACAAATAAAACTGTAATTATTATTATACTGACAAAATTACTATAAGATGTGCTAAGTAAATTTCCACTTGAATAATGTAGTTCTGTCTTTATCACTAACTATTTTTAAGAATTGCAAATGCAATTTATACAATTATGCTGTAAGTAGGAAGAGTATATAAGGTAAGAAGAATGTATAAAGTAATATTTATGATTTATTATTAGGATATATAAAAAATTCTATTTTATATATTAATAGTGGTGTGCCAATTACATTTCCACAACTGTACATGGATGACAATATTTTTGTATTTTACTGAGTCTTGTTTAAGTCGCTGACAGTCACAAACGGTGAGACTAAATAGAAAAATGTATATAAACAAAATTGAAGGCAGTGACATTTTCAACAAAAAATGTCTAAAATGTTTTGCTGTGAAATCGATTTTTATATGACGAAAAACGGCTTCAAAATGTACAATTAACATTGTTAACGTAGGGCTGTACGAATACTTTCTGCAGCCGCTGTATCCTTAAATATCATTTTAGCGAAAAGTCCTAAAAAGTAACTTACAGTTTTCTCTTCCCCACAACATATTATATTTAAAAATAAATTAAAGGTATTAATCATGATTTATGCGAGTTTTATACTTTAGGTGGTGGTTTATCCGTAAACTTATTAGTGATCGCTGCAAAAAAATTATAATGTACCTGTTTTGTTCAAAAAAAGTATTTCGGCATTAGTTTCATTCAAAACGAAAATCCCTTTCTACTAGTTACTTATATGAAGACTGTAACTTTTGAACTGTACGTGGATGGGGGTGTATCAATAAAAGGGTATAAAAGTACATTATGTATACTACAGTTTCTACATAGTAATAACTTTCGCAAGCATATTTGAATCAAATATTTGAAAATTTGTATTCCAAATCAGTGACACATGGAAAAGTTAAAAATGGGGTTGTTATCCATAATATATAATTTTAGGGAAAAATTATATAAAACCCAACTTACAGTTTTCTCTTTTCAACGACTATTTTATTTTTTGAAAAACTTCATAGCTTTAAACATGCTTTATGCGAATTTTAAAATTTTCGGGGGTGGTTTACCGATAAAATTATTAAAGGATCGCAGCAAGAAATTCATTATGTTGTGATTGCTCAAAATAAGTATTTCATTCAAATCGAAGCACTCCTTCCACATATATGGAAAATCAAACTTTTTAAATACAGATAGGTGGGGGTGTATTAACAAAAGGATAAAAATATTCATTGTGTACAATGAAATATGAATAAATGAAATAAATACAATGAAATAAATATTCATTGTAAATACAAACTATAGTTTGTATTTAGTAATAATTTTTGCAAGCCTATTTCAATAAAATATTTAAAAATTTTTATTTGACACATGGCATAGTTAAGAAAGGGGTTGTTACCCCCTTGAATATCATTTTTAGGAAAAATCCAAAAACACATAACTTACAGTTTTCTCTCCTCTATAACACATATTTTTTTCGAAAAAATTTGATGATGTTTGTTTTTTGTTTGTTGTTTGGGAAGGTCCATCGACGAAAATATTAAGTGATCGCTTCGAAAAAATTATATTTGTTATTAGTTATAAAACGAAGTATTTTACCGTTGGTTTCATTCAAATCTAAAACCTCCTTCTTGAATTGAATAAAAATTCAATTTTCACACTATTTTTAAAGGACGATTCCACCTCTGAAACCTGCGTGTTAGCAGCTAAAAAAATATGGGGTCTCTTATTTTTTAATGCTCTACCACATATCCAAAAATTATTCAAATCAATGAGGGACACAGGGAATCCTTTTAATCCTTTTTGTTTGTTAGTTAGATCTAATTATGAATAACAAAAAGATATAAAAAATTTGGAAAACCAAATTTCAACATATTATCGACTGTTCTTTGATAATAAAGAAGAGAAAAACTAAAAAGTTTTTATAAGCCTTCAGTCGAGATGACCTATCATATTAGATAAGGTAGTACCTTCAAATATCCAGCCACTGTTTTTGTTGGCGTCAAGTAAGCAACACCAACTTTTGTTTTAAGATGCAAAAGCAGATTGTTTGACAAAAACATGGACCGTACCACCTAGACTGAGACTCGAGTTTCGATCTTACTCTAACGAGATGGATCTCATCGGTCAATTGCTGGCGCTGGTGGATACAGTACCAAGTTCCGCCAAAGTCTCCACCACCAATTTGCATTGCTAAAAGCTTAGTCAGCGATTACAATACCTAGCGCCATACATTGGTGTAATATTTAAAGGTTTTGTAAGCGTCCTTCTAGGCAACTTTATAAATTACGCGAACGCAATTCTCTTGCAATATAATTATGATCGCTTAGGTAATAGCGATTTGTGGAGTAGAAATATTTTTTTGTTTTTTTTTATTTATTTTAACTGCTGAATAAAGAATTTCAAACATTGAAATAAAAATGTTATAATATTTTTTGTCTCAAAAACCTTCTGGATGAACTTTGCCACTTTTTTGGGGACTAACATTTTTCTTATTTTATCAAAAAGTCACTTATTATAATTTTTAACGTTAATAAAAATAATTAGGTAACTAATATGCATTCCATAAGTTTTTATAATATACGAGTAGTTCCACACACATAACTTTTTAATATTATGCGTTTTTAACATTCACAAAATATGTCCCAAATGTACTTTTTCATTAATAACTTATTAATTAATTTTATACAATTTAGCATAATGTTTATAACATGTGATACCCTAAGTCTTTATATCTGTTCTATCTATTAATAAGCATGTTTTAAATTTGCACCTGTACCTGAGAATATCCATGTTCGTTTCTATAAAAACAAGTCGTTTCACAGATTATATCAGTTTATTAAAAATTTTAAGTACTATACATAATAATAATTGTATAAGTGGATTTAGTTTAAAAAAAATGTTTAAAATATAAATGCAAATTTTGTTTTAACTGATAGCAAGAGAAAATAAAGATTATTAAATTAAATAAACAAAGAATATTTTCGAATTTTAATATTATTTAAATACAGTTTCACGAATAATGACTTTGGCACCTAATAAAATAATATTATATTTGTATTTGTGACTTAACGTAATATTGTTATAAAGCTATTTTGTTGATTTTGTTGAGTTCATATTGTCACATCATATTTTCTCCAAATTTTGTATATAATGTGTGTATTTACAAACAATACAATACAAAGTAAGTAATAATTATAAATAGCATAAAAATAAAATTATTGATGATTTTACAAACTTAACAAATGTTAGCAAATACTAATGTGGGTTGACAAAATGCATAGTACTGTAATAAAATAACTTATGATTAAAAAATCCACTGTTGCACTACTCGATCTCTCGGTGGTATAAGATTATTTATCATATTGTCTAAATTTTCAGTTAATTATGTTCATTATTATTCACATATTTGTAATGTGCATAAGAAGTGTGCATTTTTGGCTAGATATTATGTAGAATGTGTAAGTACACAAATAAAAATGAAATATTACTCTACCATATTATATTGTGATATAATATCCTTAACTTAACCATACAATTAAAATTATATTAATTAGCAACATATCTGATAAGATCTTCTTTCTTCATAATTTTTATAAGCTTTATGGTTAATTTCAGTTAAATGTAAAATTTACAATGTTATATAGGTTTTTAATACATCCTGTGAAAATATGATATGTAACACGCAATTTTTGTTATTGTTTCTGAACTTAATAATGTAAAAGAGTAGACTTAAAAAGCCATAATAAATTTTTATTCTACATTGTTATTATATTTGCAATTTGCTACAAAACCAGAAGTTCTAAAATTTACCCTGCACAGTTTCCAAATAAACAACGACTGTAACATAAACTAAATTACGTTTTAGTTAGGTAGTATCTCTATAATATTTACTTGTTTATGCAAAATTAAATTTTAAAATACATATTTTGCTGCTTTTTAATTTGCACTTAAAATGCACAGAAAACAGATTAAGCTAACTTTTTCTGGCATTACGAGTATATAGCGTAGTAAGTAACCTTCTTTTTTATACCCCAGAATCACAATTCATATATTATAATAATATAAAAGATGACTACGTTAAACTCGAGTTAACTGATAAATAAATAATTATTATTCAAAAGGAAATTACAATTCATCAGTATTAGCAGTAGCGACATTAATCTATATTAGAATAAATAATATAGAGTAAAGTAAAATAGTAAAAAGAGATGTTTGATCGTGAGGGATCTATCAAAAGATAGCAATGTGACGCTACAGTCCGTTTTATTAAAGTTTTGAATTATTTAAAACTTTAGCGTTATAGATATCCATAATATTGTTATCCAAAGATTATTCTTGAGATTTTGGACAGATGTAAAATATATTATATATTGCGATTTTTTTACAGCTCAGGCCGTTTCTCGCATCATAAATGCCATTCTTTTTTATTTAACCACTCGTTCTCACTCAATTTTCTTCTTCTCGTGGCTTCTTGCACCTCTTCATTCCATTCCCTTGCAGGTTGTCCTCTCTTTCTCCTCTGTGGTGGAATCCACCACAAAGCCACCAAGCCAAATCTTTAGAGGCCACCTGTGAGCTTGCCTACGTCTCAAATATGTCCGTACCATCTTAACCTGTTCTTTTCTATATCATCTATTATTGTTTCATGGACATTAATTCTACTTCTAATTTCTTGATTTCGTATGTGCTCTAATTTTGACACTCCACAGCTTCTTCTCAATGCATCCACTTATATTTTTTGGTTATTTCCCACGTTTCTGACCCATAAGTCAATATGGGTTTTATTATCGACTTGTAAATTCTCCTTTTCGTATTTTTGTGAATTTACTCGGACCACCAAATTGCAGTTAGTTGTCTTACAGCTTTCCGTCCTTTCACCATTCTATTTTCGATATCTTTTCTACTGTTGGCTTCTTGTGATATTACAGATCCAATGTATTTATATTCTTGACAGTTTTCAATCGTTTCACCCTCAACATCCAAATCGTTTGCTTTACCTCCTACAACTAGGTATTTAGTTTAAAATAATAATGTGAAATAATTTTCTAATTTAGCGCATTACGTTTTAAAGAGAGTTTAACTATTATTCATATAATTTAAGAGTAGGTAAGGAAAAATTCAACTCACGAACGTATAATACGTTTTCTATATTCAATCAATATATTGGTGGTTTATGTAGTGAAACTTTATATTCCCATAATAATATCGGTATTTTAAAATAACCGAAAAATGCACTACACTTTTGTAATAACTAAAATACACAAAGATTTTACAATAAAACTCAAAGTAAGTATAACATATTTAATTGATATTTCTTCAATATTTAATGTATAATTATTTAGAGAAAACATTTTGTGAAATTTATATTAAATATTTTTGATTTATATTCAACAAAATGTGTATATCTGTTGCATGTTTGCAAGACGAAACAAACCTTCATTATAGGCGTCTCAACTGGATATTAATTAAAAAAATACTTCTATATATTTAAAATTAAGTTAATTTTAACTTTTTTTTATATTTTTTCAAATAAAAAGTATTTATTTACGTTACGGAAAACTGGTTAAGATAAGAATAATTATGAGTGGAAACGTTAGGCATTGTTTGTAAGCATGACAATGGCAAGTACTTAGCAAAGACATTATAGTCTCTTAAATGCAATAACTAACTTGAAAAACTACTTGTGTAGTAATGTAATTGTTATGTTTGCATATAATTTAGTTACACTTAAGAAAAACTTTATGCAGTCACTTATATAATTTCTTTTTTAAAACCTCACTTTGATAGCAAATAAATGCATTCGTGCCACAAATTTCTTAATTGTTAACCTTTGAGAACGGAAATACGCACTTTATGTACATCACAATACGTTTAAATAATTAACTGGCTAAATAAAATCTACGACGATTTGTAAATAATTTGTTAATGAAACAATTTAAATCCACATTATCCACATACTATGTACAATGTACATAATATTATATACGCAAATACAACTTACATATGTATATTATACAGTTAATTTATGTTACAATTCGTTTAAAATTCTTGTAATAAATCTCTAATTTAAAAAATGCAAAATTTGTAAATACCTGTAAAAAATAATAATAATATTGTTAATATTCAATTGACTAATTGGTTTGTTTGTATATAATGGCAGACTTAAACGTCGTTGAAATAAATTGCATTTTTATAATAATTTTTAAACCGCAATTAACTATTCCAGTTATTAAACGACAATTGAGCTATTAGATTCACATGCGCAAATAATAATGTAAAACTATGTCATATTTTAGACTTAACTTTAATGCATCATTAAATACGTGTTTAATGAACGAAAATCAATATATTAACTTGAAGTTTTATTAACGGTAGTGCCTATATTAATTTTTTTATAACATTCATATTTGTTTTAATTATCCCATTAAATTTTAAATTATACAATAAATTAAGTAGTGAAATTAAAATCAGTTTATTCACAAGCTTTCGCCATGGTTTGTTGCTATCATTAAATGTTTTAATAAATAAACAAACAAGTACAAATATAATAAAGCTTATGAATAAATTACGATTTATATTATTTATTTTGTTGATTGTTGATTTTTAAATTTTAAATAAACATTAAATTTAATTATTAAATCGACTTTTAGTAAAATAATAAATGAAAAACTTTTCTCATAAGGTTTCCGAAATTATTATTGATAATTTATATTGCTTTTTTTAAATTTTTTTGTTTAGCACTAGGTTCCTCTGATTTTTATTTCTGTGCGTCTACTCTTAGCACGTATTGCTGCCGCATAAGCATTAATGGTTCGTTTTGAAAAGATTCTAAGCTGGATAAAAAAAACGAAAATTTATTTTTGGCTTTTTGAACGTATTAGTGCATTCAGCTGATGCGTAAAAATTAAATTTTTTTGGACGAATGTCCATATAGTAAATATTGATATAAAAGCTATAAAAATTGATCTAAATTCATAGCAGAATGTCAAAAATTTCGAGTAAATTTTTTTTTAAATATTTAAAATATGGTTAGCCTTATTTTGATAATAATAAAATAATATATCATGGTAGTTGTACGTCTTAATTTATCTGTAAATAAAGTTTCTATAACACACCAATGTCAGATTTACCTATGGACATTAGGCTGTAGCCTAGAGCAGCAAATTTGTTGGGAAATTCATCAGGGAATTAATCGGAATTGTAAGGAATTATAAAATTTATAAAACTATCTGACGTTCAGGTCGCATTAAACATCATTACCAAATGAAAACTGAGCAATAAATTTCAAACTGTCTTTCTGCACAGAAATTATAAATTAAATTTAATTTAATTTTTTGGAGAAACTAACATTCATTGAAACATTGCATTTGTCGAGAATGTTTGTCTATAATGGTAGATTCTTACGATCAATATTTTGATGCCAATTTTTATAAAAACTCGTTTTGACCATGGGACGGGTGGTCCTGCTTACTGCATTAAGATCAGTATTATGTTGGAAAGATAACTTATTTTAAATGGATTACTCGGAACGAATTTATTAATTTGTCGGTACTCAGTTACTCTCATTCAAACGTTAGGTCTGGTTAACATTGTCTTTGAAACTGTACATAGGAAAATCCATCCAAAAGCTACATGAAAGAATGGGACATACATATTTCAACGATTACATGTAAAAATACAATATACAGAGTTTCACGGAAGTACATATATCCGCTGTTAAAGTTGAATACAATGGTTGTAAAGTTATGTATGCGGAATTTCGTTTAGTGCAAACTGTAGAAAGGGCTTGAAAATTTGTCTGCGTAAAATAATTAGCACAAGCTATACGTTGCTGTAAAGTGTAATTACAAAGTATTGTTAATTATTCTTTATTCCTTTATTTTTATTTTTAATTGTTATTATCTTTGATTTGATATCTGTTAATGTACTTATTCTAGGTATACTTTTCAATAATATTAAGTAAACTTCATAAGCTTAAAAAGTAATAAAAGTATGCATCTACTACAATATTTGAATAAAAATTTTACCTTTATATTGTGATATAATTAAGATATAATAATAGCAATATTATTAAAAAGTACTATAAATAATTTCGTTAAATTGATACAAAAAAAAATTGAATACTGTCATGGATGCTCCCAGAATTAGATGGCATAATCGACAGGTATAGCAACTAATAAATATATACCTAGGTACATACTTTAAGAGACGCTGCCGACGCGTTAAAACGTCATATATGCTTTTGCGTGGCACTCATCTCAGCAGGCCTGTAATGGTAAAAGAATACCATTGATCATGTATTGATCATGTCATGATCAAAGTATAATATTTTGAAGTGTTTTGATTTATTATGGTACGGTAAAAAGCAGGAACTATTATTAACTATGATTCTGAAAATTGCAAGTACCTACTCGTAAATTGTTAAATCGTTACAAATAAAGATAATAATTCATAAAATTAAATCGTTAGTTTACCAAAAAGTTACTAAATATGCAGAGTTGACACAAAAAGAAACTATCAAAGTTTTTAAGTTTATGATCAAGTAGTAAAAGGACTATCGGTTTTGAGCTAAGCATTACTCACTTGAGTCTATAAAACTTTGTTTCACTTCAGTAATTATAATTAATGGGGGGGGGAGTTTCCCTTGCCTTTCCCATAGTCCACCGAGCGATTTAGGACTTTAGATCACAGCAGTGCATCCGACGCAACCAGGATTTGAACTGCGGCACAGTTTCTCGCACTTTCCTAACCAATTATCGGTTTAATCTTTACGCAATATTGCTGATGGTTTACTAATAATTAGTAAATTTATATCCGATGCTATAGCTTCTTTTCTTTTCATGGAAAATCCTTTACTTCTTAGCATTTCAAAAATAAAAGCATACAAGAAACTACTTTTGTAAATAAAAAAGCATTATTTATTATAGTCAACGTAAATTGGTAATTGAGCGGTACAATTCTCTGATTTTTTTCGCATTACTTATTTTTGGAAACAAACTTTCTGTTATTTTATTTTTTATAACCCTGACAAACTGTTTTTAAAATGCAAAAATGTTTAAACATTTATAATTAATAATATTAACAATCTGGATTTCAGACTTCACTTATTTAAAAGCAGTAAAGCTCAAAACATGCTCCTATATAGCGGTTTAAAACTATTTAATAGTTTGCCTATAGATGTTAAAGCGGAGACAAGATTTTCAATGTTTAAGATGAAAATTAAAGAGTATGTGGGAGTTAATTTTGTTTGAACATTTTTGATTATTTTTGATTATTTAAATGTAAAGTGTAATATTTATAATGGTTTTTCTTATAATGGTTTTTTAATACCAAATAAAGTATATTTATTTATTATTTATTTTATATATATATATAACATTTAGTTGACATTAAAACAGTAATTGTCAAAAAATATATTTCAGAAAACAAAACACTAATCAATCAGTGGCAAAATGTTTCCGAAAACTGAAGTAATAGCAAAAAACTGCACTTCTTACATTTATGTCGACAAAAAAGTTTAAAGAAAAGCTGGAGGGAAGAGAAGCCGCAGAAAGATATAATCAAAAGAACAGATCAACTACATAGTTGTCCATTCACTAACAAAAAGTTTGTAAATTGTTAAACCTAAATTGAGAAAAAACCCAAAGGACGCTCGCCCTTAAGGGTTTAATGTTTAATGCTTAATTTATAAAATGGTAACCTAAAGTCACAGTAATAAAAAAAAGGTTTTAAACCGAAAGTAATAGAAACCTACGACTAACCACTTCGTGGATTGAAATCTGGCCAGAGAGAAATCTGAAAATTGGCGGCAAAATTCAATAAATAATAGAACATATCAATATAGTAACAATGCAATATGATGTGCTAAGATGGTAGGCTGTAAAATTAAATCTTGTAATTCATAAGTTTATTACATCATAAAAGTATTACATATTATATTGTAATGTTATAGTATTATAATACTATAAAGTAGTGGGTATTTTAAATCCTGTGCCGGAGTCTGTATTACTATTTTTTCACTTTCCTTTGTCATAATGCTCAAGAGTTAAAAATAAAAATTAAAAAGAATGAAAGCAATTTAAGTTAAGCATTAAACATACACATTAGACCGAAAATTTTAATAATTCCTGATAATTTGAGGGTGGTATTATGGTAAAGATTTAGGTATATTTTTCACATTTTAACAAATTTTGTTGATTTTGTTAATTTTTGATGAGTCATGAAGGGTTAGAAATTAGACGAAATGTCGAAAGTCTCTAATTTAATTTTTCCAAAGATTTGTTTTTGTCAAAAATTTACAGTACACCTACAGTAGAATTCGAATAGTACGACTTCGTTTATAACGACCGACCGCTTTTAACGACGTAAGTGCAACCTCAAGTTTGGTTTTCATATAACATCCTGCAAAAGTATATCCGTTTAGTACGACTCCCGTTAAAGCGACCAACCGCTTTAAGCGACGTATTTATTAAAAATCGTCCGATTAAAACGACGCTCGTCACAAAATAATTCATAATTTCAAGCGCAAATGCATACTTCGCATTATATTTCCACCCCCACAAATGCCTTACACAAGTAAAATGCCTTCTATGCACTTTATAATTATATTATTCCAGAGTAAATCACTTCGTATTTTGTTACCTTTTGCTGTGTTATAACTTTTTTTTTTTTTTTCTAAACCAGTAGGTTTTTTATATACTTATCTACATGTACCTACATTATTATGTACATTACAATCATGTTTTTATATTTTAAATTGTTTATTAGCTTGTAACTTTACCTATTAGATTTAATTATAATTAAAGTTTAAATTTTTTTTTTTAATTTATTTTACACGCATATTATTCAACTAGCGGCCGGATTCGCCGTGAAAATTTCAAACCGTTTTGTGCGTCGTCCGGTTAGTACGACGTAATATCGCCGGTCCCTTGGCCGTCGCTATAACCGGATTCTACTGTATAATATATTTTAATATTGGGCATGAGGAAAACAGATATGCCATCAATGTATGGTATTAACAAAATGAAAATAAAATTAAACTTAGAAATGATTTGATTATTTATTTCGATAAAAACTACTCATTAATAGAAACTGGATTACACCAAGAATATAATATCTGACTATACAAATCTGCGCGATTAAATAAAAAGAGCTGAAAATAAGAAAAATAAAAAATATTCGTATACCTACATAATATTATGTACACATTATTAGATTTTTATAGATCGTATTTGCATCTCTTTTATTCTAATTTTTAAAGATTGCCTTATACATATTCTTTATATATGGATAAAGCGCAAATAGTCTGGTAATAAATAACTCAAAAACGCATTTCTTTGACTAATGTTTTTCTGGTCTAACGTTCTAACCGCAAAGTATTTATTATAAACTCAAAATTAGCATTAATTTAATTTTTCGAATAGATGTGCCTAATATTTATGCATACTACATTATGTATTATGTATGAAATAAGTACCTAACAAAGATGTAATTTTAATATATATTTTTTAAACAAATTGCAAAAATTTATTTTGTAACCTAGTATTAAAAACAAATTTATTATAGTTAGGTAGGTATTGTTTACATTAGGTAGTTATAGTCGCCGCGTTTAACCGAAATAATTATTAAAAAGAAGACCTTAAATTTGTGTCAGAGTTATCAGATTAAAATATAATATTACAACGGGAAATGCATTTAATTAAATGTTTTAAGGCACATAATCGAGCAAGGCATCTGAACTGTGCACGACACCTGCAATTAGTGACGGTTCGAGGCTTTGCTAAATACGACCCAGACGATTTCAAGATCCTAAATAAAGCTGCTCGGATTAATATCAGTTAAGAGCATTTATGAAAAAGATTTTTAAATTATCGTCGTTTTATTACCTATTTTCGTAGTTATTTAATAATTTACATAAAAGTTATCGTTATTATATTGTGTAAACATTAATTTAACTCTTGTTTACATTACACAATAAACACGTGTAATAATTAGTAATGTTCGGTTTGGTTAATTAATTTGTTATTATTTTTGCACTTATTAAAATGCATAACAATAATAATAATAATAGTAATTATACCCTTTTAGTTAGCACCTGCTCTAATTGACAAAGCATTTTTACTTCATTTTTGTGGCACATAATACTGTACAACGAAGTCTTTTCATTAAAATTTTAATTTGTATCCTTAAAATCGAAACACGAAAATTCTACTCTTTAAGTCACAAATAATTTCGATTATTTTAAATCTGCTTAAATTCTAAACGAATTTGCTGGTGACATTCACTTTACTTCTACTATCTCATCGATGATATTGATGATCAAAATATAAGACGTGATATCTGCTGTTGTATACCGAATTGTGTAAGTTAAAACATTGTTCGTGTGACTTTTCAGTCAGTAATGTAATATTATTAAACTTTTTTAAATATTTCTGTAATTATTTTACTTTTCACAATTATGAAATTGATCGTCAACATTTAAAACTGGTGATCAATTAATTAAGAAGCATTTGCTTTCGCTTTTACGTTTTGAAAGCCGTTTGAAGAACGGCAATTTGACTAATATTAATATTTTTATATTGGCTAATTTTGTTGCAATCTAGAAAAAACTGATAAACGCAGAATCTGAACAGTGTTTATAACGTAGTTGAGTTGAAATACTCTGTTAGAACAGGTTTTTAGTAAAATGTTTTATGTGAAATCCTACTAAAATGTGCATTTTGACATATTATACAAAACAATACTGAAAGTAGCTGTTTTTAGTACGAATACGTCACTTTTTACTTTTTAGTACAGATATGAATGTTTTATGTAAAATTAATTATTGTTTCAAAATAATTATAAGCTATTAAGGTAAAGGAGCGATGGACACAATACACATGATGTGAGATTTGTTTATCAATTTATTAATTCAGTATAAGATTTGCATACTAAAAATTATTGACGTAGTTTTTTAATTGAAATTATTTTATTTCTTACCAACTTGATTATTATATACGTATTTCGTTAAATTATTCCTTATAACATATTATGAGGCCACTGCAAGACCGACAAATGCCCAAAATTAAAGTTTTGAGATATTTGCATAGAAAGGTTTTAAACGGTTAATTCAAAACTCCCCTCTGGAGTAAAAAAATTAAATTTTGTAATAATCAAGTTGGTAAGAAATAAAATAATTTCAATTAAAAAACTACGACAATAATTTTTAGTAAGCAAATCTTATCCTGAATTAATAATTATTATTATAATTTCAAGTCCACTTTAGGCTTATTGTACCCCGTTTTCCATTGAGTTGTTAAGGAAAGTTATAAGTATTTCGATCCACAGCGTAATGTTGACCAGAGGGCCGAGCTAAGAAATTCTGCCGAGTCCGGGATTTGAACCCAGAATCTCCGCTCATAACTTCAACTAACAATCACATGAAGCCACTGCTGTGGTCATTATTAATAATTCTTCTTCTTTAACTTTCTTGAGATCAATGATCTGTTTAATTTTTCCGAAGCTTTTTAAAGGAAAAAGCATACGAATATAACAGCAACGCATATGAACATTTGTTTTATCGATTTGACGGAAGCTTTTGACAGGATTCAATTGGAATACGTGGTACGCATACTATACAAAAAAGAGATCCCCCCGTAATCGTCAAGACAATAATCAACATAATTATATAATGGCAACACTTCCAAAGTACGAGTTATTAACAAAGCAACCAACGATATACCTATACACCAAGCGGAATCAGGCAGGGCGACAGTCTTAGCCCTTTTCTATTTAATTTCATTATGGACGAAATCATAGAAGAGGTCGCCTCCCTAAACCTGGGTTTAGGGATTATTTATTAATAATTAATATTATTATCATACATCTTTTATGGAAAGTGCGCATTTTATTTCGATTACACATAAAATAGTGTATGAACCTGATCCTTAAAGTGCCTTTTGGATTTTGCGTGGTTATAGACCTCGGTTACACCTCAGTCTATAATTTTCCGTGCTCATACCAAAAAGATGCACTTTCAGGACAAGATTAATAAATAACTATTTTGATCGTTCCATGAAACCCATCAATTTTTATTTTTTGTTCAAGATGAATTTGCTTCCTATTTTTAATTGCAAATTTTGTCATTTTTTTTTAAATGTCAACTAAATGAAAATAAAAAATTGACAATTTTGATAACTAAATATTATTGGGGATATTTTAGTGTGTGGAACGAAAAAAATTTGTTAATTAAAAAAAAGTTCTGAAAGGAAAACAACAAATAAAAATTAAAAAATTAGAAATTTTAATAACCATGAAATGGAAACTGCTAGAAACACTACATTAAATTATACCATATTACAGGTACCTATGTTAAACATATAAATTTTTAACTTACGAAATATAATAAATTAAAACTTTAGTTGAACAAGTACCTACTAATGTTCACTAATGTTTAATAAACTTGTTCAATGAAAGCTTTAATTTATTAACCACAACTTGCTTTTCGTCCTAAAAAGATATAGAAATTTAAGTAGATGTTGCTAAGTACATTACTCGAAAATGTATACATTTACCGGTAAATGTATACGGTTTCTACGGGAGGTTGGTAAAGGTGCATTGAATAATTTAAAAAACAGCGTTATTACTATTATCGGTAAAAGTATAGTTATGAACATAACCTTGGTAAAAGTAAATTGACGAATGCAGTACTATATTGTATATTATATAACTTATAAATAAAATGTCAAATAATATATTTATCAATATTATAATATTTTTAAATAAATAACTTATTTTAAACATCAGTAAGCCGGTGGACATTTCGCATCCCGACATTTTGCACCCGGACACTTACTCTCGCTCGCTCGATATTTTCAAACGCGTCTGCCGTCATGAAGGCTGCACTTAAAACCGTCTGTCATAGTATATTTGAAAAATACACAAAAAAAGGAATCTTTTGATATAAAAATTGTCTATGTACCATATGGTTTAGTTCAACCTCAAAAATGCCTCTTTTCTCGCGCCGCTCCCAAGTTAACGCTGCCACTCTCGAGTGGCAGACGGGCGGTTTTATTACTAATTTTTAATGTCCTTTCAGCCTGTATGGTCAAAAATTTTGTACCTTATGGTTTAGTTCCCATGCACGCGGGCTCCCGGACTATAATGTGATGCGGCATACTCACATTTTACGACAAGCGGATGGATTTTTTTGTTAATATATTACACTGACGCTAATATTGAATATAAACTTTTTTGTTGAAAATTTGACTAGCTTCAATTTTTATACTAACTATTTTTTCGTAAAGTTTATATTTTTAGAGATATTATTGAAAATCTGTAAACAGTCACTTAAAATCCAAGATGGCGGACACTTTCGGACCTCGGAAGTGGTAAACCAGTTTTTTTTGGTAAACCAGTGCCCTAAAACGAAACTTTTTGCCAAGTTTCAAAACTGTCGGATTTATTGCAAGGCAAAATTCCCTATTGACTGGACTATTAATATTTATTTAAGAATAATATTTAATATTCTAAATATTTAATAATTTAATATTCCCGAACCAATCGTCCGGGGACCAATGGTCGGAGGATCAATCGTCCGGTTACCAATATTTCAGAAATCTCTTTTTTAAGATATACTCTCCTTTTTACATTCTTATTTTAGTATCTTTTATACTTAAAACTATTTTGATAAACTTTTCGATTGCTTAGTTAATTGCAAATGATGATTAGTAAAAGCTTGAACATAGGACTACTATTTTGAGTTAACTAAATTAATAAAGAAAACTTAATATATTTAATAATACAATTGAAGGGCTTATTGTTATAAAATGATAAGCCACATTTCATACTTTTTGAGATTTTAAGCCCAATTGATTGTGAATTATAATGACAAGCCACTACCGAAGTATTACAAAAATATTGCAATGATGATGACGCGACAATACAATGTAATTATCTAGCAAACACCGAGATGTTGCACATTTTCTCAAGTTTAAATTCATTGTACTGTAATTTATGCATTTGTGGCTTATCATTTTATAACAATAAGCCCTTCAATTATTGTTTGTATTTTATAATTATTGAACTTAAGGACATAATATGGTTTCACGAGAGATAAAATATCCCAGAGTGTGTAGATGTGTATCTGCTATCTGTAAGTATACGCCATATTAGTGCAGCGTCAGATTCTACGAATCCAGTTCCAAACAAAACACCCGACATAACCTCGTTTTTTCCACTTTGACATTTGGTTTGATTTTAGAACGATTTGGGTGCTTCTGTGCATTAAAACGAGTTAAAAATGCGCAATTATATACAGTGGCTCCAACAATTATTAATACACCCCTATGTTAACCATGTAAATTGCACATTTTGAAACCGTTTTTTGACATATAAAACTCGCTTTTACAGCAAAACTTTTCAGATAATTTTTATTGCAAATTTTAATCTCTTCAGTTTTGTTTCTATACATTTTTTTATTTTCTTTCGCCGTTTACGAGTTACAGCGATTTGAAGAAAACTCTGTAAAAAACTCCCATAAGAGCAATGTTAATTTTATTAACTTTTTTACTTAGTTTTCTTTAAGTCGTTGTAACTCATAAACGGCGAAAGAAAATAAAAAATATATAGAAACAAAACTCAAGAGATTAAAATTTTCAATAAAAAATATCTGAAAAGTTTTGCTGTAAAAGCGAGGCTTATATGTCGAAAAACGGTTTCAAAATGTGCAATTTACATGGTTAACATAGGGGTGTATTAATAATTGTTGGAGCCACTATATTAGGTAACCGTTCTTGAAGTTGTGAAATTTAGGTACTCGATTTATGCAATGTTTGAATAATGTTTAGAACTTAACTGTTAGTTTCAGCAATAACAATGACCCAAACGAACATTTGTTACAGTAGGCACGTTTTTTGAAGATTGTAAAAATGAGAAAATCCTCAAGTAGAAATGGTTTTAATATAAGTTTAATTCCTCGGTTGGTAGTTGGTGGATTCGTAAATGATACAAATTTTTATATAAAATAAGGTACATACATGCATTAGTGACTTCATATTTAATTATTTCCAAATGTTTATGTGAGAATGAAGAAACGGACATTCTATAAAGGTAATGATTGTGTTTACAATAATTTTATTGTTTCTAAATTCCTTATAAATTCTTACAGTTACTTGTTGATTTGGAATTCTCGAAGAGAGGTTCTACCCAGCCTGATTTGAAATGGATGCATTATATTATATTAATTATATTTTATTTTAAACAATATTTATATTTTAGATTGAATAGCACAGAAATAATTTGCTACTTCAAATTTAAACAGCTCAAATTATTTTTACCTTACGAATTTTAATATTAACTACGCCTATGTATAAATCGGATGAAATAGTTGTTTCGGTTTGTACCTCTAGCACGAACGTAAATCTCGGGCGTGCTCGCAGTGCAAAACAGTTATGGCTGCTAGTGAACTGTCAATTGAAGCAATTCATGATTATTTTGTAAAAAGAGGTGGAATTGTTGCAAATCACGAAGTTGTTAAACATTTTAAACCATATCTGACTAATTCTGCATCAAAAGGTAAGCACTGAATTTCTTCTAACTTTTGTATTTGTTACATAAACCTCAATGTTTACATAGTAACAACCTGTGGAACGTAGGTACACTAATCGTTAACCGTTTTTAAATTATTCATTAATTCAAATTTGTTTAAGGTTTATTTTTGTTTATCATGGTCAGCTCATGGTTTAATTTTGGTTTTATGGTTATATAATAAAACTATTTTTTTGCTTAGGTATAGTTGTATTGGTCGCTAAAAATGTTTATTAGTCATAAAGTATTATCATTAGATCAGATTATCGAAACGGAATTTAAATAATAAAGTATCCAATAAATTTTATACGAAAACAACATTGATTTACTACCACTTTAATAATGCGATAGTTAACCATTGGAAATTATACAGGGTCCTTTCAAGTTTCGCTCCCATAATAGTCACGTGTTCTTCGTATTTTCTCGCACATTGGCGTCTATCAATGGCAATTTAAATGAATAATTTCGAGATTATGTTATTAAAAGTTAATATTTATTAGACATATTTTTTAATGACATCTTAGATCTACATAATATTCTAATTCAGAAATTAATCCAAATAATAGCGTTTAGATTAATTTGAAGCTTCAAGTCCTTAACGCATAATAATAATTAACAAATTATGTATAACAAATAACGAAATAGTATTACTTATGGCCGTTTGCACTACAGCAAACTTACTAACTACTAACTAAATAACTACTTGAACCGGTAAAATGGTGGCAATAGAAATTGTTTTACACCCAAATTTTTAAACAAATTAGATTATAAAATATATTATTTTATTTGATCAGGGCTTATTCTATAGAATAGACCAGTGGTTCTCAAACTGGGTGCCGTAAGTACGCTACAAGGATGCCGCGAAATTTTGAAGTGTGGCTATGTAAAACTCCCAATAATATTTAACTGTTACAAATATCTAAACAACAATTTATGAAGGAATACCCCGGTATTAGGGTTCAAAGCACTTAATATTTTATTGCAGTTTTCCAGATCGTAGTGCGTCTCTCAAAAACACTATCTAATATCAAACAAATATGCTAAAAACAATAATAGTTGCCGTGAATTTTGTTTGATCATTTCAATGTACCGTCAGACTAAAAAGTGGGTTGAGAACCACTGGAATAAACCAAGAATATAAACGCTATTCCAATATTTCTACTTTTATCGCATTTAAAGAAAGAAACGCCACTATTTTTATTTATATAGATATAGATTCAACAAAGCCATGCAAGGATTTTGGCAGTTATGTAACATTCCCACTGGTGTTATAGATAGTAAATAGAAATACAGAAATCTTTGTTGTCAAAGTGTTTTTTTTTTTCTATTAAAAATAAAATGCATTAAGCTACAATATTTTATATTTTTTCTTCTTCTTTGTGTGCTTCTTTTGTTCACTGCTGCACAATTGGTTTCTGAAGCACGGAAATGGTCATAAGAAAACTAACCTTTCCACGGATTCTAACGGGATATCTCAGGATTAGCAGTTGATCATACTAAGTTTCGAATTGTCCAAAACTTTGAGCATTTGACCCAGGAAGACATAGTCAAGTCTGAAAATTGGCTTAAAAGATCCTTAAGCATTACTGAACAACAAATTGAAACGCCCAGAACTTCAACTGTCGCGTCGGCGTTATAAATTATTTGAAATATAAAAAATATATGTCACTCTATTTATCTTTCCAAAAGACGCAAGAAATTGTTGGACTTTTTTTGTTAAAATGCCATTAGGTAACTAAATTGATAATTTCAATTATCACGAAACCGTACTTTTTTAACAATAAATAGCTATAACATGGCCAATTTTTACTCTAGTGCAATATATAAGAACAATTTACATGAGACGGTCGTTAGCCTAGTACAGGGGTGCTCAGACTTAGGGAGCGTTCATAAACTACGTGGTTTGGCCAAGGGGGGGGGAGGGGTTAGGTAGAAAGCTACGCAGGGCTACGTGAGGGTACGGGGGGATTATAGTCAAGCTACGTAGTTTTCTTCATTTATTATGAAAGCAATTTTCATAATATAAGCGACAACATAATATGGATATTTATTTCCGTATTTGGATTTTTTTTATTTATATTTTATATAGGTGCGCTATTTGTTTTAAAAACAAATATCGGTGTTTTTTATACCAAATAATTTTTAAATAGTTTTGTTAACAGAAAACATAACATGTCTTCTGGACTTTATAGGAAAAAAAAACTACGTTCCATCTAGGGGGGGGGGGGTTATCATGGTAAAAGCTACGTTAAGCTACATGATGGGAGGGAGGGGTTCTAAAGAGGTCAAAATCAAACTACGTGGTTTATGAACGCTCCCTTACAGTGCCGGTGATCTACCACAAAATATTTAGGTGAAAAGCGATCTACCAACTTAATGTGACTTAAAAAAAAACACGCTTGCAAGAATATGATTTATTGTACTTCAAAACAAAAAATGCAAAACTAATATTCCAAAAAGTTTAGAGCTAATTGTCATTCAAAGGCAGTGCGGAGTGGTGTTGCCTCGCGATCGACTCTGAAAGTTTCCGCGATCGACCGGTCGATCGTGATCGATCCTGTATGTCACTCCTGTATAATAACTGCTAAATAACTGCTAACACTAAGGTACCCGGTTCAAATCCGGAAAGAGTCTGAACTTTCATATGAACGTCTCCGTGCTTCGGAGGGCACGTAAAGCCGGCGGTCCCCCTGGGTTGATGATTTGCCCTCACCAACAAAAATCCAGGGTTACGGGCACATCTGACACGAGCCCAGCAAGATACTTCAGATGTAAAACAATTAATATGCTCACAGAATACTAGTGGCAAACAGGAGCAATTTTAGCCTTAAAGTGGAAGAAGAAATTTACATAGAGAATTAAATGATCTCACTTTCTTCTTTTGAGCGTCCAGGATTTTTGCATTTGACATAGAAAAAAATATTGTAGTTCTGAAAATTAGCTTAAATAATCTTCAAACGTTACTGAACAACATACTAAAAATCCCATGATCTCCCACATCGGCGTCATCAATTCGTCAAGATATGATTTTTTAAAGGGCAAATTATTTTTCGTCTTTGTAAAAATCAAATTTTAACGTGTATTTCTTACCATTTACTTGAAAGGTAAGGGTCCTAGAAAAAAATAGTTAAATAATAGCAGTTAAATAGACTCAAAATTGTGATTTTAAGTCCCAAAACTCAACGGCATTCCTTGGAACATATATATGAGGCATTCCACGCCTAATCGACCACTTTTGAACCCGACCCCTTTCGATTTGGCCGAAACTTTTTTCTCGTTTTCTACCCCACTAAATATATTTCTCAGAATTTTTTCAACTTTTTTCACCCAACCCAACAAAAGTTATTAATTTTGCAAAATTTGGCTATTTTTTCAAATACCCATAACTTTTTCAAAAATTGACTAAATCCAATAAAATCTTTTATTTTTTCGATGTTAGGTTCCATGAAATTTTTCAGTTTTTTGAGAAAAATCATCAATTTTTCAAATTCCGACACTTTTAATTTTTGATTTTTTTTTTCTGAAAAAAGCTTCAACTTATTCTGCAGTTAATGCCGCTAAACCCAGAGTGGGCCGACTCTGCTTTCTATTTTTTTTTTCAATTGAAAATTTTTTTTGTTTATTTTACCACAATCTAACTTTGTTTTGATAATAAATAAAATTTAAATAAATATAAATTTAATAAATTTAAAAAATTTAAAAAAATATAGCAACAAACGCATTCGTGAGCTCAAAAAAATTGTCGACAATTTGAATGCACTTGGGATATTGCATATGAATATCGCTAGGTAATTATTTTTAAGACGATATTACGGAGAGTTTTCCAGTTATTAGAAAACTAATTGTATATGTTTTATTTGTCATTGCTTACAACGAAGAAAGAAAACCTCTTGCTTTCATACAAAAAGAACACTTCCTTAGGTTATAAATTATTTCTAATAATATAAATAATATATGCCCCATTATTAAGCATCACAATATGTAGATGCATAAAATGATTGATAAATTTTTTTTGTCAGAATGCAATTTAAGTTCATAATTAAATTAACAATTTCGATTTTCACTAAAATGCATTTTTTAACAATAAATCGTCCATAACAATACTATTTTTTACCACGGAGAAATAAAAATGAAAGAGGTATAGAGAATTAAATTAATTTTACATTTTTTTTTAAATTTTACAAGCAAATGATAAGAAAGCACGTTAAAATTTGATTTTTGCAAAAATATGAAAATTAATTAATTTAAAATAAAATTATAATTGATGACACTGACATGGGTGGTCTTGGGAGTTTTAGTATGTTGTTTAGTAATGTTTGAGAATCATTCATGAAAACTTTTAGACTTGTAGTCCAAGACTAAAGCTGGATTTTTAGTTTGACGGACTGCAAACGTAGACGCACTGAAATATATGTAACAAACGTACTGTAAAACATTGTTACATTTATAAATTGACGGAACGGAACTTTTGAATGACATTTAATATAACCTACAAATTATATGAATCAGCCATACAAATTATACAAAATAAGTTTTGACACTTACATCGCACAGAATTCTTTTTTTGATTGGCTGGACGTAAGAAACATAAGAAATGCACTGTAAAAGATGAAAGTTGGTCAGCCCTTCCGTTCCAGTCCGTTTCCCTTTGCGCTTACGTTTATTTATAAACAAAAGTACATAAATTCTATAGTTGATCTTTTTGCAGTGCGTCTACGTTCGTACGTGCGTACGTTCAACTATAAATCCAGCTTAAGTTGTCGATTTTGTAGTCTGGGCCTCAAAAATATGTGTTTTTACAAAAAAGGGAAAGTTAACTTACTCCATAGCAAATCATACGAGTATATCGATCATTTTTTGACAAAATTTTATTATTCTGCAAGCCTTTGTATTTGAGCTAATTTTTAATTTGCAATATTTTTAGGTGGGTTTTTCGCAAAGTTTTGTTAATATGTCTGTCAAAACATTATTAAAAATTGTACCTAAAAGATTAAGGGCACAAACACAAAACACGTACAACTAAGGGTACATAAACACGAATAATATATTCCCTTAATTTGTTTTATACATTATTAAAATGTAATATTATTAAATGTGGAAAAGTCAATTAAACCATGAATATAAAATTTACCTATGGCTGACATTTTGTGAAGAAGTGATATTTTTATTAGTAAATACATAATATTATATACTTTGCTTGTTAACATTCTTAAATTTGAATTTAAAATTAAATTTCAGCTGACCATGTCTCAATATTAGCACTTGAGTTTGTTTTGATGAGTTCTATGTAATGTTCAATCCAATCTTCAATCCCCAAAATGTTTTTAATTTATATAAATTTGTTTGTGAAAATTAAGACGTTAATAAACGTAAGAAAAAATTTTGTTTATTTTATTCATTTTTGACAATCGTTAATTGTTAATTGCTTTTAATTTTATTGCTTTTTTATTTTATTTAAGCTAATTGCTATTAGCTTGTTAATAATCAGTTCATTGAAATTATTCCAAACTAATATGGCATATCTGTTTTTAGAAGATGCTCGTGTTAAATTTAAGAAGTATATCAATACACTTGCAACTACAAGAACGGATGGAGATGAAAAGTTTTTAATTTTAAGGCCAAAATATTCAATATCCCCAGAACCACCTTCTTTACCACCAACTTCTCCTTATTTTGATCCTAGAAATTCTCTTGGTATTCCTGTGTCGCCTTCAAATTCTCATCAAAGTTTTGTTCAAAATTCTCCCACTAACAGACAACCACCTCCTTACCGACCACCACCGCCACCACCCACGACGCCCTCTCCAAATGTATCTTTTGATAATTTGTCAATATGTTCTTCCAACGTATCTATACAAGAGCAAAATGCTCCTCAAGCTCCCCCTCGTCGAAGAAGTTCAGAAAAACTTAAAACAGAGCGTGAGATTTCAACAGATAATTCAAGTTTGACAGAGCCATTAACACAAGAGCAATCGTCTGTAGAAAGTGAAAAACAATCCATCAGTGTGAAAGAGCGTACACAAAAATTTAATCGATTAGCTTCCGTGGAAGATGAGTTGAGTCCAAAAGCACAAAAGGAGAAAAAGAAACAAAATACGAAGGTGAGTTTTGTGTATCATATTGATACACTCATTTATATTGACCGTCAAAAATACTTTTTGATGATAAATAGCATAGCATTATGAATAACACACTAAAGTAACATTTGATATCAGAGTTTAATTTGTCAAGACTAGAACTATATAATATTTAGTGTTCTTCTGCTATATTTACATAACTTGATTCTATGTACAAAGAGGTACAGGTGGTGATGTACTATTTGATATTGTATTGTTAAAATCTTTATAACTTACCATGTTTATACCAATTGTGACTACAAGCCGTTTTGCTAAGGTAAGACTAATTTTAATTTGAAGATTGTTAACTCACCAATTTAAGATGAATAAATAATAGCAGTACACATTAAGAAGTTAAATATATAATGAATAATATTATTATGTAAACAAAGTAAATATATTAAATTAAGTAACCTGAACAGAACACAAATATATAGGTATACATATTTTGCATGAAAATATTAGGTTCACAATCTCAACGTGTTTTGTACGAATCCGTGCTTCATCGGGAGTTTATAATCAATAAATCTATGTGAACTTCATTGCAGCATAAAGGCAAATCTTAGTTTTTATTTTTTAATTTGGCTGGTTTTAAATAGTATATTGTTTGGCAACGGGTGAAACAAAGCGATTTCAGACGAGGGTGAAATTTGCCTGCCCGAGTGAAGCGAGGGCAGGCATCACCTTCGTCTGAAATCGCGTTTCACCCCGCGCTACACATACTATTTTTCATATTACCTGCATTGAAACAGAAAATTTTTTTGCATTGAAACTTGTAAAATAAATATTTTAAATTCGAAAATTTTTTGAATCAGTAATAACTCGACAACGGCGCTAGATATCGAAAAACTGAGAAAAAATTTCCACCCCCTTGTCTCGTACTCACCCCCCGGTGAATTATCGGTAGGAAACCATATGCAAAAATTTAGATCGATCGCGCGCAGAAAAAAAATTACTCATAAACAACAATATCGAATTAATCTGACAGCTGTCATACTAATTAAATTTTATTTGAAGTAATGAAAAATTATTTTAATTCTGACAGGGTTGAAATGAAATCGGAAACAGAGTTGGCGGTAAGAAACTTGAGTGTTTCTGCCCTCGGGCAGATAATGATTATCATTATCATTATAGATAATGATTTGACGGTAACAGAAAGAAAAATACAAGCACAAATCAGAGAACAGGCGGAATGTTTGAGGAAAGAATGTCAAAATAGGCTATCAGAAACTGGTATACGACAATAAGGTGCTAAGATGGAAGAGGATGCCTGAAAGAAATACCAAAAAACTAACCGGGTACAACAGCCAGGAAAAAGCTAGGACGAAATGGCGAGAAAAGGACTATGATACGGTTATGCGGAATAAAAGAAATAGATTTGAAGAGAGAGTTTTCTTTGTGGGTACTTGGAATGTAAGGGGAACGTATGTAGAGGGGGCTATTAAACAGTTAATAAAGGTTTTGAAAAAGTACAAGGTTGATATTTTAGCGCTACAGGAAACGAAACAAATGGATAACGATACGATGGATGTACAGGGTTATACCTTTTTTAAAAGCAGTGGAAACGACAGACGACTGGGAACAGGTTTCATGATCAGAGGGGAGGTGAAGAAAATGGTAATTGATTTTAAGCCAATATCGGAAAGACTATGCCTGTTAAGATTGAGAGGAAAGTATATAAAGATAACAATAGTGAATGTTCATTGCCCAACGGAGGAAAAGAGTGAAGAGGTAAAAGAAGAGTTTTATGAAACTTTAGAAAAAATATATGAGAATATCTCCAAATACGACTTAAAACTGATTATGGGTGACTGGAATGCCAAAATAGGTAAAGAGGAAATTTATCGACCAACAATAGGAAAATTTAGTTTGCATGACGTTAGCAACGAAAATGGGAGGTTAATGATAGA
Source organism: Cantharis rufa (assembly GCA_947369205.1). Lineage (NCBI taxonomy): Eukaryota > Metazoa > Arthropoda > Insecta > Coleoptera > Cantharidae > Cantharis > Cantharis rufa. The sequence goes on along the minus strand of OX376303.1, from coordinate 34,735,410 downwards.
TTTTGCTATGGCTAGAGACATGAGAATCAAAAGTACGTACTATGCACACAAAGACATACACAAAGGCACATGGATAAGCCCAGATGGCAGAAGTACAAACCAAATAGATCATGTGCTGATAGAGAAAAGAAATTAACACTCTATTAAGGATGTAAGAGCATATCGAGGAGCTGATGTGGATTCGGATCATTTTATGGTAGGAGTTAAGATGAAGCAGGTAAAACCATGCAGAGGTGGTAGAAAGGAAATGCTGAAGAGTCAAAATAGAAGAATACAGCTCCAAAATAGACAAGTACAAGAGAAATATAGAGAAAAAGTAGAAAAGATGCTGGAGATGACTGAAACACAAGAAGATACAAATGAAATATTTGAAACAATACGAGAAAGCATAAGTAGAGTAACTAAGAACAATTTCAAAGAAGAGCGAAAACAAGAAAACTAATGCTTATAGTTTATACACTTACATATTTATTATATTATTCCAGTTATTTTTCTTACTTTTTCCAAGTCAAACTTGCTCTAATTCGAACAAATTTAATGCATTGAGAATTCGATTTAGAGAGCGTTGTCTGTATTTCACTGCTTTTCTTTCTCAATTCGCATTTTTATCGCCAGGTTAAAATTGAATAACAACTAAAGATTGACATTAGTATGATCGCAGTCACGAATAATTCCGATCACTAACTTTTGTATTTCATTAAATTTCAGTAAATTTTCATTGTTTCTAATATTTTTACAAAAAGAATGAATTATTATCTCGATACATAATATTTACCTCTGGAAATAAATAAAGCAATATTAATATTGGTAAATTTATTACTATTAAATATTAGCATCTTTTAAGTAACCTTGATAAAAAGGGTGTACAAGAGAGCATCAATAATATTTATTATTAGAGCTCCAAATTTTAAATTTAATTTTAACCTTTTTATCATAATATTATATTCAAAAGTTTGATATATCTTAAATCAAATTGTTATGTTAATATTTAAGTCATTTTAGATTAAGAATATGTAAATAGTGTTTTGCTATGTACCTTTCTTGTAATCAGTGTCATGACTACACCTCATCATGATGATAAAACATCGAATATAACTAATGACCTAAGCGTAAGAATGTGTTCAGTCATTCACTTATTATTTAGTTTTTATAAGGAGTGTTTATATATTCCTGCTGGGATCACAAATTAGTTTACGGGAATCTCGTGCTTCAGCAACTATAGTTTTCTCAAAGTATGAAAGTTGAGAATGGCAAAGTACTGATTGTTTATTTACGATATCAATTATTGGTTGTTACGTGACTTGCGCTTTTGCGTTTATTCTATTATAAATATTAAATCATGTCTGGATTTGATCGATGAATAATTGAATATTTTATATGAAGCAATGCTTTAACTGTGTACAGTTACCTGCTTGATTAATTATATTACTTTTAATTAAATCATTTTAAGCCTAACATATTTTTAAACAGTAATTGCTAATTTCATGTAGCGTAAGATCTTTAACTTCAATTTAATCAACTTGGATTAAATAATTTGAACAACAAAAGCTAATTTCAGATGCTATTACTATTAGTTTAAAATACTGGCTTTATCCAAACAATATGCATGTGCAAATTTTTTTTCTAAATACAATAGAGAAAAAATTAATTACTTCAACACAAATAACCGTTGTAAAAGTTTAATTCATTTCGTGTATGTAAATGAAAAGTTTATGATTTAGAGTTGTTTAATTCAAGCGCCCAGATAACCGAACATGGCTACATCCATGTTAATGCGAACGCACTTTTTCCCGTGTATTGTAACGAGCCTTTCGTTATTTAGTTGACCCTATTGCCACAGGGAATTCCCCAGGTTTATGTGGTGCTCTTCAGCACGCGTCCGTTTTGTTGTTGGCATATTTCAATCGCTTTGTTTTATTATAATGATGCATCTAATTGATGCACTGTACTTGTGTAGGCTCATTCATATAACGAAAAACATTGTTTTGTTGTGAATGGTTTGGACATTCTACCTCTTTGTGGAATTTGTTTGCGTAATGTCTCATATAGATTGTTCTCCTGTTTATTTACTGTGTGGTTTGCTTGTCGCAAATTGCTCTTTCTATTGGTGTACATGTATTGCTGTCGTCATTCGTTCCATACAGAAATTTATTGGCGAATTATATTGTTATGGTGTATGCATCGACTATTTAAATTTTATTATTTGTTTAAATTGAATGGTAGGTAGGTATATGAAAGTAGATAAGAACATGCATACATAATATTATGTTTGCCAACATCACTATTATAGTAAGATATAACAATACTTGCATCATTACAAGAGGGCCATCGTGTATCTTGTTAGTTAATGGCACGTGCATTTATTCTTGCATTCGTTCCTTTCTTCGTTTATCTAATTACGTACCTATTATGCAATTTCGAGAGCCAACCACTTCACATTTTTAGTTTTGAGAGCCAATTTTCAAGCTCATGACTTTAATTTATTTTACAAAAAGTTTAATTTGTTATTGTTTCGATGGCGCCTTACTCATCACTATTCATGGGCGTTTTTTTATCATTAGGTACACCGATGTAATTTCTCTCTGCATGTTGCCTAGATGATTGCTATCAGCGTTGTCTATCACTATTGTGTCGTACCAATAATGTATATTAAATTGAATAGATTATAAAATCAATTGCTTCTCTGTACCACGTTGAAGCGACAGTGTGACAAGTCACGATTGATGATGAGAACGGCTTTAAGAAAGTTGGTATTTATTAGTGGTAAACTGTTAATTTTTCTAACAGGATAAGGTCACAAGCATTATTTTATTACTACCTATATCGGTGCGTTTAGCATAATCAAACAATCGCATTAACATGCATATTAAATTAATTGGTCTTTATTGTATTTATTTTTCTCTGTGTACATTCCATAATATTATATGTATATTAGTTGATATTAATAATATTTTATACTTGCAATATGTTTACTATTTATTTTTGTAGGTGATACATCATAATATTATGTGCTACATAAATATACACTGCATATAAATAATATACATAAAATATATTATGCATTTGCCAATTGCAATTTAAGTAGAGCTTTTGTACTTCACTGTCTAGTGCACTTAATCGTTATCCTCAACAAGTATCACCACTTCTGAAACAAGATGCAATTGAATTAATTTTTACTTTTCGAAATCGTTTCCAGCATGGCATGTCGTATTTTGTTCACTATAAATTTAGGCGTTTCCATAAGCGCTTACTACAATATTAATAATATACACGGTTTACTGATTTTTATCAGGTTGTCATAAAATAGGTATACTGGGGAAATAAAAAACATTAATTTACATGGATTGTATAGCTGTTGTATGTCATGGTAGTCATAATGTGAATTATATTTTTATTTATTGCACAGCCAGCCCCCCTCATTACCTTGCTACTAATATATAAATAAACAAAGAAATATGAAACCTCTTACCACTGATTCTGGCTTTATTAAATCATTTGGTATCTTGTTATTTTCGGTCACCCTATCGTGTTATTTTTGAACTTCACGCGACATTATGTAATGCTTAACACAACACTTTCCTAATAGTTTGTCTAATTTATTGCAGCAAATCTTATCTTTTGTCATTATTTGTATTGTGGCTTAATTAAAACTTGGGTTTGTGTTGCTGCATATAACTAAAAATTCTTAGTATGTACTAATACCCCAAGTTCGTATGACTGAAAACTACGTTATCTAAATGAAATAGTATTTTCGTAACTGGAATTACTAAATTATTTATATTTTTAGTTTTTACGATATGTTATAATTGACAATTGGAATTAAAAAGTTATTAATGAAACTTGTCTGGAAAGTTTTGATGTTGAATAGAAATTCATATTGAGTTTGACTGGGTATCCCTTACCTTTATATTTTATTTCTAAACTTTATCTCGGTCCACGGAAAAAGTTTCTTAAAATTGTGCAGTTAATTTAGATTATACTCGTCAAAACTGTAAAACATAGCATAATTTAAGTTTCAGAGGTATCAAATATGGTCTAGTTTTATTTAGTAATCATTTTCATGCAGCGCATGTAAATTTTTATGTTGTAATATAAAATTACACGAGATGCTTGTCCGATTTAACCATTACGTTTAAGCTTAATGGATAATCGACTAATTTAAAATATGTATTTCAAAGAATCAAGTCATCAAAATCGTTTTGGTTATTCTAGCCTGATTAGTGATTTTGAAATAAGATGGTCGATGACGTTATAAAATTCATTATTTCTAAGGCAGACAAATTACCTAAATGTCTCGTGTAATTCGTTAATAAAAACGGCGTGACTGGTCCGTTTAGTTAGTGATGTTATCGTAGTGCTTGCTAATTTATACACCATGCTCTTTTGTTTAGTGCTGTGTTTGTCCACAGGGGGCCGACGAGGATGACGGCGTCTCGGTCACTTCGGTGAGTAACTTACCTATCTAACTTCTATTTTATTCTTGTCCAAATTTGCTTTCAATTCAACTTAGTTATTACCTATTTTAATTTAATCGAACTTCTAACGTGCCTATATGTAATATGCAAAACATTTTTTTTCCAATATACTATTTTTTTAGTTACTATGCATTTTTATGTACTATCTGCTTGCCAGACTAATTTTTAAATTTGTGCACTATAATAATATCCCGACATGTTGTGTACGCTACGTGTATTAATTTGATGGAAGAATTTTGATTTTCATTGTAGATTGTTATTCGTAGATATTGAATTATAGAATATAGCGTGTTGTTTGACTTTATCTAGTGTTTAAATCAGTTAAGCCATAACAGTTTCTTGTTTATCAATTGCAATAATTAAATTGACATGTTGCCATGAATTTTCATATGGAATAGATTTACTTTTTTTCTATCTTAAAATGCATAATTATCTGCAATGGCCATAATAAAAATTGTGCAGTTGTATATTATACTAATATTTAATATGCAACATAATATTATGCCAATATTAATTCACGATAACTCTGTCGTACGATAAAAATACAAATGGGCAATTAATTTTAAAAATTATTATAATGTGAAAGAGAAATTTTCACCACCTAATTAAATCCAGGTTTAAGGATATTTTAATATGGACGACATGATATATTACAACAAGATGAAACTAGTACGTGGGAGTTGGTCAATATGCTATTTAGTGTAATGTAATATGTGACATTAATCAATTGTTACCATCCGGATTCATTTATTTTGTTATAATATGTATAGTGTAGGTCGTTATAACTTCCAAGTAGTGGTATGGCTTGACAGAATAGTGTATTACGTATCCAGCTCGGAAAGACGACCCTGTTGAATGAGTAGGCCACTTACGAATATAATAATTTTATTTATTGATTTGTAATTTAAATTGAGGCAACTTTGGTTGGTCAATATGCAGGGCCGTATATAAGGGGGGGGTTTTGGGGGTTCAAACCCCTCCCATGGATTAAGTAATTCTCATTAATTACTACATTTAAGAAATGTTTCAATGTAAATGTTTTTTTTAATTCCATAAAACCCCCCCCTTGGTCAATGTCTAACTACGGCCCTGTCAATATGAAAATATGCAAGTATGATCAGAACAAATTAATTTCAAATCATCGGCAGAGAGAAAATTGATAAATCATTAATTAAAAGAATTAGGAAGAGGAATCCACGAATTCTGTGAACTTCATATTTCACGTAAAAACTACGGGACACGGGAAATAGATTAGAAGTTTAAATGAAACCAGTGAAAATGCAACCAATTGTATTGTCAATTTCTATAAGAGTGAAGTAATGAAGTTGGTAAATTCATACCAATTTGTGCAAGTACAGCATTTCGGGGCCGCCATATTGTTTACCTATTATAATCTTTTAGGTATATTAAGCCAAAGAGTCGGCTACAATTGACTTAAAAAATATTATTATAAAATATAATATGCACAGCATTGCATGAATATTAAATTATGTTCGTATGAAGTAGGGTACAATTTAAAAGTCGAGCAAGAGGCTAATTACTGTCAAGTTGATTCTGGCGTATATTATTAATTTATTATAATCTATTTTGCAAAATAATAATTTTAAATAAATACAAATATTTTTTTATTTTAATAGTTTTTAGTCATTGTAAATAAGAGAGATATATTTTTATGCTGAAAGATCTCGGTTTTTATCTTTATTATTTACCGTCTTCCGGACCAAGTGTCTAAAGTAAAGTAGCACTAACGAGTAAGTGATAACACATATTTTATTAGTTACATATCGTATTTTAATAACTATTTTGAAAATTTACGAGAACAGGTCAAATATATTTTTGCAACATTATTATTATATTTACTAAACATTATAACGTTATATGTATAATATAATATTATGTTTTGCTAAATGTGAGTAGCAGAAAGACGTATAGTAGGTACACATAATATTAATTTATTGATTAATTTCGGGATTAATTCAACGGTTGTGCACAAATTTTAATTTGTAAGTCAGCTAGTCGATTTTCAGTTGTAAAAATCGTATAATTATTATGATTATTTTGGTTTGCATATTACCTCGATATATTGCTTTTACAAAACTTCACTCTGCAAAAAATTACTGGGTAAATTTCCTACTTCCAGTAGTGACTTTTCCACTTTTCTGTCACCAATTTTACAGGGAAATTTACCCAAAGGTATATTTCATACTCTCCTATTATTGGGGTAATTTTATATGTATTTAAAAAAAACATGAAATTACACCATTTTTAGAGTATTTATATTTAGTCTTATAAATCGGGTAATTTTCACTGGTAAAGTTATACCCATTTTTTACAGTGTAGTGTACAATAAGGAAATTATGTTTTTTAATTTTTTTACTAAATTTCTGATAACACTAGCTTATTTATTTTGTATGATTAGTATTTCATCTAATAATTTTTGGAATTTTCTTGTGATAAAAAATAGTAGGTAAATTATTAGTGGGAGCAAAAGTAGAACTTTTTGCGGTGAATCTACGTAATATGTAATTATTTTGAAGTTTTAAAAAAATGTTTTCATTAAAATTAATTTTTTTAGATGTTTTGTACTATTCACGGATTATTATTTGCGTTACAAATTATTACTAATTGATTCTGAATTTATGTGTAGCAGACTTTTTTAATAGATTTTAAAGTTTGTTTAGTAATATTTACAACTAAATGCTGTTAACATTTTCTACAATTGTAAACAAATGTTTCTATGTTTGATAAAATAAATAGATATATAATTAAATAATATGTTGTTATTGATGCAGGGATACGGGACACGATTATTTATAAGTTACATGCGTATTATGTTTATGTAAGGTTTCTAATTTATAAAAAAAACTTTCAGTTAGATCAAAAGAAATGTACTGAGTGGTTAGTAACAGCTGCGAAAGGAGATTACCAGGAGTTGGCGAAATTAGCTTTCGACGAGCCACGACTTGCTAAGCTTAAGGTCAGTGATATATTTTTAGTTGTTTTGATTACTTTTTATTATGCATTTATTATTAATATCTTTATTTTAAGTTTAAAATTGATTAAAAAACTGATATTTGGTAATTTTGGGTAGTGTCGAGTAGTCTTACAATCATAATGTTGGAGGTAATAGTCCAAGCCAAGGTGCTCTAGAAGAGTTGTCAAATTTTAACTAATTTATACCATTTTTTGTACACGATAATATTAATTCATACATTTATTTCTTCTCATGCGAGATATAATTATGTATTTCCATTTACTAGTAGATATAATTATGAATTTTTGTTAATTTAACATTCACGAATTTTCAACAGATAAAGGTTACTTTGTACAAATTTTTTTTTAAAACGTAGAATGCAATCGATACTTTTTAGACGCCTTTTGTAACTGCCTAGTGGTTAAATTATTACCGATTTTTGTCTAGACAAAAATCAGGAAAACAAACGATTTGTCGGATTGTATTGAAAACCGTTCAAGGGGAGACATATTAATTGTGTTTTACCTGAGATCACTTAACTTGAGAAGATAAAAATCGTTGCAATAATTAAAACAATGGTTTTGGTTTCGGAATAATGGATAATGCTGTCCATGTCGGTTCCTGTAGAAAATGTTAATTTCAGAGAAAACAAAACGTATATTTTTATTATTTATTTCGTTGTACTAATTTGTAATTATTTTCATAATAATTTTTTTCTTTTACAGTTTATTGTAATATACCTAAAATTCTGAACACTTAATAGACTGGTTATATAGTTAAGAAAAATAGTTTCAGAAGCTAATGTATAATTTATTATGTGGTATTATGTAATTAGAAATTAATACCATCTATTTTCTGGTAATCGTGCAGACAATTTTTCGACCTATACAGTTGTTATACCTACTGACGGTATTAACGTGTTCGTTTACCTATACTGACGCATGTGAACTCACGGTCCACGAATCGAATTTTGCCTTAAGGCTTATCCAATTATTGGTAAAATATATTCACTAACAAATAGGGTCATACGTTTTTAGCTTTTTTAAATAACGACCCACCATATTTATTACCGGTAGTCCGATACGGTCTGTACTAAATAGATTTTAATTACATTCAATAATATATTATCTTAATTACCAGATAGTTGGTTCTGCCCATTCGGATAGGTGGGCGATATCTCTTTGCTGAGATATCGAATTTTTCAGTAGGGCGGTAAAAAATTTAATTTATTTTATTTGGCCCCTGTGTGTGATTCATTAAGACCGTACGTTTTAACGAGCGTTTTTTGCATTTAAAATTAACTAACTACCTGTATATTACATTGGATATAAACATATGGAAATTATTTAAAATAAATTTTCTTAAATGGGATGCGTATCGCACTTTATTATAAATAATAATATTATACATTATGATGTGGTCCAATTAGTCACAAATATAATATTATCGAAGGTAATATTTTGTAATCAAATTTTTTATGAAAGCTGGTCTATATAAATGTCTAATTTATTTATGCAGAGAAAAATTTCTAATACATTCAGGAAATATCGGCATTATTTATTTGCGCAAACAAGCACAGGGAAAAATGATTCTGGAACGTCCCATGATTAAAACGTAATTTATATTTTGTAAATTATGGATCAAAAATTAAATCACGTGAACCGTCTCGTCACAAAACTATTCCAGATTTTGGAATTCGAAAGAAATTAATTATTATATTTGAACATTATTTAACAGTCATGGGCGTTGATTTAAAAAAATGAATGGTTGACAAAAGTGGAACGCCGCGTTTAAATAGCCATGCTATACAGTTGCTGTAGCTACCAGTTTTTCCCATTTCTGAAATTCGAGTAGCCAATTTAATAACATTGATATTAGAAATAATTGGTAGGATACACAAAACTCATGTTTTCGTGAGGTGGTCCAACAGTTTCGAATTTATACTAAACTTTTTTGTATTATTTTTAAACATGCGCTTTAAGATTTATGTTTAGTTGTTAATTAATTTGTTTGTTAGTGTTTGTACTTAATTATTTATTTTTATATATCTAATTGCGTTGAGGTCGTTCTAACCAATTAAACCGCAATAATAATTAAATTTATAGCAGGTAATTTAAGTTTTGAGTCAAATTTATGAAAATATTAATGATTACTATCACACAAGGGTAACATGTTGGCCAAGTCTCCGTGGATTATTAGTGTACGTTGATTATTGAGTCGTGTTTCATTAACGAACCTTGTACGGGTATCGACAATATAATATCTGGTCTGCTAGGATGAAATGAAAATTTTTATAGGAATTTTTTTGTACGTATACTTATTGGTAGTGGCAATATAATTTTTTTAAATTTACATTAAAAGTCAATATTGTAGTGTTGCGCAATGTGGCATTTAAGTTTTACAGTCGGCTACTAAACTAATTTGAAATTAAGCGATCAATTTTGAAGCACCTGTATTTATTAATATGGCTTAAGCACAAGAGGGAACATAAATTATGTTTTAACATAAAATCATAGAATAGTCCGTATGTAAATTTTAATGATTTGTTAGACGTGTTATAAATAATTGCTTTAATTTAAAATTATAAGCACCTGTAAACATAGAAAATCATACATCACTTGGTGTGGTTTCTTCCAGCGGCTGCTGTCAGTACCCCACGGGTGGTCCACGCATAGCACAGTAGCGTTGTCGCACACGCATAAATACAAAATCATAAACATCGAGACTTACAATTATGCGTGACATGCGTATATCTTATGTATAACTAGCTATTTATGGCATTGTATTAACATCACTTTTACGTGAGATCTTACGGTTAAATCAAGTTTTCACATTTATCTTAATGACAATTACTAATATTTTAATATTTATAAAATTATAAAATTTACATACAGTACAGCGAAATAGTTGGGCACAGAACTACTGTAAGTTCCTGAGTTACTGTAAGTAATTTATCATTACAACTATGTTTGTTTATTTTAAAACATTGCGACTGCTATTTTGGACGTGATCTTACACATACCTAGATGTGCGGGAAAATTTTTAGTTATTTTTGCGAATTTTCTCTGAATTTTTCTTGATTCGTACTTTCCTCTTCATATTGAAGGCGTTTAATAGTGTTTTTTTGTACCGTAAGTTGTAAGGTGTACTTCACCATTTGGGCTTGTTTGTACTAGGTAGTACTTGGTGTGTCGTGGAATTCGGCTTATCCCAAATCTTTCAAATAGTTTTTGAATCTATTTCTTGCGTATTTGCTCTCTGTTGTGTATTTGTAATACTAAGCGCTGAAGAATTACTAAAAGTAACTAGCTAAGAAATTATAATAAATTTTCCTTATTGTTTGTTTACAAATGGACGTAAAATTTCAGTAACGTGTAATAGAGTATGTAAGTATTTTAAACTAGGTCATATAATATTGTTTTGGTATACCAGAACACAGGACCTTTATATAAAGGCCAATAAGATCCACAATGATGAAATAATTTTATATCAAGTTTGGACAATAGTGAAATTTTTATCACACAAAAATATACAGCAGATTGTACACTGTAGCCAGACAGATTAAGACCGACGAAAAATAATTTACATTAACATTGATCGGATTCGTCAATTTCTCGAGACAGTATTTTTGTAAATAGTATAATCTATAATAGATTATAATATAAGATCTAAGATCTCTATAATGGTATATACTATAAAAAATAGTATAGTATAAATTAATCAAAAGATATTTATTTGGTAATGTTCCTCTTGATTCAAAAATTTACAATGACAGTTAGTACTCGGCAAGTGTGTAAAAATTGCGAAATTGTTAAATAGGTAAACTTCTTTCTATGAAATGTATTATTAGAAAGCAATATAAGTAAATTGAAATTTTGCGTCTTCGGCACATTTTTTTCTTTAGGTCTTTAATTTTTCATCTTATAAAAGTTACAACATACCACTGATTTTAAGTTACTTAAAGTTGATTTTAGTTACTAATGGGTTATAGAGTAATTTGTAGATATTTTTACGAAAAGAACACTGCACTGTTTGTATTTAAAAAATTAATAATTTTGGTGCTAGGACATTTGAAACTATAAATTTAAAATATTGCTTTGAAAAGGGTTAGTCCCCAATGGTTTGAATTTAAACAAAAATTATAATTGAAAATGTTTCTTCCTATCCTGTATATTTTGTCGTTTTTGCCTAGATATATACCTATATCTAAAATGTGCAAAACGTGCATATTTCATGGGGGGGGGGATTCTGTGAGGAAATCCGCTGTACAAATAGGGGTAAAATCGCATAAGAAATACAGAGAAGTACGATGAACTTTTTTCTAGTTATCTTTTTACAGAAATTTGCTATAAAAGTGAAGATCTCGAAATTTGAAGAAATTCTCGAAAATGTGTACAAATATTAATTTTTTTTATTTCTATAATAGAAATTATAGTTGAGATAGGGGTCATTTTAACCTACAACGTAGATACATTTCTATATAAACAAAATTCGTAGTAGAACAGCTGTAGACAGGGCCGTCTTTAGAATCAATAATGAATGAAAAAATAGAACCAAAAATATTATTAAATTAAAAGGCAGCCTTACCACATTATATGTTTCGATTTTATTCGCGGTTTTATATGTTGTGTGAAGCGATCATGAAGCTGTTCACGTACACTTGACCGTCAGTAAGATCGAAATATGTAATTCGGTAAGGCTACACAGGAAAAAATATGGGTTACATATCCACACAATTGTGCAGAAAAATTACACAATTGCGTACTTTCTCTGCACAAATGTGTGAATTAGTAACACATATTTCTCTGTGTGTTTTTGAATTTAATATTATATTATCTTAATATATTTTTTAATTAATTTATTTTATAATTTTAATTTAATTGTGTAAAAATGAAATAACGTCGCAGTAACAGTATTTGAACGATTTTCTTTGTTTTAGCATTGAAAATTTTCTTAACGCAATATCTAGGGAACAGTTACCAAGGTTGCTTGTTTATTATTTTCATTGTCGGAAACGGATCTGATAATCACTTAAAATACTCCATCCGAATAATAAATACTTTAGAAATAGAAAACTATTTCTTTTCGGTCCGCATGGTGCCCACATCAAAATTTTAACTTTTAAGGTTATGTGATTATGCCATCAACAAAATAAATTAGGGAGTACATTTATGATTTTGCCTTTCTACATTTATTTGCTACTTTATAACTTTATGTTAGTTGTCTCTTTCTTGTGTGTCATAAACCTAAAGAGATGCTTTTACTAGAAACTATTATTTAAAGTCGTACCAGATTACGACTTAAAAGTTGTACACACAAATGCGCTGTCCTATAATGTCGTAAACAAATTAAATATTTCCGGCGTTATAGTAAAACTTGGTTGTTAAACTCGAAATATCTTAAGTGCCTTTAGTAAAAGTTAATAAATAGTTAATAGGTAATAGTACTTATTATTTTAAAGGCTTTTTAATAGCTCATAATACTAATTAATATTTGTGTTTTTTTTTCTATTTAAATTTACCTGTTTTTACTACATTAAGTTGACCACAACACTACTTGATTCTGTGTCGCTTATTTTATAGGACTAAAGTTAGTTATTTTATTGGTCACTAAGATTTTTTGCCGAAAGTAAAACCTAATGGTTTATGATTCCACTTCAACCTGTTATAATTACCCAGTTTATTAGAGACGTATCTTGTCTAGTAAGATCAGGTGGGCCGTTATCATTGTAATCTAGCCGGCCGTGGCGCCGAAATCTTTGGTGACAGGCAGATTTTGGTGTAGTTGGTCAAGTCTAGACGAGGTATTTTATGTAGATCTTGGGTGAAAAAACATCATAATAAAAGTTTTGCTAATGATGTAAATTTGTTGTTTTTTCTAATTACATTTTTCCCAAATTTGACGTTTTTGACTTGTTTGCAGCAAACGACAGCCCATCATGGGGATCGGTCATTTATCCAAGTCAACAACTTAATTTTATTTTCTGCATGTTCATTAATTCTTTCTTATTATTTGTTCGTCTCAATATGCTTAAAGATAAAAATTTTAGTAAAACATTGCCAAAAACTACACGACACGACTTTTATTATTAATTTATTATAGCTCTCCTCATTGGTTCTATTATTTTCTTCCATCGTGAAGATAAAACCTTTCTATTAATTTTATTTTCAATTACTTTTTCTATTTTGATGATTTTAATTATGATAGTGCATGTTAATTTATCAACTTTTAAATTGCTATGAACCGACTCCACAAATTAGAAGTCCGATATACCGAAGATTTGTTTCTTTTTTGTAGCTTCTAAAATTAAATTAAAATTTACCAAGTCGTTTTATCAATCCCATTTAATTTGCGTTCCTGTGTGCTGTACCGAATTAAGGTTATTTAAATGTTTGTATTGATGTTTTAAGTAAGAACAAAAACTAAAAGAATTTAAGTTTATGTGTCTGTAATACCGTAATACGACCTGCTAGACGACTAATGACACCCACATGCCGCTCGGACCAAAAAACCAACGCATATTTCACGGATTGCTCCTGCCTTGTCATTTGTCTCCGTCGTGGGATACATACAGATCCATTTAGGATCTTATAGTTACGAAATCTTTTGCTATTGACTTCTTTGTCTAACACAAGTTTAGAATATGAAGCTGTTTCATTTCTTGGGCATATATTAAGAGGCTTTTATTTGGTGTATTTATAGTTTTATTTTATATGGATGCATCAGTGACGTAATGTCAAAACATTAGTTTTGCCATCACAAATCAACTTCCTCCTACAAAAAGGTAAAACAAAATTTCTTTTGTTGGGCTTACATTGTTATAAGTGCCGATAACCTTGTTTTGCAAAATGGTATTCAGTCCATCGTACAAAAAACTGACACCTAAGTTCATATTGGAAAAAATGGGCAAAGCTTCTATTACTGTCCGATTTATAAGTCGAGTAGGTTTGTCTAAACTGCTTTCTTGATTCAAACAGAATATGATTTTATAAAGTGGATAACGTAAGATTTGGGCATCAGTTGTTTTTTTCAAGTAATTCTATCTTTTCGGTAAATACAAATTTATTTTAACACTTTTGCAACCAATCGGTTTAGATAAAATTAAAAATGCTTCCTTTTTAAGGAAATATGAAAATCGTTCACCTAATTATTTCCACGCCAAATTTTTTGGCATCGGAGTATTTTCTTCGACTCGATTTGTTATGCCCGTTTGAGAACCTTTTAAACTGTCACATATTTAGAGCCTTACGACAAAGTTTTGATTAACGACTTGCAAGTTGTGCTTGCGAATTTTGTTAGAAAACAGATACTAATTTCTAACAAGTTGCATTACAACCGGATGTAAATAGAACTTCTTAGTTGTGTTTTGGTAAATTGAGCGGTTTAATTATAGAGGCTTGTAGTTAAATACCTAGAAGTGTCACAAAATGGGCGCTCTTCTTTATGTTTTCCACATTTATTTTTAATGGTCGCTTGACGAAAGTATCATTTTACATTACGATTATTACATGGAAGGAAACTATTTATGACATGGTTAATTTGGTTCTTAATTTAGTTAATATGCAAATCGTTTATTATGGTGTCATATAATTTTAGTCTTTAAAATTGTTTTAATTACTCTCAAACTGTATTATTAATTACTTAACGTTTTACACGTTTCAACAATAATTTTAGTGTCTATCGTTAGAACTGAATTTTTGTTACATACCTAGTAATTTATTTGCCCATATAAACTGATTTATTTTTGATGTGTAATTTTGGGTATTTATTTAGCGAATTTGAAAGACAGTTGTGGTTTACATCTGTCCTAATTAAAGACGAATTTATTAAATAGTGGGTAAGGTATGTTGTCATTTGAATCTACCTAGCATTCAATGAATTCTGTATTCATGTATTTCAAAATAATTAGCCTTGCTAATTTTACATCTGTTATTGGATTGATTTTTACAACACCTTGTAATGATGTAACTCACATATTTTTCTTGCATGTTTTGCGGTAAAATTTTATGTAAATTTTAACTAGACATATTTTTTCAGTTGTAGGTGTTTCTTCGCTTAACGCGCAGAAAGTTCGTAGCGAGGGATAAATTATATCAACTTTTGGGTAAAATCCCTTAACCCTTTTACGCACATCTCCACTTACACTATTAAAATGTTTCGTGAAATAGTTGAACGCGGCCAAGAAGAGTCTTAAATGTACATAATTGAATGAATTAAAAGAAAAAAATTGGGGTTTACCTATAGCTGCCTGCTACAAAATTAAAACTTATTTTGATTTAACGGCCGGTTATTAATAAATAATTTTTTATTTTTCAACTACGTGCTTTTCTCACGCGTATAGCTGACAAAGAACGAGGTATAAATTTGAGCAAAGTATGTATTTAAGGTTTTTTCGGCGTGAGGTTTTAGTAGAGGAAGAGTAAAACTTCTCGTGGAAACTGATGCAGATGTGTTGTGCATAAGTGCATTCTTGTAGGCTGTCAGGTCGACCCCGGTCGATCGTAAGTGCATTTGCTTGTCGCCCTGATCCAAATATGCGAAAAAATATAGTGTGCTTAGACATAATACGACAGAAATGGGAATCGATCACCATGTTCTTCTGTCGGATGAGCTGTTAGATACCGTTTCACTATAGTATTATATAATACCCTCGTTTTTCAATTTGTTACCTGTTCGTAAAGAAGTGTTTTAATGTTTGGCTGTAGAATATTTAAATTTTAAATTTGTTCATTGGTACCTATTTAAAAAACGATATTTTTTCTCCTTATAGTGGTTATCTATACGATACATTGCTATACTATATTTAAACTTACAATAAACTGTGAAAATTTAAATAGGTAGTATTTCATTAAATCGTTGAAGAGCATCACATAAATTGTGTAATTACATCCACAAAAGCTTGAGGATTTATTCTCCCTTCGCAAGAATAACACATTCTTCTTGTGCTGTATCTGATAAGCCTCGGAAGGCTTTAATTAAATTTACAATTAGCGTTCGACGTGCACCCACTAATTAATACGGTAACGTGGAAACTGTGTTTTAATATGCTTTGGAGGAGTTCTCCTGGGACGTTAGGTAGTAAGGTCGCGACGGAGACGTTCGCGGCGATATCTGGATATGTTAATACGGCTGTCCGATGAAGTTGCAGTATATCTTTAGCTACTAATTGCATACAAATCAACGAATAAAAGAGACCGCAAAATTTATGTTAAATATCTCGGTGATGTGATCTTAATCTGGCCGACTGTCTGCAGTTAAACTCCGAATTAGGTTGTTTGTTTCGTTAATATTGATTTCATTTACTGAATTTAATTTATCTTTTACATTAACTTACCTTCTGATTTAATTTAATATCATCGTATTTACTTATTTGGAAGTTAAACAACAATTTATTCCTCTATGTGTGTGGATTTGTATCGTGACTTCACTAAAACAGCATAATACATTATTTAAACTTATAAGTAAATACTTACGATATTATATTGTCTTCATATCTGTTGATCTGGTAATGCAAAATAATATTCATAGTTTTATTTTATGATGACCCAATCTATTCTTTTTGCTCAATCAAGATCGACTCCCAAAATAACTTTCGAGTAAGCCAGATATAATTTTTTCAGCTTACTTCTTCCACACGAGAAACGAATAATAATAATATTTGTAGTTATTTACATATGCGATTGAATGGCTAATGCGACCGCACAACTTTTATTTCTGCTGGGTATTTATTTAAAAAAATACAATTTACTATGAAGTTCGGAAGTACATTTTAAAAAGTGCCGTTTTATTACATAATTTCTTGGAGAATGACATTATAATCGGAATTATATCTTAGAATGAAAAGTATAAACTTTTTGACTATTTCCTAAATTATAGTTAAAACTCGTCACTTCCGTGTGACAAATAGTAATTTGTATTAGAAAATGCATAAAGCAATAGTTGATTTTGAAACGTTTTCGTTTTTTAATTTAAACATCCAATAAAATACCGCTTGATAAGAATGCAGATATAAACTAACTCCATGTGTGGCTTCCGATTATAATAATCAGGACTTAAGTCACCATCCGACTTTGGAGACATGGGAGTTAAACCACCGCCGCGCATGTTTTATCAGATGTTACAATAGAGAAAATGCTCTTTTCTTAGCTACGAAGATTATAACTTCTTAGCCATTTAACTGATATTCATCGCAGGTCATTTTGTAAATTACTTTGTCGTTTTCATGACTGTGCTTGGTTCGGTCGTAGGATGCATTATGTATTATTCAAACGTTATTTGTAAATTTTAATATATTCTATAATTTTTTTATAATAACTTAGCAAATAGTTATGTTAATTATATAGTGGTATCTATATTTTCCATCATGTAGTTGCCACATAAATTTGGATAATAACAACACTTTTTGACATCATATTTTAACAATGAACGAATCTATCCATGCCATGTAATTTAGAATCTCAATTTAAGCAATTATTATGAATTTTACCAATTTTATTTTTATTTTAAAATCATTTTCAATACTAATAATATAAATAATAAAAATTTATTGTTAAACTTGAGAGTATACTTTGCAGTGTACATAATTTATATTTAATTTTTGATGACCAACCGCTTATTAATTATTAATTTTTTGTAAGCTCCTCTGCATTAACAAAAAGTGCCCTAGCTGTTGTTTCGTCTTTTTAATTGGATACTTATTGGCATTATTCATTGTCAGTCCAAAGTAAGTCTATTCTAAGATTCTTCAATCATCTATAGGTATATGTTTTAGTTGATCTTTGACTTTTTAAATTTTCTAATTTAATATTCTCTTTAACTAACAATTATCTGAAGAAATTTAACTGCGAGATCAGAAACGATCTTGTTAGACTGCTTTAATACAAAAAATAAATAAATGAGGAAGAAGGGTAATATGGGAATATTGAA
The DNA here is from genome assembly GCA_947369205.1 of Cantharis rufa. Lineage (NCBI taxonomy): Eukaryota > Metazoa > Arthropoda > Insecta > Coleoptera > Cantharidae > Cantharis > Cantharis rufa. Next base: position 34,717,035 of record OX376303.1, on the reverse strand, counting down.
ACTATTAAATCGTGAACTTTAACATATGATGTATGGTAAAACGTGATCCCAAAATACCTATCGCAGATAAACGCTTTTAATAAAGTGTACGTTAATCGTTTTTATTAGTTTTGATTTGTGTAGCATGCGTATCCGATATGGTATTTATTAATTTAATTGCGCATGTAGTAATTAGTTTGTTAGATAATTCCTGTTTTAATAAGAGAAATTTCTTTAAAACCACTTAATCATTTTTACAATTTAGTATGTAACAGCATATACCGCCTCTCGATCTCCTTTGATGAAAGGCCATAATTTATGTTCATTACACGATTGCTCGAATACATGATTTCTCGTGTTTAACAGAAGCTAAACGTTTCAACTTGGTTTGCTACTTTTTATTGTAGTTTGTATTAGTTATTTAATCAGAGTTGGGCGCTCTCTGCTTGATCATAAATTAACCATTTCATAATTGGTTTTCAGCAATGTAATTAAACGTCTTAGTACAGTTATATCGATTTATATTAGATTTATCAGTTTTTGACCATCCCACTTTTGTCCTGTAAACAAACAAGTGACAAGCTCGATCCTTATCACAGGGACACACGCAGGCTACATCTACCAGTTCTTCTTATACCGATGTACGTAGCTACATAATTATTTCAACCACAATAAATTATTAAATAGTTTTTGTTTCAATTTAAAATTAATAGAAAATAATATTTTTAATGTTGGTCTTTATTTTTACTTCCATTAATAACTTTTTTTTGTTGCTTTATAAAAACGGTAATTGTTATCGGCGTTTATATTCAGATAATGTGTTGGGGTCTGCAGTATAAAAAATATGAGAACAAATTTTATTAATTATTTGAAGGTATATTAACGTATTTGTTAGATATAGGTATTATAATATCCATTATTAACTTTAATGTAAAATTTATTACATGTTTATTATGGATTTGTTGGTAACCTAAATCAATTAGCGCAAAATAATGTAGTTGTTAAGGACGGTATACTTGCCGTCATTTATAGCCGGTGGCAACCACAATACAAATCCCAGGGACTAGCCAAAACAATGGAACAATGACAAACGAAGAAAATGTCGAATTAAAAGTTTCCCTTTTTGAAGTTTCAAAAATTAAATACACAAATAATGTTCCCTCCAGTTATTTTGCTTTGTACAGGTAGTAGGCAATGAGTAGGCATTTCCTTCCTGTTTTAAAAGATATGAGCAGGCTCGGTTAAAAATTAATTATTAAGTTTATCTCGATTTTTGTATGTAGTATACTTATATTTTTGTTTTGTCTGTTTTTGTATTTATCCCGCAATTTAAAAAATGCCGCTGGTAACACAAACTTATCAGTTGCAGAAAATACTAAATAACAGATCCGTTCTAATTCAGGTTGATATGTTAAAGTTAGCGTGTATGCATGTGTTGCCTAATCTACTATAATATTACATTAACTTGCAATGAGATAATATGTAATCCGTACACGCTAAATTTATCAATAGCTATTTTGTTTTCTAATAAAAAATTTCTAATGCATATTTTCTCGGTCCTCCGAGATACAGGATCCATTATTACACACCATGTTATTGGGATAAAAGATTGTATTCGTAAATTAAGGTAATTAGAGTTGATAACGTGTGGTGAGAAAAGATCAAACAAAATTAGAATTTTAAGTTATAAAATAAGAATTTTAAAATGATTTAAATTTATTATTAAACTAGCACACATGTTCCTAATTTGTATTGCCAACAAAATCAACATTAGTTATGACATGAGTTTATACATCAAAATTTAGATATAGGTACACATAAATTGGTAAGAATTGAATTTTATTTTTTAAATAATATATATAGCGCTAATACAAAAGTACAAGTAGAGTATCTTTTTTATATTAAAAGTAGTTGAACCATATTTTAGTGGTTTTAGATCATTATTTGTTTCGGATCATTATTTTGTTGAAAGATTTAGTTGTTTAGATTTATTTAAGCTGCTCGTTAAGTAGGCGTTAAGAATATATTTTCTTTTTATATATTATTATATTTACATAATTAATTATATTATATTTTTTTTTCTTTCTAAATTTATTCTCGTCTATTTTTTCCAATACTAAATTACTCTTCGACGAAATCAAAAATCATGCCTGTGTTTCTTGATTGTTCATATAGCAAATCTATTATTTTGAGTAAGTTGAAAGATTTTTGGGTACGATAACATGCTAATTATCTTCTAATTTGACAAATCTCCTTTAGATTTGTATTATATACAATTATCCCTATTCCCTAAATACGCCGATTTATTTCTTATAAAACTTAAATTTCTGTTTACAATTTATCTAACCGAGTTATTAATTCTGATTAGAATAAAGTATAAAATTTTTACATTTCTTCATAGAATTTTCGAAAGCGACATATCCGTATTATTGTATTTACTGCAGCCAAATAAGTGCCTTCTGCTCCTGATTGTTGTAATCAATTTTCCAATTTCATAAACAACTACCCAAAAATTTTTAGATTAATTTAATTTATACCAATTTTATTAAATTTATATTATAATATTATAATTCAAACTACTGTTTCTTGAAAAAACCTCTAGATTCACCATAAAACCAAATTATATTTCAATTGTTTTTTACACTACATGTTGGTAATATGCAATGTATTCATTAATAAACCACCTAATTATAAACATAAGTAATTTTGTGAATTTATTGTTAATATTTTAAATTAATTCAGATTATCTTATAACTTTTATGAAATCACATTTAAATAAATTTCCTATCTTGTAATTTAGTCAAGTTCTAGAAAAATCAGCAGTGTTGTTATAACCACTTGATAATATTTTAAGACAGACATACATAATATATTATGTAAGTTGTAAAACATATTTCAGCACCAGCAATTTACAGAGCTCTCATAAGTTCTTTTCTTATCTTTACATAATATAACATTATCTTGTTTTTTAAATTTTATGTTAACAGTTGCATAGTTTAATTTTTAAGTAGGTACTAAATAGGGTATAACTCGATGCTTACAGTTTTCTGTTCCTTGATAAAGCAACTTTTTTTGTGAAAACGTAATTCTGAGATTTAATAAAAACAAGAACATTATTATGTATTCTTATAATAATATAAAAATAATATAAAAATTTTAGAGGTAAACCGCGGGAGTATTTTAGTATTAAACAAGTTTGAATATAAAATCATTGTATTCGGAATCGGCGAACTATTAGTGGTAAGTATGTATATCTGAGTGTATCGTTTGGAATAAATTTGATAGAATATTTTAGAAGAGTTTTCACGGAAAATCTTTGGACACTTCAACTTTTTTTTTTTAAGTTAAATTGTATTACGTATTTTTCAACGCGAATTTGATAGTGTTCCTAATAGTTTAGTCTTCAATTTTCAAAAATACGTGTTGAAGTTATTAGAGTAGACCAATGATACATCAAGGAGGCGCTAGAAAATGAAAACAGTTTTGAAAATCTATAAAATTGTACAAACTTAACATACAAAAAAATAGATTTGCATTATTTTAATTTGGGGCTATTGACGATTTTCAATTTTTATCATTTCATTTTTTATGTTTTAATATTAATCGAATTGCGTATACTGAGCAATTACCTTGATTTAATTATTTTGTTGATGCTCAATTTCATGAGTTTTTCAAATCAAAAGTTATCTCTCCGAACAGCTGGTACATTTGTCGAGTGTGGTTCCACACAACATAGATTTGTGTGCTGTTTCAGTAAAAAAAATTGACAAACAAATCTGTGCAACTGTAAAAACTCACATGCTTTTTGAAACTCAAAGTATCATGATTTCATTTCTTATTACAAAAATCATGGAATTTTTCCATTTATAAACAAATTATTATTATTTAAATTTTAACAAATATATTTTTTTCCTTTTTTTGGAAAATGAAGAAGAAAATCCTTCTTTTTGAGTTATTTTATTTTCACTAAATCAAGCTTGATCAAAATTACTTTTTAATTAAAACTTTACATAAAATCTAATAGTTTTATAGTAAGCTACTGTAAGGACATTCACCCCAGTCCCCAGTTAAAAAAATGTAGTGAAAATTATGCGCTACTGCTGGAAGTAGTTGGATTAAATTGTAATTTGGAAATTTTACTAACTTGGGGTTGTACTGTTACGCACAATAAGATTATATTCAAAAATTAGCAATCACTGCATATTTGTTCGTGTTTTGTATATCAAGTATGTACTTTATCTTTTTTTACTTACCCATAATTTTCTTTTAAAATTATGATCTCTAAATAATTGTAATTTTTATATTATTTTCATATAGAAATATATTTAAATTATAGCGGTTATAGCGAAAATTAAAAATATCAAGCCTATTCTAAAGGAATCATAATACAAGTTGAAATTTAACACATAGTTTTCTCAGTGTAGTTATGTTCTACAATTAAATTCCAAAAAATTTACGGTGTATTATATAATAATAAATTAATAATTATTCCTACAGACATAATAACATTGTATACACTATTGGATATTTTTACTTTAATGTAAATATGATTATTTAATTTGTGCAATAATAGTAATTGATGCCAATATTTCACTGACGGAAAAATATCCAGTTATTAATATTCAAGATTTGATGAAATAACTATTACCAAGTTTTTTCCTGTCACTTGTCAATTTTGCATTATCCAATTAATAAACCATTTATCTTCTACTTGATTGAGTATCGCTGTACACATCTGTCGACACATATACAATTGACCTTTTCGCACCTTTTTTGAAAGATATTAATTTGTTTTACGTGTTATAATTAAACCCCATCTTACCGTTTAGGGCCAACGTGGGAATCTTGCAAATTTAGGTAACGGGTGAGTTTTTCTCAATAAAAATCGAGTGCAATTTTGTAGATATAAATAAATTGTAATAATAGCTTGATAAATTAGGATAGCAGGTACCTGGATCCATTGCTACTTTCAATCAACATTGGTTTTGTTGATTTTCAGCATTTCATAAAAGATTTCATATCAATTCTATTTCATATGTAATACATAGAACCTAATCTGTAAGGGTGCAAAATTAAATAGCACAAATATTGGTACCCATGTTTTCGTTTGGGCTGTACTATATTTTAATAATCATAAGAAAGCGTTTTGACTGTTGCGTGGAAAAGAGTATAGCGACGGCACTGATGTACGTAATAAAAAAAATACCGCGAAATGCAAATTTTTTCTGCATTAAAGGGCATACAATATCAATCATATTTATCATTTCATCATTAATCTAATGGGTTAGTTTATTATTTAGTATAGAAGTAATTAAAAGGTAGATGTAAATGATAAACATTTCATAAATGTTATTCTTTTAATGGAAGTAGTCAGCAGGCTGTGGCAGAGAAATTATAGGTACAACATTCTCTAAATATTCTTTTGTGAAATATGCCTACCGACTAGGATCTTGGAAATGTTAGCTAGCGTGCTGGTGATATTTATATTATTAATGTTTAGAATTCTTTTGGGTTATAAAAATTTGTATGTTTTGATGTGATAGTTTTGGTTTCCGTGATAGGGGCACTTTAATTTTCCGGTTATTAATTACCAAACGATGTTACTTAAAACATCTAAATAAATTTATTCGTTAATGTGCTTAAATTGCATAAAAAACATGTTTGAAAACATCGTCAAATTTGTTGTTTATTGTACTCTGATGCTAATAGCGTGCAATCGTATGAAGAATCAGTGTGGCGAATCTACGAGCTATTGTTTTGGGGATCCATGGAATTTTGATATTGATACGAAATTTTAGCGAGATCTTATCTGGGTTTGATATTTTTAACTTTTAATATGTTCAGATGTTTTTCGAGTTATTTAAAAGTCTCTTTGCCAACAACGAGAGGGTGCGTACGTTCATGACCTTTCTTCAATTCTCTTTGTTCTGCAGATTAGTCGTTTTCTTCTTCTACTTTTTTTGCATACGATCAAGAATATTTATTTGTTTTTGTTTCATTCTTGTTTTCGCAGCGTTTTTTGATGTCAAATGATGTTATAAGAGTTCAACTGTGGTCGTTTAGATTTAGTAGACTTGATATTGTGCTTGCAAGTTGTTAAAATTTATGGTGATCTAAAACGCAAAGTAACACATTTATTATTTGTTGTAGCATTTATTTACTAAAGTGTGTTACTTATACTAGGTGACAGTAAATAAATAGCATGACTTAGCGACGCATTCCGAAACTGAGTGGATGCTTGGGTAATTTGTCTGCAACTTGCGCAGGAATTAAGTGTGTGATTGAAGGGCAAAAGTGTGTAGTGTGACGCGATACTCACAAATAACTCAACTGAAGTATATGTATTGGCTCGTTTCCTGAAAGGCGTCCTCGTTAGTTATGTTAGCATCTGTAGATGTATGACGACAATCTTAAACATTTAACTCCACCAACATGATGTACCGATGAGCATTTTATAAAGTTGTTAAGTAGGTAGTGTATATTATTATAACTAAACGTTGCTTTGGCGAAATTTTGCTACACGTAGCACTGAGGGTACGTTCATAACACAACTTTTTCCAAACACGTCCCACGCGCAATGCAATGTGTAATTTTGCATGTAAATTGAAGTTTTATTTAAAAGAAAAAATTGCGAGTTTTTTGCATAATTTTATTAGATAAAACACTTGAGGTGTTTTAAAACTGGTACTTTTAATTACCTTGTTTAAAATTTAGAATTCCTGGAAAGATTGAAATAATTATGTTGCAAAATAATTGCGTTGTTTTGTCGTTTTCTAGCTATTTATCAAGGGTGTTAGGCAAGTGCGTCGTTCTTGTGCCATGCAACTTCCCTCCTCTTTGGTGTTCCAATTCGTTTGACATATTGTTATAATTTATATTACAATTCCAATTTCTGCTTTGTGCAATATCTTCAATTGTTAGTTTAACAATTATGTACGAACATCAATTCGAGTTTATATTTCGTGAATTAGGCGATGGAAATAATGGCCATTTATTTTCATGTATTTTTACTTTGTAACTAAAATACTTAATTTTTGGGGGCTGGTGTTTCACAATTATTATGTATTATTTTATGATTTAGTATTATAAAATTTTAATCTACCTTGTATACGCTATAAAATTATAGTGTATGCGGTTATTTAACGTAATTCAGGGGTGAAAATGATAATTAAGTGACCTCATTTTAATTTTTTTTAAATTATTCATTTAAAATTTTGATTTACTACACATAAAATTGCTTTTTTATTCTTTGATATTGACACCCGTTGAGGTTGGTACGAAATTTATTTTTTATTCAAGCAATAATAAATCACACCTCAATTTCTCAGTTTATTAAATCTTGAAGTAGTGTATAATTGCAATACACTTTGCCACATAAATCATGTGGGACAAACTAGCGTTTATATAGTACAAGTCTGCCATGTAAATTGCTAATGAACTTGGAGTAACTTTCAGTGATTTTGCTTTATCATTTAACACGATCAAAATCTTTAAGAGCTTTTCCAATTAAAACCAAAACGCCATATTTATTTTCTTGTTTGTTAGTTAAAAGTATTTACAACTTTTTTGTTGGTACTTTTTTAGTACAACGGATGCTTGGTTTTCAATGTTTCGTGAAAGCTTTGAGTAGCTGGCACCTGCTTTAGATGTGTTGGAGCGTACGAGTCAGATGACAGTTGCTCATCACTTTTTACGTTAGTTATGAAATTGATCTTGAAAAAGATATATCTTATGGCTAATTAACTACATCTGTTGTATTTTTGGGGATGGTTGCAGTCATTTATCTTACATTATGGACCACAAAAACACTAATCAGGAAGAATGTGATACTAATGGTAGGTATGTAGATCACTTCTTACACATTTGTTCTACCACTTAAACATGGATTTTTCGTAAAAATTATTATTATTGTTATTAATTCATGTATCGTAAGTCGGTCGGCAGGTAGTATAGATTTCTAACGTATTAGTAATAATTTAACCGATTTTTTTAATGGCGCATTAAAATTTGAAGGAGTAGCGTTTGACATGTTCATGCTTAACTTCCACTCCTCACAAAGATACGAAGTTGAAACGAAGCGACAAGAAGGAATTAGAATTCCTATTGTCACTTTAATTGATGTTGGTTTATCTAAAGCTTATGACATTTTTTATGGTTTGCTCAACAATTTGGGTAAGTGCAAACGTTGAAAATTTTTCCACCGGATTACGCTAACAACATTTAATCTTCTAAAAGAAATGATTTTATTTACGTTTAGACTATAAAGCGACCAAAAGAATATTGCTGACCCTAATTCGAAAAGATCTTCACCGAATTATTTTTAAATTAAATTACTGCCCGGCATAAATTAACTGCGTTTTTTATTATCGAAAATGCACCTACCTAATTAAGTTGTTACATCATAAGATTATTTCTTCGATAACTTATTTAATAATTACATTTTATTAGCATAAAGAAATTTTCAGGTAAGCGATGAGATATTTATATTTTATTTATCGTTAATTTTAGAGAAGGCGATAATCGTTCGAGGCACCTCTGTCATTTTAGAGAAATTTAAAAAATTGGATAAACGAGTTTTCGCTACCTGTTGAAATCAATCATCCTTTGTGGCTATAAAGCATTCACTAATTAAAATGGTAGCGATTGGGGGTGTAACAGCGGAACATCGGTCAGGAAGGGGAAGGCATGTAGCGTGAACAGGAAGTGGCAGCGGGGGTGTCGTAAATCAGGGTGTAGGTGCGCGAGCCTAATTGGGTTCCGTCTGGTCCTGGCGCCATAAAACCCGGCACTCCCTCATGGGCACTGTCCATTTCAAACCTTTAGATCATTTATATCTATCAATTGACTAAACTGACAGCCAGTGTGTATCGGATGTCAGAACCCCAGGGTGTTAACATCAAACAGTTAAAAGGTTTATTTGTTTTTGTTGAGTAATATCGTAGATGCTATAATTCGTGGGCAGTCAAGTTCCCAAAAAGATCACAATATACTAAGAAAACGATTACTTTATGCACCTAATAACTGTTATTTAAATAAATACTTAAACACCAATTTTATTTTGTGCCAACATTCAATTAGAACTTAATGAAGTTGGGAAAGGAAATTTGCAATTTAAAAGTAAAGTAATTTTATACGTGTTCAATTATCCATAAGTCGAGTGCTTTTTGCATTATCTCGTAAAACGTGATATCTACTAGAGAGCTTTTAGATTTTATTCGTGTACCTAATCGATAACAATAACAATAAAATACATCGTCGAATCGAGCTTAAGAATTATTTGCAATATTTACAACATTTTTAAAATTCACTATCTGTTTATTATTATGTAGATACATAATATACTATGAGTTTTATTTGTGTAGGTTGTTTGATTAAGACTTAAGAAATTTTCAACTATCATAACTTATTACCTGTGCATCAACTATGCCTCTATAAAGATATTAGATTGACGTTTTTATTTTTCAAATTAGATTTTTGCTCTGTGCTAGAAGAACTTTTTGTTTATTGCATAAGCAAAGTTCATACGAACCCCCCATCGATTGGTTCGACACATACCAGATTCGCTCCGGGTATTACTATGAGCCATTAATTTTCTCGGTTCAACCCTGGCGCCAGTGTAGACATGTGTCAACCAATCGGACTAATACCCTAATTCATATTAGTTTACATACTACATAATCTTTTTGATTGTTTTATTAATATAAATGCGATTTTATTACGTTTTTCCGATAACAAATCGTTTTACAACAAATTCGAATTAAACCACTTATGCAGATATACTTGGAATTTTATAATTCTCCGAAAATATTATTTTAATATTGAAACATAATGTACTATTAGACTATCAAGTGTTATTATAGCTGAAGAGTGAATTTCCAGTTTGAGGAAATCTCAACATTGTTCAGGAAATATTTTAGATTATTTCTTTAACAATTAATCAGCATTACTGTTATTATTCGTACAAATATAAAAGCATCGTATAGTATGTGTGATTGAAAACATTATACTGCATTATTATTTGAAAAGTTAAATGACAAAAATGTTGAAATGATAGGAGAGATTCTATTTTATAGTATAGCAGGTCTAATGGAATATAAAATATTAATTGGTTAACCTTTTCACCTATACATACCAAACTGGACTTGTATACAACCTGACTATTAGGAACAGTTTATGCCAATTATTGAGAAACCCGTAGTTTTTTTAAACTACAAAATTTCAAGTTATGAAATCATAATTGTTTCTGAATTCTCTATATTAATAACGAAGACAATCTGCAAAAATGTTAATGATTCAAAATACTCATGTCATGTAAACATTATATTCATCAATCGATTACAAATGCACAAATTTGTCAACTTAATTTTTTTATGTTTAATTTATTAACTACGTGGGTGGGCATTTTGAATGTAATCCGAAATGAACTAAACGAGTGATCAGCTTGATTTTTCAAAATCGACCTGAATTATTGATCTTGATAATAAGAAGGTCAAAGTTCTTCCATAGCTGTAGGTTCGAACAGGTCCGGACTGACAATAATTTGGTTAACTTAGTGAATTCTTTGAGCGACTGTAGTGTCAAAATACTTTTTTATAACAATGTATATGTACCTACAAAGTATAAAAAGCTACATATTATGTTTTAAAATTTTTGTAAAAAGTAGTTGGTAATAGAGAAGAAAGCGGGCTCGGAAAAATTCCGTCCCGCCTCACCCGCGGGACGGAACGAAGTTGTTTATCTCGCAGAATAAATATCGATTCAGTCCCGTGCGAGAGGAGATACTAATTTAGTCGGGATACCAATTAATACCGCACTGATAAAAATCATGTTTTATTCCCAAATACGCTGCGTATTTGGCCAATTCGCATTTGAGTCAACTGAATTTCAATCGATTCGAGAACACTGTATTTGAAACAACTTTATTTAAAAATTTGAGTAGATGGCGTAACAATATTGAACTTATAACAGAAATACTCCGGTAAAAAACCGATGTATTTGAAAGAATGAAATATGTTTAGAAAATAAAACGTTTTCGTGCAGACACCACAATACCTAAGTCGTTTATGTTAACTTAAATAACAAGGTCTAGTTGGCACAGCGGTTAAAGAATCAGACTAGTAATCCGAGGGTCTTTGGTTCGAGTCTCCGTCGTCGTATTTTTTTTTTGTTTTATTTTTCAAATTTTACGATACATACGTGAATGTATTGAAAACGTGAAAACTTACTATATTCTATTTATTTTTTGAATTAGTTGCGTGCAAAGTCTCCACAAATACTAAGCAATGGTTATGAATACGCCATGTATTTGAGTTAACAAATCCCCTCAAATACGTGGAGTACTTAAAACTATGTCGTATCGTACTTCGCTGTATTTAAATACGTGGCGTATTTGACTCAACTGAAACGAATTTCGCTCCATGTTTTCTTTTTATCAGTGCGTCTCTCGCGAAGAGTATCAATTCCGTGTTTGATTTATACAGTACACAGTAGACATTTAGATTTAAAAAATTTCTTATTCTAAAAATTTTTCAAATTGAAAAAACTAACAAGGAAAAGATTTAAATAATTGTTTATTACATTTATTCGTTATTTACGAGTATTCCGCTTTTACATTTTAACTAAATCTTTATTTATATATCTTTATAACAGATAATAAGTTAAATAATAAAATTCCGTTCACTTGGTACGCTATCTGCTCGTGTTGCTAATATGTTACAGTCAATGATGTAAATCGGGCGTTGACGTCAATGGCCGGACAATGACGTTAATGCCCATTTATGTTGGCCATTAACGTCATTGGCCGGCTATTGACGTGATTGTCAGTTAGCGGTGGACAATGATGTAAATCTTTTCATCTGATTGTAGTATTTACGTCTTTGGCCGGCCAATGACGTTATTGACCAAAACGGATTGGACAATGATGATTTATAGAATAAATACTATAAGGAACAGCAAATTGGCGATTTGAATTAGACAGTCAACTGGCAAGTGACATTTACATGTGTTGCATGCATTGCATTCTAATGCATTATAATCATTTATTTAAAAAAATAATAAAAAATTAACAAAAATTTAAAAAATAATTGGCTGGTGTTTGGGAAAAGTGGTGTATGTCTAAAAATACCGAATTTGGGTTTACAGTAAAGAAATTGTCATAGTAATCATACGAAGTCAGGAAAAAGTGGTATTAGTCGATCTAACCCTGATTTCCAGTTTCTATAGGGTTTTGGTCGAATTATACCACTTTTCCCTGAGTTTGTATGATTACTATGAACATTTCTCCGCTATAAACCCTAATTCAGTATTTTTAGACATATACCACTTTTCCCAAACACGCGCCAATTATAAATTAAAAAATTATCAAATTAAATTTTTTAAATTAATAATTTTTATTCTGGCATGAGAGTGATCCATGGCATTTTGAATTGCAAATTTGTTTCAACATGTCAACATGTCAACATCGCCCAAAATGCACGGTCAGTGACGTTATTAGCCGGACGTTAATGTCAATGTCCAGTTAACCAGGGCATTAACGTCATTGTCCGGCCATTGACGTTAATATCCGAGTTGTCATCATTGACCCGTAACATGTACAATAGAATATCGGATAATTTGGGAAATTACCCGACAAATGTCTTCCAATATTGTATTACTGACACTGTTTTATCAATTTTTGGTAGTGCAATATTGCAATATGAATCCAAATCTTAAAAATCAGCCCCAGAATACAATGTGGGGGGGGGGACGAAAAAATAGTCCCGCATTCTTCTCCAGTTTGTCAACCTGTTTCATTTAGTGGTGTAATTGACAAATAGAAATGCACAAATAATGGTTGTGCATTGTGCAAGAGCACAAGTGAGTAATTGTGCAACTGTTTGCAGGCCTTGACAGTAGCGTAGCCAGGATTTTTATTTGAGCCAAAATACTGGGGCGGTGCTCCTAAAAGCGTCGCAGGCGAAATTTTCAAAGTCAAGCCTTGTAATGTAAAGTTAAAAAATCGCAATAAATGTTTTTATTTAATAAATTAATAAATTTTCTGCTAGCTAATAAAACAGAACTGCCTGCCAAACTTGGTAATATATTTTATTGGTTTCCTAAGAATGGAAAAATTTATTTTTAATTTTTATACATTAAAAAATATATTGTGAAATCCATTTAGGGGGGGGCATGTGGCCCCTCCCCTCGCTACACCACTGAACCTTGATACATTGAGGAAATATTTGTTCCTGAATATATTTGTCAATTATTTGTTGTGATAGTTGCCGTATTACTCAACAGTCGGACATGACAATTATTATCATATTATTACTAAAATTTAATAAAAGTGAATCGAAGGTTTTATATCATGGAATGCAGTATGATCACGGATTAAGTATAGTACAGCATGACTTACAGCAGAATATTTGAACCAGAAGACTTAAACCTTAAATAACATAATTCGAGGAACCGTGATTTGCGTCTTCCATCTAATTTAAATTAGATTTTTCAGTTTTTATAATAAAAAAGGTATATCGACCTTGCACCAAGAAGTCCTTCATTTTATATAAGTTTCTATTCGAGGTTCAACTTTTTTCTCTAATAATGTACTATAATTTATTATTATTAATAATAATAATGTTATTTATTAGTATGTAATTGCATAATAATTAAATATTATCAGATACATTATGTATATCTAGATAAAAACTGTAGTGTATACCTATAATAAGGTACTACTCGTATAAGGTGAAAGGTGCAGGTACTTATGTTATTCGTCCTGTTTCTGTTACTTTATTTTGACCGATAATCCAGGACAAATTCCGAGGATCTCTTAAATCGAAATCTAGTATACAAATTATTTGTGTTGCGTTTCCCCTAGTGGTTTAAGGGAATTAATCTAATAACTTACATGTCGCTCTATTTTATTTTATGTTTAACCTTCTTTATTTAAAATGTATCCAGACAGTGGCGTAACTAGGGGGGATGGGGGGGGGCAGACCGCCCCGGGCGGCACATATTTAGTGTGTTTGGGTTTGAAAAAAGTTCGAGGATGTCGAATGTTTGTTTACGAACATCTCGATGACCTTTTTTTTTTTGCTCTTAAAAATTTTGGCTTTGAAAAATAATGCTAGAGCATGTTAAATGTGTGATTACGAACACCTCGATGACCTTTTTTTTTTAAAGAATTCTTTTGGTAGGGGACGGCAAAATATCAGACCGCCCCGGGCGGCAAAAGCTCTAGATACGCCACTGTATCCAGAACCAGTAGCGGATTTAGGGTCGCCTGCGCCTTAGGCCTTGTCCGATTTCTTCCTAGACGGCTACGCTACGAACCTTATATTGTTAAAATTGTTTCGCACTATAAGTTAAACAAGACCTGCAATTTTCAAATTCGATTTTTTCAAAATTGGTTGAATATGGCGTGCTACTATTTCAATCACGTAATCAGGCCTATTATGTATCACAAACGTTATTATAACAGTGACAGTTATGAAATAAAAAATTGATGAACCGCGTTTTGATCCGAAAATAGAAATATTACTTTCTCTTTCTGACACATGTTAGCTATAATAATGTTTCTCGCTTTACGCTATTTTGAAACTTTATTATAACATAAAGGTTGACCGTTATTTTTATAGGATGTGATACATAATAGACCTGAATGTCTTAGGTGTAACTTTCACGTAGTATAAGTATACAGCAAAATAAAATTTCACACTAATGTAATACCATAGGTAACTATGGTAATACTAACTTTCTATATACCTATTAACAAGTATATTTCAAATACTTTACTAAAATTTGTTTATACATTCACAGCAAAGCATAGCCGAATCAAATTTTAAATTTTCTTTAAATTTCACAACTTTTAAAATTTTCGCGCCTAAAAGTTGATGCGCCCCTATAATTTTTCCACCTTACGCCCGGGCCTAAGCGTAAATCTTGCACTGTCCCAACATTTGCAATGTTTCAAATACATAATATCAAAGTTTATAATCCGTTTAAATCCAGTGAAAAGTCATTTTGGAAAATGGTGATATCGAACTGTCTTGGATCGACTTCTTATTAGTATAATATGTACAATTTTCATGATGGATTATCGGAATGGGATAATTCTGAAAACTGACCGAAAACTGACGAAAGTGAATCAATCAAAAAAACCGTTGCATATACGAAATCCACACTGGATTTCAGTGTAACATTAAATTGTTTGGTACAAAAATAGGGAATTGAACTGTTGAAGGGTTCATGGAAGAATATTTTAGAAAATTAAGTTTTTGTTTGCAATTCTTGCATTATTTCCTATAGATCTTATACATCAAATTTTTTCTGCGGTTTACTCCTCGAAAAGCCTTTTAAAAAAATTTTTTAATTTCAATTTATTACCCATGGCCCGGTTTAATTTTAGAACACAGGCCCGTATGACTTAATTGTTATACCACTGCAACTATGTAATTTTAAAACATGAAAACTTCCATGAAGCATTGGAACTTTTTTAATTTAATTTGATATTTTAACAATTTTAAAAAATATTGATGACGGGCGATATCTATTTGAAAAGTCGAAAGTGTGGAATGAAAAAACTTGGTAGACACCGCTTGATTGCATCGGGAAATAATTGGATGTTTTGGAATCGTTTTTCTGATCTATTATTATTATTTTTATAAAACTTGTAACTATTTGATATAACATAGAAACAACTCAGGAATTACACAAATTTTGAACAAAAACATAGCTATACCAACGAAGAACATGGCGATTCTTGTCCACCCAAGTTCAACATTGCTGGTTACATGTGTAATTTGATGGGATATATAAGAATATGCTCATTCGCATGTAAATTGTTTTCATATCAGCGCGACAGTTAACACGCATTTGCAGCTGCTTGACTTTATTTCAGTTCACCACTTTATCAATGACATTGGCTAAGATAGTGTGATGTTTTTCGATAGCTGGATTTATTTAAATCTATCCGAAAATAAGGTGTCGACTTTTAACTTACACATGTTTCTGACTTGAGCATTAAAAGGAGATAGGGTCGTCTTCTATTGATTAAGCGCAGCTTGGATGAACTAATGTTTCCGTAGTAAAAAATTATATAATTTATAAGATTTTTTTTAGGTTAATTAGCTTCCGTATTTTTAAACGTTAACTAAACTCTTCAAGTTTGAACATGGATATTACACCCAGACCTATTTAACTAAAAATCTCGAGTTTTTAATTTTTTGTATCTATGTATTTAATTGGTCGCATATTGCGTATTTTTAATCTTTTTAGTCCAATAACTATTGTGATTGCACATTTTTTGTGTTAATGTAGTAGTAAACTAATTAAAACTTCAACAATTGATTACACGGTGACATAAATAAAGTAATGAATATGGACATGCAATATAATTCCCATACAAAATTTACGTAATTATTATGTATAACTGCATAATTACGAATAGAAGCGCATTTGAAAATCGTATGTAACGGTATAATTGCAATTTTAGAATCAATCAATTTGCAATTGAATTCGTACACAACAATGGTGTATCGGTTAGACTTAATCACATGCAGATATTAAGTCACTCTAAAACCCTAAATCATCCAATATATAGTAGCGAACATTTATTATCGGATCATTGATCGCCAATAGCCATTCTATTTGCGCTGATTATAAGGCAGACCGGCGGAAACTGCGGTCGAGCGATAAATGATGCTATAATCAACACAGGATCACTATTGAGTGCTTTGCAACCGCAACCTACAAGTTACACAATGTTCAACTTGGAAAAAATTATTTAAAATCAGTGGCTTTTTATTAAAAATATTATCAAAATGAAGTTGAAACTTTCTTGTTTATAAGAAAGTTAAGGCCTGCAGTTGCTACAAAGCTAGTGTGCTTTTCCTTACAGAAAAGTGCAATAAATTATATAACTGTAAAATTGGACACAAACAACGATAGAAAATGCTGGGAAAATACCTACTCGTAAAGTAAGAGAAATACGCGTGGTCTAAGAAAGCGGATTTTTTTTTGGGCAAAAACTAATTTTATTTTTGAATCACTGAAAAAATTCTTCAATTAGTAAACCTTATTTATGATATGATAGTTTTTGGTTTAGTGTATTATAATTTTTTAGCTCAACAATCATATTTTGACTGTATTTCAAATTCTTTGAAGTTCGAAGCGTCCAAGTACTCAAATCTGAAAATCAAAATTTACGGTTATTGAATGAAGATTTCTTTCAGCTTAGTTATTTTTTTCTCAGCGTCGAGTAGGGAGTAACAATGGAGCATGAATACATTAATAGTATAGCCGAATGACACTCAATTCACACGAGCGATTAATATAAGCAGTTTAAGCTCTAGTTATAATAAATACTATTTTATCCGTTCCTGAAAAATTAAAGAAATTTATCTGTTCCTACAAATTTGTTCAAATTAAATAAATTTGAATTAAAAATTATCAGTTTTGCTTTAAGTCGCCTTTTAAATTTTAATGCCCTGTTAACTTTTATTATAAAATAGGCCCTTACTGCCTTTTTGCCTTGAATCCATTATACATTAAATACTGTGTTCCCAATGGAAAAGCAGTAAGGGCCAGTTTAATAATAAGAGTTAACAGGGTATTAAAATTTAAAAGGCGACTTAAGACAAAACAGACTAATAAAAATCATTAGTTTTGTTTTAAGTCGCCTTTTAAAATTTAATGTCCTGTTAACTTTTATTATGAAATTGGCACCAACTTATTTTATTTCGATTAAAATATTTTTCCTGAAACTTTTAAAATTTAGGAAATTTAATCTGAGAATGTACAATGCGCATTTTGTACCATGTACCAAACCGTGATTTGTTATTAATCTCACTAATATGAAGAAAATTATTTAAATTTCTTCAAAATGATTTAAAAACAGATTAAAATGACAGTAACTTCGTACTTGCTGCTTTTTTACGTTGATATCTACAAACGTAATTTCTATTTTACTTGTGTATATTAGAAATATGTACCTATATTAATTTGTGAGCGAAAATTTGCATAAAGCCTTTATAACACTATTAGAATGGAATGGTATTCATACAAAACATGTACTATTATCCATTGAAGATGTGCGATTCGTTCTCTGCGTTTTACTCAAATCTATCAAAAGTGTACTTACTGCCTTCTTCCTCATGACGGCAGTGTAGGATCCTTATCTATTAGATAAATTGCTGTTGTCTGATTGGTTACTTGGTTAATTCATCTAATGGAATCGTATTTTCAAGTTAGAAATATCTCGAGGTGACGAAATCAGAATGCTTATCTTATTTATTATTATATGTTATCTAATGATTTCTAGATGACAATTATTTTATGTAACAAAAAAATTTTTTCAATCCTCTATTCTTTTAAATGTGGTAATAAGCCTCTAAATCAAAATGAGTAGGTATAGCCAAATTTTTTATATTAAATATTAATGTAACTAATAAAAATAATAGCTTAATATGTACTTTAGTTATTTTTTTATTGAATGGAAAATAATTTTAGGGTTATTTCGACCAAAATGGTTCCAAAAATATTTCAGTTACTATATTCAACTTCAAATAATTCTATGTATCCTCGTTGAATAAATTCTTTGCGATCACTGCAAATAGTCTCAGCAAAATCCTTATTTATCTTATAAAAAATTAATTTTAAATTATGAACCATTTTAAGTGGACTATTACAAAAATGCAGTACTTACTTATAAATTTTGAAGTATTGTTGCATATTATTGATTGGTTAATGATGAAATTTATCTTTCATTTATCTTATTAATAAATGATTGATTATGTATTAATTGTAGTGACATTAAAAAGAAGTATCTAATTTTTTATACGAATAAGAAAGGTGTCTTTATTTATCTAATGTTTTTTGTTTGTTTCAGGATCCATTCACGGTACGTTGTTACAAGGTGATACTATCGTCTCATCAATCTTTTGGTATTCGGTTGTGATCTTCTTTCACCTTTTATTTTTTGCTTAATTAGCTTAAATTGAGACAAACTTGTTATTAAATTTGACAGTTTTATGTTATTTTAATAATGCTATAACATTAATATTTTTGTCAAAATTTATAAAAGAAGGTAACTTATTAATTCAATTAATATCATTTATTTTACATTCAATTATTAATATCTATTTTCTTTTTTATTATGGGATTTCCACTAGAATTTGCATTCAGAATTAACTTGCTCCAATTCACAAACAGATGAAAACTCAAATTTTATAATTTTCACCAAGTTTTTCATATATTATATAAGACAGCAAGGAAAAATTTCCGTTTTCTCTCCTTTTACAAAAGTTATTATTTATTTCATGGTAGTTTTAAAGTTATGATAAATTTTTATTTTCTCGTAATCAATTTTATTTATTTTCAATGGGGTTCTTACGCGGGCAGGAAAAAGCTTCTATGCAAAATTTGGAATGATTTCGTTCACAGAATGGGCGGAAGCCATTTTTCCTTACCTTAGAGATTCGAAAAGTAAAAATTTAGTACTTATATTATAATGAAAATTTGAAATTTGATTATGCTATTAAATTAATCAAAACATTTTATGTAATACTCAAATTTCATCTGGTATATTAGGTCAAGAATGAACTAAAATTACAATCAACTAGACAATTTATTTCGCTATTTGGATAATTTTTGTAGTTATTAAAAACCACTTTTCATACATATAGAGTTAAGCCAATATTAAATTAAATTTTTTTTGGTTTATTAAGATTTAAATAGCTTTTTTTCAATACATTATTAATTTAAAACTCTCATAAAGTATGTGAATATGGAATTTCTTTCAAATCTTGGCACTTAAAAAAATTATTTTAAATCAACATTCATTTTTAGAAATCATATTTGTTTGGCCAGTTATAAACGACATCATCTTTCTTTCTCCAACAGCCATGTTTTATTTTATCGAGTGTAGATGCTTTTTATTAAAAATTTTCAAATTGTCGTTGAAACATGGGCACGATCATCAACCATGAATTCACAGCTTGTTTCCAGTCACGCGATGGTAGGATTTCTAAAAAACCTAGAACATATATTTATAACTATATAAACAAAAACAACATAATAAAGTTATCTCGACATCTATAGTTTCAAATTAGTTGGGCCAACAGAACCCTTATAATATGATATATCATTTGTAACCTACCTGTTAGTAAATTTGCAGTTTTAAATAGGTATATTGGCCTTTGCCGAATTATAAAACAGCCTTCTTTGATTTAAAACGTTGAAGTCAATAATTTTGATGGAAAATTAAAAGTGTATTTCAAATATAAATAGGTCACTAAATGAATGTGCACTTTTAAAAACATTTTATATTGTCGATTATATTGTGATTGATATTAATTATTATTTTTTTGTTTCATGTTTGGTGTTTGATGTCGATGCCATTACTAAAATTTAAGGCCGTAAGTAATTTGTTTCTATTTTAGTTATGTAATACATAAATACAAAGGTTTGCTTTTTTGTGTTCAATGACAGCTTAAAAAAATTTGGTGTAGGTATGGCAGCCTAATGATATAGTGGATCATTTAATCATTATTTTCTAACAAATTATTGTAAATTAATATAGCATTAAATTTTACCATTATTATTATACCTACCTTATATCGCGATTCGTTATTTTAATATTTATGTCATTTTTTGTGATATTTTACAATACAAACACGTTTAATAAGTCGTGAGTCACTTTGTCATTAATAAAAATAATTTTAAGACATAATGCCCATTCATTATACAACTTAATATTATACTTCATTGATTTACTTTAATATAGTAAAACTGAAAAATATGTAATGTAATTTTAATAATCTTTTATTTGGGTAAGATTTATTATTACGTATCGTATATATGATTTCCAATTCATAATAAATTACAACTGACTTTATACCGAAAAGATGCACTGCAGTGGTTTTGTTCTGATTTTTTTTCTTTTTTGCCTATTTTTCAATATCCAGTAAAAGCAGGTATACCTTTTTTATTCTAAAATTACAGTAGACTCTCGAAACAGTGAACAGCGAAAATCATGTTTGTTGTTTTAATATTACATCCGAATTTTTACCTTTTTTTTCATAAAAAGAAACTGAAGAAAAAAGAGTTTTTTTTTCAACGAGAGAAAAAATAATAAAATTCGGTATTAATATTTAAAATACAAAAATGTTTTCGCTGTTCATTGTTTCGAGACTCTACTGTATACAATTATACAGATTGATTTCTTACAAAAAGTTTGAGAAAATTTTCTTTTTTAAACATATTATTCAATCTTAATTAATGCATTTTAAATTTTCTATTCATTCTATCAATTAATAATATAATAATAATAATAACTCCATATGGGTATAATACTTAAAAGTAATATTTTTATTCTTCTCGTGAAATGGGTATGAATAGAAATCGAAAATATATAACAATAGGTCATGAATTTATATTGTATAAATGATATTTATTTATAATTCGTTTTGCATTGTTATGCTATATCAATGATCAATTTGACACACAGCAAATGCCACCTGATTTTTCTCAAGTAACTTATTTTTATCGTTTCATCTATACCACTACAAATGCCAAACATATTTGTTATAAATTTTTTATTTTTTTTTATAAAACTTTTTCTAATTTGTAGCTATGCTCCACATAACTATTGATTTACAAAACCAATTTGCAAATGTTTTTGCATAAAAATATTTTCAAAATGAATGTAAGAAAGGCAAACAACTTTCCTGGTATTTAAATAAATGAACTACATCTGACAAAAATACTAGCGGTTGATGTATAACTATTCAGTTTCTTTTAATTTATTACGGCATTACTCAGATACACTTGAGTTATTAATTAACTTTTCAGGTGTCGTTTAACATTTATTATAATAAATCCAATAAGCCCTGAAATTTTACTAGGTGTATTTTTCAATGTCGAATTCATTTGATATTTGTTTCTTTATTTGCTAAAATTTTGATTATTTTTATTGGATTTTCTAAAATTACGATCATATTTTTTAAACAAGATCGATTATATCTGGTGATCCGAGTTATATTGATTTTATTGAATATATTTATAAGATATAACGTGACAGTATGCCATACTTGGGAAATGATAAATCGACATCACGACTTACCAAGTTATTTTAAGTAGTCTTCCATTTGATATATTATGCATGTGTGGTAAGGTGATAAATGTAATTATTTTCGTTTGAGTACATATGATATTTTTAAGATTAGATTTTTATATGAAAAAAGGAAAAAAGCCATCTAATTCCATTTGTATGTCCCGCCTTTTAAGCTTAGATTAGAATTATAAATCGATAGATTTTTGGTTCGTTTTTTGAATTCGTATAGTTTGAAAACAAACCACCATGGTGAACATCATAGGCGGCGCCGTAGTTAAAAATAGGGTCTTTTTATTAACTTGTTTTTTTTATTATCCTATAATTTTTAAGAGCCGTGCATTTTTAAATTCTTAGAACAAATAAAGATAATATTAGATATCCTTGTATGTTAGGTTAGATGTATGATTACATTTAAATCTATTTTTCTTTTTAATTTTTTGTATATTTCTTGTTTATTACAACACAATTTAGTAATACGTCTTGTTTATCATTGTAGGTAAAAATTTTGCGATAAATCTTTTTTGAAATTCATGTAGGTTTATTGTGGACATTGTATGACATTATTAATGTCGGTGAACATATAAACATACCGGCACTATAAAAACGTTAAAATATTTCATTTTTATGTTTTATCTCGCATACTTTTCTCGAAGACGTTGTCATGACATGAAAGATACGAAAAACATATTACGACTTGTAGTAAAATTATTACAAAGGCGCCAAACACCTAACTTCACATTAGTATATTAAAAAATTTTTTATCTACAACCACGTAGAATATTCTTTATATTTACCATTTTGTTTCATCATACCTTATATTTACAAAGTATTATGAGAACACAGTGCGTTATTAAATAAAAGAAGAACTAATATTAAATATTGTGAATACGGCATGGTTTGTCCGCGACTGAATTGGAATTGTCATCATGCAGAGATCTGATAAGAAGTAGCTTTTAGGGGGGCTGATGCTCCACGGGGTACACAATCTCGACGGGGAGCCTTAAAACAAACAGCATGCTTCTAGCTTATGACTCTTGGTAACGGATTTCCTACTGGGCACTTATTTTTGTTGCTGTTTAATAATTTTTTATCGTTCGCTTGTCCACAACCACTCAAAATTGTTTAAATTTGTAAGTGTATTTATTAATTAGTATGAATTTGTTTAATCAAAACTTGAGTATTACGTTGAAATTTTTCAACCTTGTCATCTAATATTTATTCCATGTAAAATCGTAAATTTAAAATAATCGATCGTCTTTAATTTATTTGAAAACACAATTTTTTATGCACCTTTTCTATTAGGAGTTGTAAATAGCAAGTGGGTGTTAGGGCAATCAGATGATATTATTCATAACTGATCGTATCTCTTGCGATTTTCATATTCAGAACAGCAATAGTTTTAATTTTGAATTATATTCCACATACTACATTTTGAATATCTAACTAGAAAGTTATTTAATCGACACAATTAAATTATACAATTATTTTTAACTCTCCTTCGGTTGAAGAGATTGAACGCGTTTGTCATACTTGATTTAACTCTAAATCCATTTCAAACCATGTTTTACCAATGATTTTGCACTATAAAATTAGCTTCCATTTAAGTATAACTCATTACAGAAAAAATATTTTTTTAATTATGGATTTTACAGCTTTTCTAATGTGAGATATGCGGTGAGCTTTTTTAATGATTTTGTATTTTTTATTCGCGGTTTTTCTTTTTAAATTATTTCTTGATTATGTCTAGGATAAT